>OY757010.1:151982713-152610988 GCA_963580285.1 Lucinisca nassula | reverse complement strand
TAGAGCGATGACAAAGTTTTTCTAAAAATAGCCAGTGACCTTGACCTTGAGGTCATGACCTTGAAAGTCGAACTCGCTAGAGATATTGTCATAAGAAACATTTGTGTGAAGTTATATTGAAATCAGTGAAGAAATGTAGGCGCTAGAGCGATGACAAAGTTTTTCTTAAAATAGCCACAGTGACCTTGAGGTCATGACCTTGAAAGACGAACTCGCTCAAGATTTTTTTTATAAGGAACATTTGTGTGAAGATATATTGAAATTGGTGAAGAAATGTAGGTGCTAGAGCGATGACAAAGATTTTCTAAAAATAGCCACAGTGACCTTGACCTTGAGGTCATAACCTTGAAAGTCTAACTCGCTCGAGATTTTTTTATAAGGAACATTTGTGTGAAGTTATGCTATATCCCCCCTCACAACTATGTTGTGCGAGGGGATAAACATATTACAAATGTATTTCAAATCAATCATAAAATATATGCATCAAGGGCAGATAATTCAAAAACCAAAAATGCAAGAGTTGTCTTCCTTGTTCATGACACATCGTCTCAGTGTGATGAATGCAACTGTGAAGTTTCATGAATATATTCCATACGGTTTAGGAGTTATGGCCCGGACACGATGTCACCGGACGAACGAACGGATGGAAAGGGGTCAAACTTAATGCCCTTCTGCTATTCTTCGAATAGGCGGGGGCATAAAAATATTTTGTGTGTAGCTTCATCTAGTGGACCTTTGCCAAGATTGTTTCAATTATAGCCTTTGTTGATATTTGGTATGAAGCTTCACCTTTTTAGACCTCCCTCAACATTATGCACATTATAGCCTTGGGATCAATAATGGCCCATCCCGGGGCCCACTTGTTACTCTATGGATCAGGCGAGCAATCCAGGGCCAGCATGGCCCTCTTGTTTCACATCTCCAAAACCGTTACTTTTTTGATGAAAATCTGAGATTTTTGCTCCAAACATAGGTTGTGGGTGCTCGTTAGAACCTCCTCATTGAGGCATCTCTAACAAGTACCCACAACCTATGTCTTGGAGTAGAAATAAGAAAAATAATGTATAACCCCATAAACCCCAGTTTTTTCTATACATGTATTGAGTGGGGTTGAGGGGGCTGTTCAGTTCACGGAATGAGATTTGCATGCCCAACCAACTAATAGGACTTCATCAGTCTTCCATTCGTCTCCGAGCAGCAAAATGATTCAGATACACAACTACCCCTTTATAACACTATTAAAGGGGTCATAAGCAGAAACCCTTAGTTAAACAACCGTGTTATATCCAAACAAAATTGTGTAGTTTATACAGAAAAATGACCATTTATGGTCATTTTTCTATATAATCTACTCATTTTTGTGATCAATCTTGAAGCACTTATATCCAAACGTGTTATAACAAGGTTGTGGTGTGTGTTTAACCCTTTTATACTGAATGGAATCTTTCCTTTTGTATACAGCAGAATTCCAAATTTGAAATTCAGGGGTGTTGGTTATTTTTCTAAATATAGTAACAACAATTGTTGAACTTTCTGCAAACGGAGAAGGCCCTCATCAGATGACGCATTCTGCAGCATCTTTTCTGGGCCTGCACTGTTTCCAGCTTGGGTTTCCTATATAAAATTAGTTCATTTGATTGAACTTAGGTTTTATATCCCCGTCAACACTATTTATGTCATTTTGGAGATGTTGCTTCCAATTTTGTGTGACACCCAACAATGAGAAGTAATGACATCTAAAGCCCTAATGCCAAAAGAATGGCGGAAGGTTGGGAGAATCGATTTGTCGGACAGTAGTAAGAAGATAAATCACTCTCGCTATGCACTCGTGATCTGATCTACTTGACAACTTATTACTCAACAAATCACTGCTGGAGCTGTTCTGTTTCTTAAGGTTTTGCTACCGGCCAAGTTCGGCAAGAAGAATGGTTTCTTTCTCCGTTGTCTGGTAGCCAGCCTTAGTAGCTCAGTCGGATGCGGGCCTGACTGGTGATCAGGAGGATGCGGGTTTGATTCCTGCCGAGGTTGGCAACATTCTCTCGTGGAGATTGATCATGAAATCTTTTCTATGGCCATTCTCTCCCTTTCGCTGATTCAAGAAGGGCATTTGTCAGTTTCTGGCGAAAGAATGTTCACTGTACTTGTTAACCGTTTACGTATAAGCATGCCCAGAACAGTGTTGATAGGTTGAATGGCCAGCTCAAAAATGACATAAAGTAGTGTTGATTGGGCCGTTAAACTCCAATACAAACAAATCATCATTGTCTGGAGGCTATAGATGGTTCTTGTGGTTCTTTCAGGTCTTTATGTGGGAAAAAAAAAAATACAAACACTGGTTACAAAATGGCCAACCTTTTATTTAACATTAACATCTAATCTGACATTTTAAGACACCAAGCAATTACTACACTGTAAGTTCTAGGATCAGTTTGACCTCTTCTAAAAAATCTTCCAACACATTTTATGGGAGAATGATTATAAGCAATTCATTCTGAAAAAGTTCCTGGTAAATGAATGTTGTTTAGACGTGTTACCAGCATATATCCAGAATAGGAGTAATAAGGATGATTTTAAGGTAGTTTTTCTTATTAAAAATTGCATGTTGTAGACCACATACTTATTAGAATTGCGATTCCGACATGTACCCACAACATGTTTTGAAGGAGAAATGAGAAAGTACCCAAAACACGAGGACACATCCCATTATTCGCATTACTCTCCTAAACTGGAGCTTTGGTCAGGGACCTCTGCATAATCCCAACAGAACAAAGTAACTTTAAAATCTAATAGTAACATTATCTGTTTCTATAAATTACATTGAACAAAATGGAAAACAATGCCATTCTAGTGCAAGTGAATATGGAGTGACCTGAGCTTAACTGTCAAATGCAAGTCATGACAACTGTGGAAAACAACATTCTGCTACTGATAGTTGATAACTGAATATGAGATGATTGATGGGGAAATGTCAATGGTATGAGTTTCTGACAGCAGAGTAGAGAAAGTGGAATATGTGGAATATTCTTGGTTCTCAGAGCTGCTTAAGGTAATCATGATGATGATGATTTCGTGTTTAACGACGTGTCAAGTCTCTTTGTGGGTCACAAGCTAAGGTAATCATGAACAAGTGTACTTGTGGTATATATTTTTTCTTATAAGCATGTATGTATAACGTGTATTCATTAGTACCCAAAATATATCTACATCTTTGTGAGGCAAGTACCCGAACTTCTATGGGTCACAAAAAATACTGCAATTTTTCCTTACTATGTCAACTATGGCATGATAACTCCACAATAGTTATCTCTCCATTAAAAATCCTTAGAATCCTATATTAAGACAACCTTTGGGACTGTTCAAAAGTGGTCTTAAAGACCACTTTTGAAGAGTCGCAAAGGTGATCCCTGACCAGAGGACACTGTGTGCAGAAAACATGAAGAAAGAACTACCCTTCGAAATATCAAAGCTTTTTATGGCAGAACTAGTTTTAATTTTAGGTGGTCTTAAAAGCGTAATTTCACTATACATGCTTGCGCCTCTTGTTCGGTTCCCCAATGAAGTTATGCAACGTTGGGCTTTTGTAGTGAAACAAAGCAAGAAATCATCCAATATTCCACTTATCTATCTTCTGAATGACAATGACTATGATTGAATAATGATAATGAAATGACAATGATAATGAAATGAGTCAGAGCATGAAAAAAGTTTTATAACCTTGGGGCCAGGTCTAAGGAGTGGTCAAATCCTTGAAACATTGGTCTCAGCTTACACTGCAGATATATACCAATGTCCTTCATTAAGTCCTTAAATATAGAATTGCATTGCATAGGTATGCTATCCTTATAAAGGGTTGAGTAATTAAATGGTAAATGAAAGCATATGGTCAATAATGATCTGTGATGGAAATAATGAACATGAACAGATGAGTTAAAATGGTATGTTAAAATGCAGAATGAACTCCCAAATGAAATGGTGAATAACACCCAGAGCATCAGATAACAAGAACTTTGCAAAACAGTGTGGACCCTGATCAGATGCCACATTCTGCAGCGTCTGATTTCTGCCTGCACTGTTTGCCAAATACCTCTTTTGGGGTTTGCAGTGCAAAATGGGTAAGGACAGGGTTTCCATATTTTTTTTTCAGAATAACAAAGCATAAATGCAGCTAAGTTAAACATCAAGACAAGTATTCTATTCAGTACCTTACTTTTCAATAATTCTATAATAATGAATTGGTTGAATTTGACAATCAGTTAATTCCTGGGTACAAACCAGTACAAATCAATGTGAATAAATTGATCACCAGAGTGTTTTATCACTGCACCAATGCATTCCACAGTTCCTTATTTCACCATATAAACCTATATTGATGATAGTCATTTGCATCGCCTCACCAAGGTGGTTCAAATGAATACCAACCACATAAGTTTTACAAAAATTATCCTTGTTAAACACCTAGTACCCACCTTAACGGTTTCAATACAAGATATAATAATAAATACCTCTTGATTTTTGATGCTTTGAATGTATTCATAGACATTTTTGTTATTATTATTAACCTTGTCCTGCTGAGCCAGGATACATCTTAACTTCAAACAATTTAGATCCAGATCAGATGGCTTCCTGATCAGGATCTTCATTGTTTGTCATTCAATTTATGAATTTGTTGCAATAATTTGCATCAAGTAATCTGATTGGTTGATAATCAGTAATGGGTGTGGCATATTTAAATATTCAGCAGGACAAGCATTAATTTCCTTAATCCTTATCCTGCTGAACATGCAACCAGTGTAGATTCAGATCAGCTGAGGAAGCCATCTGACCATGATGTACACTGTATTACGCATTGTTTGATTTACGTCGCACCACAGCTAAGATCATACACAGACGGGACATCGGTTTAAAGACTCATCCGAAAGTCTGGAGAAGCCTGGAATCAAGCCCACGACCCCTGGTTTACAAGGTTCCACTGTCATGCAGTTTGTGAATTGAATGATCTGATTGGTTTATAATCAGAACTGGGTGTGACTAAATTAATCTATTCAGCATGATAAGCATTAAGATTCATGATTTTTTGTTCATATATGTGTCACAGAAAGTTCCTTTGTTCTGTGAAGAAATGCTGTGATCTAATAAATTCTGTGTTGATCCCATTTGTCCCCAAGCTACTGCTTCATTCTCCCTCTTCCCCTTCACCTTCTTCTTCTGCCTCTTCTTCTTCACCCTCACCTTCCTGAAAAGAAAAAAAAAATACAGCACAATTCTATATGTATAAAGACCATCTTTGGGACCGTTCAAAAGTGGTCTTAAGACCACTTTTGAACAGTCCCAAAGGTGGTGTCTGACCAGAGGACAAAGTAGGCAGGAATAACTGCAACATACTTAAGAGGAGAATTAGTCTTAATTTTAGGTGGTCTTAACAGTGGAATTTCACTATACTTGGTAATACTACAGCTACAGCATGGATCTACAGATAATTAAGATAACTTTCTTTATTTCTAGTTGCGGTACTTGTAATAATCACCTTAAAGTGTCAATTCTAAGAAGTACCCACAACATATGTCACATGCTTTAATTATACCACAATTATTCTCATTTCTCATCTTCATCTGTAGCTATAACCAGACCACCTGACCTTCTGTTGCATAACTTGCCTTATCATATGACGTCGTTGATAAACAGTGGATAATGTCGTAATATAATAATGACCACACGTGTAATAACACTTTGGCGGGATTAAGTAACGTCATGACGACGTCCATGTCAACAATGCATTTTTGTAGAAAAAACTGTCAAATTCAAAGGCGATAAAATCCAATTTAAAGTGGTCATATGCTAAAAAGAATCTTACACGTGTGGTCATTTCATATGAAATTTATGAAACTCGCCAAAGGCTTGTTTCATAAATTTCATATGAAATGACCACGAGTGTAAGATCCTCTTATTCTCAAATGGGATACATTTAGAGAGGAATTTACACTGAAAGCTGGATATGCATTATTATCCTTAGAACAATGAAGCTCTTATAGTCCTTATGAAATGGACTTGACCATTAGGGTAAACGCAAGGGTTGATACAATAGATCACAAAGTCAGTTAACAAGGTTGGCAAAAAAGCGGGAAATACTCATATTTCCCAGGACGGCGGGAAATACAGGGAATTCCCGGGAAATACAGGGAATTCCCGGGAAATACACATTAACATAGGTGGGTCCTACTGATTTACTTAATAACTATACCCTTCCTACCTAGGTATTTGAAAGCAAAATCATTTCATACAGGGCTTGCAAATTTCACTTGTCTGCTTTCCATGACAAGAAAAATTTTTGAAAGACAGTAAAAACTTTTGTCTAGTCCCTACGACATTTTCCAGTCTACATGCAGGTCAAGTGAAATTTTGAAGAATTTTATAAACTTGCAGATACTGAATTGCATGAAAGATATATTGTCTGTGATCTTCATTATAGTATGTATATAATTTGTTTTCAAAAAGATGATTCTGAATTATATCAGTTTTTAACTTTCAGCTACTGGGATTTGACTTGATTTGTAAATAAAAATACTTTAGACAGTACCTGCAGGTTATTTAAGAAATGTACAATGTATGCCCTTTGTCTTTTGTTCTTTTAATACCTGTCTTAAACAAACCGTTTAATTTTCACACCTTTTTAAATAGGAGTAATTACTTGACAAACTTGCAAACAAACCTTTCTAGTTAGTGTAAACATCCTTAAAATTCAGACAACCAAAAAAATTGTTGTAATTCTCAAAACAAATAGAACAATGTGGCTTTAACATTTCACTAAAGCATGAAAAACAAAGTTCCAATAATAGAAGGATCATTCTGAAGTTGGTCTGCACTGTTTGCTCAGGCCTGTCTGTCCCAATTTTAGGATAATTATCTATTGAATGTGAGGGATTTTAAAAAGCTGCACCCTGATCTGAATCTGCATTGTTATTGGTGACATGCTCAATGACATTCTTGTAAAGAGGAGTTGGTCCCTAGCTCTGGCCAAAGAAGTAAATTTAGCTGCATTATCCTTTGCAACTTCCGCAGCCAAAATGACCAAATCTGGAAGGGCAGGCCAATCTGTACTTGTCTGAAGGAAGAAGGATCCCTTGTAGATGTCAGTTCTTGACAAGGGCACCTGAAGTGCCAAAGAATGATGCTTCCTGCCATTTCTAATTGGGGATATAAGGTCATCTGTTGGATTGCTGGCAGCACCCTTTAGACCTTTATACATAAGTATAAGCCTACTGTCTCTCCTCCTTTCCTGAAGAGATTCCCATAATATGTTTTTCAGTATACAATAAAAATGAGTTACTGATCAATACATTTTACAAGTAAACTTCATATTAATTACATGTGTCTGGTTTAGTAAGAGCTTGCAATTTGCAAGACTTATACCTATGTAGGGTATGGTATGTTGCAAAACAGCTAATTGTTCATTATTTCAATACAATTACACAAATAATAATAGTGTTTTTCAATAAAATAAAAGAACAAAAATCATATTTCCCACTATTTCCCATTTTTGCTGAAAATTGGAGTATTTCCCAGGACGGTAATTACCGGTAAATACCATTGGGAATTCCCGCCACTGGTATTTACCGGCCAACCTTGTCAGTTAACCATGAAATATAGGTCAAGGTCAAATATGGATGACTGCAATATAATTGTCATCCCTAGAACCAAGTCTGTATGAAGTATCATTAATGAAGGTCAAATAGTTCTTGAGAAAATCACTTGAACGTAAGGGTGAATGCTAGGATGGTCGCAATATTTCAGTCAGTGAAGCATGAAATGTAGGTCAAGATCAAATATGGATGCTTGCATTAAAATAGTCATCCGTAAATGGAAATGTGTATTATTTATGAAGCTCTTATAGTTCTTGAGAAATGGGGTAAATGGTAGGGCAGTCGCAATAGTTTTCCAAAGTCAGTGAACCATGAAATGTAGGTAAAGGTCAAATAGGGTTATGGCATTAAAGCTGCTATTCGTAGATGCAAGTCTGTACCAAGTATCATTAATGATGCTCTTAAGAGTTCATGAGAAATGGACTTGAACATTAGGGTGAACACTAGGGTGGTGTAACAGACTTAGCAGAGGTACCATGTGGCGGACAAACAGACAAACGAACAGACAAACAGACAAACGAACAGACAGAAACCTGACATCTATATCATGCCATGCTTAAAGCAGGCACGACTATAATGAAACCTTCATCCAGCTATATTTGGACATGATATCGAATAGTAAATTATAATTGTTCAAATTTTGGAACAATTATGGTAATGCCAGGCCTCATACTGACCAAGCTTTTCAAAGCCTGAAAGACCTGATTTTGCAGCCTTAACCATCATCCTGCTGTACATGACAACAATTGCCTTTGCAAACAGTGTAGATCCAGATCAGATGGCTTCTGAAGAAGCCATCTGATCAGGATCTACACTGTTTGTAATACACTTTCTGACTTGAATACATTATATCAAATAATTTGATTGGTGAATAGGCAGAAATGGGTGTAGCAAAATAATTTAATTCAAAGGATAAGCCTAGTCATTTTAAACAATCAAAATCTAAAAAGCCTGAAATCAAGAAAACATCAAGAAACAATCAAGCCCTGAAAGCCTGAAATCCTGCATACGCCTGAAAAATATGAGGCCTGTAATGCGTTCAGGTGTCAGAACACTTTAAGTAAACATGGTATAGAAAATCCTACTAACCTCATCCTCTCCTTCAAAATCTTCTTCTCCTTCCCCTTCTTCCTCATCTAGGTCATCATCTATATCATCATCTACAATAAATTAACCCTTCTTGTACCAGATGGAATCTTCTTCCTTATATATAGCAGGAGTCAATTTCAAATTTTAGGGGTATCAGGTTGTGTTTTCATCAAAATTTATTTGGAAAATGACTTAATTTTTAGCAAACAGTGGAGGCCCTGATCAGACGCCGCATTCTGATCTGGGCCTGCACTGTTTGCCACGGTACCCATTTATGAGTTTCCAGTCTGAAATGCGTTAAGACAGATTCCTTCAAGAATTATCTGATGGTAAAGACTGCTGCTTTTTAGCAACAGCTATTATTTAACAGGTACTAGGCCATTTGCATAGCTCCAGATAAAGGGAAGTAACAAAGGCAACTGAAATTGATCTTATTTATTTATGATTGAATGAATGAAAACCTGGACTGTGGGTACTTGTCAATCACCAGGATGAGTGGATTCTAATAAGTACCCAAAGTTCGTTTGTAATTAGGTTTTACGTCCCAGTCAAAACTTTTACGTGAAATATCATCTCGAGCGCTACAGTCCACAGCAAGGGACAGCCCAATTCACACCATTTTCACTGACCAGTACTCATTTGATCAGTTTAAGCTCTGCACTGAAGAACCATGCAGCCAAATCTATTTCTCCAAGCCCCAATGGGTAGGGGTGTACCCCACAACATAGGTTTCTGCATAGACCTTGATACTCTCATTTGAGCCAGCGTACGACAAAACCTACAATAAGACCTGAGCACCTAGCCAGACTACAATCAGCCTGCGCATCCGCACAGTCTGATCAGTCTTCGTTGTGCACTCCCAGGCCATCTAAGGGCTCAATGCTCCCCCGTGCAGCAGGAGAAGTCTCTGGTCAAGATTATATGGATGTGCAGGTTCGCTGGGCACACATATAAGGTGTAGGAAATGCTGTGCGCCGGCTCATTTATATGGAGCTATGCATTTGGAATAGAAGTTTCAACATTAGGCATATAACTAGGAATTTGTCACATTTAATCCTTTTTGTACCAAATGGAATCTTCCTCCTTATATAAAGCAGGAGTCCATTTCAAAATTCAGGGATGCCTGGTTTTGTCTTCTTCAAAAACTAGTTGGAAATTGGCTGAAAATCTCGCAAAATGCGGCGTCTGATCTGGGCCTTCACTGTTTGCCAAACTTCTGTTTTGGGGTTTCCATTACAAAATGGGTTAATCCATGATTATCTTGCCTATGAGAGAAAGGCAGAAAGATAGTACGCTTCTACAGAAGATAAAACAGAGGAGTAGAGAATGGTAGATGTGGAATTTTCTTGACTGAAACTAGGAAGCTCCAGATAAAAAGGCAGAAGTTGTCTTTCTAAAAGTATTTGTGCTCCCAGTAGTTTTTCTTTCTGAGCAGCCACCTACTGACATTAAAATTTCTTAAAGCAATCTGAATGCATCTTTCCTCCTTTATTTCCTTGAACCTTGGAATACTGTCAACTGCCCTTCTTGAAAAAGCGGAAGGGAGAAAATGACCGTAGAAAAGATTTCATGATCAATCTCCACGAAAGAATGTTGCCGACCCCGACAGGTATCGAACCCGCGTCCTCCTGATCAGTTTGATCACCAGTCAGACGCGCATCAGACTTAGCTACCCAGGCTGGCATAACTACTGTTGGAATACAAGCTTAAATGAGACAAATTTTATGCTCCATTGAGCAGAGATTGAAAAAAAAGTTGTATAACATCAGAAAATCACACAATCACTTACCTGGTGCCATTCCACCTTCTTCATCTATTTCTGATGCCTGAAAATTACAGTGTATGGTTACGCACAGAGAAACAGGTTTATGGAAGAAGAAATGCAAAATCCTACTGAGAACCCTGGACATGTGTATCCATCAAAGACACACCAGCTGGTGCATTCAGGATGTCTCCTTGCTGATCGCTATATCAGGGCGGGAAAATATTTCAAAATTTGTGTAAATTTCATTGGGACTAGACAAAAATTTTAACAATCTTGCAAAATTGTTACTGGTCATTTTGATAACACACCCGTACAACATAGTGCATTTTTCTGGACCAGACCAGCTAGTTTTGGCCAATTAGGTCTCATCAGTGACCCTCAAGACGGCTCCGAGTCTTCAAGTTCACATCTGAACACAAATGGTCCAAATGGCATTCCCTTTATTGTCACACTTTACAGTATCTGCCTTCAAATTAATTCAACTCCTAGCTGCAGTTAAAAATATGTATAGAGCGCAATAAAAAAATTGCCCTATAACATGTTTCATTATTGAACTGATGAGCCCATATGACATTGTCTACTGTCTCATCAGTGTATACCCAAATGAGAAGTAGCGTCTGATCAGGCTCAACAGTGCTTCAAGTACTCAACTTAAGAGTAAGGTCGGGTTAAGGACCATAGTTTCAGCATATATACTCAAGACAACTGACCTATAAGCATGGTAAGGGCGGTCATTGTTTTTTTTTTCTTTTGCTACTGACACTTTGGTATTGTTTATGCCCTGGAAGTGTTTGTTTTTTTTCGAGTCATCTTCATGCAGAAAATATTTACCTGTAAATTTCACATACTATGCAGCTTTCTGAATACATTAATTAATTCTACACTGACAGTGGATTTTTTTGTACACCTCTTTATCGGAAGTATAATTATATATAAATACATTTGTACCAATTATCTGACCTTATCTAAAAGACGGTGTGCACAACTAACAAACATGTTAACCCTTCTCTTGCTGAATATTGATTTAAGCCACACCCATTTCTGTCTATCAACCAATCAAATTACTTGATGTAATTTATTGCTACAAAGCCATAAACTTAATGTCAAACAGTGTAGATCCTGATCAGATGGCTTCTTCAGAAGCCATCTGATCTGGATCTACACTGTTTCCAAAGATAGGGGTTGTCGTGAACAGCATGATAAGAGTTAAAACACTGTTCAGTGTCACTCACCAAATAATACTGTAATGGGTTGGGCCAAATATCATCTTTAATTACTTCTCCTAATTCATCAGCACCTGCATCTCCATGGTCAGCGAACCAACAGAAAAATGACTCTTGTTCTTCTGGGCTTCGTTTCCTTCCTCCCTTGGCAGGTGAATTGGCTTTTTTAGTTAAATCCTACAATAAAAGGACGTATTTGTGTGTGTGTGTGTTTTACATCGCAGTAACATCTAAGGTCATATGGGGATGGGACTAGGGCTGGCTAATCAGGCTGAAAAGATAATTGATTATTAGTCCTGTCATTGCGATCAATAATCAATTAGTAATCGCTGAGGTTTTTGTCATAATTTTACCTGTCAGGCTTTCTATCAGAGCATGACTCTTACCATATGTTTACTTTACCATATGTATATTTGAACAGACGGACCTGAGCAAACAGTGTAGACCCAGATGAGACGCCGCATAATGCGGCGTCTCATCAGGGTCTGCACTGTTTGCCACTCATCCAGCTATTTTAGGCATAACCTTGGGTAGTAAATTGTACCGATCAAATAATCGATTAAAAGCAAATCAGAAATGATAATCATTTCTGTGGAATTTATCGATCGATTAATCGATTATACGAGTAATTGTGCCAGCCTTAGATGAGACCTTGGTTTAAAGACTCATCCGAAAGTCAGGGGAAGCCCAGGATCAAACCCACAAACCCCAGCATCTAGGGTCAATATGGTGAAGTGATGATAACAATGCCTTGGCTTCATTACATTGTTGTCAGAGGGAACGCATAATCACCTCAGTTTTTTTGATTTGAGGTTTAACGTCCCCATCAACATTGTAAAGGTCATTTTGGAGACATTGCTTCCAATTTTGTGGGACTTCTACCCGACATTGAGATGAACTGACAACTCAAGCCCTGCCATTTAATGAAACCAATAATGTTTATAGGCATGGACAGGCCGACTCGCACCGCTTTGCCTTGGCAGGTTTAGATCCTCTAAGCGAATTACCAGTACTTGTGTGCGGGTCAGTTTCAGCTCTGCGTGGAAGCATCATGCAGCCCATCTATTTCTTCAAGCCCCAATGGACGGGGACCGTAAACACTTCAGTTTAAACTTTATGCAAACATAATGTAAACTCATAATTAACCTTATCCCCATCACTCATATATTTGGAATTCTGTAGCAGGAAATGTGTTTTTTATTTCCTGAAAAAAAGACAAACGCACATCTCCAAAACAAACGTGTTGGAAATTAACTCATGTAGCAAAAGGCACCAACATGGCAGCAAAAAAAGTGCAAATCCAACAGAAGCCCCAGCTATAATAAATGTAGATTAATCACTGGTTATTGTCCAAGTCCATATCGAGAATATGATCACACTGGTGTGCATAATATTCATTGTAATGCAGACAACACTTAGTTGATAACAGTGGATATTTGCATTTGCATTAATACCAAGTTTAACTGAAAAATGAAGGGTAACAAAACCCAAATAAAAATCCAAGATACCCAGTTCATATTGACATACTAGCATATAATTTTTCTAGATTTAAAACTTTCTTCCATTTTATAATCTGCACAGGGTTTTCATTCATTACTATTCTGGCCTTTTGAAGTGCTTGTTTTTTTTTTTTCAAATGCACAACGAATGTACAGAGTGTACAAAACATAGTGAAGACGCATTCAGGTCTCTGTCAAATTGTTAGGAAAGCATAAATAATTTGAACATATGTATATTATACAATTAGTTCAAAATAAAGTGGATAACCAAACCAGAGCTACTCAGTCATTTTTTCAAATACCCAATTGAAGTTGAATATAGTGATATTACGCAATTCTACAAGAAAGCTTACCTGTTCTCCTGACTGACAAGACTTGTCTGACTTTAGGTTTAATGTTTCCATCAACACTGTATAGGTCATTTTGGAGATATTGCTTCCAATTTTGTGGGACTTTTACCCAACATTGAGATGAAATGACATCTCAAGCCCTTTCGTCCAATGAAACCAATTGGGTTTAGAATTATAAGCATGTTCTTCTGAGATAATGTTCAGGATACTATAAGAGGTAGCAACTTTTTGTCAAACAGGTAACAAATTTGTAACTCGCTATTAAAGTACTGATGATTTCGAACCCTGACTACCGGGTAATCACAAAAATGCCTTAAATATTATTTGTCTTTTGGTTACAACAGATAATTACTACATGTACCAGTCAACAGATTTGAGCTTGAAAACTCTGGCGAAGTCTGGCAAAAATCTGCAGGAAAGATGCTCTCTGACAGACCAAATGGTTTGTTTTGTCCTTTTCATTTCAATGGGAGTGGTAAAGAACAGGGGAGTTCTCTCCATGTGGACTGGGTTTACAAGTGACTGATGGGTGGCTGACTTCTGAACAGCTTTTTCTTGTATCTAATCTCTGGATGAAATAGGTCTCGTTTATATAAATAATCATATATTTTTCAAATAAACATGTATAGTCCTTATTACCATAATGATGCTAAGTGTTGGGATAGGCCTGAGCAAACAGTGCAGAACCAGACCAGTCTGAGCGGGGTCTACACCGTTTGCAGTTCTGCCTGCACCTTTTGCATTCCTTGCTGGATCATGAAACAAACTTGCTAAAATTTTAGGAGAATTACAGCAAGTCCTCAAAGTGTCCAAATTATTAGGATTTTTACAATATTGCCAGACAGTACACACATTTCTAAGTAACATACTACGGATTTCAATATTCATTAGACTTTGTGGAGTGGACATGATACTCAATAACTGTCAAACCCCAACAAATTTCAAAGCTGTTGCTGCATCCTTTGAACTTAAGATTATGATGTCACAAACTGACAAGGATTGAAAAGTATTTGACCAAATATGACACAACAAGTGTGCAGGAATCCAATCAGATACTATTTCCACATTTCAGTAACTAGCACCTGTCCAATAAGAGATAGTCTATCACATGTCAGTCATCTGTGACAAGTCTAGAGTACAAAGAAATTGGTGAAGTTTGATGTACCTTTCTAGTGCAATGACCTCTGAAATTACATCAGAATGTACCCCTTTGATCTGCTGCATTTGACTGAAAGTCTAATGGATATTGAAATTGGTAGTAAACAGTTTAAAATCATCTTCATTACTTCTACTTATATGGAGCAGCAGCTATGTATTCCTACTCACTTTTCCAGCTTTCCATTTGATTGGTGTGTGCTTTGATGATGGCTCACCCGTATCATTGAGATGAAATTCTTTTGATAGGGTTGTATTTTCAAAATATGGGTTGTTATCAAAATGCTGAAAATGGAGAAAAGATATGTTAACAAAATACTTCAAAAATAAATAAAAGTACAGTCGAACTTCAATAGCCCAAACACCTTTGGGACCACGAAATTCTGTTAGAGACGGGGGTAGTTCGAGCCACTGAGGGCTACTACCAGGAGACATAAAGGGGATAATTTTTAGACTTCTTTTCGGTGTTCTATAATATAAATGTATGCTGTGTGTACTCAATAGAATAACCTAAACAAGGTGATTCTAATGAGTACACACAACACACATTTGCAAGATAAACGAAAATATCCTAAATTTTCACCTCTCTATTTCTTTTGTAGATAAATCCCCAGGGACTCAAGAACAGGTTCGACTCAGCCATGGTAAACGAGTCATCGGTGTTCGAGCCATCAAAGTTCTACTGTATACAGTTAAGAGTTTACACGTATGCATTTTGAAATATTTTACATGGTGCAAAAACCAACCATTTATCCCAGATGGGACAAACCTTTGTCCTGGGAGACACAACTGACCTTATAACATTTATCTAATTTGTCTTTAATTTAGATTATTGAGCGTCCTTTTTTTTAATGGAGAAAAAAAAGACACATTTACAGTTTTTGTTTGATTTGAGGCTTGGCGTCCCAAATTCCAATCAACTCTATATAGCCATTTTGGAGATGCTGCTTCCACTTTTAATCAACATGGAGATGAAATGACATCTCAAGCTCTGCTGCCCAATTAAACCAACAGGGTTAATAAGCATGGACCGTCCAACTTGCACCTCTTTGCCTGGGGAGAATTAGACCCTCTTAGCGGTTTACCAGTACTCATGTGCAGTCAATTTCAGCTCTACATGAAAGCATCATACAGCCCAATCTATTTCTTCAAGCCCCAATGGGTGGGGGCAAGTTTACAGTTTACAGACTTAAAAGTTTCTATATTCTCGGTTGAGTATACCAGTTGGACAATAAATGTGTGCAGTATTAGCATGATTCAGCTAGCAACTGTGCAAAACTGGATGTATGTCAGAAGAAAATCGACATGACCTCCCCAAACAGAAACTATTTACTCGCTTAATAGCAAGAGTTAAACCTATGGCAGTTAAACTTTAAAGCCCTGCAGAGTTAACAGGACAGACTAACAGGCGCTCAGTCGCCAAAGGCACAGGTCTAAATTTTTGTCTGGGCACCTAAGTTTTGAATAAAAATGCCAATTGACTTAATGTAAAATTTGCATTTATGTTACCCTGGTCAATGCTCATAACCATTTGGGCAATGGGCATAAAGCAGAGCAAACTTAACCGATTGCATGCCTTTGCCGAGCATTTTATCCCTTTTCCTCAACGAATTTAATAAATTCAAAAATCCATCAACACTCATGTAAGATCCTCTATGTAACTGTTGTGGGTATTCCTTGATCTATGCCTAATAAATACCCAAAACACAGATTTTTATGGAGAAATGACAAAAGTTATTGTTCAATTATCACCAAATATCCACATAATCTGTTTCCTTAACTCTTTATAACACTTTTTATTAAAAGTGGTTTCGAATACCACTCTAGCGACAAACTGCTATTATTATTCTTACTTTTCCCAGAAAACAGGACCCGACATCTCATGCAAATTGTTTCCATAGGAGACAATTTGCGTGAGATGTCAAGTCCTGTTTTCTTTCAAAATATTTCAAAATGTTGTCTGCTGTAAAAATACCCAGCATGAGTGTTAAAGATGTTTGTTCGATTGTGGTTCAACGTCTCCATCAACACTATTGAGGTCATTTTGGAGATGCTGCGTCCGGCTTTGTGGGACTTTTACCCGACACTGAAACGACATCAAGCCTTGCCACCCAATGAAATCATATGCACTTTACAGTCTGGTTCGCATCACTTTGCCTGGACAGGCTAAGTTCATCTAAGCATTTACCAGCACTCATGTGTGTAAGTTTCAGCTCCGTGTGGAAGAATCGTGCAGCCAAATCTATTTCTGCCAAGCCCTGGTGGGCCAGGGGGCTCTGTTAAAGATGGATCCAAAAGATGTATGTAGATAACATAGAAAGTGGACTTCTGTGCAGTCTATAATTTTTGGTTTGTATATAAACTTTTTTCTATCTTTGGACGCAAATAATACTCACAAAATTGATCTTGTAACCAGATTTTATATCTTCAAATTCTTGAACTTCTACTTTGGTGAGGAACTGTAAGGCTTCTTCATCTTCTTCATTTAATAATGCTGAAACTTGTGGATGGTTAACAAACTTCTTGTTAAGGGAAATCCTGAGCAGTGATGTTTTGGTTTTACTTTTTATCTGATTTGAGGTTTAACGTCCCTGTCAAGTTGGCGTCAACACATTGCTTCCAACTTACCGTAATTCCCTGTGTAATTCCCTCGTCTTAGGAGCAATTAAATAATTTTCACACTGATTGCGGATTAAATTTTATGATTGGGGAATAAACGCAAATTAGAGGCATAACTTGACCATATTTTCACACCTTATCGACACGCACCGCAGGGTGGCAATTATATGACAGGGATTAACAATAGTGTCATAATTGAACCTTTACAAATCAATAAACAGTGAAAATCCAAATCAGACATCTGTGGCGTCTTTCTGAGGTGTCTGATCTGGGACTGCACTGTTTGCCGATGTCCCAAAAAAGAAATGTCTGCGGCGTCTTTCTGAGGCGTCATCTGGGACTGCACTGTTTGCCGATGTCCCAAAAAAGGGCCGTGGGCATATGTGGTAATATGGATGAAAGGTTGAGTCTGAGATAGGAATATTGATTGCATTTTTAATGGTATGAATGATTCAATGAATTAATATGTCAAACGAACTTTATGAGGGTCTCAAAGTGTCACATTGTATTTGTAATGGGTTTTCGTGACCTGCCGACTTTTCGAGAAAAACAATGTCATTTTTCTATGCCATTGTATTACACGCAGGGGATTTTTTTCACCGTTTTCTGGGTGAAAAAAGTGCGTGGTTTACACAGTGACAGGGAATTACGGTAGTGGGAATTTTACCTGACACTGAGATGATATCTCAAGACTGCATCAAGCAGTCCATATATTTCTTCAAGCACCAGTGGGTGGGGACCAACGAGGTTTTTTTGTTTGTTTTATCATTTTGAAAAGCAGTCAAGCAGCACCTTAACTAAGTTGCTGATTAAAGTCTCAAGAATTAAGCCTAAAGTGGGAGACTTTAGACAAATAGCATTGTTTTGTTGTTGCTTTCCCTTCAAGTACCAGTAAATGTTCAATAACTGTTAATGCATTAACTCCCAAATGCTACACACCAAGTTTCATGAATATTGGATTGTTGGTTATGGCAAGAAGATTTTTGAAGTTTTCATTATTAATTGGCCATGCGGCCAAGCTCATGTTAATAAACTTATTTTTTGTTTCTATAAGTTGGTCACAAACGGCCCAGAAGTTACACTTGAAAAAAAGTTTTCGTCTTTATATAAAAGACCTTAGGCCAAGGAATGACCTTAACCATGAATTCTCATGTAGTTTCATCCACTCTTAGAAGTTTGAATGAAATTGGGCCAAGGGTACAGGACTAAGGACAAGCTGTCGTTATGAAAATTGGCACAAAGGTTTAGCAATTCACATTTTCTATTTTCTAATTTAGCGCTGGTGGCCATTTTGCTCAACACAACCGAATCAATTAGCTATTTTGGTAGAGGGCTACCTAAGCAACATCCCTGTGAAGTTTGAATCAAATTGGCCCAAGGGTTTCAGAGTTTGTATATAAAGCAAATTGTTGTTTTTCTATTTTTTAGCCCTGGTGGCCATTTTGCTCATTAGAGCTGAACCGTATTAGTTTTATTTCCTAGAGTGCAGGGATATTTCTGGTATGACCCCCCACCCACCCCCCCCATTTTATGAGAAAACTATTAATTATAATTATAGACAGAATCGGATTTAATTTTTGTTTGGGCCCTTTATATAAGCTATTCAAATTTGATGCTAATTTTGATCTAAGTTGTGTAGTAAGGATTCCTGGGCCCATCAATTTTTGAGAAGGCCCATGAAAATTCAAAAACGCACATCAGAATTTTTATTTTTTTGTGTAAATGAGTGGGAGATAAGTATATTGGACCAAAACTATCCTGGAGAGTGTCACCTATGCAACACAGCCCTATGAAGTTTGACTGAAATTGGCCTGGGTGTATTGGAGGAGTTGATATTTGACTTATTTATTATTATTAGCTTTGGCAGCTTTCCTGTTCATCAGAACAGAATAATAATAGCTATTATAGGTTGCCAACCACCGCTCAAGAGTAAACTGATGGAAGTTTTTTCTACTTTTAGCTCTGGTGACCATTTTGCTCACTACAGTAGGGCTGGCTAATCGGAGCTGAAAAGATAATCGATTATCAGTCCCGTCAATGTGATCGAAAATCACTTAGTAATCGCTAAGGTTTTTGTCATAATTTTACCTGTCTGGCTTTCTGTCTGAGCATGACTCTTACCATATGTTGCACTTTACTATATGTATATTTGAACAAACAGTGCAGACCCATCAGGGTCTGCACTGTTTGCCAACCATCCAGCTATTTTAGGCATAACTTTGGGTAGTTAATTATACCTATCAGGTAATCGACTAAAAGCAAATCAGAAGCAGTGTTATTGATAAGCTTTTGCCCGAGGAGTACTGTTACTCCTTCAACCAGAGACATGGGCGTATCCTGTGATTCTTTGAGAGTATCGGTACTCCTAAATTCAAACCTAGGGTCGTATCTTCATCTGTCATCACAGGATGGCTGCTGAGTGCACTTATAATAATGTCAGACGTGGCAATGGCCATATGTAAAAGACGTTAAACACATATTCTATCTTCGTAACATACCGATATACATTTTCATGTTAATAAGCTGGCGGACAGCAAATTGAAAAATTACTTTTTCTTCTAAAGAATGAAAATCCAGCCAATGTGGTCGTCTACTTCGCATGTGTTTTTGGAATTTCACAGACGTCATTGAAGGCTCGCTTTGATCACACTGTGCAGGCTGGTCGGAGTCTTCAGCCGTCACACACATCATATTGTCATCAAAACGTTTTCAAACCCATGTTTTGTGTCTGCAGCGGCCTTATGTGCTACGCGTTCAAAGGCGGGAAATCTCCACGAATTGTAGCAACTGCATGCGATTGGTAAAAGGCGAGAAATTCAGCGCTCAGCAAAAATACAATAAAACGTGCGACCAGTGAAGACTCAGATCAGCAAGCGCATCTGTGAAAGCTAATCAGTCTGTCCCGGTTGCTGTGTTTGCGTTCTTTTATGATGCGCTGCCAGTCATTCTGCTTAATGTTCAAAGAAGTTGGCGAGACATCTTAGGGTGTTAATTTAATCGGCTACTTGATAGATAGCGGTAAATAAGCATGCACTGCATGCTGACCACCTGTGATCCACAATTAGATATACGAGAACCCAAGTATTACAGGTTAATCCTGCCATTGTGACTCAATAAATATAATTTTGGTCAAATGTATACGGAACACGGCGGACAAAGAGAACAGTCTGTGCAGCGGTGGTTCTATCTCATACGTGCATTGACGACAATGTTGCGAGAAAAAATACGTCTGGATGATAAAAGTATGAAAAATAGACATGGAGTCAAAAGTAAACAACCACCATGATGCAATAATCAAAGGTGCCGATATACACGTGTCGGAAAACGGCAATAAACAAGGTTTTGAAGCCTCCAGTTAAGAGTTTTCGCCAATGGCCAATGGATGCGAAAAAAATGAGTCATGACGCAAATTTTCTTGCATCTGCGGCCTGCGGACGCTAAGCCGAAAGAGCTAGCGCTAACGCTGCCTGGTCGGATATATATTCGCTGTTACATTAATTGTAACTTTCCTAGCCCAGATGTTGTTGCTTCTGTTTTGTTTTTCCACAAAATACAGAGTTATCTATTTCAACGCGAATTTCTGCGATTTGGGAGAAATAGCCGCCAGAAATCTCCTGCATTTGATTTTTTCTTGCGTTTTTCCGGAAAACTTTGTCAGGTTCTCCACAAAAAGAAAAAGTGTTCCTAACTTTTTATCGTCTGTGCGTCTATTTTGATATTTAATTCCTAACTACATGACAATGTGAATCTGTAGATCTGCCGAACCCATTTTTTTTCTCGAAGATGACACTTCGTAGAAGTCAATGTGGTTGCCTAACAATATTCAGGATCGTATCTGTATGCACGCTTCTCATAAAGTTACTGTTCATGCTTCGGGCGTTGTTAATAAAGTTAATAATGCGGGCGGCTTTACCTTAGATAATAAATACCGTTATGTTATCGCGCATCAATAATCGGTTTCCTAATCATGTTGATAGTTGTCATAACTTGAGGCTGATTAAATATAAGCGGATCGGTATTCAATATATGATTGTCAAAAGGTAAGGTTGAAGTGTTTCAGCGTAATTAAAACAAATGCCCTCATTCATGAATGGATGAAGTTCGAATTGTTCTTGAAGATTGGAAAAGTTTTTGTTGAAGACTATGATGCGGCGAAAATTACCGCGATTTTGATTGCTTTTTGTCAGGCGTCACGTTTTTTTTTTGTTTTTTTGTTTGCCGATACGACTGCATTGGAACGACCTAGGCGTATCGCCAATTTGACGGTCGTATTTGGTACGACTTTTTTTTCATTTCTAGTCGTATTTGCCCGATTTTAGAGTCATATTTACGACGATACGACCCTTATCAATTACTCTGCAGAAGTGATAATCATTTCTGTGGAATTTATTGATCGATTAATCGTGTCAGCCTTACACTAGAGTGGAACCATTTAGCTCAATTCCCAGAGTGTCACCTGTGCAACATTCCTGTGAAGTTAAAATTAAATTTGCAAACAAATCTGTATAAGGACAATCGGCATGATGTGACTTCCACTGAGGTCCGCCATTTTCGGAGGTATAAACAAAGGTATTCTGCTATATGACCTTACCAAAATTACGCAAGAAATATTTTAAATCAGTCTCAAACCCCTGACAAAGACTTACTCTATATTATTGTACCATATCATTCCTTTTATTTCTGATGATTGTCGATAATAAAAAATCGGACACATTTTGCTTTTAAAACTGTATAAAAATGATTTTAGCGATAAAAACCGAAGCCGTCATTTCCACCAAATGAGAAAAATGGCAGAAAGATAATCTTTTGTTTCTTTTTACTGAAGAGTTCCCTGTCGACTATCCCTATGGATCAAATTAACAATGCTGTTTAAGGACTATGAAAATGTCTTCCTGGCAAGTGGGCTAAAATTCATGGGTGTTTAGCATGTTGACATATTTCTAGAAAAACAACCAATGATGTTCCAAATTAAAAGAATAAATATAAAACATGCATATTAAAAAATGTATTTTTGTTGTTGGAAGAAAAAAATAAATATTCACTTTGTAAGAAAATTACATGTAAAAATGGTCCATTTTTGAACGTATGTTTCTCCATTGTCCTTCATTAGAAACATACCATTTTTACACCAAAATATACTTTAGTGTGTGTACTAGCAACGACGAGACGTGATTTTTCCAAAAACTGGCATTATAACATTATATCCATGCCGATAGAACCCCTATCAACATGTAGAGTTCACTATACATTGTCATCCATGTACACAGTATGACGCACGGATTAAATTTAGCACTGGGGTAAATAAGCGTAGCGATAATAAAAATTCTGTCAAATCGTTATTATGGCTTTTGGACAAATCAAACAATTTTCCCCTCTTGTATTTATTTAATGCATAATAGTATTTACCAACTTAACGGAAGAATAAAGGAAATCATGATCTAGGCATAAAAATAGTTAGAATAAAATCCGTTGTGCAGGATATTTTTATCCACGATTAGCATGTTTATACCCCTGTTTACCTGGAGAATTTACCAACCATGTATACAGTAATGGCTGTCAAAATGACCGTTCGATGGGTGTTTAAAAGAATGGATATATTGTTATTGTGGAAGTTTTTGGAAAAACTACTTCTCATCCTTGCTAAGACATGGAATATACTTTAGGTTAATGTAAAAACTGAATGTTTCCGAGGAAGGACGATGGAGAAACCGATGTTCAAAAATTGACCATTTTGAAAGGTACTTTTCTAATAAAGTAATTTATTATTTTTTCTTCTAAAAACAGAAATACACTTTTTAATAAGCATATTTTATGATTATTCATATAATTTGGAACATTATGAGTTGCTTTTCTAGAAACTTGTCGACATTATAAACAACCGTAAATTTTAGCTCACGTGTCTGGTTGACATTTGCATATACCTTAAATAACATGATTCTGACTTTGGACTGCAACAAGACTTCGAATGTTATGGGAGTGTGTGTATTTAAGATCACTCAGCTACATTTTATGTGGTATTTGTATTTTTATTTCAAAGGATACAGCTGTTACCCAGAAGTTTGGTATTTTTGCAATGAGTTCAGACCTCTTCTGGAAAAAAGGCTGCCGCAATTTGTTGTACTTTTGTTCCACTTTCAGAATTTCTTCACTTGCCTGCTCATTGAGTCTGTCGATTTCATTCTGTACTTCATCTATGTGCTCTATTGCTTCCTGTTGTTCCTTATCTGAAACAGGCCAAAAAACATTTTTCTGTCTACTATTACTTTCACGAATGTGTTTGAGACGACCCCTATAAGCAAAATGAAAACAAAAGCACATGGTGGAAATGACGTCACAAAGGGCGCACATTTTGCAAAACAAAAATGATAGCGCGAAGAGGCATTACGATTCATTAGAAGTAAAACAGCGACTAATGCACCAAAGGCACAGCCCAAAAAGGGAACAGAATAAATACTTGATATCTTCAACAACACTTCTAGTTCACTTCTAATTTCTTTCCAACAAAAAGATAAACTCGGTACCCGGCATAAGTCGAGCACGCACTTTGAATACAAGTGCTAACTCCGCTAAAAGGATGGAAACAACTTTCAAAATTATGCAACCAATTGGTCTGATATTCCTGTAGAAAACCAAATTATTTTATAATTTTTACCTGCTTGATCATCGGCGTTTTCACCATTTTTTGCCTCTGGTTTAGCCACCTTCGCTGGAGTTGCCATTTTCGCGAAAAAGAGAGAGAATACTAACGCATGCGCAATGTTCACAGAAATGAAATATCAGTAGAGTACAATCCATAAACAAAAATATGCTTAGTCTTGATCATCCAGACGCTAGACAAAGCTAAGCTTTATCGACAAGACAGTTACCCGACATTTTTAAGCTCTTCTTCTTCTTCCGGTTTCGCCTTAACCCCCGGAGGGGACACAGACGGTGTATTACATACACTCCAGTTTTGCAGGATGAAAGCCTACACAGTAATCATGTAATTACGGTAGGGTTCTTTAACCTGCACAGGGGATGGTTCTCCCTGCACAGGGGGCCTCCAGTTAACGTCCCGATCCGAAGGACGGTGCACTTTATGACATTCATCCCTGCAAATGATGCCAATGGAGCGTGTTCGGACACCGAAATTTTCACACCGCTGCCGGGGATCGAACCCGGGACCTCTAGCATCAGAGGCAAGTTCACTAACCACTGAGCTATCACGCTGAGCTATCCAAGCTTATCTATCTTCTTTTACTGAGTCGGTCATATTTGGCCATGACCTCAGTTGGGTGCGTAGCTAAATTAAGTATTTAGCTAAAAATAAAAAAGAGAGAAGTCACTGGATGAGTACTTAAAACTATATACAATCTGAATAACAGAGGTATACTAAAGCACATACCTCGATCTGAATTTCAATCTTACACTGTACGGGCTTTGAACTCCCCCGCAGTCTTAGCATTCACCCCAGAAGAGCGCAGAATAGTTCTGGGGAATAGTTCTAGGAAAAAGGAATTGTTCAGGGCGTTCGACCTGGACGGAATCGGAGAAAAATCGCCCGCCTTAAAAGAGAAGTGTTTTTCTTGGAACTCTGTTTGGTTTCTTGTCTGATTCATAACAGACAAGCTTAAACCAGCAACATATTATTGCTGGTTAACCTAGATTGTGATTTATTTTGTCTTGTAGACTGAAAAAAAATGTTGACATTATTTCCGGCCATTACCTCACTAGTGGTAGGGGTAACGCAAACTGAAATTCTTAGGATCAAAATTAGGTGGCTTGTCACATTCATTCTTCTGAAGAGCCGATGCGTTGTCAGATATTTGACTATGCTGAGCTGTATATGATTGGACCAGTGTAGTTATTAGCCCTTTGTAGTTGTCAGTGTGCTGGCTGTGAAAAACTCGGAATCAGGATTGTTGCTTGACATCCATCATAAATCATTAGAAATCATCAAATCACTACTCAGTATATAAATCACACTGGTCAATACATACGCACAGGCTGCGTAGCGGTCGCATAGGCTTCGTATTTTGGACGCATAGGTTTCGATGAAAAATGGCGGATGACAGTTCGTCAATGCAGGTAAGAAACTGTTTTTACGTTAAACTAACTGTTGTATTGCATTTCCCGATACTGACATCTGCCTTACGGACCACTTTATTAATATGGGGCTTCGTCTGTTGCAAGAAAAAGTTTGAAAAACGGAATATAGAAAAATAGACCCCAAAAGAAATTTGGCAGTCAACACAGATTCACCTGTATTTTCACTTTGATCCGGTCGCCCTATGTAACTACATGTTTTTGGCTGGTGTTCTGGCCGATAAATTGTGAATAACGATAATGAAATCGAAAAGCTAATATGCAACTTTCGTCATATCTTTTGCGAAAAATTAATGTCTTGATATTTCGATACAACGCGCGTAGCTTCGTTACCTATTACAACGCAGAGGCTGCGAACTAAATTTGAAAGCCCTGTATTATGTAGAATAATAGCGAATGTAATTAAATTAATGTCGCGGAATCAGTCAACCACCGTTAGTTGGTGATGGTAAAGACATTCTGTATCATTTATACCGAAAGCATTTTCAGTCTCAGCTATGCAAATACATGTATAACATTTTGAGGCGAATGCACAAAATCTGTCAATTTACAATTATTAACACCACCATTCATAAACTCGGCCAGTCCTCGTCTAATCTGTTAAGTTTTAAGCCAAATAATATTTGCACTGTATGAATTTTTGTCGTGTTTTTTTTACAAAGCACGTGGCTTCGCATGTTACAGAGATGGGAAACACGCCTATTAAAATACCACTGAAAAGATAAAAAAAAAATACTTTCAGATAAAACATTCTGATAGTTTTAATATTTCTGCTCAAGACATAGTGTATGGGAACTTGTTACAACCGCCTGGTCCGGACGGTTTTATCGCGTATCCACAATCTGTATTTCTGAGAGAAATAAGGAAAACAATGTATATCCCTTTAAAGCTCAGTTTTACCATATACAAGTTGGATTTAAGGGGGTCAGAATTATATAGGCATGTTTTCGTGATTCTCCGACTTCTATTTAAATGCTTCAATCGAATACATGCAGCTCCAACAAAACTTCAGCAAAGGTTCATTAATCGCGCCTGCACTGTCTGATCCCAGTCTACGTTTCCGATAAAATAGAAGCATCTGCTCATTAAACAGTAAACATATAATTCTAGCCTTTGTAGGATCAAAGAAGAAAAAAAGACTTTTCTTTATCTCAGATCTATTTTCAATCTCTGTCCTTACATCATAATTGTTTGCTAACCAGACTGTCTTCTTCAACATAGCCTGTCAGAATCTGAATTTCATAGTGACTTAGAATATAAATCCAGAAAAATACTTGCTTGCAATGATTTCAGTAACCCATTTCGTGAAATCATTCTTCGATATAATAAGATAAGATAGATAAAAATGTTTTTGCTTTACGGCCCTTTCATAACTCTATGACGGCTCCGGCCCAAAGATTTACTTTTTTAAGAAAGTCTGTCGGCTGGATGCTTACTTATGGATTAAAACTGCTTCCTTTAACCCTTAAACTACAGTTTAAAGCAAAAAGTGAAGACCCTGATAAGACGCTGCGTTTGGCCCTTCAATTCATGTAATGTGAGCAAACAGTGAAGACCCTGATTAGATGCCGCGTCTGGACATACACTGTTTGAAAAACCCAATCCATGATCTATGGATTTCCGTATTACGCAACACGCTGACCTCTCTTCGAAGAAAAATAAACGCTGCTGTTTTCTATATACACGTTCCCTGGATTTCCGGCCAATTAGTGATAATCACGTGGACTTAAGCACTGTAGAGCTACTTGCACTTTTTTACTTTGTGACGATTGATAAATAATCGACCCAAACACTAGTATTTGTCTTTTCAAAAAGTAAACGGGTCATTCATATTTAGCAATTGCAAGTATGCTTTATATGCGGTAGGGTTTGAGATGTCATTTCGTCTCAGTGTCGGGTAGAAGTCCCATAAATTCGGAAACAATGTCTCAAAAATGACCTGAATGATGTTGTCGGGGACGTTAACATCAACAAAAACAAAAAGGTTCCACTGAGTCATGCGCTGTGACATGAGAGGATTCTCTACCAATAATGAATTGACATACAACCGTTCGTTAGGGATACCAACCTAGGCCGAATTCATCTGGAGCCAAGGGCTAGCTTTGGCTACTTTGGTTGCGGTTTCATTTTCCTATATCAGTTAGGCAAATCCATAAACACCCAATCAAAAATGAAGACTGCTATCTCCATTTTTAGAGTGCTCATGAGTGCGCATGGGTGGAAAACCGGACGAATCAGCCGTAAGAAAAACCTGAATTGTAAAATGGCCCCTGTTTATACTGTCTGCTGCATCTTCTTAAAGTTTTTTTCCTTTCTTTTTTTTTTTTTTTTTTTTTTGTAAATAATATTTTTGCTTATAGGTAAACAGTGTGGACCAAGATCAGACTATAGACTTAGATTGGTTCAGGTAACATTTAAAGAAATCAGCAGATGACTATGCAGACCACAATTGTTGTGATTGACATGTAAGATAGCTATCTTCAGAGCTGCTGCTTCCCTCACTAAATTCCTGATCACAAGTTTCCCTGGACTCAAATATATAAGGCTGAATATCTAAAGTGAAGTCCCCTCAAAGAGTGGCCAGTTCTTGCTTATTTTGCTCCATTTTAAGCTTCTGTTTTAAACCTCAACATTGCTACATCTGCCTATTCATAACACACCAAGCTTCTAGATTCCTCATTGATGACGTCAGGGCATATATGTGGTTAATTGGAATTTTCAAGGTCAGTTCTTTAGCAGAGTAATAGGGCGGAGATTACACAGTGATAAAATCCTTATCAGACCACTTAGAAACCTGCAATATTCAGTAGAAGAAAGGGTTTGTTGATGTTTACCGATTTATTGTAACAGATTATCTCTTTCCTTTCTCCTTTAACAGATTTGACGAAGACAGACTTACCAAGTTTATGAACGGTAGTGTACATTGAAGATTTTCTGCATTTATTATATTTCTTTATTTATTCTCAGAAACACAGATTGTGGATACGCGTTAGGACCGCCTGACCCGGGCGAGCAGAAATATCAAAACTATCAGGATGTTTTATCTGATATTTTTATCTTTTTAGTGGTATTTTAATAGGCGAGTTTTCGTAATGCGTCTGCCCATCTCTGTAACCGGCACGTCGTAAATTCCTAAGCCACATTCGTTGTTATAAAACACGATAGAAATTCATACAATGCAAATATTATTTGGCTTAATACTTAACATATTTGGCGAAGACTTCCAAGTTTATGAACGGTAGTGTAAATAATTGTAACTTGACATATTTTGGCATTCGAATCATAATAATGTATGTGCATAGCTGAGAATGAAAATGTGTTTGGTATAAATGATGCAGAATGTCTTTAGAATCATCAGCTAACGCTAGTTGGCTCATTTCTCGATATTAATTTAATATCATTCGTTATTATACTGCATAATTCAGGGCTTTCAAATTTAGTTCGCAGCCTCTGCGTTGTAATAGGTAACGAAGCTACGTTCGTTGTATCGAAATATCATGATTTTTCTTTTTCGCAGAAGATATGACGAAAGTTGCATGTTAGCTTTTCGATTTCATTATCATTGTTCACAATTTATCGGTCAGAACACCAGCCAAAAACGTGTAGTTACATAGGGCGACCGGGCCAAAGTGAAACTACAGGTGAATCTGTGTTGAATGCCAAATTTCTTTTGGGGTCTATTTTTCTATATTCCGTTTTTCTAACTTTTTCTTGCAACAGACGAAGCCGCACGTTAATAAAGTGGTCCGTAAGGCAGATGTCAGTATTGGGCAACGCTATACAACATTTAGATGGACGTAAAAACCGTTTCTTACCTGCATTAACGAACTGTCATCCGCCATTTTTCATCGAAGCCTTTGCGTCCAAAATACGAAGCCTATGCGACCGCTACGCAGCCTGTGCGTATGTATTGACCAGTGTGAAATGAAGGTCTCCCTGTTTCCCGTGGTTTTAATTCTTGGGTTCATTCTTTGGAATACAACTTGTAGAATGCATCCAGATGATGAAAATCAGGAGTGCAGGATAACAAATAAGGAGAGCAGTAGTTGGGGTTTTCTTTCTTTCTTTCTACTGATACTGCGTCGATTACTGGGGTTTCCCAGTATTTGGCAATTACAATGAAGAATGGGAACAGAAGGTGTTCACAGGGCCTGCGAAACTTCAAGTCCTCACGCAGTACAAACTTGGCTTTCCTAATAATCTTGAACGGATACATTGAAACTAACCCCGGCCCAAGGTTTCGCTGCAGACTCTGCAAAAATATTGCAAAGGTTCCGAGAAATGGATAGAATGTGAGGACAATAACAAACGTTTTCACTCCTCATGTTCTGATTTGGATAACAGTCAATTGTTAGAAATTGAATCAAGAGCTGGGACTTGGTAGGAATCAAGACAGTTCCCCGACAAGACAGTTCCCCGACACGATTTTTGGAGACAGTTCCCCGACACATTTGAAGACAGTTCCCCGACACTTTTGAAGACAGTTAACCGACACTATTGTTCAAAGTCAAATGACTTGTGACTGATCATGATGATTATCATAATTGATAGTTATTATGTGTTCATCAATATTTTGAAGACAATTCACCGACAGTCGTTTAGAAATATTAAATCATCGACCATTTTTTGAGGACAGTTCCCCCGACAGACTTTTACATGTATAAAAAAAGCTTATACTTGATACCATTATCAATAAGTTTAATGAATACATCCGAAATTAAGCAAACTAGCATGTCCAGTTAATGAACATGCACACATTTAAACAAAACAAAAATGTCTTCTAGGAAACGCAATAGTATATTTCTAATTGTCATTTTTCCATATAATGAAAATTTGAAAAATGAAGATGAGTTCAAAGTTTTTGTTTTAAATAAATATTATTAAAGTATAAGAATATGAAATAGATATCTAACGCTGTTATGAGAACAATAATGATAATTATTTGACTATCAATCAATATGGTTGAGCAGTCAAAGAAACAAATATCTACCCATTAAAATCACCGTCTGGCTCACAGCGATACATACGACGTTGCCATGTCGTATCGCCGTCGATCCGACGTTGACCTGGCATTCTTTTAGGCTTTGACCGAGCATTAAAGACCATCTACATTTAAATTGCATCTTGGCGAATGCTGACTGACAAAGAAATAACACATTACCTCTCCTCTGGCTTAGACTTCCAGACAGATCATCGTCAGAACAAATGTCGGCGAACTGTCTTGAAATCAACGAGGAAATTTCAGGCATCTCATTAATTTAGTTGCCATAGCAAGAAACGTCGGAATTATAACTAATATATCTTAAGACAATTCCCCGACACAGAAAGACATTGCCTCTCCAAATCACAGGTATACTTAATCCATTCACAATGATCACTTAGCCTTTATTATCCCCAATTATCCCTAAAATGCCAATTAGGTCATTAAGACTATGAACAAGAGTGTCGGGGAACTGTCTTTAAAAGTGTCTGGGAACTAATTGCCAATTATAATTATCAGTCACATGTCATTTAACTATGACCAATAGTGTCGGGGAACTGTCTTCAAAAGTGTCGGGGAACTGTCTTCAAATGTGTCGGGGAACTGTCTCCAAAAACCGTGTCGGGGAACTGTCTTGTTCCCACTTGGTATTGCAAAGACTGCAAAGCTGACTGTGGTCTTTGCAGGAGTGCTGTGCTTAATGGCCACAAAGCCGCTCAGTGTGATCAATGTGAAATGTGGATACACACCGAATGTTCTTTCATTTCAGATGTGGAATATGGCACTTTGGTAAACTCAAACTGCCACTGGATATGTCCAAAATGTGAGGTTTGCAACTTTTCAGACTTCTTCTTTGATGAATATATAGAACTGACTAAGCCAAACAGGTTTGAACCTCTGTCAGAGGATAAGAGAGGCAAATCTTCGACTGCTGATGAAAATAAATCGAATTCTGTAAAAGGTTTGAAACTTTAGGAGGCCTTCATGCGGACTGAACAAATTATTTGTCTAAATCGCGACGGAAGTAAGGGCGAGGATTGTGGCCACGTAAAATCGATTTAAGCCCCCCAGTGGAAATCTTCCACTGACCGTTCCAAGGCGGCTCTTCTGTGGCGATTTATTTATGTTGTTTGTTACTTACTGTGTGTATCACTTGTGTCTTTTAATTTTGGATGGCCATATGGCCATTTTGTGGGAAAGTAACTGTCCATATGGCCTTCCTTTGTTTAGGTTTCCATTATGGTCTGGTCGCTTAATGTTTGTATTTCTTTCCCTTTGGTGTCTTTTATGGATGGAGTAAGTTAATTGTATCAATTCCTGATCTTTGTTTTACTTCTACTTTGCAGTATAAACATAAATGGAATAAGAGGAAAAATTCTTGAACTTTTAGCTTTCCGCGATATATCCCAACCGCATTTTGTTGCTATTCAGGAAACAAAGATTGACAGTTCAATAACCACATCTGAGCTTTTCCCTGAAACTTGTCAGTACTGTGTCTATAGAAAAGACAGGAACTCTCATGGTGGTGGGGTGATGTTGCTCATTCACAGAGACATCCCTCACATGCCTTTCGTGGAACTAGAAAATGACACCGAATAGGCCTGGGTTAAGGTTTTTGCAAATAAAACTTCCCACTTCGTACCAGTTGATATCGACCACCAAATGGTTCGGTCGAAAACTTCCAGTTGTTTAAAGATCAGCTGGATTACATTAAGCCGCAGCACAAGGGTAAAAAAATCCCGGCTGTACATGTTCTAGGTGACCTCAACTTTAGAGTAATTGTGTGGCCCGACAGGCACAGCAAACAAGGCACAATGCTGAGTCAGTCCGAAGGACAAATATTAATTGACATTCTGAACGATCATGGCTTGGAACAAATTATTAACTTCCCCACTCGTGATAAGAACACATTGGATCTGATCCTTACGACTTTGCCAGGACAATTCGAAGATATTCATTCCACAGATAAACTAAGTGATCACGACATTGTCTCCGGATTTTTAAAAATCCACATTCCACCAATAAAGAAACCTCGGAGGAAGGTGTACTCATATCAGAAAGGTAACTATGAAACTATGAGGATGCACTCAGATTTGCAAAGGTGATATACTTTAATGGTCATTCAGATGCTCGGTCTGTACAGGAGAACTTTGATTTGATAACTTCCATTCATTCATTGTTGATACTTCGGCCGAAAATCATATCCCCTAAAAACTAGTAGGTCTGTATCTTTTATTCCCTGGATCACACCAGAGATAAGAAGAAAAAATCGGAGAAGGAATGAGATAAAAGGACGGGAAGTGGTAAACTCCGGACAAAATTTGAAAACTCGAGACGTAAAATCAAGACTGATATATATATATAAAAAAAATCAGCATGATTTGTATGAATAACTTGGTAGGTGATGTAAGGGCAAATCCCAGAGACTTCTACTACAGATATATCAATAGCCAGAAGAAAGACAGACAAGGTGTCCCGCCCCTTATTAAAAGAGGAGGGAACGGGGTTGCTGAATCAGACTCTGATGGGAGCTGTGGGTTAATTGTATCGATTCCTGATCATTGCCTCTACTTCTATTCTGAAACGGCAGAGGAACTAGTTGGCCAATTCAATGAAGCGTTTAATAAAACTGAGTTCATGGAGGTTCCATTGACTGGAAGATCGGCCCCATTCATGAATAATATTGTTGTGCCAGCTGCAGGAGTGATCAAGTTACTTCAAGGCTTAAATCCCAGTAAGGCCTTAGGACCTGATGAGCTTCATCCTAGAGTCCTGAAGGATTTTGTTTGATTTGAGGTTTAATTTCCCCGTCAACACTGTAAAGGTCATTTTGGAGACGTTGCTTCCAATTTTGTGGGACTTTTACCCGACATTGAGATGACATGACATCTCAAGCCCTGTCGCCCAATGAAACCAATAAGGTTTATAAGCATGGACGGTCCGACACTCACACCGCTTTGCCTGGGCAGGCTTAGATCCTCTAAGCGGTTTACCAGTACTCGTGTGTGAGTCAGATTCAGCTCTGCGTGGAAGCATCGTGCATCCCATATATTTCTTCAAGCCCCGATGGGCGGGGGCCCAGAGTCCTTAAGGAACTAGCAAATGAGTTAGGTCCAGTTTTTTGCACACTTGTTTCAACAGTCTCTTGATACGGGTGAAATCCCCAAAGAATGGCTCTTAGCAAACATCTGTCCACTCTTCAAAAAAGGAGATAGGGCTCTTGCCCGTAATTATCGCCCTGTGTCTCTGACTTGTGTTGTAAATTGCTTGAACATATAGTCTGCTCAAACATCATAGCCCACTTGGATGAACATAAACTTGTGTCAGACAAACAACATGCATTTAGGAAAAGCCATAATTGTGAAACTCAGCTGAGCACAGTTATTAATGACTGAGCAAAAATCTTGGACAAAGGGGGACAGGTGGACACATTTATTCTGGACTTCGAGAAGGCTTTTGACACCCCTCCTCATGAACTCCTTAAATCTAAGCTATTTGGTTACGGAATTGGGGGAAGACCCTCAAATGGATAGATTTCTTTCTTTGCTACAGAAAACAGCGCGTTGTTGTAAATGGTGAATCTTCAGAGTGGGCTCCAGTTTTGTCCGGAGTCCAACAAGGGACTGTTCTTGGTCCACTATTGCTCTCCCTGTACATCAATGATATTTCCACTGACATTGACTCAGAAATAAGACTGTTTGCAGACGACTGAATTTGTTACCGGGGAATTAGAGATACAGATGACTCACTGAAACTTCAGGCTGACATAGATAGATTAGGATGTTGGGCATGAGATTTCAGCCAGTTAAATGCAATATTACGCAGATAACTTGGAAGAGATCTAATAAAGTTGAGGCTTCTTACACCTTAGAGGGAACGGTCCTCGAGAATGTGGACTCCATTAAATACCTTGGAGTGACAATCACACACAACTTGAGATGGAATACTCGTATTAGCAACATGTGTACTAAGGCAAATAGAACGCTTGGTTTTCTGAGGCGAAAACTTCATCAGTGCCCTCAGGATGTAAAACAGGCAGCATATAAAGGTCTTGTTCGCCCAATCTTGAAATATGATAGTTGTATCTGGGACCCCAGTGGAATGGTCCAAAACGATGAAATTGAGAAAGTTCAGAATAGAGCTGCTAGATTTGTAACAGACAATTACTGCTTTGAAACTGGGAGCATGACTGGAATACTTGGAAAATTAAAATGGGAGTCTCTCAAGACAAGGAGAAAAGACAGTAGGCTCATCCTTTTATACAAATGTCTAAAGAGTCCTGCCAGCATCCAACAGATGACCTTGTTCTCCAGCTAGACACTGTAGAATTCACCATTCGTTGGCGTTTCAGACCCTTACTGCAAGAACTGACATTTATAAAGACTCGTTCTTCCCCAGAACCATTAGAGATTGGAATACCCTTCCCGATTCGATTATTTCGACAGCTGAAAGTGCTGATGATTGTGTAGCTAAATTTACCTCTTTGATTAGAGCTAGGGACTAACTTCCCACATCACAGGTCCTGGTGTATGAATGTCATTTGACATGTCACCAGTAACAATTCTGATTCTGATTCTGGTCACTATAGGACTGGTACCTATAATAATGTGAGTTGTTTACTTTTTATGTGTCTTGTTCGGGTTGAAACTGTCGCAAGGATCAAGTATAAATTGTGTTTATTAATGGCCACTGTACCTGAATGTACCTCAAAGAAGAAGTTTAAAGAGGACTGCTCACGACGGGCCTCTAGGGACGGCCATTGTAGCTCATTAAGCATGTCACCGACGCTACTTCTCTTGTGCCATCGTCGGCATGTCCATCGAGCAGCTGTCCTCTGCACCTTCTCCACCTGCTGAATCTGACTTTTAACATAGGGATGCCAAATGGGTGATGCATATTCGAGTTGAGGACGAACCAATGTTTTATATGCAACATCCTTTGTCTGCCTAGGTGCAAAAGCCAAGTTACGTCAAATAAGTCCTAAAGTCCTAGTTGCTTTCTATGTTATATCTGAAATGTGTTGACCCCAACCAAGATTATCAGTGATTGTGATACCAAGGTATTTGGCTGATTGAGTCTGCTCAAAAATTTGATTTTGTATAATCAAACTTAATTTGTTTGTCCGGAGGGTGTCGTGACACCCTCATTCAATGACATTTGGCCGTGCAATGAACTTCATCTGCCAATCGGCCTCCCACTGTGCTAGTCGATTCAGGTCATCTTGTAAAATAAGACAGTCAGAAGGAGAATATATATTCCTATAAAGGACACAATCATCAGCAAACAAACGGATCTAGATGACCTGATATTATCAGGGAGATCATTAATGAATACCAAGAAAAGGACCGGTCCAAGGACCGAACCTTGGGGAACACCAGATAAAACATGGACTGGATCAGATGCTTGGCCATCAAGTACATTTCTTGTGAGCGCCCTGAGAGCTATGAACTAAACTAATCCACCTATGTGTGGATCCTCTTATCACATAGTGATCCAAGTTATGCAATAGCCTTCTGTGAGGTACCTTGTCAAAAGCCTTGGGGAAGTCCATGATGATCAAGTCAGCCTGTTTGTGGCCACGGATAATCGCCCCATCCAGATTGCTCACAATGTCATGGCAAAAATTAAACTAATTGAGTTTTGCAAAATCTTTGACTTCGGAAACCGTGTCAGTCAGCAAGAATGCTCTGAAAGGCTAGGTGCTTGTTGATGTTGCTAACTATTATATATATGCTCCAGGGTTGTGCAAAAGATGCATGTTAGCATACTGGTCTATAATTTGCTGCGTCATATTTTTCTCCTTTTTTAGACCAGGGTAACGTTTGCTTGTCGCCAGTCATCTGGTACAGTGCCCTGGGCAAGTGATTCATTGAAGATAAAGGCCGGAACGGGAGAAATTTCAGAACCACATTTCTTAAGCACCCTGGCATTCAGGTCACCTTATGCCTTATGCATCTTGAGCTTACCCAACAGTTTAGCGACCCCCTTTGGGCCAACTGTTATGTCCCCCATTGAGGCGAATTGACTGTTACCTTTGGGCGGTATCTCACCATCAGTTCCACGCGTAAATGCAGATTGAAACTGTTTATTACATATATTGGCCTTATCGCGCGAATCTGTTTTTAGAATTCCGTTTTCACTTAGCAAAGTAATCCCAAACGCTTCCTTTTTCAGGCATTTTGCGAATGACCAAAACAAGGCCAACCACCTCAAACTCATTCTCAAACTTTCCCAGCATTGTGCCACAACACTTTTGCAGGAATAGTTTTCGAAGACACTTCTGAAGGAACAGAAATGCCCACATTTTTGACTTGTCCAAAGTAAACTAAAGGCTGCATACAATGACTATCCATTTGTTATCCTTGGACTTGGCTCATCAGATACTGACTGTGGAGCATTCTCAGGTTTTACTCTTAAGAAATTATTTTCACTAATAAAAACATCTAGACAAGACTCCCTTGGTGTCTCCCCAATAAAGGATCCGACTTCAGACACATTGCTCACAGAAAATCGTGACAAGGCCACTTGCTTGAATAACCAGTTCCAACCAGTCTTTTCAAAAATGTCACCCCTAAAACTCGGACAGATTTGTTTACAGTATGTTTAAGACCTGTTCACAGATGAAACCCTAGATAGACTCAAATGTAAGAAACCTTTGCTGCCAAAAATGACCATGGACCTTAATGGTGTATTAAAATTATTGTCAAATTTAAAACCTGACAAGGCTGCGGGGCCTGATGATATTAAACCACTAGTCTTAAAGGTGCTCAGACATGAAATTGGACCCATCGTCTGTCTGTTGTTCGAGAGATCTCTAACAACTAGTGAACTCCCCACGGACTGGACCAAAGCTAGAGTAAGTCCCCTTTAAGAAGGAAGACAAAGCTGATCCAGCCAATTACAGGCCGATATCGCTCACCTGCATACTCTGCAAGGTCATGGAGCATATCATAGCATCCAACATTACACGTCATTTCAACAATCATAGAATTTTATACGAGTTACAACATGGTTTCCATGAGAAGCGCTCATGTAAAACCCAACTGACACAGTTTGTTGAGGACCTGTCCAGACAATTTCTAAAAGGTAACTAGATTGACATTGTCCTATTGGATTTCAGTAAAGCTTTTGACAAGGTCAACCTCCTCAAATTCATTTTCAAACTTTCCCAGCATTGTGTTTGAGGAAATACACTGAAATGGATAAAATCATTCCTTGTGGGTGGAACCAAGGCAGTTGTCCTCGACGGGGAGTCCTCTGAAGATGTGCCGGTAAACTCGGGAGTTCCTCAAGGCTCTGTTCTTGGACCACTTCTGTTTTTACTGTACATTAATGATCTTCCTGGGGACATCCAGTCGCAGGTGAGCATCTTTGCCGACGATACAGCGGTTTATCTTGCCATCAGAAATAACAATGACGCCAATACACTCCAGTCTGATTTAGATAAGCTAGAAACCTGGGAACGGACCTGGAACACGGAGTTTAACCCAAGCAAATGTCAGGTTCTCCACGTCAGTAAATCAAGATGGCACATCCTTTCTCAGTATACCATATATGGTCAGATCCTAGAGTCAGTAGACACTGCTAAATACCTTATCAGTAACAGTAAAGACCTCACCTGGAACACCCACGTAAGTAACATTACCTCAAACGCATACAGAATAGAAGTGCAGGCAATGATCAGGAATCGATACAATTAACCCACAGCTCCCATCATTTGGTTCATTAAAAGAAATGTAAATACAGCAAACCAGTCTGTTCGAGAGCTTATGGACGGATCCAATGTTTTGACACATGATTTTGTTTACATTTTACTGCGCATGTGCCAATTACCTCCCCTGCAGGGTACCTCTTTTATCTTTCTTTCTTTCTTTCTACTGGTACTGCGTCGGTCACATTTGACCATTACCGCAGGTGTACATTACATACTTTCCAGGTTTGCAGGATGAAAGCCTACATAGTAATCATGTAATTACGGTAGGGATCTTAACCTGCACAGGGGGTGGTTCTCCCTGCAAATGGGGCTTCCAGTTAACGTCCCGATCCGAAGGACGGTGCACTTTATGGCATTCATTTCTGCAAATGATGCCAATGGAGCGTGTTCGGACACCGAAATTTTATCGCCGCTGCCGGGGATCGAACCCAGGACCTCTAGCATCAGGGGCAAGTGCACTAACCACTGAGCTATCACGCTCCATTATCTAGTTGGCAATGCATGACTGTTGCCGTATACTATAGTGTCAATGAGAATTTCGAGTATTTATCATGTAATTAAACTCTTTTCTTCTCCACAAAATTAACAATGATTACAATGATTTATTTGCACTGACCACATTCACAATGAATGGTAATGGCATACATGTAATAATACTGAATGCAATTAACATATCAACACAAATTGACTGTTATAACAGGGCAATGGTGACAATAAAACGGAGTTACATAGGTTACGACACTAGAAACATTGTACGCTTTTCAAAAAGGGTTTTAATGTATTTTATTAGTAGTTTCAAACAGGTTACATTTTTATTATTCAGCAAAGAATACAGCTGCTTTCTACTACTCATGTAGATCGTATTTGAAATGTTTGTATTTAATTTGCTTAATTTCAAAAAGAAAGCCTCCCGTAAGGGCCTGTATGCCGCACATTCCAAAAGAAAGTGGTTCTCATCCTCTACTGATTCTGTACTACAAAGAGTGCATTTTCTATCAGACCGGGGGATGTCCCTATGCCTTCCTGTTTCTTTAGCAAGATTGTGTGCACTTAATCGTAGTTTAGCCAAAACAGACCTATCCGACCTACTGCTTACAAGATTTACATATTGTGCACGAGTATTAACTTTATAAATGTTTTTATAAAAATCTAATTTTGGACTACTTTGAATAAACTGATCCTTATAATTTTGTGTTTTTGAAGTATTAAGCACATGGTTGCCTAAAAAGCGTTATAAAACTACCCACTATCATACCAAAACGTAGTCGATGCGCTTTATTTAACGAACGAAAATAAAATTAAGCATATATATTTTCCATCCAAATTTATACGAAAAAGAAGCAGTTTAATGTCCAAAATGGGCTGTGGCAAACCTTTTTGATAGAACAACGCTTTAATAGTTATTACAGAAAAAAATCATGCTACACCAACGGTATAGTATGGAACGGCAAGTATTTTGCTCTCTAGCTACCTTCTCATACTGAGTTGGTCTTAACTTATGGGGCGCCGTTTTACTATTTAATCCGTATTTATAGATATCCATAATTATTTATGGATATCCATAATTCGAATTATGGATATCCATAATTCGAATTATGGATATCCATAGATCGAACTGAATTAATGATATCTATAAATCGAATTATGGATATCCTTAATTCGAATTATGGATATCCATTATTCGGCTCTTTATGGATATCCATAAATCGAATTATCGATATCCATAATTCAACTCTGCAAATAAACCTAATGAATAATGACTGCTCCCTTTGCATAACAAAACAAACAAAAAACGCGTCAGGTTTCCGATTTAGGTGTGTAATAAAAGCCGGTAATGTAGGGTAGGCTTAGTGGTTTTTTTGTTTGTTTTTTGGTTTGGGTTTTACGGCCCTTTCAAGATTATTTCACTCATATCGAGCCGATCGTTAATCATAGGTGGACGAAAACCGGAGTACCCGGAGAAAAACCACCTGACCTTCCGTTGAAGAACTTGGCGTCTCGCACGTGACCCGAGCGAGGCTCGAACCCACGGCGGTGAGAGACCTAATGACTAAGAGTCAGCGCTCTTATCCATTAGGCCACGGAGGCCTGTCCTAGGCTTAGTGGTGGCCTATGGTGTAGGAAAGGCATGATTTGTTTGATTTGAGGTTTAACATCCCCTTCAATACTATTAAGGTCATTTTGGAGACGTTGCTTCCAATTATGTTGGGCATTAAGCCTTCACTGAGATGAAATGACATCTAAATCCCGCTGGCCTCGGTAGCTCAGTCGGATGCGCGTCTGACTGGTGATCAGGAGGACGCGGGTTCAATACCTGCCAGCGCCGGCAACATTCTTTCGTGGAGATTGGTCATGAAATATTTTCTACTGTCATTCTCCCCCTTTCGTTGATTCAAGAAGAGCAGTTGTCAGTGTCTGGCAAAAGTATGTGCACTGTACTGGTTAACTGCTTACGTATAAGCCTGTCCAGAAAAAGTGTGGATAGGTAAACTGGCCGGCCCAAAAATGACCTAAATTAGTGTTGACTGGGCCGTTAAACTCAAATCCAAACAAACAAACAAACAAACATCTCAGTCCCTGTCACCCATTGACTCACACGACTTTGTTTGGACAGGCTTAGACATTCTAAGCGGTTTACCAGTACTCTCAGATAATGCAGCCAAATCTATTTCTCCAAGCCCCAATGGGCGGGGGCCAGGAGGTATATCTGAATTTGCCTGGTATTCCATACATCTCAAGTAGAGTATTATATGGATATATGTTAATGCTATATACAGTGAATTTCTGCTATTAAGACCACCTAAAATTAAGACTAATTTTTGCTTTAAAAAGTTTATTTAGAAGGGGGCAGTTATTCTTTCTTCGTGAATTCTGCACACAATGTCCTCTGGTCAGGGACCACTTTTGGAACTATTCAAAGGTGGTCTTAATATAGGAATTTTATTGTAGAACGACCATGTGGATTTTTTTCCAGAAAGCATGCACGGATTGCCTGTTTGGATAATTATAATTTAACGTCCGACTTTCAGTGTCCTTAGGTGCGCAGTCCTTATAGAGATGATTCCAGAGGGACAGGATGCGCTGGCCGGAATTTCCAGATCTTACGGCTGGTTCCGATATTTAACTGCACACGTGGCGGGGGTTCAGCGTATGGCGTCCGTTGCTTTGGAGGCCTTACGGGCTGAACAGGCTGCACGGCAGAGGTCCCTTTGACTGGCCATCATGAAGACCTTGAAGATTTTATACATTAAACAATCACGTGTCTTAGGGAGAAATCATTAATCCAAAAGCTTTGACGGTGATTTATGGATATCCATAATTCGAATTATGGATATCCATTATTCGGCTTATTTATGGATATCCATAAATCGAATTATGGATATCCATAATCCGATTTATGGATATCTATAAATACGGATTAAATAGTAAAACGGCGCCTCATAATATCTGGCCATTTCCTCAGTGCGCAAGAATTACACATATAATCAAAAACTAAGGTGCACACCAGATTGCACAAGTGCAGAGGCTGATCTGCACCTTTGTTGTTCGCAGATCGCAAAGCAGATTTTCACATGACGTGGCGTTTTTACTAGTAAAACAAAGGCGTAGCGGGCATAACTCATCATTAATTTAACTACTTATTGCATTCAAAAATGGGAATTACAATTCGTTTACATCTTAATATAATGTGTGTCGCTCTCGAAAAACCCGCTTCGGTCTTTTCGGCATGACGACTCAATCATAGCTCGTCTTCTCTCTGTGACGTCAGAGCACTTAGTAAAAGAGTTGATTATCTGTAAAACCTTGACTGGTCTGGTGTACTCGATCCTTGGCAAATAGTGTAGACCCAGATCGTGATCTACCCTGTTTGCAGAAAGTACATGAATTTAAGGTTTAAACGAAACAGTGTAAGTTCCAGTTCAGGACCATTTTCCCAGCTTACACTCAAGAGACAATGGTCCAGAAAGTGTTGTAAGTTAAATATCGGAAGTCCCGCCATGGCTTCCATTGTATACCAAACATTGCTATATGATGGACTGGGTGCCAACACAACGGACAGTGCCGCAATAGGATAACACTGCTTACTGCTGGGACTTACCATCGTGACTCTAAAATGATATTTTCGACTTTTTTTCTTATTTCTGCTTCAAAAATGTATGAAGGTGCAAAGTAAAACCTCACTAATTAAGGCAGTTCTATCCAGTACACACATTCAATTTTTGAACATAATTTATTCCCTTGTCATGTCCATATATAAATATTCATCATATATAAATCTGTACATATATAAATATTCATCATAAGGACTTGTTAACGCAATTCGAACTGATAGGAATAACTGCAGGAATAGATTTTCATACACAGGTGGGCTTGCAAAAAGTTGATGGCCATAAGTTTTTGTATGTATAGATTGAGGGACTCCTAACTTGATGAATTCCTAGTTCTTGCTTCGGACTTACTACTGCCGACTTCTAACTTCCTACTACAAACTCCTTACTTCTTACTTCTGACTTCAAACTCCTAACTTCTAACTTCCGACTTCAAACTCCTGACTTCTAACTTCCGACTTCAAACTCCTGACTTCTAACTTCCGACTTCAAACTCCTTACTTCTAACTTCCGACTTCAAACTCCTGACTTCTAACTTCCGACTTCAAACTCCTTACTTCTAACTTCCGACTTCAAACTCCTTACTTCTAACTTCCGACTTCAAACTCATTACTTCAAACTTCCGACTTCAAACTCATTACTTCTAACTTCCGACTTCAAACTCCTTACTTCTAACTTCCGACTTCAAACTCCTGACTTCTAACTTCCGACTTCAAACTCCTTACTTCTAACTTCCGACTTCAAACTCCTGACTTCTAACTTCCGACTTCAAACTCATTACTTCTAACTTCCGACTTCAAACTCATTACTTCTAACTTCCGACTTCAAACTCCTTACTTCTAACTTCCGACTTCAAACTCCTGACTTCTAACTTCCGACTTCAAACTCCTGACTTCTAACTTCCGACTTCAAACTCATTACTTCAAACTTCCGACTTCAAACTCATTACTTCAAACTTCCGACTTCAAACTCATTACTTCTAACTTCCGACTTCAAACTCCTGACTTCTAACTTCCGACTTCAAACTCCTTACTTCTAACTTCCGACTTCAAACTCCTTACTTCTAACTTCCGACTTCAAACTCCTGACTTCTAACTTCCGACTTCAAACTCCTGACTTCTAACTTCCGACTTCAAACTCATTACTTCTAACTTCCGACTTCAAACTCCTTACTTCTAACTTCCGACTTCAAACTCCTGACTTCTAACTTCCGACTTCAAACTCCTTACTTCTAACTTCCGACTTCAAACTCCTTACTTCTAACTTCCGACTTCAAACTCATTACTTCTAACTTCCGACTTCAAACTCATTACTTCTAACTTCCGACTTCAAACTCATTACTTCTAACTTCCGACTTCAAACTCATTACTTCTAACTTCCGACTTCAAACTCCTGACTTCTAACTTCCGACTTCAAACTCATTACTTCTAACTTCCGACTTCAAACTCATTACTTCTAACTTCCGACTTCAAACTCCTGACTTCTAACTTCCGACTTCAAACTCATTACTTCTAACTTCCGACTTCAAACTCATTACTTCTAACTTCCGACTTCAAACTCATTACTTCTAACTTCCGACTTCAAACTCATTACTTCTAACTTCCTACTTCAAACTCATTACTTCTAACTTCCGACTTCTTTTGGCTTTCCGCTTGTGATGTTTTCATTAGGGTTTAGTTATTTCATGTACTATGGTGTCTTTGATGGGAGGTGTAGGATAACTGTATCGATTCCTGATCATTACCTTCGCTTCCATATTCTAACTTCCAACTTCTTACTTTCGCCTTCTTACTTCCGATTTCTAACTTCTGACTTCTAACTTCCGACTTTTTACTTTAAACTTTTAACTTCTGACTTCTAATTTCCAACTGCTTACTTTTAAGTTATCACTTCCTGCATTTCATATCAGTTGTTATTGAATGTGATGGAAACGGATTTTTTAACTTCATCACTGTCTTTTTATTCTTCCTTCTTACTTCCTACTTCCAACTTCTAACTTCCTACTTCTAACTTCCAACTTCTAACTTTCTACTTATTAAGAACAAACAAGTAATGAAGATAGAAGTCCAGTCTCCATAACACACAATTACAATGGGATAAAGAAGTCGGAAGTTAGAAGTTGAAAGTACGAAGTCGGAAGTTACATGTCAGAAGTGAGAAGTCGGAAGCTAGAAATAAGAAGTCGGATGTTAGAAGTTGGAAGTTAGAAGTAGGTAGTTAGAAGTCGGAAGTAGGACGTCCCTTTTGGGCCTTAGAATTTGACATTACTGTTAACGACGTATAATCGAATTTTCTATGGATAGCTAGACGGATTTGTTTTGTTTGTTTGATTTGATGTTTCACGCCCCCGTCAACACTATAAGTGCCATTTTGGAGACGTTGCTTCCAATTTTGTGGGACTTTTACCCGACATTGAGATGAAATGACATCTCAAGCTCTGTCGCCCAAGGAAACCAATAGGGTTTATAAGCATGGACGGTCCGACTCGCACCGCTTTGCCTGGGCAGGCTTAGATTCTCTAAGCGGTTTAATTACCAGTACTCGTGTGCGGTCAGATTCAGTTCTGCGTGCATGGAAGCATCGTGCAGCCAATTTATTTCTTCAAGCCCAAATGGGCGGGGGTCGTAGAAGGATTCGTAAAGAGCTGCTTACAAAACACAAAATACTATTTAACATTTTTCGCGGAGAAGCCGAGGCAAACATATAAAGATATAAAACTGGTATTCTTTAACTGCCATGTATGCGTTGAGGAGTTTTCGCACATAGACTGATATCAACAAGATCTTGGCTAGTGAATGTGCTGCCTTCGAAATGACAGTTGATATTTTCAAACGCTAAGCTGAGAAAAAAAATGCCGTAAGTTAGCAAATTTAATGAATAAACACTTCAGAAACGAATCGAATCAAAACACCAAGCCTATCCCAAACATCAAAGGGAAAGACGGAAAACAATTCTTATCCGACAACAAAAGCACAGGCGACTAGTCTTTCTCAAACAGGTGGTAACTCAAAATAATTTGGTTAAAATGGAAATATTTAAAAATTGAAACGCAAATGAAACGGCAACGAAAGTACCGCCTTGGGGCAGCCAGTAATTTCTACCTAGTGTCTGAAGCGGGGCTCCAACCTTCACCTTCCGTTTCGGGTTATGCAATTTAAATGGCTGATTGTCCTAACTTATCAATGTGTCACCATGGACAACAATTAATATCAACACAAAGGCTGTGATGATTGACAGTAACGACGCGATAAAGCACCTGGAGACCATTTGTGCGTCAGCAAAACCACTATACACTGGAGCGGAAGGAGACCACCAGTTAACCCCGACCGGCCAAGAAACAGACAAGGGTCCAGCCCTAATCTACCAAATATTTAGTTTAATTTTGGGGTTATATAGGGTATATTCTTGAAGTCTATGGCATATACTGATTATTTATCACACGCAAAGGAAGCCAATAAAGTGGCTTCAAAATGCAGGTAGCAAACCTTACACCATAAATAGTGTATTATTTCAAACACCGATTGGTACAAAAATGTAATCCTTGTTTTACAAAATTGTTGCACCAAACACCAATATGCCAAATTTTGAGTAAACTATACAACAAAATGTCTGTGTAGTTACTCAAAAGTAACCCTTTACAGCAAAAAGGTGTGTGAGTTTAAGTGAAAACTTCACACTGCCTTTACGTCTAATTTGCACTATTTTACAGTGCACAGTCTAACTTAGGCTCACTGGGATTTTTTTTCATAGCCATAATGTCATATTACATTGTGTAGGCATGTAACCTCTTTCAACCCTGTAGACTGGATTCATGATTTTGCTAATGGTGTAGATCCGGATGAGAAGGTCCATAATGAGACGTCTCATCAGGATCTATACTGTTTGCCATTCTTTATCAACTTGGTATATTATGCCCCTTTCTGTAACAAAAGACTTTTCAATTTTAACTGGAGCAAATTGATGGCGCGCCATCGCATAACTCCGCGCTGTGAAAATCAGAACCCAAAATACTGGTCATCACGAAAACACGCTTATATAATTTGGACCCCCTTGAACCCCACTTTTATATAGTAAAACTGGGGTTAACAGGGGTAAACCTTATTTTTCTTATTTCTGCTCTAAAATATAGACTGTAGGTACTCGTTAGAACCGCCTCGTTGAGGCGGTTCTAACGAGTACCCACAATCTATTTTTTGAGCAGAAATAAGGAAAATATACCAATTTTTCATCGTAAAAGGTTCGGTTTTGCGGCGGTAAAGTTTCCAGTGTATTTGTATAGGCGTGTTTTCGTAATGTGTGACAACTGCCTCCTGAGCAAACATTTGTACCAACGTATTCTACTCTTCATTACCTTCGATTTGATATGCAACATGACCATGTTTCTATAAAATATATTTTTGACCCCCCATTGGATGGTGGTGGTGGTCAGGCCCTTACCCTAGAGGGAAGTCACTACAACATTCTGAATATGTTCCACCATTCCTCTTCCATACGAACAATACGTGTTACAATTTCAAGAATCTAGCTCAAAAAAGCCTAGGAGGAGTTGTGTGATAATCGAAAAAAGGACCCGAAATCCTACTGGTGACCCCCAGACATGCCCCCCCCCCCCCCACACACACACACACACGGAGCAAAATATTTTGCACCACTGTATTCCACTCTTCATTACTTTCGATTTGATATGCGCCATGACTATGTTTTAACAAAATGAATTTTGACCCCTCGGACAAAATTCTGAAGATGCTGCTGTAGTGCTTAGCCATAGGGCTTATGCATGAGAAAGTTTCGAGATTCTAAATTAAATGGTGTTTGTTGGAGCAATGGTGGGACATTACAGACGAAAATATCCCAATAAAATTGCTGATAAGAATCAGCCTTACAAGTTCCCTTTATCCAAAATATTTAGCTAACGGTCCATTGCCCAGCAGGCACACGTCGCTAGGGCAACGTCAAATCAACGTCGGTGCAACGTGACGCTGTACCGAAGTAGATTAGACATTGCGTAAACGTCATTGATATGACGTCACAATTACGTCATGTGCCTGCTGGGTGCTTAGACAGCTCGACACATAGGTGATCAACCAAACTGGAGTAAAATGATATAGTGCAGGCCTACATGTACATTTCGAACGATTTGATGGTTGAAATAAAAGTTTTATACTGAGCAGTATCTCAGAACTAAATGTAATTCACACAGCACGGCGTGACGTCAAATAGCACGTTTAATTAGACCCCGCGCATTACGTCATTGTATATGAAGTGACATCAACAGGGCTACTTTAACGACGATTTTTTTTCTTTTTCGCTTGGGTTTCTTTCAAAGATGGATGGCAGCTTATCGTTCCGCCGTGGCCGTTGGTAAGCCTCCCCCCCCCCCCCCCCCCGCCCATCGAAATAGATGGGCTGCATGATGCTTCCAAGCAGAGCTGAAACCGACCGCACACGACTGGTAAACCACTCAGAGGATCTAAGCCTGCCCAGGCAAAGCGGTGCGAGTCCATGCTTATAAACCCTATTGGTTTCATTGAACGACAGGGCTTGAGCTGTCATTTAATCTCAATTTTGGGTAAAAGTCCCACAAAATTGGAAGCAACGTCTCCAAAATGACCTATACAGTGTTGACGGGGACGTTAAACTTCAAATCAATCAATCAATCAATCAATCAATCAATCAATCAATCTTACGCTTTCAAAGATTCCATTTTAGTGGTTTGAGGTTTTACGTTTGAGATGAAATTACATCTTGGACGGTCTGCCTCGCAACACGGTAACCGGGCAGGCTTACCAAGATACAAGATATTTATTACGAATTTTCGGCTCACATAGGAGCATATACAGATGTATCATAATGTAACTGTACTAACAAATGAATAATCTAGGAAAGAGTTCCAAATGACAGATCCTCAAAAGAAAGCCAAAAACAATAGAACAAGACATAAATGACCTGTATGATTTAGAAAAGGTTGCTTTTCATAAACCTGTATCAACCTATTCCCGTACTCATGTTCGGCAAGTTTCAGCTCTGCGTCGAAACACCATGCGGCCCAAACTATTTCTCCAAGCCCCGATGGGCGGGGGCGATCTATTTTTGTGGCATTTTCAACATTTCGATGACAAAGTTGAAATTATAAGGAATGACATCGTTTTTGTGGCTTTTAGGCTTTTATCGATGTGTAAACTCGGGCGAATCACTCACAAACTTGGCATTTGGGCTTCATGCAGTTTTGGAGTGAATTGCCGGAGCTCGGACCCATACATTAATTGGTATATTGGGTCATGACATGACATGAAATCGGCCCCCGCCCATGGGGGCTTGAAGAAATATATGGGCTGCATGATGCTTCCACGCAGAGCTGAATCCGGCCCGCACACTATATAGTACTGTTAAACCGCTTGGAGGATCTAAGCCTGTCCAGGAACCGCGGTGCGAGGCGGACCGTCCATGCTAATAAACCCTATTGGTTTCATTGGGCGACAGGGCTTGAGATGTCTTTTCATCTCAATGCCGGGTAAAAGTCCCACAAAAAATGGAAGCAACGTCTCCAAAATGACCTTTACAGTGTTGACGGGTACGTTAAACCTCAAATCAAACAAACAAATGACATGAAATTCATTCCTATAATGATATAGATATGAAGTTTCCTTTAAAAAGGAAGGCTTCCCTATTTTTTTTTTTTTTTTTTTTTTTTTAAGTTTAAACGTCATTATTAACCTGGGGCCAGTTGTTCAAAGCATTGTTAGCCTAACGAGCTCGTTAATGGTCAAATTGTTAACTATTCTGGCAAGTTCAAAATCTAAAATTTTGATTTTTTTTGCTGAAAAAATGTGAGTAGCTTTTGCAAATGCAAAAGCTACTCACATTTTTTTTTCAGCAAAAATATTAGCATATTTGCCACATTAAATGGTCAAAGTTTTAACAATACGTTAACTAACGACGTTGTTAGTTTTGAACAACTGGGCCCTGACCTCTTGCATAGCTTCTCTTCTACGTGTATGAGAGCTGCAAGGGCTCTGGCGAGACTGTTCACAAACCCAGCTGTGACTTTGCTGGCCGAGTCCAGGCCAAGGCCCATTTCTCATGGACCGACCCATTATGTATGTAGGACTTTCAAGAACAGTACATAGCAACTTCAAAAAGAATGAAAATCCATGGGATTATTGTTTGACAAATGCAATGTTTTTCCCACAAGTTTGTTTGTTTGTATTGGAATTTGACGGCCCAGTCAACACTATGTTAGGTCATTTTTGAGCCGGCACATCAGAAACTGACCACTGCTCGTCTTGAATCAGCGGAAGGGAGAGAATGACTGTAGAAAAGATTTCATGATCAAGATAATAGAAAACTTGGATTCAGCCATGTTAATAGCCTTGCATTTTACATCACGAAAACACGCCTATATAATTTTCACCCCCTTGAACCCCACTTTTATATAGTAAAACGGGTTTACAGGGGTAAATCTTATTTTTCTTATTGCAGCTCTAAAATATAGATTGTGGGTACTTGTTAGAACCGCCTCGATGAGGCGGTTCTAATGAGTACCCACAAGCTAAATTTTGAGCAGAAATAAGAAAAATATCACAATTTTTCATCTTAAAATTTTCCCTTTTTCGGCGATAAAGTTTACAATGTATTTGTATAGGCGTGTTTTCGTGCCGAATCTTCAAAATATCCAGTGACAGACATTCAAATAGTCCTACTTTTTTCCTTCTTTTTCCTGCTTTTCCTACTTTTTATTCGCCCGTCTTGAAAAACAAAAACAAAAAAAAAACGGACGTATTATGGCGTGGCGCCGGTCGTCCGCCCGTGCGTAAACATTCTTGTACGCTCCATATCTCAATAACCATTAGGGATATCTTCATGTAACTTTATAGGAACATGTATGCATTTGCATTAGTCGGCCCCCGCCCAGCGGGACTTGAAGAAATAGATGGGCTGCATGATGCTTCCACGCAGAGCTGAAACCGACCCGCACACGAGTACTGATAAACCGCTTGGAGGATCTAAGCCTGCCCAGGCAAAACGGTGCGAGTCGGCCCGTCCATGCTTATAAACCCTATTGTTGTCATTGGGTGCAGGGTTTGAGATGTCATTTCATCTCAATGTCGGGTAAAAGTCCCACAAAATTGGAAGCAACGTCTCCAAAATGACCTTTACAGTGTTGACGGGGACGTTAAACCTAAAATCAAACAAAAAAATTGTATTAGTGCAAGGCACAAGAATGATATTGTTTCCTCTTTTTTAGTTTATTTCTGTACGCTCTATAACTCAATAACCGTTAGAGATATCTTCATGCAATTTTTAGACCACGGCGATATGTCGCGCGCAAGACCCAGGTCGGTATGCCAAAGGTCAAGGACATACTTAGAGGTCAAAGGTAAAAAAGGTCTTTCTTTCGTGTCTGGTCAAAAACTTTGTAACCGCTCGACGAATTTTACTAGAAGTTGGGGGATGTGGTAGATACCAATATGAAGGTTTTGCAAGAGGGTTTCAAAGGGTCCCCCGGTGTGCGCCAGTGCAATCCTCCAACCCCCCCATCCCCACCCGCCCCCATTTCATTAAAGGCTTACTATCTTATCAGAAATCTTTCAGATCCCTATCCTTAAACCATGCATACCTTTGTTCCTTGTGATGAGACGCATTCAGTGGCAGCTACCTTAGAGTCCCCGGCGACATGCCCTATCCTCTCCACTTCATAAAAACTCATACCTCAGAAAGCATTCAGATCCCCACCCTTAAACCATAAATACTCTTGTTCTTTACGATAAGATGCATTCAGTGACACCAACCTGTGGGTCCCCTGGGGCGCGCTACCATGCCCCAACCCCTCCACTTCACAAAAAGCCATATATATCTCAGAAACGGTGCACCACCCTTCCATTTCATGAAAGGCATAATACAGCGGAAACCGTTGAGATCCCCACCACTAAACCATATATATTCCGTGTTCCTTTCAGTCGCGCCAACTTCGGGGTCCACAGGGGTCAGCAGGGCCATTTCCAACCCCTCTACTTCATACAGCCGCCCCCGTCCATCGGGGCTTGGAGAAATAGATTGGGCTGACCGCACACGAGTCAGGCGGCTCAATGTCGGGTAAAAGTCCCACAAAATAGGAAGCAACGACTCCAAAATGACCTATACAGAGTTGACTGGGACGTTAAACCTCAAATCAAACAAACAAACAGGCGGATTAAGCTTGTCCAGGCAAGGTGGTGCGAGTCAGACCGTCCAGTGCATATAAGCCCTATTGGTTTCATTGGGCGGCAGGTATTGAGATGTCATTTCATCTCAATGTCTGGTAAAAGTCCCACAAAACTGGAAGCAATGTCTCCAAAATGGCCTAAATAGTGTTGACGGGAACGTTAAACCTCAATCAAACTAACAAAACAAACTTCATTAAACACACTGGTAAAGGCAAACGCATAGGTTCCTTACCCACCAGTGTGTAAAAGGCCTAATATTTCAGAATCCGTTCAGATCCCCACTCTTAAACTATATGTATTCTTGGTCCTTATGATAAAATGCATTCAGTGACACCAATCTTGCACTTTCCTTGGGTCTGCTGGCGTCATGTCCGAGCCCCTACACTGCTTAATAGGCCTTATATCTCTGGAACTGATCAGATCCCCACCCCTAAACCAAATATATTCTTGTTCCTTATGGTAAGACACATTCAGTACCCACCTGGGTTATGCCGCACCCCCTCCACGTCATGTATGGTTCAGAATTCACATGGGTGTTCATTTGAATATGGGGATTCATTTGGGAGACTTTATAATCGGTAAATCAAATCTTGTTCTTAGATGGTGACATGACTTGGCAGAAATGTCAACCATCATGAGGCGATGTTCGCGCGCAAGACTCTTGTCCGTACACCAAGGTCAAGGTCATCGCCGATTATAGCCGATTAGGCCTAAAAACAGCCGTGTTTCCGCTAACCCGACCGACTCTGATTTTTTTTTTTTTTTTGTGGCGACCCTGTAATTTTTATTGTCATCCGGAAAAAAAAATAAAAAGATTTTCTTACCATCCGACCTTAATATTTTATAGCACTTTTGATAAAAAAAATATAAATCTGTCAAAATAGCTAAACTAATACTTGAAACCCTTTTTTTGTTTGCTTCCTTGATGCTTTTAACCTCGTTATTTGAATGTTTAAAATTAACCGTTTAAATGTTTTTTTGTTTTTTTTTCGTCGAATAATATTTTGACAGAAAAATAAAACGAAAATGCAGTCCCTTTTGCAGCCACAACACTTTGACCTTGTGACCTAGGTTGGTACTGCATTTTTCATTGAATCTTCATGATATTCATCTAGATAAATTCTAGGCCAGGTTCAAATATGAGTTTTCTGGGGTCAAAAACTAGGACACTAGGTCAACCTTGTTGATGCAATAGAGGCTGCCATCACGAAAACACGCCTATATAATTCTGACCCCTTTGAACCCCACTTTTATATAGCAAAACTAGGGTTTATGTGGGTAAATCTAATTTTTTATTATTTCTGCTCTTAAATATTGATTGTGGGTACTTGTTAGAACCGCCTCAATGAGGCGGTTCTAACGAGTACTCACAATCTATATTTTGAGCAGAAATAAGAAAAATATCATAATTTTTCATCTTAAAATTTTCATTTTTTTCAGCGATGACGGTTACAATGTATTTGTATAGGCGTGTTTTCGTAATGATTTTTCATTGGGTCTTCACGAAACTTGGTCAGGATGTTTGGCTAGACAAATGCTGGGTGATGTTTGAATATGGCGTCATTCTGGGGTCAGAAACTAGGTCACTAAATCAAATCATATGAAAACCTTGTCGTGGCAATACGGGCTGCATTTTTCATTGGACCATCGTGAAACTTGATCAGGGTGTGTGTCTAGATACATTCTAGCTTAATTTCGAATATGGGTCATCTGGATTCAAAAACTAGGCCACTAGGTCAAATCATAGGAAAACCTTGTGGATGAAATAGAGGCTGCATGTTTCAATGGAACTTCATGAAACGTGGTCAGGATGAGTATCTAAATAAATTCTAGGTCAGGTTTGAATATTGGTCATCAGGGGTCAAAAACTAGGTCCCCAGGTCAAATCAAATGAACGTCTTCTGGATGCAACAGAAGCTGCAGTTTTCAATGGATCATTGTGAAAGTTGATCAGATTGTTTGTCTAGACGAAGTCTAGTTAAAGTTTGAATCTTGGTTATCTGGGGCCAAAAACTAGGTCACTAGGTTAAACCATATGAAAATCTTGTGGATGCAATGGAGGTTGCATTTTTAATGGATCTTCATGAAAGTTGCTCAGGATGTGTCTAGATAAATTCTTGGTCAAGTTTGAATGTGTCATCTGGGGTCAAAAACTAGGTCACTAGGCCAAATCAAATGAAAACCTAATGGACGCATTAGAGGCTGAAATGTTCAATGGCTCTTTTGGAAAGTTGGTCAGATTGTCTATATAACATCTAGCTCCGGTTTGAATCTGGGTCATCAGGTATCAAAAATTAGGTCTCCATGTCAAAAGGTAGAATTTAAATCTGGCTGCATTTTAATGTCCATGGTGGCAATATTGGGGGCATACTATTTTGCCCTGTTTGTTTGTTAGTTTGTTGGAGAACTTTAACATTGGCCATTACTTTTGAAGCCTTCATATTTGACATGTAGGTCCTTGTGCTCATACGGAAATTTTTGACCTGTAACCTTGACCTTGACCGACTTAAAAATGACCGTTGTCGTAACTTTTGAACCGTATCAGGTAGAGCCTTCATATCTTGCATGTAGGTTACTTGTGACAAGGGCTTCCACTCATACAAAAATCACCTGTGACCTTGAGCTGTGACCTAGTTTAAAGAACAAAAAAAAAGACCTTTGTCATAACTTTTGAACCGTTTCAGATAGAGCCTTCATATTTGGCACGTAGGTTCCTTGTGACAAGTGCTTCCCACTCATACAAAAAGTTTGCCCTGTGACCTACTTTTCATAACATTTGAAATAGAGCCTTCATATTTGACACATTGACACATAGGTTCTTTGTGACCAGGCCTTCCCACTCATACAAAAAAATGGACCTGTGACCTACTTTCATAACTTGGCATGTAAGTTCCTTGTGACAGGTGCTTCCCCCTCGTATAATAAATTGACCTTTGCCATCTCTATTGTGTGTGTGTATGTATGTGTATGCGTGCATGAGTGTGTGTATCTATCTATCTATCTATCTATCTTTCTATCTATCTAAATTTAGAATTTAGCAAAAAATAGTCACTCATTCAAAAAAAAAAAAAAAAAAATGACCTTGAACTGTGACCTTATTTTCATACCTTTTGAAGGGTTTCAGATAGAGCCTTCATATTTGGCTGTAGGTTACTTGTGTTTTGACCTCGACGGCTCGACCTGTGACCTACTTTAAAGAAAAATACACCTTGCCCGGTAACATGTTCGTGTTTCACAAACACATCTTGTTCAATGGATCTTTGTGGAAGTTGATCAAATTTTTGTCTCTAGGTAAAATTTGAATCTGGGTCATCTGGAGTCAAAAACTAGGTCACCAGGTCAATCATAAGAAAATCTTGCGTATGCACTAGAGGCTGCATTTTTTATTGGATATTGGCAAATGTCAGTCAGAATGTTTGTTTTGATAAAATCTAGGTCAAATTAACCCTTTTTATACCAAATGGAATCTTCCACCTTATATATAGGATGAGTTCATTTCACAATTTAGGGGTGTCAGTTTGTGTTTTCTTTAAAATCTATTTGGAAATCGGCTGAACTTTTTGCAAACAGTGTAGGCCCTGATTAGACGCTGCATTCTGCGGCGTCTTATCTGGGCCTGCACTGTTTGCCCGGGTACCCGTTTTGGGGTTTCCAGTACAAAATGGGTTAAACAAAGATCATTTGGGGTCAACACTAGGTCACCAGGTCAAATCATATGAAACCTTATGGATGCAATAAAAGTTGCATTTTTCATTGAATCTTTGTGAAATTTGATCAGGATATTTCTCTAGGTGAAATCTAGGTGCAGTTAGAATAAGGGCCATCCGAGGTCGGAAAAACTAGGTCAGCAGGTCAAGTCAGATGAAAATCTTTCATATGCCATAAAGGCTGCATTTTGTATTTGATTTTGGTATGTTTGCTTTGAAAAATCTAGGTCAAGTTTGTATCTGGGTCATTTGGGATCAAAAACACTTTACAACTGATCTCCAAACTGGGATTTATTACTCAACAAATGATAGCTAGAGCTGATCTATTTCTTAAATAATTGATATTTTAGAGTTTAAATTTCAATAGAAATCAAAATTTTGCACTCTTAATGTCGTATCATAATGAAAACACACCTATATAATTTTGACCGCCTCAAACCCCACTTTTATATTGTAAAACTAGGTTTTACATCACAATATTTCATCTTAAAATTTTCGTTTTTTCGGCGGTAAGGTTTACTATGTATTTGTATAGGCATGTTTACGTAATGTACTTTACATTTCAGGGCTTATGTTGTCCTGCTTGTGAAGCTCTCAATTTAAGTTATTTAGCGCTCTGCATGCTTGGTATTTTTTTTTTATCATTTTTAAATATTTTTCAAATTTTCTCAGAAAACAGGATTTGACATCTCCTATGAGATGCCAAGTCCTGTTTTCTGGAAAAAATATCAACAATTTGTCGGCTGCTGAATTCACCCAAAGATTAGTTGGTTTGTTTGTATTGAGGTTTAAAGGCCAAGTCAACACTATTTTAGGTCATTTTTGAGCAAGTCAGTTTACCTATCCACACTTTTCCTGGGCAGGCTTATACATAAGCTGTTAACCAGTACAGTGTACATTCTTTCGCCAGAAACGGACAACTGCCCTTCTTGAAACAGGGGAAGGGAGAGAATGCCCGTAGAAAAGATTTCGTGATCAATCTCCAGGAAAGTTTGTTGCCAACCCCGGCTGGAATCGAACCCGTGTCCTTCTGATCACCAGTCAGACGCGCATCCGAGGGAGCTACCGAGGCCAGCCCCAAAAATTAGTGAAAGGTTAAGGAAATAAAATAAAGGTAAATACAATTATATGTAGTTCTTTCATTTATTTAAATGAGCAACCCAGCTGCAACTACATTCAATCAGTAATGCATCTACCCTGTCCATCCTTAATATTCCGACACTTTTAAACGAGCCTTACACTATCATGAATATTTCATATATTTTTGCCCAAAAAACATTTCCTCCGTGGCAAATACACCACAGCCTCATTATAACACGGTTCATTGTAACAGGGATATGGATATAACAGGGTTTCAAGATGGATCCAAAAATGTATAGCTTATATAGAAATGACCATAAATGGTCATTTTTCTATATAATCTATGCATTTTTGTTTGGATATAACACGGTTGTTTAACTAACACAGTTTATGCTTTGGACCCCATTAATAGTGTTATAAAGAGGTTTTGGTGTAGTCAGAGTCTGATCTGGGTCTATACTGTTTGCTCAGACTGATTTTTAAGAATTTTTGGTGTCCGAATATTTAGGGTAAATACAGAATAATGAATAACATTCATACAAAATAATGTCTGTTTGAGCCATCCCATAAGAAAAATGTACTGGTACATTAATATACATTTCTCTTATATATAAACAAAACATTGCCGTATGTTTTTTTTAGTTTTTACCCAATATTCTTTATATGCCATTGACCAGATGGATAAACAGTCGGGAGTGGAAAACACACAGTAGCCAGAGAAATATCGCATATCTCCTATAGCACAATACATGTACAGTGAAATTCTGTATTAACCCTTGTCCTGCTGAATATTTAAATATGCCACACCCACTACTGATTATCAACCAATCAGATTACTTGATGTAAATTATTGCAACAAATTCATAAACTGAATGACAAACAATGAAGATCCTGATCAGATGGCTTCTTCAGAAGCCATCTGATCTGGATCTGCATTGTTTGAAAGATAAGACCAATCTTGGCTCAGCAGGACAAGGGTTAAGACCCAACTAAAATTAAGACTGATTCTGCTTTTGAAGCATATTTAAAATGTTAAAGTTATTACCTCTGTGTGTTTTCTTCACCTAGCTAGGGTACTCTGGCAAGATACCAGCTTTGGGACTACTGAAAAGTGGTCTTAAAGACCACTTCTGAATAGTCCAAAAAGTGATCTGTATGGTAATTTGGTACCCTTTCAAGGCTTGTACCCAAATCAGTGAGAGACTCGGAGATTTAAAGACATGCTCTTTTAACAAGAATATCGGTGAAACCGATGGATGCTCCCCGAACGTGCAATAGTCGGAACAGGAAACATTATCCGAGTTAAAGAACAGTATACTGTGTATACTCACTGTACTTCAAAATGGAGTATAACAAAACCTGTCAGTGGACAGATTAGCTTGCCTGATGGCACTGTCATACAAACATCAGCAACACAAAAGTCAGAAAAAATGAAAGGAAGAACTGTTTAATACAAATTATTGAAAACTTACTCTCGTACACAGAGGCAATCCTCATAGGACTGTCGCCAGGTATGGTTCGGTATTGGGTGCCTTTACATGCATATAAAATATCAGATGGGTTCGAAAATTATATTAAAATCCATCAGCAAATGTAGATGCTAGAGCGATGACAAAGTTTTTCTAAAAATAGCCACAGTGACCTTGACCTTGAACCCAGGACCCTGAAAGTCAAACTTGCTTGTGATATTTTCATACCCAACATTTGTGTGAAGTTATATTAAAATCCATCAGCAAATGACGACGCTAGAGCTATGACAAAGTTTTTTCTAAAAATAGCCGCAGTGACCTTATCCTTGAGCCCAGGACCCTGAAAGTCAAACTTGCTCAAGATGTTATCATACCCAACATTTGTGTGAAATTTTATTAAAATCCATCAATAAATGTAGGCATTAGAGCGATGACAAAGTTTTTTTCTAAAAATAACCACAGTGACCTTGACCTTGACCCCAGAATCCTGAAAGTTGAACTTGCTCGAGATATAATTATACCCAACATTTGTGTATAGTTATATTAAAATCCATCAGCAAATGACGATGCTAGAGCAATGACAAAGTTTTTTTCTAAAAATAGCCACAGTGACCTTGACCTTGAGCCCAGGACACTGAAAGTTGAACTTGCTCGAGATATTATCATACTCAACATTTGTATGAAATTATATTAAAATCCATCATTAAATGTAGGCACTAGAGCGAAGACAAAGTTTTTTTCTAAAAATAACCAGTGACCTTTACCTTGACCCCAGAATCCTGAAAGTTGAACTTGCTTGAGATATTATTATACCCAACATTTGTGTGAAGTTCTATTAAAATCCATCAGCAAATGACGACGCTAGAGCGATGACAAAGTTTTTTTCTAAAAATAGCTACAGTGACCTTGACCTTGAGCCCAGGACCCTGAAAGTTGAATTTGCTCGAGATATTATCATACTTAACATTTGTGTGAAATTATATTAAAATCCATCAATAAATCTAGGCACTAGAGCAAAAACAAAGTTTTTCTAAAAATAGCTGCAGTGACCTTGACCTTGACCTTGACCCCATGACCCTGAAAGTCAAACTTGCTTGAGATATCATCACACCCAACATTTGTGTGAAGTTATATTAAAATCCATCAGCAAATGACACCGCTAGAGCTATGACAAAGTTTTTTCTAAAAATAGCCGCAGTGACCTTGACCTTGAGCCCAGGACCCTGAAAGTCGAACATGCTCAAGATATTATCATACCCAACATTTGTGTGAAGTTATATTGAAATCCATCCATAAATGTAGGCACCAGAGTGATGACAAAGTTTTTTCTAAAAATAGCCACAGTGACCTACCACTGCAGCTTTAAACAAAGTACCATAACTCTGTGACGAATCATCTAACCAGATAGCACGGATAATATGCGCATCCTCTATTGCTGCTTAAGGTTCCATTGAAGTTTCGTTGAATTTCTGCAATTAGTTGCTGAGAATTCGCGTGGACATGAACAGTACCCTATATATTCATGCAGAATTCATCAAAGGGCCATAACTGTTGGAAAAATCATCGAACCAAAACACGCAGGTGATATGCGCATCCACCTTCTATACTTAATAGTCCCATGAAGTTTCATTGAAATCCACCCAGTAGTTTCTGAGAATTCACGCTGACAAGAGCGGGACGGACGCACGGACTCACGGACGCACGGACTCACGGACGCACGGACGAAGCGGCGACTATATGCTCCCCCGAAATTCTTCGGGGAGCATAACAACACCACATGATTTGTATTGGAGTTTAATGGCCCAATCAACACTATTTAGGTCATTTTTGAGCCGGTCAGTTTACCTATCTACACTTTCCTGGGCAGGTTTATACGTAAGCGGTTAACCAGTACAGTGCACATTCTTTCGCCAGAAACTGACAACTGCCCTTCTTGAATCAGCGGAGGGGAGAGAATGACCGTAGAAAAGATTTCATGATCAATCTCCACGAAAGAATGTTGCCGACCCCGGCGGGAGTCCAACTCGCGTCCTCCTGATCACCAGTCAGACGCGCATCCGACTGAGCCATCGAGGCCGGCTAAACAACACCACATGAGGCTTCAAAGTTCTAAACACCTCTGGCTCTTTGTCAGTTCTCAATAGCTGTATGTGTAGGATTAGGATATGATAACTGGGTACATCTCAAAAGATTTTCCACCATTTTTACAAGGGAAGCAACTTTTGTAAGGCTTTGCCTACTTCTCCTTACACGCAGCCAAATTTCAAATGGGGTCTACCGTACTCTAAAGGGAAAGAATTTGCTCCTTGGGAGCAAATTCTTTCCCTTTAAAGTAGACCGTTTAATGATGATGAAAGTGAAACAGCTTTTCAAAAAGAGACTGGTGAGACAACGTGTGTAGGATTTTGTGAACCTCTGCTGTTCTACCTAATGTGTATGCATTCGGACAGATAGGCCTGAGCAGAGTATACCCAGAACAAGGCATCTCATCATGATCTACACTGATTGTGACTCATCCATCTGTTTTTAAACACAACATTGGGTAATAAATTGCCACTTATCCATCTTTTTTTAAGACACAAAATCAGGTAGTAAATTGTACTTGTTCAAAATTTAGAACAAGTATGGTAAGGAGTCGAGGTGTCCAAATATTTAAGTACCTTTTTCCATGGGTCAGCTCATTTATGCCATTTTGCTATGATTCTCTATCACAGGGAATAAAATCAGCACAATTAATTCTCTAAACAGATTAACCCATTTTGTACTGAATGGAATCTTCCATTTTATATATAGGAGGACTCCATTTTTGAAATTAAGTGGTACCTGAGATACAGTTGATTTTAGAAACTGATTAAAAATTGGTTGAATTTTCTGCAAACAGTGAAGGCCCAGATCAGATGCCGCAAATGCGGCGTCAGATCTGGGCCTGCACTCTTTGCCAATTACCAGTTTTTTGGGGTTTAACAATGACCCGTTGTGGGGTTTCCCCGTATAAATTAGGTTAAAGATTACTTGAATTTTATCAAAACAAGAGGGTGTACACAAAAACCAAACACTTGTTACAAAAGACAGGAGGCCACTGACACAGCAGTCAATAAGAATTTGAAGTAAATGCCTTTCTTTTCTTCAAGTGTCCAATAATAAAGGTCAGGTTTCTGGATGGGGAAACCATTGAAATCAAAACAGAAAATAGAAAAGTATTCCACATGGAAAATGAGCTATGGAACTCAATGAGGAATCTCAATGAGGCAATTCCAGTATATCTCTGCTCCTTTCAAGATAAAACACAGTTAACTTTGGCATTAATAACATGGAACTGTGCAAGATGTATAACAATAAGCCAAGATATGACAAAACCTGCAAGAACTACTGTGAGACCAGAAAAGGGTTGAATCAGCAGGCACATCCACCCACTATGGTAAAAGATTTCTCTGATATGTCAGCCCCCACCCATCAGGGCTTGGAGAATAGATTGGGCTGCATGCTACTTCCACGCAGAGCTGAAGCCAACCGTATGCATGAGTACTGGTAAACCGTTTAGAAGGTCTAAGCCTACCCAGGCAAAGTGGTTTTGTTTGTTTTGAGGTTTAACGTCCCCATCAAAACTGTAAAGGTAATTTTTGAGACTTTGCTTCCAATTTTGTGGGACTTTTACCCAACGTTGAGATGAAATGACATCTCAAGCCCTGTCGCCCAATGAAACCAATATGGTTTATAAGCATGGACGGTCGGACTCGCACAGCTTTACCTGGGCAGGCTTGGATACTCTAAGCGGTTTACCAGTACTCGTGTGTGGGTCGGATTTAGCTCTGCGTGGAAGCACCGTGCAGCCCATATATTTCTTCAAGCCCCGATGGATGGGGGCCATCAGGCAAAGTGGTGCTAGACGAACCTTCCATTCATACAAGAATTCCGCCGAAGGCTATGTCGCGCCTATGGGGGCACAAAGTCACCCAACCATGATATGTAGGTCAAGGTCAAACATAGATGCTTGCACAAAAGTTTCCATTCTTAAATGCAAGCTTGTACCAAGTATCGTTAATGTAGCTCTTATAGTTCTTGAGAAATAAACTTGACCATTAGGGTGAACGCTAGGGTGGTCGCAATATTTTACAAAGTCAGTGAACCATGAAATATAGGTCAAGGTCAAATATGGATGCTTGCATTTAAGTTACCATACCCAGATACAAGTTTGTACCAAGTATCATTAATGAAGCTTTTATAGTTCTTGAGAAATAAACTTGAACCACAGGGTGAACGCTAGGGTGGTCGCAATATTTTACAAAGTCAGTGAACCATGAAATGTAGGTCAAGGTCAAATATGGATGCTTGCATGTAAGTTGTCATCCCCAGATACAAGTTTGTACCAAGTATCATTAATGAAGCTCTTATAGTTCTTGAGAAATAAACTTGAACCTCAGGGTGAACGCTAGGGCGGTTGCAATATTTTACAAAGTCAGTGAACCATGAAATGTAGGTCAAGGTCAAATATGGATGCTTGCATGTAAGTTGTCATCCCCAGATACAAGTTTGTACCAAGTATCATTAATGAAGCTCTTATAGTTCTTGAGAAATAAACTTGAACCTCAGGGTGAACGCTAGGGTGGTCGCAAATGTTGACGCCTTGACAAACGGACGGACGGACGAACGAACGGACGGACGGAAAACCGGGTGCCTATATCGCGCCATGCTAATAGCAGGCGCAACAATAAACCCAAATAGTTTCATTGAGTGGCAGGGCTTGACATGTCATTTCATCTCAACATCTAAAAGTCCCACAAAATTGGAAGCAACGTTTCCAAAATTACCTACATAGCGTTGATGGGGACATTAAACCTCAAATCAAACAAACAGATTATCTCTGTGATAGGCTGTAGGAGGCTAGTGTAATCAGAGAAAACTGATCAGACAGTGCAGATGTGCAGGCTGACCTGGGTCTTCGCTAGCTGCGTGTATTATTGTACGTCTTGCTGTGTACTGGCTCTTACAGTATATATACTCTCTAGACCTGTTACAGATGGGTACAAATTCACGGGTCCGGTTCTGACTCTTAAAAATATTTTGTTTCTTATCTATAGCCTACTCTTAAAGGAAAGAATTTGCTCTAAGGAGCAAATTCTTTCCTTTAAGAGTAGAACCCTTGCTCTTAAATGTAAGAATTTGCTCCTCGGGAGCAAATCATTTAAGAGTAGAACCCTTTCTCAAAGAGACTCAGTTTGTAGGAATGCAAATAGGAAGTCCCCAGTTGTCTCTCTTGTAAAAATGGTGTATGTTTGGTTTAAAGTTTTAACAATCCTGTCAACACTATTAAGGATGTGTTAAGTCGGAAGTTCATCTAACCTCACTTTTCCTGGGCAGCCTTATACATAGCCAGTTAAACAGTAGAGGGCACATTCTTTCACCAGAAACTGACAACTGCCCTATACTTATATTAGCCAAAGGGAGGAAATTACCAAGGGAAATATTTCATGATCAACCTTCAGAGGATCAAAGGTGGGAAGGCATAAGAGAATGGCCATTGAAAAAGTTTCACGATTAATCTCCACAAAAGAAAGTTGCCAAACTAACAGGAATTGAACCCAGGGCCTCTGGAAAATATACCAGGTGTATCCATTAGGGGCCTTGCGGTACTTCAACCACCACATAAACTAGACCCACCAAATGAGCTCCAACAGATAATGAAAACAGGCATAATCATTTTAATACAGGATTTAGTTTCTATCACAATTATGCAGACATTTTATATACAATCTATAAATTTACACACAATCTTTATATAAATTTACACGCAATCTTTCTGTAAATTTACACACAGTCTTTCGATAAATTTACACTCAATCTTTCAGTAAATTTACACACAATCAATTTGAGTCTGTGCAGATAAAATGGTACAATCATCAACCCATATACCATAATGATCCTAAGTAATGTGACAGATAGGCCTTAGCAAACAGTGCAGACCCAGATCAGACTGCTCCTGAAGGAGCAGTCTGATCAGGGTCTTCACTGTTTGCCATTATCTCTGCACCTTTTGGACTTCTTGCTGGATCCTGAAACAAATTTGCTAATAATTTAGGAGAATTACACAACGTCCTCAAGGTGTCCGAATTGTTTTGGATTTTTACGGTAACTGCATCAGCATCTTTACTGCTCTATATGTGTGTGTGAATTCGGGGTTTAACGTCGCTTTCAACAATTTTTCAGTCATATCACGACGGTGTCTGGTTATGACAGGGAGCTCAATGCTCACTTTTATAGTGCTGCCTCACTGAAGTATCATGTCCCAGACACATTACATGATACCACACCCAGTCACATTATCCTGACACTGGGTCGACCAGTCCTAGCTCTACCCCGTAAATCTGAGTGCCAAGCGAGGAGCAGCTAGTACCATTTTTAACGACTTTGGTATGTCGCGGCCCAGGATCGAACCCGTGACCTCCCGTTCCCCGGAGCGGCACTCTACCAACTGAGCTATCGGGGCTGGTTAACTGCTCTATATAAATGCATCAAGTTCAAAAATTGACTCCTATCACTTTTGAGAAGAGACTGACTAGACTGGGCTGATGGGCAGCCTTACACCCAATTGTTCAAAGCATTGTTATCTTAACGAGCTTGTTAATGATCAAAATGTTAACCATTCTGTTACTCTGGGTCCAGTTGTTCAAAACACTGTTAGCTTAATAAGCTTGTTATGATCAAATTGTTGACTGAGTCTACACTCACACTCTAATCTGAATCTACCACTCTCTGCTCAGGCATTCCTCACTCAATCCATATGGTACCATAGAAATCAATTTTAAATGCATGATTTAGCACACAAAATCATTAGAGTAACAAATATATATTAGAAACTGGATTCTTTCATTGCAATTATGATTATCAATATCATCTACTCTTGAAAAATATAAACAATACACTCATATCCTTTACAAGTTAATTTTCTCAGTGAAAAAGTCCTATACATGAATCTGCCATATCACAAAGCCCTCCCAAACTATTTTACACCATTCACTACTCGTAAAAATTACACAATGGAATTCGTTCTGGTTTAAATTGAAATTCATATGCACTAAAATATGAACCATCTATGCTACTTAACTCTTATCCTGCTGTTCACGACAACCCCTATCATTGCAAACAGTGTAGATCCAGATCAGATGACTTCTGAAGAAGCCATCTGATCAGGATCTACACTGTTTGACATACAGTTTATGAATTTGTAGGAATAAATTACATCAAGTAATCTGATTGGTTCAAATTCAGAAATGGATATGGCTAAATTGAATATTCAGCAGGATTAGGGTTAAAATATATACAATTTTTTTAATATTTAATTAATATTTAAAACTGAACATGTACAGTACACATCGGGGCCCAATTGTTCAACGCAGTGTTAGCTTAACAAGAACGTTAGGTGTCAAAGCGTTAACTGTTTTAACGAGTACAGTATCTAATACTCATATTTTTGCTGGAAAAAACTTAAGTAGCTTTTGCAATTGGCAAAAGCTACTCACATTTTTTTCCAGCAAAAATATTAGCATATTTGCCATACTAAATGATAAAAATTTTAACAATATGTTAACTAATGACACTGTAAGTTTTGAACAATTGGACCAAGGGCATCTATCTAACTCAGTAAACATATTCAAAGCACCTTTTGCATGCCTACGGAACGAAAGAATGCATAACCATTAGTTAAGAACGTGAAACAATTAGAGCAACATCTGGTTTGGAATAAGACTGCTGAAAAATGTAAACAAACACTGCATTTTCTATGTTTCATAAGTGATATAAATTTTTCGAAGAAGTTGTTTAAAAACAGGGAATTACATTCATGAGCCCATTGATATCGGGGTCTGTGGAGTAAATAGCAAATCCCCAGCTTCACACATTTTGGCTAAATTAAGTATCTCATGCTGAAGGTGAATTGATGCCAAAGAAAATAGGTGTTTTTTTATGGTGCTTGTTGTCTTTTATTTAACCCTTTTTGTACCGGTGTCCCAGTTTATCTTGACCCCTGGGTAGCTTTACCCCCGGGGGTAAGGATATCCCGGGATATCTTTACCCCCGGGGGTAAGGATATCCCGGGATATCTTTACCCCCACCCTGGATATCTTCACCCCCGGGGGTAAAGCTAAACTGGCCAGGATATCTTTACCCCCGGGGGTAAAGCTAAACTGGCCAGGATATCTTTACCCCCACCCCAACTTTTGGGTATAAACTATTTTCTTAATGCCCAATTTCCTCTTATATGTAAGAGAAGCAAGATAGTGGACTCGATGTTTCACTTTAACATTTTTCGTTTCAATCATGACTCAGACTAATAGAACTACCCTTACTAAGAAATATGACCACATTATAGAGGCAAATGATTATTTAATAACTTCTTTTTGTATATTTTCTTATTCAAAATGTCCTTATGACAATCTTTCATAATCTTGCATTATCCCTGTCAGTCGTGGTGGTGAGTGCAAAGGCGGGGGTAAAGATATCCCGGCTGGGATATCTTTAACCCCGGGGGTAAAGCTAAACTGGCCAGGATATCTTTACCCCCACCCCAACTTTTGGGTATAAACTATTTTCTAAATGCCCAATTTCTTCTTATATTGTAATCAAAGCAAGATAGTGGACTCGATGTTTCATTTTAACATTTTTCGTTTCAATCGTGACTCGGACTATTAGAACTACCCTTAGTAAGAAATATGACCATATTATAGAGGCGAATGATTATTTAATAATAACTTCTTTTTGTAAATTTTCTTATTCAAAATGTCCCTTATGACAATCTTTCATAATCTTGCATTATCCCTGTCAGTGGTGGTGGTGAGTGCAAAGGCGGGGGTAAAGATATCCTGGCTGGGATATCTTTACCCCCGGGGGTAAAGCTAAACTGGCCAGGATATCTTTACCCCCACCCCAACTTTTGGGTATAAACTATTTTCTTAATACCCAATTTCTTCTTATATGTAAGAGAAGCAAGATAGTGGACTCGATGTTTCACTTTTAACTTTTTTCGTTTCAATCATGACTCAGACTAATAGAACTACCCTTACTAAGAAATATGACCACATTATAGAGGCGAATGAGAATTTAATAACTTCTTTTAGCATATTTTCTTATTCGAAATGTCCCTTATGACAATCTTTCATAATCTTGCATTATCCCTGTCAGTTGTGAAATGGGTGGTTGGTGAGTGGAAAGGCGGGGGTAAAGATATCCCGGCTGGGATATCTTTACCCCCAGGGGTAAAGCTTAACTGGCCAGGATATCTTTACCCCCACCCCATCTTTGGGTATAAACTATTTTCTTAATACCCAATTTCTTCTTATATGTAAGAGGAGCAAGATAGTGGACTCGATGTTTCACTTTTAACATTTTTCGTTTCAATCATGACTCAAACTAATAGATCTACCCTTACTAAGAATTATGACCACATTATAGAGACAAATGATTATTTAATAACTTCTTTTTTTATATTTTCTTAATCAAAAGGTCCCTTATGACAATCTTTCATAATCTTGCATTATCCCTGTCAGTGGTGGTGGTGAGTGCAAAGGCGGGGGTAAAGATATCCCGGCTGGGATATCTTTACCCCCCGGGGGTAAAACTAAACTGGCCAGGATATCTTTACCCCCACCCAAACTTTTGGGTATAAACTATTTTCTAAATGCCCAATTTCTTCTTATATGTAAGAGAAGCAAGATAGTGGACTCGATGTTTCACTTTAACATTTTTCATTTCAATCGTGACTCGGACTATTAGAACTGCCCTTAGTAAGAAATATGACCATATTATTGAGGCCAATGATTACTTAATAACTTCTTTTTGTATATTTTCTTATTAAAAATGTCCATTATGACAATCTTTCATAATCTTGCATTATCCCTGTCAGTTGTGAAATGGGTGGTGGGGGTGAGTGGAAAGGGGTGGGTAAAGATATCCCGGCTGGGGTATCTTTAGCCCCGGGATAAAGCTAAACTGGCCAGGATATCTTTACCCCCACCCCAACTTTTGGGTATAAACTATTTTCTAAATGCCCAATTTCTTCATATATGTAAGAGAAGCAAGATAGTGGACTTGATGTTTCACTTTAACATTTTTCGTTTCAATCATGACTCAGACTAATAGAACTACCCTTACTAAGAAATATGACCACATTATAGAGGCAAATGATTATTTAATAACTTCTTTTTGTATATTTTCTTAATCAAAATGTCCATTATGACAATCTTTCATAATCTTGCATTATCCCTGTCAGTGGTGGTGGTGAGTGCAAAGGCGGGGGTAAAGATATCCAGGCTGGGATATCTTTACCCCCGGGGGTAAAGCTAAACTGGCCAGGATATCTTTACCCCCACCCCAACTTTTTGGGTATAAACTATTAACTTAATACCAAATTTCTTCTTATATGTAAGAGAAGCAAGATAGTGGACTCGATGTTTCACTTTTAACATTTTTCGTTTCAATCATGACTCAGACTAATAGAACTACCCTTACTAAGAAATATGACCACATTATAGAGGCGAATGAGAATTTAATAACTTCTTTTAGTATATTTTCTTATTCGAAATGTCCCTTATGACAATCTTTCATAATCTTGCATTATCCCTGCCAGTCGTGAAATGGGTGGTGGGGGTGAGTGGGAAGGCGGGGGTAAAGATATCCTGGCTGGGATATCTTTACCCCCGGGGGTAAAGCTAAACTGGCCAGGATATCTTTACCCCCACCCCAAGTTTTGGGTATAAACTATTTTCTAAATGCCCAATTTCTTCTTATATGTAAGAGAAGCAAGATAGTGGACTCAATGTTTCACTTTAACATTTTTCGTTTCAATCATGACTCAGACTAATAGAACTACCCTTACTAAGAAATATGACCACATTATAGAGGCAAATGATTATGAAAAAACTTCTTTTTGTATATTTTCTTATTCAAAATGTCCCTTATGACAATCTTTCATAATCTTGCATTATCCCTGTCAGTGGTGGTGGTGAGTCGAAAGGCGGGGGTAAAGATATCATGGCTGGGATATCTTTACCCCCGGGGGTAAAGCTAAACTGGCCAGGATATCTTTACCCCCACCCATGAGCAATGGTAGAGATGTGAAATCCTGATTCATGCAAGCTAGCTTGTGGTGATGTTATGTCAACCATAGACCATTGGACATCAGTAGTACCTTCATAATTGAGAAGTGTGCTTGTTTGTGTCTTCCAAAGTCTGGATTTGGGGTGGGTTGGGGTCACACTATCCTCACCCCCACCTATGTGCAATGGTACAATTTGTGAAAAACTGATTAATGCACACTATATGGTATAAGTGTGCTTGTTTGTGTTTTTCAAAATGCTGGTAGGGTGGGGTCAAGCTAACCCAGCCAGGATATTTGCCCCCCGGGGTGAAGGTATCCCAGCAGGGATATCTTTACCCCCACCCATGAGCAATGGTAGAGGTGTGAAATCCTGATTCATGCAAGCTAGCTTGTGGTAATGTTATGTCAACCATAGACCATTGGACAACAGTAGTACCTTCGATTGTTGAGAAGTGTGCTTGTCTGGGTTTTCCAAAGTCTTGATTTTTTTTTTTTTTGGGGGGGGGGGGGGGGGGGGTCACCGTATCCCAGCCAGGAAATCTTCACCCCCACCCATGAGCAATGGTATAAGATGTGAAAAAAATATTCTTGCAAGTTGTACAGTTTAATTATGCTTGTTTTGGTTTTTTTTTGCTTCACTTATATTTAAGAAGAAATTGGGCATTAAGAATTAGTTTATACCCAAAAGTTGGGGTGGGGGTAAAGATATCCTGGCCAGTTTAGCTTTACCCCCGGGGGGGTCAAGATATCCCAGCCAGGATATCTTTACCCCAGCCTTTCCACTCAACACCACACATTTCACAACTGATAGGGATAATGCAAGATTATGAAAGATTGTCATAAGGGACATTTTGAATAAAACTCTATACAAATTCTTAAAGTGATTTTTAATTCATAGACTATTTGTTATTTTCCCTGCGGAAATATAATTTAGAAGAATATACAAAAAGAAGTTATTAAATAATCATTTGCCTCTATAATATGGTCATATTTCTTACTTAGGGTAGTTCTATTTGTCCGAGTCATGATTGAAACGAAAAATGTTCAAGTGAAACATCGAGTCCACTTTCTTGCTTCTCTTACATATAAGAAGAAATTGGGCATTAAGAAAATAGTTTATACCCAAAAGTTGGGGTGGGGGTAAAGGTATCCTGGCCGGTTTAGCTTTACCCCCGGGGGTAAAGATATCCCAGCCGGGATATCTTTACCCCCGCCTTTCCACTCACCACCACAACCCATTTCACAACTGACAGGGATAATGCAAGTTTATGAAAGATTGTCATAAGGGACATTTTGAATAAGAAACTATACAAAAAGAAGTTATTAAATAATCATTTGCCTCTATAATATTGTCATATTTCTTAGTAAGGGTAGTTCTATTAGTCCGAGTCATGATTGGAACGAAAAATGTTAAAGTGAAACATCAAGTCCACTATCTTGCTTCTCATACATATAAGAAGAAATTGGGCATTAAGAAAATGATTTATACCCAAAGTTGGGGTGGGGGTAAAGGTATCCTGGCCAGTTTAGCTTTACCCCCGGGGGTAAAGATATCCTGGCCGGGATATCTTTACGCCCGCCTTTCCACTCACCACCACCACACATTTCACAACTGACAGGGATAATGCAAGATTATGAAAGATTGTCATAAGGGACATTTTGACTAAGAAAATATACAAAAAGAAGTTATTAAATAATGATTTGCCTCTATAATATGGTCATATTTCTTAGTAAGGGTAGTTCTATTAGTCTGAGTCATGATTGAAACGAAAAATGTACAAGTGAAACATCTAGTCCACTTTCTTGCTTCTCTTACATATAAGAAGAAATTGGGCATTTAGAAAATAGTTTATACCCAAAAGTTGGGGTGGGGGTAAAGATATCCTGGCCAGTTTAGCTTTACCCCCGGGGGTAAAGATATCCCAGCCGGTATATCTTTACCCCCGCCTTTCCACTCACCACCACAACCCATTTCACGACTGACAGGGATAATGCAAGATTATGAAAGATAAGGGACATTTTAAATAAGAAAATATACTAAAAGAAGATATTAAATAATAATTTGCCTCTATAATATGGTCATATTTCTATCAAGGGAAGTTCTATAAGTCCGAGTCACAATTGAAACGAAAAATGTTCAAGTGAAACATCAAGTCCACTATCTTGCTTCTCTTACATATAAGAAGAAAATGGGCATTTAGAAAATAGTTTATACCCAAAAGTTGGGGTGGGGGGTAAAGATATCCTGGCCAGTTTAGCTTTACCCCCGGGGGTAAAGATATCCCAGCCGGGATATCTTTACCCCCGCCTTTCCACTCACCACCACAACCCATTTCACGACTGACAGGGATAATGCAAGATTATGAAAGATTGTCATAAGCAACATTTTGAATAAGAAAATATACAAAAAAGAAGTTAGTTAGTAATCATTTGCCTCTATAATATGGACATATTTCTTACTAAGGATAGTCCTATTAGTCCGAGTCATGATTGAAACGAAAAAATGTTTAAGTGAAACATCGAGTCCACTATCTTGCTTCACTTACATATAAGAAGAAATTGGGCATTAAAAAAATGGTTTATACCCAAAAGTTGGGGTGGGGGTAAAGATATGCTAACCAGTTTAGCTTTACCCCCGGGGGTTAAGATATCCCAGCCGGGATATCTTTACCCCCGGGGGTGAAGATATCCAGGGTGGGGGTAAAGTTATCCCGGGATATCTTTACCCCCGGGGGTAAAGCTACCCAGGGGGTAAAGATAAACTGTTACACCGGAAACCCCAAAACGGGTAGTTGGCAAACAGTGCAGGCCCAGATCAGACGCTGCAGAATGCGGCGTCTGATCAGGGCCTACACTGTTTGCAAAATATTCAGCCATTTTCCAAATCCAAATCAATTTTGAAGAAAACACAACATGATACCCTTAAATTTTGAAATGAACTCCTGCTATATATAAGGAGGAAGATTCCATTTGGTGCAAAAAGGGTTAATATTGTGCTTTGCTACAAGTTCAGCGTAATTACCATGCACACACAATAAACACATATGGTTATATGTGTTATGGATATTTTGCTTGTCAGTGCAGCACTGGTGAGAAATCTCCATGGGAAAGGTTGAAAATGGATGGTTACGCATTAGATCTATATAAATGATAACAAATAACAACAATACTTCACAGAACAGCACCTGTGTGTCCAATGCTAAGACAGTACAATACCTCTAGTTTCTATAGCCACAATTTCACAACCCTGTCAACACTATTTTGGTCATTTTGCAGATTTGCTTCTGATTTTGTGGAGGTTTTACCCAACAATGAGATGAAATGACATCTCAAACCTTACCGTTCAAAGAAACTACTAGGATTTAAGGGATGGTCGGACTCACACCACTTTTTCTGGGCTGGCATAGGCCTTCAAAGTGTTTTACCAGTACACAAAACTTTGGTTGGTTTCATCTTTCCAGGCAAGCACCATGCAGCTCAATCTATTTCTCCAAGTCCCGATGGGTGAGGGGGGTGGGGGACTGGATCATATATGTATGTATGGAGAAGAGCAATACTTTATGCTGAGGAAATAAAAAAGAATTGCATACTAAATGTATATTATTGTTTGTTACTTGCATAAAACTTAAAATGTTTAAAACTTGCTACAGGCTAACAAGATTTTAGCAGAAGTTCCAATTTTTATCGAATTTCCTTAAACAAACACAAGATTCAGACCCAAAGCTGGTGCTTATGGTATGTAGGTGGATGTGTCAATCTCGACAAACTTTACAAAAGCTGAAAGGCTAACAGGCAGACAGTAAATGGTATATCTTAATACCTTAACATCAGTCAATGAATCTGAAACAAATATTTACAGTTTAACATGGTTTTGTATGGTTATTGGCAAAATGTATATACATTAGTCAATTTTCAACAGCATGAACCCTGTGTCAAGTTTACCCTGGCTTATTAAAACTTGTCCTTTTACGAACTCATTCTTTTCCCTTAAACTTCAGATGGGGATTTTTTTTTCCTATTTTTTTTTAAACCCTTTTCCTGCTGTTCATGACAACCCCTACCTTTGCAAACAGTGTGGATCAAGAAGAGCTGAAGAAGCCATCTGATCAGGATCTACAATGTTTGACATTCAGTTTGTGAATTTGTAGGAAAAACAACATCAAGTTATTTGATTGGTTGAAAGTCAGAAATGGGTGTGGCTATCTTAATTATTCAACGGGATAAGGGTTAATTCTATCTCAAACTGTATGATGTATGTACTCATTAGAAATTATTTTTAACATGATCAAATTGATGTCCCTTAATCCTCCTTATCTGTTACTATACTGACCGTAAATAGAAATTATACACTTTTAAATTGTCTCGCCTGACAAAACAAGTGAATAATTCAGTTAAAAATGACTTATTAAAGATTTAACTAACTGTAGACATGAATCCTTTAACAATTTAAAGAAAATCTGGTGTTCAAAATAAAAGTTTTGGGGGAAAATGTAAAAACGTGCATTTTCACAAAATCTGTTTGTAATCAAATTTTGACTTCAAATTTTTTTCCGTACAGGTAATAAGTTAAAAGCAAGGAATGAAAAACAACATAAAATCTAAAAATGATAGAGAAACAAACATTTTATTGAAATCTCAAAAACTGCTTTTTTCAGCGAAATTTTCAAAATAATGTTGCAAGCCAAAAATCGACCCACAAGTGCATTCAATCGTTTAAGCATCTTCAGCTGTGTCTTAAATAATGATTTAAATAAATTCCGCAATCCGAAATGCCATACTTTTTACCCACTTCCGGTGGTTTGGTCCAATATTTAAAGGTATATAACTTTTCAACCATTGGGTAAATTTTCATTTTGTAAATAATATTCCCAACGTTAGGTGAAGAGTAATAACTGGTAAAAATGGGAATCACATTCGCGACACAAAATGTTTGACTCAATGGAAACTTGAACAGCAATAATTTAACCCTTGCTTTGAACCTGTGGCTTTTCCCGTTAAATCGTAGCTATCATTAAAATTTAATTCGATAAAGCAGACATGCCACTGACGATAATTTATATAATTGGAATTCAAAGGGCTTGGTTCACGAAAGGCCAAAAATGGCCCTGTTTCAGAAATTGATAAAATCTTTTGTGTTAACAATATATGGCGTGGTATCTTAAAAAACGGCAACAATAAGCTCAAAGCTTATGTAGTATGGTTGCTATAGCAACAAAAGAACATCAGGTGAAAACTTCATGTTTGATTAAATTTTATCCAGTGTGTGGTCAGAAAACATACAAAGATAACACAAATATTTGCAATTACTAGGAAGATGCATTCCAGGTTCTGCAACAATTTATATGGAACAACATATCATTAAAATTTGTGTTGCCATGGTAACGCACGGGTTTACACATGTTCATTAAATACACATTATTACTACATAACTTGATCTGCCGCACTGTATCAAGTTGTGTGGCTCTTTCTTGATGAAAGATCACGAGATGCGATAATGAACGCCAGATCAAGTTGACATAGTTATAACGCGTTTAATATATACCTTTTTTCTTCAAGTAAAAGTATTTTACGCTCACCAGAACCAAAGGCTCCTAGGACGCATATAGGAGGATAGGTAATTGCCCGTCGTCGTCTGTCTTCCGTCAAAACTTTCTAACCACAATTCCTCTGAAGCCACTGGGCCGATCGGGTCCAAATTTCATCTGTAAAATCCTTGGACTGGGGGATTGAAAGGTTATGTTTTTATGACATTTGGCTAATTAGTTTGGTTGCTATGGCAACTTAGAGTTAGAAAAATGAAAAACTGTATTAACTACCAAGTCATTGCAGATAGGGTGACAAAACTTTCATAGAAATGTTCCTTAAGCCATGTTCTATTTGGCACATGATTTTAGTCTGCTGCTCCTTTTTATTGGCTGCCATGGGAACGGAAATAAATAAATAAATAAATAAGCATCTCCTCAGAAACCACAGAATGCTCTATACGCTTTATAACATTTGGCTCCTCAGCAACCATATGCCACATAAATCTGAGACTATAGAAATCTTAACCATATTAGTCATTTCAGGTTTGGTTGTTGTTTTTTTTTTATCTGACCAGAGCTGAAGGCTGCTGGGAGAACTTATATGATGGGCATTTGTCCATTATCATATGTCATCTGGTGCCAGCACATTCAAATAACATCTCTGAAGTCACTGGGTCGAATGGGCTCAAATTTCATCTGAAGCGTGCTTGGCTTGGGTCTGCCTCTGCTTGATAAAACAGATGGCTTTCAGTGAGCAGTACTCACCTGAACTCTGGTGAGCATAGTGGCTCATCTGAGCTCTGGTGAGCATAGTGGCCCATGGGGCTCTTGTTGCAGGCATTTTTGACTTTATGCTACATTAAGTAAGAAAAAAAGAAAGAAGAAATTAATGAAAAATCATTAACTTCAAAAACGTTTCAATGCAATAATATATATCTTACTTCAATTACACAGAAAGCTAATAAACGTCGTTAGCTGGCATTTCGGACATATTTTGCTGAAATACAACTGAGATGCTTGTATTTTCTTCCTTTACTGAACATACATTCGATTGTTAAATGTCATTGTAAAATCAGGGCTGTGCGCTTCTTCTTATGTTCTTTTTATGGCTGGAAACCCCTGTTGCAAATATTAGTTAGCAACAGCAACAAGCACCTAACCTTTGAGAGCATTCTTGCTGACTGTCAACATGTTTTCCGAAGTCAGAGGTATTGCGAAACTCAATTAGCTCAATTTTACAATGATATAGTGAGCAATCCGGATGGGGCCATAAACCGTGCCACAAACAGACTGACATGATCACCATAGACTTCGTCAAGGCCCTCGACAACGTACCTCACGGAATACTGTTGTATAAATTGTTCAACTATCAGATAAGAGGATCTACGCATGGCTCTCCGGACGCTGACAATAAGTTCTACTTCTGATTAAGTCCCGGTTTTATCTGGTGTCCCCCAAAGTTCAGTCCTTGGGCCGGTCCTTTTCTTGTGTAGCGTTAGCCGGGTCGTCCACGAAGTCAAGCAACACGGTCACCCATCAAGGTACTATCCGTGATATCCGTTGCTTAACTTCGTGAATAAGCCAACCGCTCTACCCGCGTCGCTAAAAGAGCCGGCTCCTACAGCAAGGCTGTAGAAGTGGTATTTACCCATAACCGTTACACTTGGAATTCATTAATGATAGATAGATAGATAGATAGATAGATAGATAGATAGATAGATAGATACATGTAGATAGATAGATAGATAGATAGATAGATAGATAGATAGATAGATAGATAGATAGATTTATCAAATACGACTTTTTATACATGAATTTATTTTACATATGACAAGTGTTTCCATCTCTTTATTCCCGCATTTGAATTTCCTTCAACCCAGAATCCAGTTTATTGAGCTACTTACATTATCACACATGAAATTTATCATACGAGCATCTTTTTGCTCTTTGTCTTTTTAAAAACACGGGTTCAACAAGCAGGGCATCGTATACCAAACTTGCTGTTATAACTTATTGATGTGGTCTGCTGACGACTTGTTTGTTTGAATTGAGGTTTAACGTCCACATCAACACTAGTTAGGGCATTTTGGAGACGTTGCTCCTAGCGTTGTGAAACTTTTACCCGACAGTGAGATGCACTGACAACCAAAGCCCTGCTGCCCAATGAAACCAATGGGTTTATATGCATGAATGGTCCAACTAGAACCACCTTACATGGACAGACAGTTACCTGTACTTATGTGCGGTCGTTTAAGCTCTGCGTTGAAGCACCCGATAGACGTGAGGATGATGACGACAATTGAAGTTTTCTTGCATTAGAATATTTAATAAAACATCTCAAAAGCATTGTTCTTATGCTGATGAGGCTGATGTTTTTTTTTTTTTTTTTTTTTCATTTTCGAAACATAATACATTCACAAAACTCCCCCATTTATTAGCATGGTTATAATTAAAAAAAAGATATAAATTCTCGGACCCATCAATACCGGTATTGATGGGTCCGAGATAAAATCAACTGTAGAAAATGAAAACAATGGCCCAAGCATAAAAAGTGTTTTTCAAAGCATAACAGTAGTTTAAAAAAAAAATGAAAAAAAAAAAATGTCAGTAGTGGGGATCGAACCGGGGGCCTTTTAGCTGCTAACCGAAGTATGTAACCATTTGGCCATTGTGACTGATGACGTCATCACCTTACACTAAGATTGATATTGATAAAGACGTGACGTAGCTGTCATAGTAAAGAATCAAAATCGTCTGTCACTGTACCCTTTATGAATGTCAAGGGTCTATAAACTCTAAAGAATATACATAGTAAATGGCTCTGTTGTCCGGCAAACCTATTTTGAACTTGTAACATGGAATCAAGTCTCTTATCCGTAACCAATGACGCACAGCGACCTGCAGTAAGAGTAATGTCCCTTGTTTAGTTAACGGCGTTCTTGCCAAAATACCGTGTTTTTTTGGCCAAGCAATAGCGTTAGAAATAAAACATCATAGGCAAAACCTTCTAATGGGTCTCGTTTTCTTTGCCTTGATCTTGATCCATTTTTTTCTCCTAAATTTTGGCTGGTTGGCAGTAAAGACAGCTCGAGCCTCGTACAAATTAGGAAGGGGGGCAGGGTACATTTCCATTAATTTAACAATGAATGCACATCTTCGACACCTTGGAAATTTAATCAAATGTTTTTCTTGTAGCTTCGGAGCTTTCAACAAAAAATATTTGTGTCGCATGTATGTCTTCATATTTTTTTCTTGATTTCTTTATGATAAATATGGAGAAAATGTTCGATTTTGGTATAGACTGTGTCTATTTTTACATAATTTTCATTCAGATATTGGCAGTTTTGATGATAATTTCCTACATTGTCGGAGACACAAGAGGTCATAGTTTACAAAAATTAGAAAATCATTTTGTTTTGAACAGGTTGCTCACATAGGAATTTACAGGGCAGTTAACTGGCATTTGTGAACCAAGCCCTTTTATTAAAATGTTTTGCCAGTGACAATTTAAAAATGAATGTATAGTTTCTATTTCCGGTGAGTATATCTTTTTTTTTTGATGGTCCCAAAGGTGTTTGAGATACTAAACTTTAACTGTATATGGTAAAAAGACCATAAATGGTCATTTCTACATAAATTAGCCATCTTGATTTGCTACAATAACAGACTGTGGTTGAGCACAAATTTACTCTGGATCTTTATCTTAGGAAAAAAAAAGAAATAGCTTGTTGTATACATAGAGACAAAAGTTTAATCAATCATGGAAAACCATTATCAATTATGTACTCATTTACTTTATTTAACCCTTATCTTGCTGAATATTCATCTAAGCCACACCCATTTTGTTATATCAACCAATCAAATTACTTGATGTAATTTATTGCTACAAATTCATAAACGGAATGCCAAACAGTGTAGATCCTGATCAGATGGCTTCTTCAGAAGCCATCTGATCTGGAGCTACACTGTTTTCAAAGATCGGGGTTGTCGTGAACAGCAAGATAAGAGTTAAGCCATAAGATGCCAATACAACAATTGTTTTTTGCCGGTTACTTAAAAAGTCACTTTTGCAAACAGTGTGGACCCAGATCAGACTGCTCCTCTAGGAGCAGTCTGATCAGGGTCCACACTGTTTGCCTGCGCCCAGATCAGACTGCTACTCTTGGAGCAGTGTGACCAGAGTTCACACTGTTTGCCTGCTGTCTGGACCCAGATCAGATTGCTCCCCTACAAGCAGTCTAATCAGAGTCCACACTGTTTGCCTGTATGCAAAAATATTTTTTAAAAGTTTGCGAGATGATTCAGTAGACGACATAAGCAGACGAGGTTTTCAGATGTAGTTTTTCTCGGCATTATAAGGGTTAAAGGGGCAATCATCAAGTAAATGGAGTGATCAACAAACCGCTAGGGAATTGTGTATCTAAATGCCCCACCACACTGGTGGATTATCAAAAGCATAATTCTATATGTACCATTTAAAGTATTGGCCCCGCCCATCGGGGCTTAAAGAAATATATGGGCTGCATGATGCTTCCACGCAGAGCTAAATCCGACCTGCACACGAGTACTGGTAAACTGCTTAGAGGATCTAAGCATGCCCAGGCAAAGCATTGCAAGTCAGACCGTCCATGCTTATAAACCCTATTGGTTTCATTGGGCGACACGGCTTGAGATGAAATTTCATCTCAACGTCGGGTAAAAGTCCCACAAAATTGGAAGCAACATCTCCAAAATGACCTTTACAGTGTTGACGGGGATGTTAAACCTCAAATCAAACAAACAAACAAATAAAACCATTTAAAGTATATATTGCCACTGATTTTGAAAGCGAACACTTTTCTGACAGACACCTTGGGTATAAAGACAGCACATGTATATAAAATGATAAAAAAAATGAAGAAAAGACTATTACATTTTATAAAGTTGCAATTCAAAACATGTAAAAATGAAATGAAATCAAAACAAAAACATAAAAAATGAAAACTATAAAAACAATATTGTGTATTATGCATTGTTTTGCTGGTAAAATGCTGTTTAGTTCACTTCTTAATTCACTTCCAGTCTTTTTCATACACGAATTCCAGACAAAACACTTAACCCATTGCATGCGGGGGAAACCCCTAAAGGAGTGCCTTGGCAAACAGTGTAGGCCCAGATCAGACGCCGCAGAACGCGGCGTCTGATCAGGGCCTGCACTATTTGCCAACAGAATTTTCCTTAAAAATTAGAATAAAAACGGAAAAAATAGGCCTGATACCCCTATATGACAAATGGAGTTGTACAGCAAATACATGTAGCAATGGAAGTTGCCTCTAGTATACAATGGGTTAATCAACACACAACTGAGCTGGCAAACAATAAAACATACAAGAAGAACTTTGCTTACAGCCAAGACTAAGAGCAGCTTTGGCATCTTTTGAGTCCATTTTGATAACCCATCCGTGTGACAAAGTGCATTCTTTTGTATCGCCACAAACGGTTACTTTTCTGATGAAATTCTGTGTTACTCGTACTTTCCTTATTTAGACTCAAAACATAGGTTTTGGGTGCTTGTTAGAACCGGCTCATTGAGGCAGTTCTACCTATGTCTTGGGGCAGTAATAAGAAAAATAATGTATTCCCCAGTTTTCTCTATACACCACAACCTCTTTATAACACTATTAATGGGGTCCAAATCAGAAACCATGTTAGCTAAACAACTGTGTTATATCCAAACAAAATGTATTGATTATATAGAAAAATGACCATTTATGGTCATTTTTCTATATAATCTATACATTTCTGGGATCTATCTTCAAACCGTGTTATACCCAAAACCGTGTTATAACGAACCGTGTTATAATGAGGTTGTGGTGTATATAGTGAGGTGTACAGGGGTGTTCGTTTCAGGACTTGTCAACGTGATGAAATTAGAAGCTCATTTCAAAATACATGTACTAGAACAGGAGGTAGAAAAGCTAAGCCGGGTTGTATAAGGCGGGCGTTTGGTGATTACTGAAGGATAGTTTTCCTTATTTCTCCATATAAACCTATGCTGTGGGTATTTATTTGAACCGCCTCGGTGAGGCGGTTCAAATGAATAACCATAACATAGGTTTTATATGAAGAACTGACAAAAATTATCCATTAATTATCATCAAATACCAACCTACCATATTCGCCCTAATAACCGCACCGTGTGCTTAGTTTTTTCAAAATTGTGTCACCAAATTGTGGTGAAAAATCGACCTATTAAGCGCACACAAATCATTCGGGTAACTGTCTTGGCAGCTGAACTGTCTTGTTCCCCGCTTCACTGTTGAAGAAATAACAGTAAGTTTTTATAGATTCCCCGTGAAAGCTTCAATGGGAGGTTACTGTAAGGTGTGCGCTTATGCATATTTTTTCAAAAATAGCTTTGGTGTGCACTTATAGGAGCATATGCGGTAATAAGCGCGAATACGGTATTTGTTTCCATGCATATGTTCTTAGCAGACTGGTTGCATACTCCAGCCATACCATGAATATTCAACCTTAACCAGTCTCTAGGCTAATTCAGCAGACGACAAATTGTTGATATTTTTCTTATTTTTGCCAGAAAACAGGGCTTGACATCTCATGCAAATTGTCTAAACAGGGCTTGACATCTCATGCAAATTGTCTCCATAGGAGACAATTTGCATGAGATATCAAATCCTGTTTTCTGGGAAAATTTGAAAAGTATTTCAAAATGTCGTCTGATGAAAAAAAATACCCAACATGCAGAGTGTTAAAGCTTTTTACAGTTAACCCCTTTTATATTGACATTTGTAATAACTAGTTTTCTCAATAATAGCCCTATGTTACGAGGAAAAAAAACTCGTCATGAGATAATACACATTATAATGACATTTCATTGAAACAAGTCAAAAGTTTAAGACGAGACAGATTAACAGTTTGTTTGTTTGATTTGAGATTTAATGTCCCCGTCAACACTGTAAAGGTCATTTTGGAGACGTTGCTTCCAATTTTGTGGGACTTTTACCCGACATTGAGATGAAATGACATCTCAAGCCCTGTCGCCCAATGAAACCAATAGGGTTTATTAGCATGGACGGTCCGCCTCGCACAGTACAGATTAACAGAGGTATTCAATAATCAGAGGGGCGAAAACTGGAGTGCCCACGGAAAAACCACCCGACTTTCCGTTGCAGAACTTGGCATCTCAAGTGATCCCAGGGTGGCTCGAACCCACAGTGGTGAGTGATGTAATGATTAAGAGTCAGTGCTCTTATCCACTAGGCAACAGAGGTCCTTTTATTTCTGTTTTAAAGTTCATTCAAGATTATTTCACTTATATTGAGCCCATTATTAGAGAAGAACCAGCTGACCATGTGCTGCAGAACTCAGCATGAAGCGTAATGATCCGAAGTAATGGGACAGATAGCCCAAAACAAACAATGCAGACCCAGATCAGATGGCTCCTCCCAGTCTGATCAGGGTCTACAATGTTTGCCATTCTGTGTTCACCTTTTGGACTCCTTACATGATCATGAAACAACGTTGTTAATTTTAGGAGGATTACAGCAAGTCCTCAGGTTGTATGAATTTTTAGGATTTTTACGGCAATGTGACCCAAGCAAGGCTTATATCCACAGCAGTGAGAGACCTAATGTTTAAGAGTTGATGATCTTAAGGGGAATGGGAACACCTTCAGGGGAGGTAATTCCTCCAAAAGGTATTTTTGTCTTCCATGTCAATAGGGTCAACTCTTAAAGGAAAGAATTTGCTCCTCAGGAGCAAATTCTTTCCTTTAAGAGTAGACCCCTTTTTCAGTGGGACATTGCTTATAGAAAAGCGAACAGGAAGTCCCAAAAGTTGTCACTCTTTGAAAAATGGCGGAAAATTCTTCCAGGTGTTCCCATTACCCTTAACCTCTCGGCTGATGCAAAATAAAGATTTTGACCATGAAAGGGAACATACACATATTCGGATCTGGAACCAGAAAAGGTTACAAAAGGATACAGAAATGGGCTCAATAAAATCTGAAGACGCTATTTTAACAGATACAATAACATAAAGCCAGTACAAAAATCTTACCATTGTTGTATCCTACTGGTGTGAATCAAGGCAAATATGCAAGACTTATTAACCCTTATCTTGCTGTTCACGATAACCCCTATCTTTGCAAACAGTGTAGATCCAGATCAGATGGCTTCTGAAGAAGCCATCTGATCAGGATCTACACTGTTTGGCATTCAGTTTATGAATTTGTCGCCATAAATTACATCAAGTAATTTGATTGGTTGATAGACAGAAATGGGTGTGGCTTATATGAATATTCAGCAAGAGAAGGGTTAATACCAGGGTCACTGATGAAGCCTCAGTGGCCGAAACCAGAAAGCTTGATTCTTGTTCTTGTTCTTGTGTGTTCTTTGTGTTTGTATTTATGTTCAAGGTGCATAAATACTGACTGCACAACAGACAAGGTGAATAGTAGCCATTTCATGTGGGAAACCCCTAAAAGGGTACCTTGGCAAACAGCGCAGGCCCAGATCAGACACTGCAGAATGGCGTCTGATCAGGGCCTGCACTATTTGCTGACAGAATTTTCCGTCAAAAATAGAAAACGAAAAAAGAAAAAAAAAAGGCCTACCACCCCTTATATGACAAATGGACTTCGTCTAACTTATAGCAATGGAAAAGTCCACTAGCATACAATGGGTTAACCACACCTACAATGGACATGTATGTACTGATTTTGGTGTAAATAAATGAACGAACCCTAAAAGAATATGTTTAAAAAAGTTTTGTGTTAAACACCATATTAGAAATGTATCCATATAACCACAAGGTAAGTACAAACATCGGGATGAGTTGAATCCTTTAAATTTGTGAGTAATCTCGGACCAAAACTTGACACCTAAGCAACTCTTCTCAACTCTTCCCAATCTTGCCCTGCCTTAACATAGATTTACCGTATAGTCGGACAGACAGGCCTGAGCAAACAGTGCAGACCTAGATGAGATGCCACAAAATGTGGCATCTCGTCAGGGTCTTCACTGGTTGCCACTAGGGCTGGCTAATCGGAGCTGAAAAGATAATCGATTATCAGTCTGTCATTGCGATGGATAATCGATTAGTAATTGCTAAGATTTATGTCATTATTTTACATGTCTGAGCATGACTCTTACCATATGTTGCACTTTACCATATGTATATTTGAACAGACAGGTCTGAGCAAACAGTGCAGACCCAGATGAGACGCCGCATAATGCTGCGTCTCATCAGGGTCTGCACTGTTTGCCACTCATCCAGCTATTTTAGGCATAACTTTGGGTAGTAAATTGTACCTATCAAGTAATCGATTAAAAGCAAATCAGAAATGATAATCATTTTTGTGGAATTTATCGAACAATTAATTGATTATACGATTAATCGTGGCAGCCTTAGTTGCCACTCATCCAGCTATTTTTTGACACAAAATCGGGTAGTAAATTGTACTTATTAAAATTTCAGAACAAGTATGTTAAGAAATTGAGGTGTCCCAATACTTAAGGTAAATAAAGTAGTCTCCAAATCCCATTTCTGTCTATCCTTTTATGCTGTCTTTGTCTCTTTTTCTGTCTTTCTCTATTTTCTGCATCTTTCACTGTACTCTGTAGAACTGTCTGATGTGGCAATATCCTCTGTGTTTCTGTTTACTGTGTAGAACTGTCTGATGTGGCCATATCCTTTGAGTTTCTGTTTCAAACATGGGTCCACCAAAATTTTGTATTCAAACAAAAATGTAATTTTAGAGAGACTATAGAGACTATAAATGACAAGCGTTCAATGTAATCATTGAAACTTCAATGATTCAAACACCAATAACTCATTTATCATGGCTGATACAAAATCTTTGTTCACATTAGAAAAACATGTCCATGTGAAACAAAGATGTCCAACATGGTGTCAGAAATAACAAATTTTAGGTAAAAATGGTAATATCTTTCTTATTTCTGCTTTCAACATAGATTGTGGGTGCTTGTTAGAACTGCCTCAATGAGGTGGTTCTAAGGAGTACCCACAATCTCTGTTTCTGAACAAAAATAAGGCAGATAATGTATACCCTCGTAAACCCCAGTTTTCTCTATATAAATTGGGGTTTAGGGGGGTGTTCATTTCATGGACTTGTTCACGTGATGAGTCCCGAGGACATTCTTCTTATAGCGCCAGGTAACATATATACATGAGAATTTTTCTTATTTTATCTCGAAACGTTAAGTTGTATGTACTCAATAGAAACTATAAAAGATGCCAAGAAAATTTTTATCTGAAATGTCGTCTGTTTATGCCGTCTGCTGCCGCTACTTGCAATGCTTTCAAATATATTTTTACATAAGGCAAACAGTGTGGATCCTGTTCAGACTGCTCCTACAGGAGCAGTCTGATCTGGGTCCACACTGTTTGCAACAATGAATTTTAAAGTTAAGTAGAAGACAATTGTCGTGCATGGCATCTTAAGCATTTGGAATCTCCTTAACTGGGCCCAGTTGTTCAAAACTAACAAAGTCGTTAGTTAATAATTATATCATTAACACTTTGATAATTAAATATGGCAAGTATACTAATATTTTTGCAGAAAAAGTGAGCAGTTTTTGCAAATGCAAGAGCTGCTCACATTTTTTCAGTAAAAATACCAAGTGTAAGATATTGTACTTACTAGAGCTGTTTACAATTTCGACCACAAAAGAGCTTGACCACACTTTGCTCCCCTCTTTAATTGCATGCTGGTGCATCAGGCCTCAGATTCTATGAAGGTTCCAGCATAAAGGCTTAATGAGAATTAGAGAGAATTTAATTTTGTGAATGTTGGTTGGTGCCTTATGCTCTGTCTCTGGTTGGGCCCATCGAAGTCTAACTGATCGTTTTCTTTTGCTCTAGCATTTCAGTGGTTTCTTGCCGATTAGTCCTCACCGTTGTTTCATCTTTGTGGTTGTTTGATTTTTGTGTTCTCGGAGATGTTGCACTGATGAGTTAGGAGGCCTTCATGCGGACTGAACAAATTATTTGTGTAAATCACGCCGGAAGTAAGGGTGAGGATTGCAGCTGTGTAAAATTGATTTAACCCTTTACCACTCAGGGATTTTGTGAATTTCGCTGATTTTCACAGTGTTGCACCTGACAGCAACTTCAACTAGCCATTGTTTCATAATGGATGGTCTGTTTTACGTCAAACTCGGTATGAATGTTCATTGGACAGTAGCCTTTCAAATGCAACCTTTCATGACTTGATCATTGTTGTCATGGTAAAGAGGGGGCATCTCAAAGTTGGCAAAAAGTGTGTTTTCACATGATTTTTTTACCACATTTTAATCTTCACACAGCTGTCAAGGCAACAATTAAGGTGTTTGGCACTGGCCATTTTCACTGTTTGCAGCATGTTTTATCAGCATCAATTTTCAGGCATTTTTGACCCCAGACGCCCTCAGATATAAATTTTAGCGGCCGTTTGGGCCATACACCCAAAGTTTTTCGGGATGTGAGGGGGGCGCTGCCCCCCTTCAATCCCCCCACAGAATATTTTTAGGGGGGAGGCGCGCGAAAAAACAGGTCACTTTTTTTGCCCAACAAATCCCAAAGCAAACATAACTATCCGGGGCTAGAAATAAAGATTTTAGGTGCTTCTGGGGCTTAAAATGGGGGGGGGGGTGCAGACACGTAAAAACACGTATCTGAGTGGGAAAGGGTTAACTGAAATCTGGGAAAATTCTGAATTTTAGTCCAAAATGCATTAATTATATCTGAAATATTGTTTCTTGCTATAAAAATGATGAAAAATCATTATTTTGGTCAGTTGGGATTTTCTTCATTAACCCTTTAACACTCAGGGATTTTGTGAATTTCGCTGATTTTCACAGTGTTGCACCTGACAGCAACTTCAACTAGCCATTGTTTCATAATGGATGGTCTGTTTTACGTCAAACTCGGTATGAATGTTCATTGGACAGTAGCCTTTCAAATGCAACCTTTCATGACTTGATCATTGTTGTCATGGTAAAGAGGGGGCATCTCAAAGTTGGCAAAAAGTGTGTTTTCACATGATTTTTTTACCACATTTTAATCTTCACACAGCTGTCAAGGCAACAATTAAGGTGTTTGGCACTGGCCATTTTCACTGTTTGCAGCATGTTTTATCAGCATCAATTTTCAGGCATTTTTGACCCCAGACGCCCTCAGATATAAATTTTAGCGGCCGTTTGGGCCATACACCCAAAGTTTTTCGGGATGTGAGGGGGGCGCTGCCCCCCTTCAATCCCCCCACAGAATATTTTTAGGGGGGAGGCGCGCGAAAAAACAGGTCACTTTTTTTGCCCAACAAATCCCAAAGCAAACATAACTATCCGGGGCTAGAAATAAAGATTTTAGGTGCTTCTGGGGCTTAAAATGGGGGGGGGGGGGGGTGCAGACACGTAAAAACACGTATCTGAGTGGGAAAGGGTTAAGCTGTGGGTTAGTTGTATTGATTCCCGATCATTGTCTTCACTTCTATTCAGTTAAGCTAACCATGCTTTGAACAACTGGACCCCCTGGTGTTATGACAAACCCTCAGTGGCTAGAACTACCCCTGTCTAGAACAAATTTTTATATTCCCAAAGTATTCAAGCCAGTGAAGTTTGACTGTATCTGTTTACTACTATTGTTGCCAAGACCACAAGAATTTTGCTGTGGCTCCCGACAAGAGTGTTACAAAGAGGTTGCCATGCACTCACATTTTTTATTGTTCACTTCTGTTTTTCAAAATTTAATAAATCCGAAACACTTTACCGAACACCCAAAACAAGTGTTTTTGTACTGGCAAAAAGTGTCCAAGAACTATTGTAAAATGCCATACAAAAAGCCCTTGAATTTCAATCAAACACAAGGACCATAATTAAATCAGTCTTCATACTGAAGCCACCTTATCAAGGTCATGTTATTAACCCTTGACCTGCTGAATATTTATATATGCCACACCCACCACTGCTTATCAACCAATCAGATTTCTTGATGCAAATCATTGCAACAAATTCATAAACTGTATGACAATGAAGATCCTGATCAGATGGCTTCTGAAGAAGCCATCTCATCTGGATCTACATTGTTTGAAAGATACAACATATCCGGGCTCAGCAGGACAAGGGTTAAACTTATGCTAGAATTCAATCAGTTCCCACCAGAAACAACCTTCTTTTCAGCAGCATAATACATGCTGTCCTCAATGCTCTGCATGCTGGGTAATTTTTGTCAACAGACGACATTTTGTATTATTTTCCAAATTTTTCCCATCTTTTTCTGGAGACAATTTGCATGAAGTGTCAAGTCATGTTTCCCAACTTTTTCTGTGGAGACAATTTGCATGAAGTGTCAAGTCATGTTTCCCAACTTTTTCTGTGGAGACAATTTGCATGAAGTGTCAAGTCATGTTTCCCAACTTTTTCTGTGGAGACAATTTGCATGAAGTGTCAAGTCATGTTTCCCAACTTTTTCTGTGGAGACAATTTGCATGAAGTGCAAATGTTTTCTGGGAATAAATAAGAAAAATATCAACAACTTGTCTTCTGCAGAATTAGCCCAGACAGTGGTAAAGGTTAAACGACAGGAAATCTCAGGATACAGAGAATGGTTAAAAAGGGTAGAGGTACTGAATGTAAGTTTATCACAACTTATATATAAGACTATTTTTGGGCTAGTTTAATAAATATGTACCATCCAAACAAAACTGTCTAGATTATATAGAAAAATGATAATTCCAGGTCATAATCTTTATATAATCTATACACCTCTGGGATCCATCTTTAAATCTTGTTATATCCAAAACCATGTTATAATCTTAGTGTTTTTTTTATCTATTATGGCTAATTCTCTCAAAAATGGAAGCGATTTTTCATCTTTTCAACCAAAGTGGAGACATAATCAGGGCTAAATAAATGTTTGCATGTCGCCTAGCAATGCAGTGGCTGATGTCCTTACCTACAACACTATAGAGGCATCACCAATATTCGTTGACAATACATTGGGGGTGCCTATTTTTTGTTTGATTTGAGGTTTAACATCCCCGTCAACACTGTAAAGGTCATTTTCGAGACGTCGCTTCCAATTTTGTGGGACTTTTACCCGACATTGAGATGAAATGACATCTCAAGCCCTGTTGCCCAATGAAACCAATAGGGTTTATTAGCATGGACAGTCCGCCTCACACCGTGGTTCCTGGACAGGCTTAGATCCTCTAAGCGGTTAACCAGTACCAGTGTGCGGGCCGGATTCAGCTCTGCGTGGAAGCATCATGCAGCCCATATATTTCTTAAAGCCCATATGGGCGGGTGCTGCCAGTATTCATTGACAATACATTGGGGGTGCCTATGTGGTACAATAGGTAAGGATGTCGGCCACTGCAGTGCTAAGATGACGTTGCCGCATCTCTGGGTGGGTTTGAATCACAGTAAAAATGCAAACGTGTTAATCACGAGGTGGAGTACATGTATATGTACATAGGGGATCACTTTAACCTAAAGTATTTACTACCTGTCTCACTCGAAGTTACCCTTATGAAGAATGGATACAGCTGGTATATTTGCTACCCTTTTTTTTACAAGACAGACAACTTTTGTGACTAAAATTTGTTTTCCTATATAAATCCAGTCCCACGGAAAAAGGGGTCTACTCTTAAAGAGAAGAATTTGCTCCTCAGGGAGCAAATTCTTCTCTTTAAGAGTATACCCCTGTTTGTTTGTTTGATTTGAGGTTTAACGTCCCCATCAACACTGTAAAGGTCATTTTGGTGACGTTGCTTCCAATTTTGTGGGACTTTTACCCGACATTGAGATGAAATGACATCTCAAGCCCCGTCGCCCAATGAAACCAACAGCGTTTATTAGCATGGACAGTCCGCCTCGCACCGCGGTTCCTGGACAGGCTTAGATCCTCTAAGCGGTTTACCTGTACTAGTGTGTGGGCCGGATTCAGCTCTGCGTGGAAGCATCATGCAGCCAATATATTTCTTCAAGCCCCTATGGGCGGAGGCCTTAGAGTATACCCCTAATTGGCACTGGAGATAAACATATCTTACACCCCTTTTCCTGAGAGGTTTAATTTTGAAAGAAAGTGAACGATAAGCCCCAGAAATTATCTCCATTGTTAACCCATGTCATGCTGAATATTTAAATATGCCACACCCACTACTAATTATCAACCAATCAGATTACTTAATGCAAATTATTGCAACAAATTCAAGGACTGAATGGCAAACAATGAAGATCCTGATCAGATGGCTTCTTCAGAAGCCATCTGATCTGGATCTTCATTGTTTGAAAGCTAAGACATATCCGGGTTCAGCAGGACAAAGGTCAAAATGGTAGAAAATGGGGCAGAAGAATCCATTCTGCTCAACACATCATTCAGCCATGGAATATAATAATGAATCTATATTTCATTGAACATGAAAGTCTTTAGTTCACCACTACTTTTTCTTTAACGTGTCATATGTCACAGTAGCGTAAGTCTCACTGACGTTCAGTCACATGGTGATGAAGTATCTGTCTCTCTGCCTTCAGAATCATAATCACCGCCACCCTGGAAGAATAACAATAGGAATGTCGGGAGGAAAAAACCTTTTTCACAGTTCCCCATCGGCAACATTCTTTCCTAGAGATTGATCATGAAATCTTTTCTACGGTCATTCTCTCCCTTCTGCCAATTCAAGAAGGGCAGTTGTCAGTTTCTGGCGAAAGAATAATCACTGTACTGGTTAACTGCTTACGTATAAGCCTGCCCAGGAAAAGTATGTGTGGATAAGTAAACTGACTGGCTCAAAAATGACCTAAATAGTGTTGAATGGGCTCTTAAACCCAAATACAAACAAACAAACAAACAGTTCTCCCCCAAAAAAGATATGGGTCAGCTTTTGTATTTATTTATCAGAATGTTGCTGTTGGTTGGTTGGTGGTTCAGAGTTTAATGACCCAGTCAAAATATTACTGTAAGGTAAAATTGTGTTCATCACGAAAACACGCCTATATAATTTTGACCCCCTTGAACCCCACTTTTATACAGTAAAACTGGAGTTTACAGGGGTATACCTTATTTTTCTTATTTCTGCTCTGAAATATAGATTGTGGTTACTCGTTAGAACCGCCTCGATTTAAGTAGAAATAAGAAAAATATCACAATTTTTCATCATAAAATCTTCTTTTTTTTTGGCGGTAAAGTTTACAATGTATTTGTATAGGCGTGTTTTCGTAATGTGTACAGTTTATACCTTTACCTTATTTTCTGGGCAGTGTGGTACAAAAGAGGTTAACCAGTACAATGCACATTCTTTTGCCAGAAACACACAAGTACTCTTCTTGAACAGAAGGGGGAGAGTCGTCTTTAGCTTAATGAACTTGTTAATGGTCCAAATGGCAATTGTTCTAGTAAGTACAATTTCCAACACCTAACTGGTTTATGTCATGGTGTGTTTTGTACATGTGTCAGTATGGAAATATATTTAAACTAACACCAAGGTATTTTGCTTACACCATGGTATTTTTGTTGAAAAATATAACTTTTGTAGCGCAAAGGCTACTCACATTTTTTTTTTCTTTTAGAAAATAGACCATTTTTCTTTGCCAGACCATTAACATGATATAGGTACATACTTTTAACCTATTTGTACCAAATGGTATCTTTCTCTTTACATGTATCAGGAGTCCATTTAAAGACTAAGGTGTGTCACATTGTGTTTTCTTCAAAATTTATTTGTAAAATGGCTGAACTTTTTTTGCAAATTTGCAAACAGTGTAGGCCCTGATCAGATGCCACATTCTGTGGCATCTGATCTGGGCCTGCACTGTTTGCCAATTACCCGTTTTGGGATTTCCAGAACAAAATGGGTTAAAGAAAAGTGTGCAGTATGATTTCAACTGAAGAAAATGTTCAATATGACATTAAAAACCGATTTGTTAAATATCTTTATAACCTGAAAACTGTACACTGTAATTCTTCATTAATCTAATTGGATGCATCAATCTCATCTCTATAGAAAGCCTAAGAGTCCAAACACCTGACACAGAAACCAACTGATCAGAGCCTTCACTGGTCATAAATTTGATAAAAACAGGTTTTCTTCGGACACTGTTCATAAATGAAGATATAAGGTGAAGGATTTTGGAATAGTGTAAAAATCGTAACAAGAGGCTCAATGAGCCTAACCGCTCACCTGAGGAACATTTTAGTTAGCTGTTTGTCTCATGGTCTTTGAGCATATTTTTTTTTTGAAGTTCTACCTAATGGAACACGGCATTGTCAATTTGGACCCTAGGGGCATGTATGGTAGGATTAATGTAGGGGACCACTTGACATTGCTACATGCTTAATATGTAAGCTCTGGGCCTAGTGGTTTCTGAGAAGAAGATTTTTGAAGTTTGTTCTTTTCCATTATAAGTCTATGGCGGCTAAGGGGACCCGAAGCATGGCCAGTTTGGACCCCAGGGGCATGATTGGCACAATAAATGTAGGGGACCACTTGACATTGCTACATGCTTAATATGTAAGCTCTGGGCCTAGTGGTTTCAGAGAAGAAATTTTTTGAAGTTTTTCCCATTGTTAGTCTATGGGAGTTATATGTTGCCATGGCAACACCAGTTTCAATCTGAACTGCCCCAAAACATACTGCATCTTCTCCCCTCAACCGGATAATGCTTCTCATGAAATTTAATCATGATTGGCCAAGTGGCTTTAAAGATATACTTATTTGAAAATGTGAACAGACGCCGGACCATTGGCATACTAATACCTCACATGAGCCAAACACATGAGCCTTCGGCTCAAGTGAGCTAATAATACTAGCAGAAAAGAAGATTTTTTAAGCTATTTTTTCCATTATAAGTCTATGGGGGCTAAGGGGCCCCAGGGCATGGCCAGTTTAGATCCCAGGGGCATGATTGGCACAATTTATGTAGGGGACCACTTGACATTGCTACATGCTTAATATGTAAGCTCTGGGCCTAGTTGTTTCAGAGAAGAAGATTTTTTAGGCGTTTTTCCATTATAAGTCTATGGGGGTTAAGGGGCCCCGGGGCGTGGCCAGTTTAGACCCCAGGGGCATGATTGGCACAATTAATGTAGAGGACCACTTGACATTGCTATATGCTTAATATGTAAGCTCTGTGCCTAGCGGTTTCAGAGAAGAAGATTTTTTAAGCTTTTATTTCCATTATAAGTCTATGGGGGTTAAGGGACCCCGGGGCGTGGCCAGTTTAGACCACAGGGGGCATTATTGGCACAATTTATGTAGGGGACCACTTGACATTGCTACATGCTTCATATGTAAGCTCTGGGTCTAATGGTTTCAGAGAAGAAGAATTTTTTAGCTTTTTTTCCATTATACGAGGGTAGGCTGAAAAGTTCTGAGCCTGACCAAGAAGCAGGCATCGAAGAGCCATGGAATTTTGTATTCATTGAATCCAAATCTTTATTATTTGATTTGACTCAAATGAGTTCAAGTTTACCTGCAATAACGTAGAAATTCTAGACTTTGAAAACTGACATTAGCACGTTTTTGAGAAAATGGACAAAATCTGGCATCGTGGTGTCATCAAGTACCTCCATAAAAAGGGGTTTGCTCTTGAGGACATTCATGCCGATATGGTTGCTACATTAGGGGATGATGCTCTGTCGTATGTAACAGTGAAAAGGTGGGCATCAAATTTTAAGATGGGCAAGGACAGCCTTGAAGATGATGACCGGTGTGGACGACAACTGAGGAAACCATCAGCCTAGTGCACAGGGCCTTGATGGATGACAGGCGTTTAACTGTGAATCAGTTAGCTAACACTGTTGGCATCTTCCGTGAACGAGTAAAGAACATTCTACACAGTGAATTAGGAATGTTGAAGGTTTCCGCCAGATGAGTACCATGGCTATTGACGCCTGACCAAAAGTTGACCAGACTGAACCTGTCACAAGCCAACTTGGCTATTTTTGAAGCAGACCAAGATGGTTTTCTTGACCGTTTTGTCACTCAGGATGAGTGTTGGGTTCATCACTTTGAGCCAGAGACCAAAAGACAATCCATGCAATGGAAGCACCCTGGCTCACCCCCTCCAAAGAAGGCAAAGGTTGTCTCCTCTGCAGGGAAGGTGATGGCATCACTGTTTTGGGGTGCCAAGGGTATAATATTCATAGATTACCTTCAAAATGGCAGACAAATTAATGGGGAGTGTTATGCGGATCTGCTAAAACACTTGCAAAAAGCAATTAAGGCTAAACAGCCCGGAAAATTGACAAAAGGGGTCTTGTTCCATCAGGACAATGTGCCTGCTCATAAATTGGTTGTCGCAATGGCTGCTGTGCATGACTGTGGCTTCACACTTGTCGATCACCCTCCGTATTCACCTGATCTAGCTCCATCAGATTATTTCCTGTTTCCAAACATGAAAAAGCACTTGGCTGGGCAGCATTATTGGTCAGACGAGGAGGTGATAGCTGCTGTGGAGGAGTTTTTCAGGGACCAGGATGAGACCTTCTATACCACTGGGATCCAAGGACACCAGCATCGCTGGAGGAAGTGTGTGGACAGGAAGGGAGACTATGTTGAAAAATAAGGCACTATCAGCATGGACAAACCATTGAATCTTGGTCAGGCTCAGAACTTTTCAGCCTACCCTCGTAAGTCTATGGGGGCTAAGGGGCCCCTGGGCGTGGCCAGTTTAGACCCCAGGTGCATGATTGGCACAATTTATGTAGGGGACCACTTGACATTGCTACATGCTTAATATGTAAGCTCTGGGCCTAGTGGTTTCAGAGAAGAAGATTTTTTTAGCTTTTTTCCATTATAAGTCTATGGGGGCTAAGGGGCCCAGGGGCGTGGCCAGTTTAGACCCCAGGGGCATGATTGGCACAATTTATGTAGAGGACCACTTGACATTGCTACATGCTTAATATGTAAGCTCTGTCCCTAGCGGTTTCAGAAAAGAAGATTTTTTAAGCTTTTATTTCTATGGGGGTTAAAGGACCCCAGGGAGTGGCCAGTTTAGACCCCAGGAGCATGATTGGCACAATAAATGTAGGGGACCACTTGACATTGCTACATACTTCATATGTAAGCTCTGGACCTATTGGTTTGAGAGAGGAAGATTTTTTAAGTTTTCCCATTGCCATGGCAACAAGAGTTTCTATCTGATCTGCCCCAAAACATAATGCATCTTTTCCCCCAACCTGATAATGCTTCTCATGAAATCTAATCATGACTGACCAACTGGCTTTAAAGATATACTTAGTTGAAAATGTGAACGGACGACGGACAACGGACGCTGGATCATTGGCATACTAATACCTCACATGAGCCTTCGGCTCAGGTGAGCTAAAAATTCAGACAACTTGAGGACTTGCTGTAATGCTCCAAACTTTAACAAGTTTGTTTCGCAATCCAGCAAGGAGTCCAAAAAGTTGAGACGGAATGGCAAACGGTGAAGACCCTGATCAGACTGTTCCTTCAGGAGCAGTCTGTTCAGGGTCTGCACTGTTTGCTTAGGCCTGTCTGTCCCAATACTTAGGATCATTATGATATTTTTTCTTATTTCTTCACTAAATCATATGATGTGGATACTTCTTAGAATCACCACAGAGGTGATTCTAATAGAATAATCTGTCATTACTGACAATGACCAATCTTAATCATATTTGAGAAATGTTACTGTTTTGTGTGTTCTAAGATGGTTGATGAGACCTATTCTAGCTCTGAACTGTCTGTTGCAGATTGAGCAACAGAGGAAACGGTGATTCTAACATGTTTCAAAGAAATACTGATTATCTTCATTACCCCACCTTTTCTGCAGTTATGATTGCTCATCTATAGTGAGTTTGGAGTTTAACGGCACACTAAATACTATTTAGCTCATGTTGAGCCAGTCAGTTTAGTGAACAACATCATTGATTGTGTAACAGTATACATGTCTGATTTGAATGTTTGAATTTGTAGTTTTGCCTATGTAGGCCTTCAAAGAAAGGATATACCGTATTCGCTCTAATTACCGCACCGTGCACTTAGTTTTTTCAAAATTGTGTCAAAAAATCATGGTGAAAAATCTACCTCATTAGCGCACACTTGATACAAAAAAAAATAGCTTCCGAGATGATGCATACTGATATTTAATGGGATGGAAAAGGATACTTAAGTATTGCCTTCACTGTTGAAAAAATAACGGCAGGTTTTTTTTTTATAGATTTATTGTTAGAGCTTCAAGGGGAGGTACTGTAAAGTGTGCGCTTATGCATGTCCTTTTCAAAAACAGCTTTGGTGTGCGCTTATAGGAGCATGTGCGATAATTAGGGCGAATACGGAAAGTACATTTAATATAATTTAGTACAGAATTTCTTTAACCCCACCTTAAGAAGTTTTCTGATTTTCAGTTTATCCAAAAATATTTAACCCTTAAAGCATACAGCAAAATGTAGCAGATGACATTCCATTTTTTTGTGTGTTTTGAGTGTGCAGAAAGTATCTTCTTTTTTTTTTTCAGAGCAAATAAGTCTTGATATTTCATTTGAATCATCTGCCTGATTCACATGGAATGTCAAGCCTTATTTTCTCTGAAAAATAAAAATTGGAAATTTCTGTATACTAAAATTGTTATTGGTGTTTTAAGGATTACAACAAGGGCAGACGTCAACTCTGTATTAATTATCATACTAATTCTTGACAACATTAAGCATTAACAACTTGAAAAAGACAAGTTAATGTGTACTTTCAATCTGACAGTAACCCATACCTGACAACCTTTCATTTTAAAAGTGAGATTTGAACATTTTGTAGGTAAGGTTTAATTTTTCATATTAATTAACCCATTTCAGACCGGAAACCCCTAAAGGGGTAGCCTGGCAAACAGAGCAGGCCCAGATCATGCCCTCCACTGTTTGCAAAAAGCTCAGCCATTTTCCAAATCAATTTTGAAGAAAACACAACCTGACACCCCTAAATTTTGAAATGGACTCCTGCTATATATAAGGTGGAAGATTCCATTTGGTACAAAAAGGGTTAAGGCAATACCGTAACATCCCCCATTATTAAGACAGTTTCAGTTTTCTTTCTTTGCTTTTTCCACACCTGGTGACCACCTTTGGGACTTTCAAAAGTGGTCTTTAAGACAACTTCTGAACAGTCTTAATATAGAAATGTCACTTATTTCAAGACCAAGATACAATTAAGTCCCTGATCAAATGCTGTCTTCTCTGGCATCTGATCTGGGCCTGTTGCGCTGATGAGTCAGAAATCCTTCATGCGGACTGAACAAATTATTTGTCTAAACCCCGACAGAACCAAGAGCCAAGTAGAATTGATTTAAGCCTCCCAGTAAAAACTTTTTACTGAGTGTTGCAAGTCGGTTCTTCTGCTGTGATTTATTATTGCAAAATATCTATCTTTGCATATTATGTATTGCTAAAATCTTTTTTTTTCGATTGCCGCTTGTGATGTTTTCATTATGATGAAGCTGTTTAATGTTTGTGTTTCTTTCCCTTTAGTATCTTTGATGGGAGGTGTGAGTGTATTGATTCTTGATCATTGCCTTCACTTCTATTCTGCACGGTATGCCAATGTCCATCTTCTGGGGTTTCACATATAAAATTGGTTAAGGCCCTGATCAGATTCAGATGTTGTGTTTTCTAATTAATAACAGGGCATGTTTGAATTAACCTTTTTTGTACCAGATGGAATCTTCCACCTTATATATAGCACCATTTCAAACTTTAGGGGTGGTGCCATGTTGTGTTTTCTTAAAAATTTATTTTAAAAATGTCTGATTTTTTTTTTAAAATGTCTGACTTTTTTTTGCAAACAGTGTAGGCCCTGATCAGTGGTCGCAATCTCCTGCGTCTGATGTGGGCCTGCACTGTTTGCCAAGTACCCGTTTTGGGGACCCTGGTACAAAATGGGTTAAATAAGGAATTACCAAGAATTCAGAAAACTATCCAGTCCGAGAGATGGAGAAATCTGTGTAACCCTTGAAGCATCACTCACTCCTGTACAGATTATTTTTTTTTTAAATACAGTGAAATTCCGCTATTAAGACCACCTAAAATTAAGACTAATTCTGTTATTAACCCTTCTCCTGCTGAATATTTATATATGCCACACCCACTACTGATTATCAACCAATCGGATTACTTGATGCAAATTATTGCAACAAATTCATGAGCTGAATGACAAACAATGAAGATCCTGATCAGATGGCTTCTTCAGAAGCCATCTGATCTGGATCTTCATTGTTTGGAAAATAATACATATCCGGGATCAGCAGGACAAGGGTTTAAAGCTTATTTTGAAGGGTACACTTATTTTTTCTATGTGTTTTCTGCCTCTGGTCAGGAACCACCTTTGAGACTGTTCAAAACTGGTCTTCATGTAAATCATCTACTACTTTTGCTTGGCACTTTGAGGGATAATGTGCACTTTCAAAGCTGACCTTAAAGGGAGTGATATTTGTTAAAAGTACTGTTTACAAGATAAAAAGAACGAGGTTTCATCCCACTGACACACAAAACAGCAACAGACACGAAAATTTATGGCAGTCGTTAAAATTTATTTTTTATACTTTTTTGACATACAGACTATTGCCTAGGGTAAAAAGAAATGAGATCTCTGGACTGTGTAGATTAAGTTTTAACTAGTCCACTATCAATTAGGGAAAACTGTACCCTCTGATATGTGCAGTTTCCTCATTTAAAATATGGTAAATAGACTAAAAATCAAACAAGAATAATCATATGAACAAGGTTGACATTGTTCAAAAGTAACAATACTGAAATTTCATTGGGCGACAGGGCTTGTGATGTCATTTCATCTCAATGTCGGGTAAAAGTCCCACAAAATTGGAAGCAACGTCTCCAAACTGACCTTTACATCTGATCAGGATCTTCACTGTTTGCCATTCAGTTTATGAATTTGTTGCAATAATTTGCATCAACTAATCTGATTGGTTGAAAATCGGTAGTGGGTGTGGCAGATAATAAATATTCAGCAGGACAAGGGTTAAGATACGGTTAAAATTTTTGATATCTGAATATGGCTAATGTACTGTTTTTGCTGAAAAACTGTTGGTAGTAAAATCACTGTTTTAACATAAAATATGTGTTTTAGAAACTGCATTTGTTTTGTTTTAACCCATTTAGTACCAGAAACCCCAAAACAGGTAGTTGGCAAACAGTGCAGGCACAGATCAGACGCCACAGAACACGGCATCTGATCAGAGCCACAGATACTTGGGGTCAGTAGAGCTTTCTTGCAGTTGGTAGAGCCGATGGTCCAAAACTGATCTCTTTGATTTTTTCTCTTTATTTTTGCATTTTAGCGTACTTGAACAACACCTTAATCCATACAAATGGTTGTGTCACGCCTAGAAAATCGTTTGAAAATAATGATATTTTATGGATAGGATAAAATTACGTAAAGATAAACAACTTCGATGTGACCCCTCTCCAGGTTAACAGCGCTGCACCCTCCAAATCCAAAACAACAACTCAAATTACTAATATCTCTCGATTCTGCAATCATTCATCTTTACGATGATATGGATATCCTTACAAAAGTCTCTTGCATTCTTGCAATTTCCCACGAAATCCTTCTCAAATCGTGTTTTCCACATCACAGTGCGACCTTTTTCCCGGCTTATTGCAAAAATTGACGTGAACTCCGGGAAACATGGACTGGTTCTCAGCAGCTGTCATCGAGGGTTACCGACGATTTGCAGAGCAAGCCGGGAAATAGGTCGCACTTTGATGTGAAAGACAACCATTTGTTTGCATTTGAGAAAGATTTCGGTGGAAATTGCAATAACTCTAAAGACTTTTGTAAGGACATCTATATCAGCGTATAGGTGAAAGGGATATGAGTAATTTCCATGGCTATTTTGATTTTGGAAGGCACAGCGCTGTTAACCTGAAGAGGGGTCAAAATTGATCACATCAAAGTTGTTTATCTTTACGTAATTTTATCCTATCCATAAAATATCATTATTTTCTAGACGTGACACAAACATTTGTATGGATGAAGGTGTTGTTCAAGTACGCTAAAATGCAAAAATAAAGAGAAAAAAAATCCAAGAGATCAGCTCTGCTAACTGCAAGAAAGCTCTACTGACCCAAAGTATCTGTGATCAGGGCCTACACTGTTTGCAAAAAAAGTTCAGCCATTTTCCAAATAAATTTTGAAGAAAACACAACCTGACACCCCTAAATTTTGAAATGGACTCATGCTATATATAAGGAAGTTTTGGAAAAGGGTTTTTACTGACATCATACAATGCGGGGTGTCCGCTATTAAAACCACCTAAAATTAGGACTAATTCTGCTTTAAAAAGCTTATTTTGAAGGGTGCACTTAATCTTTCTTTGCGTTTTCTGCCCACAGTGTCCTCAGGTCAAGGATAGGTCTTTAAGACCACTTTTGAACAGTCCCAAAGGTGATCTTAATATATGAATTTTACTGTATATGGCATGGTGGTCATCTTGGTCAATGGGCTAGAATCATTTGGTCAACCCGAAGAAGCTTGCCGACAAATCAGCAGACATGTGGCAAAAACCTACAAAAAACATCATCATCAACGCATTTTTGATTAACGTGCAGATTGAGGGGCAACGTCCACATAAGTGGGCTCCCTTCCAGGTAGCTGGCTTGCTGCACCCATGGCAGATCTTACACCCGATCTCCAGGCCTGTCTATCATGAGGATCGATAGCAGAGAGCTTCCATTCTCTGCAATCTCTTTCTGTCAGCTGCTTCCAGGTCATCTTGGGCCTTCCCACCTAACTGTATGTCACACCTATGCAAACAGTGAAAACTCAGATCAGCCAGTTCCTAGTACTTGGAAGATAAATGAAGGCAGGTAAGTATTTGTTAAAGGATCCTTTGTCTGCAATGTTGCTTCTTTATCTTTTATCTTTTATTTGGTGCATCTGCACATCTGAGCAATCTTTACTGTTTATGAGACCCTTCCATAGCTTCTAGGACTATCCAGAGAGCAACGGCAAAACTGCATTGATGGTTTGTATGTTTTGTCACACTCTGTCTCAAATATAACCCTTATCCTGCTGAATATTCATTTTAGCCACACCCATTTCTGACTTTTAACCAATCAAATTTTCTTATTTAATTTATTCCTATAGATTCACAAGAATTCCCCGGAAGGCTATGTCGCGCCTGTGTGGGCGCAAAGTCATCGAACCATGATATGTAGGTCAAGGTCAAACATAGATGCTTGCATAGAAGATTCCATTCTCAAATGCAAGCTTGTACTAAGTATCATTAATGAAGCTCTGATAATTCTTGAGAAATGAACTAAACCATTCGGATGAACGCCAGGGTGGTTGCAATATTTCACAAAGTCAGTGAACCATGAAATTTAGGTCGAGGTCAAATATGGATGCTTGCATTTAAGTTGCCATCCTCAGATTCAAGTTTGCACCAAATATCGTTAATAAAGCTCTTATAAATCTTGAGAAATAAACTTGACCATTAGGTTGAACGCTAGGGTGGTCGCAATATTTTACAAAGTCAGTGAACCATAAAATATAGGTCAAGGTTAAATATGGATGCTTGCATTTAAATTACCATCCCCAGATACAAGTTTGTACCAAGTATCATTAATAAAGCTCTAATAGTTCTTGAGAAGTAAACTTGACCATTAGGGTGAACGCTAGGGTGGTCGCAATATTTTACAAAGTCTGTGAACCATGAAATGTAGGTCAAGGTCAAATATGGATGCTTGTATTCAGGTTGCCATCCACAGAAACAAGTTTGTACCACATGTCGTTAATGAAGCTCTTATAGTTCTCGAGAAATAAACTTGACCATTAGGGTGAACGCTAGGGTGGTCGCAATATTTTACAAAGTCAGTGAACCATGAAATGTAGGTCAAGGTCAAATATGGATGCTTGCATGTAAGCTGTCATCCCCAGATACAAGCTTGTACCAAGTATCATTAATGAAGCTCTTATAGTTCTTGAGAAATAAACTTGAACCTCAGGGTGAAAGCTAGGGTGGTCGCAATATTTTACAAAGTCAGTGAACCATGAAATGTAGGTCATGGTCAAATATGGATGCTTGCATGTAAGCTGTCATCCCCAGATACAAGTTTGTACCAAATATCATTAATGAAGCTCTTATAGTTCTTGAGAAATAAACTTGAACCTCAGGGTGAACGCTAGGGTGGTCGCAATATTTTACAAAGTCAGTGAACCATGAAATGTAGGTCAAGGTCAAATATGGATGCTTGCGTGTAAACTGTCATTCCCAGATACAAGTTTGTACCAAGTATCATTAATGAAGCTCTTATAGTTCTTGAGAAATTAACTTGAACCTCAGGGTGAACGCTAGGGTGGTCGCAAATGTTGACGCCTTGACAAACGGATGGACGAACAAATGGACGGACGGAAAACCGGGCGCCTATATCGCGCCATGCTTATAGCAGGCGCTACAATAAAGTTAATGTCAAACAGTGTAGATCCTGATCAGATGGCTTCTTCAGAAGCCATCTGATCTGGATCTACACTGTTTGCAAAGCTAGGGGTTGTCGTGAACAGCAAGATACGAGATAATTACTCCAATGATCCTAAGTAATGGGACAGACAGGTCTAAGCAAACAGTGCAGACCCAGATCAGACAGCTCCTGAAGGAGCTGTCTTATCAGTGTCTACACCATTTGCCCATCTATGTGCACCTTTTTGACTCCTTGCTGCATTGTAAAACAAATTTGTTAAAGTTTTAGAAGAATTACAGCAAGTTCTGACGGCATTCGAAGTTTTAGGCTTTTTACATTACAACTGGGCCAGTGGCCTCAGAAGAGGTTGTCTGAAAATGTTGATAGATAATGTGAGATAACAATGATGACAGACAGAATTACCATACTATTAACCCTTTTTGTACCAAATGGAATCTTCCTCCTTATATACAGTACAGGTCGCGCAGAAAAGCCGAAAGACTCTTTATTCCGAATTTCTTCATTTCGCATGATTCTTTTGGCCCTCTAAAACATTCCGAATCTGAAAATTATTCGGAGTGTTTTACTCGCAAACACTCCGCGAACCGTAGTCGTTCGCGATTTGCGGAGCATATTCCGAGTGTTTCGGAAGCTTTACCTCTTTGCCGCAGGCTATCTTTGCCGCGAAATCCATGCGAAAGTTACGCAGAGTGTATTTAATTATTACCTGTGTGTACAACTGATAATTAATTATGAAAAAAAAAGAAGAAGAAGAACAAAAAAAAAAAAATAAAAAAAAAAATAACGAAAGTTATTGGAAATGAAAAAGGGAAAAGGTTTAAAACAAACACGGTTGAATGGCGCAGTGTATCAGTGTTGAGGAATTTATCTTTTATATGCTCATGTGTTTTCCCGGTCCGTTTTCTGTATACAAAAAAAGACGATTTTTTTCGATGTTTTGTCTTTGTGTATGTGTGTGTGTCTGCGTGTGTGACATTCAAGATGTTTTGTCTTCCGATGTTTGGTCGCGTGTTGTTTGATGTTTCTATTTGATGTCGCATTAGATGTTTTGAAGTTTCCATTTTTTTTTTTTTGCCTTTCGATCAAAATTCGGACATCCGCCTTGGACATTGGTCGACCGACCGACAGACAAACAGATAGGCACAGACAGACAAGATAGACCAATGGACAGACAGACAGATAGAGTTTAGAAAATGCAAGATTGCATCTCGTAAACACTCCTAAATTGACCCATCTTTTTTGGTAGGTGTAGTGTGGTAATATGGCTCTTTCGAGATGTCGATCGTTAATCAAAGGTGGGCGAAACTTGGCTTACCGGAGAAAATCCGCTTGACCTTTCGGTGCAGAACTTAGCATGTTTTCACTTACCTCTTTTCATTCCTCAGATGCTGCAGATGAGACTGCGCGAATGCGCAGGCTGGTCCAGATGAGGCTGAGCGGGTGCACAGGCTGTGAGGTCTTTACTGCCCGTTCAGGACTTAATGGCTCAAACTACAGTTAGCGAGGCGATTCCATTTTTTGTAGCGTTTATTCGTCGCTGCGATACATGTAAACGTATCTATGACATGACCAGCGTTATCCCAATCTGAATGCCCGATGATTGTCTCTAATCAGACCTCGCGGTTGTGCAGGCTGATCAACTCTAGTCAGGCTCCAATCTACGTCTTTACCGGTCATGTGAATCTTATTGTATTTGGCTGGCGCTCGCTCGAACTTAGCTTCGTGTTTAACGAGGCGATTCCATTATTTATAATAAAAACCATGACATTTATATATATAGCATAACTTGTAATAACTCCTGTTTGTGTGTGTGCGTGTTTTTTTTTTTTTTTTTTTTTTTTTTTTTTTGAAACCGTGTAGATCATGATCAGATGCCTACAAAACGGAAGTGCTAATCAAACTGCGCATACGGAAAGGCTGATCTTCGCTGGTTAGGCAGGATTTGCAGGTTAATCTTGAGTTTTTGCAGATCGTGCAAGAACTAGGTCTGATGGGTTAAAGTGACGTTCACAAGAATGATCAGTCATGACTTTAGCATACATTATAACGCCCCGCCCATCGGGGCTTGAAGAAACAGATGGGCTACGCAGAGCTGAAACCGACCGCACACGAGTACTTGCTTGTTTATAATGGCCAAATCGAAATCGCTCTTGAGCACATAGCGAATTGTTCCCAAAGCTCTAGATATCTATATACACCACAACCTCTTGGCCCCCGCCAATCAGGGCTGAAAAAAATAAATGGGATGCATGATGCTTCCACCCAGAGCTGTATCCGACCGCACACGGGTACTGGTAAACCGCTTAGAGGATCTAAGCCTGCCCAGGCAAAGCAGTGCGAGTAGGACCGTCCATGATTATAAACCCTAATGGTTTCATTGGGCGCCAGGGCTTGAGATATCATTTCATCTCAATGTCGGGTAAGAGTCCCACAAAATTGGAAGCAACGTCTCCAAAATGACCTATACAGTGTTGACGGGGACGTTAACCCTCAAATCAAACGAACAAAACATACATAATTTTTGTTATTTGCGTAAACAGTTCAGTTCCTTATCCGAGTACCTGATGAGGTTTTCATAGACTGATCAGTCACAACTTTTCTGGCTACACAGCTATCTCTATCACCTCACCGAGGCGTTTCAAAAGGAGCGTGCAGGCTTTGGCCGGCGCTAGGTACTGGGTCGGATTTACAAACACTGATCAGTCAGAATCTTTCTCACTACACGGCTTACTTTATCGACTCACCGAGGCGTTTGAAATATGAGCGCGCAGGTTTTTTTCCGGTCTACAAGTCCCGAGTCTTTGCAGTTCGTGCGAGTTTACAGTCCAGTTTGGTCACCATAGGCTAAGACATTACGAAAGCACGCCTATTGAAATACATCGGCAAAATTTTACCTCCAAAAATGGAATTTTTTCAGATAAAAATCCTGATAATTTTTCGTATTTCTACTCAAAACATAGATTGTGGGTACTCGTTAGCACAATCTCGACGAGGCAGTTGTAACGGTTACCCACAATCTATATAGCGAACATAAAGATTAACCCCTGTAAACCCCAGCTTCGCTATATAAAAGTGTGGTTGAAGGGGGTCAAAACTATATAGGCATGTTTGCGTGATGAATAAAAAAAGTAGTTGCATTCACAATGTTTGTGACAGTTGGAAGGACGGACGGACGAACACCAGTGACGAAAATAATATACCCCCAAAAAACAATAACCAGTGACACCACCCAATGAATCGTATACCCTTTATCTGAAAAATAAAATGTCGTAGCCGAAGCTGACTGGTTTTGACCGTCGGTCTCATGTTCAGCATGTTTTAAAACAAACCATTGAGATCGTACATTAGCTAGCGCTCGGCATGAACAAAGACCTAGAATAATATGCACTGTCAAAGGTAAGTGTTTTCGCTCATTTCACCATGGATAGAACTGCGGCCACTTATGACGGACGGACGAACAACAATGATGAAAATAATATGTCCATGTTTTTTTTCTTCAAAAAAAAAAAACAAAAAAAAAACGGGTATATTAAAATCAACAACACACCCCTATTTTAATCAGTAGACTCGACCAAGGAATTGTATACCCTTTTACTGAAAATAAATTCGCAGCCGGCCTCATGTTCAGCATGTAACAAAGCACTGAGATCGTACATTAGTTAGCGCTCGACATAAAACCCGTGCTACTACAAAGACCGAGACGGCCCCCGCCCATCGGGGCTTGAAGAAATATATGGGCTGCAGGATGCTTCCACGCAGAGCTGAAACCGACCCGCACACGAGTACTGGTAAACCGCTAAGAGGATCTAAGCCTGCCCATGCAAAGCGGTGCGAGCCGGCCCGTCCATGCATATAAACCCTATTGGTTTCATTGGGCAACAGGGCTTGAGATGTCATTTCATCTCATTGTCGGGTACATGTAAAAGACAAAAAGTCCCACAAAATTTGAAGCGACGTCTCCAAAATGACCTTTACAGTGTTGACGGGGACGTTAAACCTCAATCAAACTAACAAACAAAACAAAAACCCAGAATAACATAACTGTCAAAGGTAAGTGTATCATTTCACCATGGGTAGAACTGCGACCACTTGTGATCAGACTGCATGGATGCGCACGCCAACCTGGAAAAACCTTCCATGAAAGGTGGGTGCGTGTGTTATTCCAGCGACTTCCAGTGTATTCATAGGCGAAAGGCTCATCAGACATATTACGCATGTGCGTAAAGTAAAAAAAAATACTTGCCTTTCGGGAGCAAATTCTTTCCTTCAAGAGTAGCATTGATTGATTGATTGATTGGTGGTTTAACGTCCCCGTCAACACTGTAAAGGTCATTTTGGAGGCGTTGCTTTCAATTTTGTGGGACTTTTACCCGACATTGAGATGAAATGACATCTCAAGCCCTGTCGCCAAATGAAACCAATAGGGTTTATTAGCATTGCACAACAGTGTTGACGGGGACGTTAAACCTCAATCAAACTAACAAACAAAACAAAAACCCAGAATAACATAACTGTCAAAGGTAAGTGTATCATTTCACCATGGGTAGAACTGCGACCACTTGTGATCAGACTGCATGGATGTGCACGCCAATCTGGAAAAACCGTCCATGAAAGGTGGGTGCGTGTGTTATTCCAGCGACTTCCAGTGTATTCATAGGCGAAAGGCTCATCAGACATATTACGCATGTGCGTAAAGTAAAAAAAAATACTTGCCTTTCGGGAGAAAATTCTTTCCTTCAAGAGTAGCATTGATTGATTGATTGATTGATTTGAGGTTTAACGTCCCCGTCAACACGGTAAAGGTCATTTTGGAGACGTTGCTTTCAATTTTGTGGGACTTTTACCCGACATTGAGATGAAATGACATCTCAAGCCCTGTCGCCAAATGAAACCAATAGGGTTTATTAGCACTGACGGTCCGCCTCGCACCGCAGTTTCTGGACAGGCTTAGATCCTCTAAGCGGTTTACCAGTACTAGTGTGCGGGCCGGATTCAGCTCTGCGTGAAAGCATCATGCAGCCCATATATTTCTTCAAGCCCCTATGGGCGGGGGCCAATTCAAGAGTAGCATACCATCTCGGAAAAGGTTTTTATTATTACCCAGCACCATAGAAAGATTTCTGTAGATTGACAGTCGACCAAAACTTACGAAGTGCAGTAGCTTTACGATACTAATTCTAAATGAGTGTCACTTATTTGTATGAAATTCAGGTAGCGGTTTATTAAAGCCGCGCTGTTCGTATCAGTGAGGCCAGAGTAGTGTGTAAAGGTTTACCTGTAGAATCGATCTGGTCTGGAAATGGCAAACATGGTAGATCCCGGTCAGAAGCCAAATAAAGGGCCTCTGATTAGAGTCTGCATTGTTTAGAGTTAAGGCATTTAAGGGATTAACGAACGAATGTCTGAGCTCCCATCCAGGGCCATTTTCCCAAATCATCAATGCCTCGATTAAACCATCTTATTGTAATGCTGTTTCATTATTTCTCCATTAACCCATTTCAGACTGGAAACCTCTAAGCGGGTACCCTGGCAAACAGTGCAGGCCCAGATCAGACGCCGAAGAAAGCGGCGTCTGATCAGGGCCTACACTGTTTGCAAAAATTTCAGCCCTTTTCCTAATCAATTTTGAAGAAAACACAACCTGACGCCCCTAAATGGACTCCTGCCATATATAAGCTGGAAGATTCCATTTGGTACAAAAAGGGTTAAACATCTCTCGCTTCACGTGAACAACCAGTGTGACAGATTGCTTTTTTCCATGCGCTGTCTCCGACTGAGCACATGATTCCCACGATTTACCGCAGTTCGTCATGTAAGCACGTGCAGATTAACCATGCTACGTCATACTAGTGAGCACGCGCACAGTTATTGCGTGTGAAAAGGCACTTACAGGAAACATAATTGCTCGTTTGAGAATTGATCTGTGCAGTCAGAGCATTTGCTGTTCCTGTGAGCATTCTGATCTCTGGGCTATTCAAAGAGCAACAAGTGAAGACTTTGACCAAAGTGGATCCATAGACTGGGGAACACGTAATTCGATAAGACGTGTAACCATTGAAGACTCAGATCAGCCTGTGCATCCGTGCAGTCTGATCAGGGCCTTTGCTGTTCGAATAAGCCTACTATGTGGGCTATTCAAAGAGCAACAAGCGAAGACTGGACATGTTGTCTAGATGCAAATGCTGATCCTATACTTCTGTAGTAGAAAAAAGTCTTTGTCGTGCGCCGGCTCATGTACAAGGAAAATGTATAAGAATGCGGTCTACATATGTGTCTGTTTTAGTTTTTCGTCCCACCAACAGCTAATGTCATACAGAGCCGGGTCCTCGGTTAAAAGACGCATCCGAAAGTCTGGAGAGGCCCGGGATTGATCCGACAATCCCTGGTTTATGAGGCGAGTAACGTAACAACTATACACCGGCTATTATAATTTATTCCTCAATGACAGATTTCATGTTAAGGGGTCCGTTAACTGACTACAGATAAAGGTATGTAATAGTGGCAAATCATTATTATTTTAAATTTCTTTACTTCCAATTTCATGCGGCATCTGATCTGGGTCTTCAAACCCGACAACAGGATTCCAGTCCAGATTCTAGAGATAATTAACCCATTTGCGCAACACTCTGACCTCACAGCGATTAGAATAGCGCGGCTATCAATACCAGGATTTGTGAAATCAACAATTTTTAATCCCCCGCCGCGAAGCGGAGCGGGGATTATAGGAATGTCTTTCGTCTATCCGTCCTTCGCGGCGGGATAATAGGAATGTCCGTCCGTCTGTCTGTCCGTAACACTTTCTTGTCCGCCCCATATCTCCTTTACCCTTTGATAGATTTTCATTTAACTTTGGTCAAGTGTTAGTCTCAGTGAGCTGATGTTCAGAACCCATAACGAACCATGCCGACTCAAGGTCAAGGTCACAGTTGAAGGTCATGAGTTTGAAACTTGGTATTTTTTGTCCGTTTTATATCTCCTTGGAACGATTTTCATTAAACTTTGGTCAAATATTCTTTTGAGTGAGCTCATGTGCAGAACCCATAAATGAACCATGCCGACTCAAGGTCAAGGTCATAGCTGAAGGTCAAGCGTTTGAAACTTTGATTTTTGTGTCCGTTCCATATCTCTTTTACCACATTCTTTTACCTCAGTGAGGATTTTCATTAAACTTTGATCAATTATCCCCCTCAGTGAGCTCATGTGCAGAGTTCATAAATGAATCTTGCTGACACCAGGTCAAGGTCACATTGGAAGGTTACTACGCCGTATGGCTTTCCGGTCATACATTTTTGATGGCTACGTTGCTCATCCTGGAATGTTCAAAACCAACAAACACAATTTCTTCTATAATCATTTTATTCTAGTATATCACGCCCATTGCCAGCCTCGGTATCTCATTCGGATGCGCGTCTGACTTGGGATCAGGAGAACGTGGGTCCGATACTTGCCGGGGTCGGCAACATTCTGTTGTGGAGACTGATCATGAAATTTGTTCTGGCCTTTCTCTCCTTTCCGCTGTTATCAAGAAGGGCAGTTGTCATTCTCTGGCGAAAGAATACGCACTGTGCTGGTTAACCGTTACCGTAAAAGACTGCCCAGGAATAGTGCTGATGGGTAAACTGATCAGTTAAAAAATGACGCCCATAACGGCAATGGAAATGGAGTGTTTTATTGTGCAATAAATCTCAGCGAAGAAGAGCGTGACCGAACAGCCGCAGTTGTAGAACGTCACTCTCTTTTTTTTTTTTTTTTGTATAAGAGTTTGACGGTCCAGTCAATACTATTTTAGGTCATTCTTTTAGCTGTCAACACTTCCTGTGCAGACCTATTGGCTACGTAAGCGTTTAACTAATAGGCTGCAGTGTGCAAATTCTTTCACCAGAAACTGACAAGTGCCCTTGACTCAGCGGAATGGATTTGTTTGTTTGTTTGATTTGATGTTTACGTCCCCCTTAACACTGTATAGGTCATTTTGGAGACGTTGCTTCCAATTTTGTGGGACTTTTACCCGACATTGAGATGAAATGACATCTCAAGCCCTGTCGGCCAATGAAACCAATACGGTTTACAAGCATGGACGGTCCGACTCGCACTGCTTTGCCTGGGCAGGCTTAGATCCTCTAAGCAGTCAACCAGTACTAGTGTGCGGTTGGTTTCAGTTCGGCGTGGAAGCACCTTGCAGCCCATCTATTTCTTCAAGCCCCGATGGCGGGGGCCGTCAGCGGAATGGAGAGAATGACTGTAGAAAAGTTGTAATGATCGATTTCCACGACAGAAAGCTACCGACTCCTGGCAGGTATTGAATCCGCATCCCCCTGAATCACTTAATTTGCCGGGATTCCTTTTAACATATTACGTGCCTTGATAGCTCGGTGGTTAGTGCACTTGCATTTGATGCTAGAGGTCCCAGGTTCGATCCCCGGCAGCGGCGATAAAATTTCGATGTCCGAACACGCTCCATTGGCATCATTTGCAGGGATGAATGTCATAAAGGGCATCGTCCTTCGGATCGGCACGCTATCTGGAGGCCCCCTGTGCAGGGAGAGTCATGCCCTATGCAGGTTGAAGACCCCTACCGTAATTGCATGATTACTGTGTTGGCTTTCATCCTGCAAAACTGGTGTGTATGTAATGTACATCTGCGAGTAATGGTAAGATGTGACCGATCGCAGTATTAGTAGAAAGAAAAGGAAGAAACAGTCGAAAAGTTGGGAGAATTTGATGGTATTGTCAAATATGAGTGTGTTAGAATCCAAATAGATCAGCTCCAGTTTGTGAACCATTGCAAAAAAAAATTCACAGTTCAAGCTGCCGGTTACTTTAAAGTAAATACACCAATCGTGGTTTAGTCTTCTTTACAAATGCCTCCAAACTGTGATTTATTACTCAACAAATCCCATAGAATATGATAAAATAGAGTCATTTCTCATATAACTTGTCTTGACGATAACAAGACTGTGAGCTAAGGGGTGGGAGTGTTTCGCGGCCCTCTCAAGATTATTTCATTTATTTCTATCAAAATGCTAATCTGAGATGGGCAAAAACTGGAGTACCCAGATAAGAACCTGATAGCCGTTGTTTTTTACATGCCCGAGTGAGACCCAACAGCGGTGAGAGACCAAATCATTGCTCTTGCAGGGGAGGCTCTCATCGTCTTCCTTATCTCTAGAACTAACGTTTTTTTTTTTTTTTTTTTTTTTAAGATGACATAGTTCGGTATCATCGCGAAAACATGTCTAAATAATTCTGACCCCCTTTAACCCCACTTTTATACAGTAAAACTGGGGTTTAGAGGGGTAAACGTTATTTTCTTTATTCTGCTCTGTAACACAGCCAGTGGTACTCGTTAGAACCGCCTCGATCAGGCGGTTCCAATGTGTATCCATAATCCATATTTTAAGCAGAAATAAGAAAACTATCACGTTTTTACACTGAAAAATTTCAATTTGGTGGTAAAATTATCCTATATATTTGAATAGGCGTGCTTCCGTAATGTTTTTACAAATCTAGTTCAAATGTAAACTACTGGTGCGCGTAAGAACAGCCACAATTAGCCGATCCTTACGAGATCCATAAATCGGTACATGTAAGCTTCTGTCTAAAAATAAGAGAACTAATGAATATCCCCAATCCTCGTAAGCCCCACTGCTTTATATAAGCTAGGTGTTCATCTCACGGACCTGTCCACCTGACGGACACGTGCTCGGCTACGGTTGCTGTAGATGCTGATTCGGATGTTTTCCTTTTTCCCTTCCTCTCCTTGAAATTTGGATTCCGCCAGCCTTTAAAACAACGATCTGGTCGAAAGAAGTGAATTCTTCAACAGAACATCAAACCAAAAAAAGGAAAAAATATATAAATATATATATTGCATTTGGGAACATATCACGAGGAGTACCTTATACTCATTATATGCCTGTTTATTACAACTTCAAGTAAGGCATTTTACCGTAATGGTCCCGTTTCCGTGCTGGGGTATATTAGTTGCACGTGCAAATTGAAAATCCAACCGGCATGAAAAAAGATTGGGTCAAATGATACATGTTAGGTTGCGCGAAAGTTGGCGAGGCATGTTAAAAAGGTGAAATTTTGATAGGGGAAGGAAAAACGACCTAATGAAAAATTGTCAGTAAAATAATAATAATAATAATAATAATAATAACAATTAATATACAACCGATATCATATGAATAAATATAAACTTGAACCACTGGAGTATTTCTACCGACATTCGGAATCGTATGACCTTAGCTGTTGGTGGGACGTTAAACTAAAACTCACTCACTTACCTGTATAGTCGTTCGGAAAACTCCGAGTATACTCGATATTTCGCGGAGTGTTTGGGAGTGGTTTGTTTCCTCATTCCGAGTGTTTTGATGAAAATATGCGGAGTGGTTTGGAGTACTGTGAAAATTGCATTCGGAGTGAAAAAGAAAACTGGCTTTTATGCGCGACCTGTAGTGTATAGCAGGAGTCCACTTCAAAATTTAGGGGTGTCACGTTGTGTTTTCTTAAAAACTTATTATTTGGAAAATGGCTGAACTTTTAGCAAACAGTGGAGGCCCTGATCAGACGCCGCGTTCTGCGGCGTCTGATCTGGGCCTGCACTGTTTGCCAGGGTACTCGTTTTGGGGTTTCTGGTACTAAATGGGTTAACTGCTGCCTAATATAGCTTTTCAAAGCCATTTTTTATTGGTTTGGGGCTTATTGGTTTGCCAACGTCACCAATCACAGAGCCAGAAACAGCATCTATGGCACTGTCAGACGCAGATTTGACTGGTGAGTATAAGACCGTGGGTTTGATCCATACTGGGTTTGGCTACATTTAGTTATGCCTACCCAGGAAAAGTTTGGTTACGTTAATACAACCCGCTCAACACGGCCTTATTGTTTTGTGTAGTATACCTCACCTGTTCTATTTTTTCATCTAACATTTTGAAGAATTCTATTTGACTGTGTGTCACCCTGAAAAGAAACGAAAAAAAATTACATGTACAGTGGAATTATGCTATTAAGACCACCTAAATTAAGATAAAACCTGCTTTTAATAACTTATTGAACATATTTTTGTGTTTTCTACACCCAGTGTCTAAAAATAATAAACCACCTTTGGGACTGTTCAAAAGTGGTCTTAAAGACCACTTTTGAACAGTTCCAAAGGTGGTCTTAATTTAGGACTGTTCAAAAGTGGTCTTAAAGACCACTTTTGAACAGTCCCACAGGTGGTCTTAACCCTTATCTTGCTGTTAACGACAACCCCTATCTTTGCAAACAGTGTAGATCCAGATCAGATGGCTTCTGAAGAAGTATCTGATCAGGATCTACTGTTTGGCATTCAGTTTATGAATTTGTAGCAATAAATTACATCAAGTAATTTGATTGGATGATAGACAGAAATGGGTGTGGCTTAAATGAATATTCAGCAAGATAATATGAATTTTACTGTACCTCTAAAACTGGAAATGCTGTATGATGCTTCCACGCAGAGCTTAAACCGACTGCACACGAGTACTGGTAAACTGCTAAGAAGGTCTAAGCCTGCCCAGGCAAAGTGGTGCGAGTCCGCCCGACCATACATATGAACCCTATTGGTTTCATTGGGCGGCAGGGACTGAGATGTCATTTCATCTCAATGTCGGGTAAAAGTCCCACAAAACTGGATGCAACGTATCCAAAATAACCTAAATAGTGTTGACGGGGATGTTAAACCTCAAATCATACAAAAAAAACAAACAAATATTCTGGTACATGAACAAATTACACCACAACCTCTGTATAATACTACAGTTAGTTCCAAAGTGGAAACCATGTAAAATAAACAGCTGTGTTATATCCAATCAAAAATGTATAGATTATTTTGAACAAGATCAAAAATTATGGTACCACTGGAAAGGTCTTGTCACAAGGAATGCACACGTGAAATATGACAGCCATATCACTTACCGATCGAAAATTATGGCCAATGTTAAAGTCTTTAAAAAGTAGGTCAAATGTCCAGGTCAATGTCACAAATTATTGTATCATTGGAAAAGTCTTGAGACAAGGAATGCACATGTAAAATATGAAAGCCCTATCACTTACCAATCCAAAGTTATGGCCAGTAGTAAAGTTTTTAAAATGTAGGTCAAATGTCAAGGTCACAAGGTCATAAATTATGGTACCTTTGGTAAGGTCTTGTAACATGGAATGCACATGTGATATATGAAAGTCCTATCACTAACCAACAAGTAAAAAATTGCTCCATATTGGAGCAAAGGAGGAAGCGCTGCGGAAAACAACTTTTTTATATCCGCTTTTTCGAGGAAAAAGTGGGTATATTGTTTTCGTGTCAGAGTCGAGTGTCTATCAGTCCGGGGGTCTGAATGTATGTATGTTTGTATGTAAGTATCTGTGTGTGTGTACATACGTCCGTCGAGTTTCTATGGAATGGATCTACTCTGAAACCGGTTAAGATACATTTTTCAAACTTTGTCCAAATATCTTCGTATCACCATCACTACGATCTCGATTGGGGTCAACATATCTCTGAAATAACATCTAAAGCAACTAGGACCTTAGGATTCCTTAAACGTAATTTGGCTTTTGCACCTCGGCAGACAAAGGATGTTGCATATAAAACATTGGTTCGCCCTCAGCTTGAATATGCATCACCCATTTGGCATCCATATGCTAAAACTCAGATTCAGCAGGTGGAGAAGGTGCAGAGGACAGCTGCTCGATGGACCTGCAGACGATGGCGAAATAGAAGTAGCGTCGGTGACATGCTTGATGAGCTACAGTGGCCATCCCTGAAGGTCCGTCGTGAGCAGTCCTCCTTAACCTTCTACAAGATACATTCTGGTACAGTATCAATTAACAAGGATAGGTTTTTGACCCCTGCAACAGTGTCAACCCGGACAAGGGCATCAAGAGCAAATAACTCACAGTATCGTAGGTACCAGTCCTATAGTGATGCCCTGAAAAACTCTTTCTTCCCTAGAACTATTCCTCAGTGGATTAGTCTTCCATCTTCTGCGGTGAATGCCAAGACTGCAGAGGAGTTCAAAGCCCGCACAGTATAAGATTGAGACTCAGAGGTATGCGTTTTAGGATACCTCTGTGCTTGGATTGTAAATAGTTTTAAGGACTCATCCAGAGATGATTTTTTTTGGTGCTAAATTTTAAATTTAGCCACCCACCCAACTGAGGTAATGGCCAAATATGACCGACTCAGTATAAGAAGATAGATAGATAGATAGAATATAGAATATATTGGGCTACTTTTGGTGTGACCTCGTTCTCAACATGACCCCAAGGTCAAAGGTCAAAAAGTATGATTTTGTCATATCTTCTTAACTATTGGAGTTACACTTCTGAAACTTTGGTTATTGGATGGCCCTTTGAATATAGAATAAAATGGGATACTTTTGGTGTGACCTCGACCTCAACATGACCCCAAGGTCAAAAGTTAAAAAGTATGACTTTGTCATATCTTCTAAACTATTGGTGTTACACTTCTGAAACTTGGATATTGGATGGCCGTTGGAATATAGGATAAATTGGGATAATTTTGGTGGACCTCAACATGATCCCAAGGTCAAAGGTAAAAAAGTATGACTTTGCCATATCTTCTAAACTATAAGAGTTACACTCCTGAAACTTTGCTTATCAGTTAGAATGTACTTTGCAACTTTTTTAACTTATATGTAGTTTTGGCTAGCTTATACATAGTCATTAGTTTTATTCCTAGAAAAAGCGGGTATTTGCGATGGTATACCATCGACTGCGCGATCTAGTTTACCTTTAGTTTCATTAAAAGATTTCATAATTGTGCATGTCTTTAAAGGGTTGGACCGAATACATGAGAATGAGCCTTATTTTACCGATTCATCATAGGAAAGGTTTTCTAAGGCCATTCCCAATTGCGAGCAGTACAAATCATAAACAGAGAAGGTGGAAAAAGAGTATGAAACATCGCGAGCAGGTCATAAAGAGCATTTCGCCGCAAATAAGCAACAGAATACTTTAGGAATTTTGAATGACTTCAGAATTATAGCTTTGAGATCTATCTGTCACCAGTCAATGACACATTACATGATTGTTCGTTATTATCCCCTGATCGATACCATACGTCCGTGTGTGGGTGTTTGTGTGGGTGTCCGTGTGTCCGGAAACTTGTGAACAGGATTAAAGACAATGCCATCATCGGAGAAGCATCATACCTCCCATAAATGTTCCCCATGGAGAGAGAATAAATCCTATTGATTTTCAATGTCAAGGGTCAAATGCCAAGTTAACAATGGACTTGACATTGAAAACATTGTGGACAGGATAAAAGGCAAAGCTATCATCATTGAAGTATCAAACATTCCAAATGTTTCCCATGGAGCGATGATGAACACTATAGATTGTCGAGGTCAAGGGTCAAATGTCAATGTCACGATGCACCGTGTGAAAAACATTGAAGTGACCTATGCACTCTGAGGTGAGTGACTCTATATTTGCCTTCTGGGATGATCCTAGGAAATGCTGGTTCTTCTCTATCGGTAGAGTCACATACCAGAATCAGCATTCGGAATTATTACTGAGAATACGTCAAATGCCATTCAAAGATCAGGACCTGTGAAGATATTCCTGGCTCTCACGAAAGAGGCAAAATTAGCTTCAGTATTATCAGCACCTTCAACTGTGGAAATGATCGAATCGGAAGGACCATTCCACTCTCTTATGGTCCGATGGAAGAAAGATTCTTTGTACATACGGGACAATTGGGATCATCATGCCTCATGTCAAATCAAGGGACTTTACCTGTACTGGCATTTTTCCAGCTCCGAAAATCCCGAAAAAATTAAAACAACCTCAAAATGACCCAATTTGTTTTTATTTGATTTTCGCAAATTTAACATTGGATGAAAGAAAATTAATTGTTCTGCTTAAATTTTCAGTCCCATTTTTCATTGCATAATGAATGTTTTAAATAATGTAGTTTAAAATCAGTATGAGAATATCAATAACCCAGCAGGCACACGTCGCAAGGGCAACGTCAACTCAACGTCGGTGCAATGTCGAGACGTTGCACCGACGTAGATGTGACGTTGCATTAAAGTCATGACGTTGCACCGACGTTGATGTGACGTCATAATTACGTCATGTGCCTGATGGGAAATAACCAACAATGTCGGAAATCACTGTTAATACCACCCCTCCCAGACCCACACTAAAACACTTTTTGGGTCGATTGTTTGCCAATCGACCAAAGTTACTAAGCACAACACTTTCAACGTTGCGCTCACGTGACTATCACTCTTTACCAAAGAACACCTATTCAAATACATTGAAAATGTTACTGTCAAAAAAACTTTCAGATAGAAGAAAATCTGATATTATCATATTTCTGTTCAAAATATAGATTGTGATTACTCGTTAGAACCGCCTCGGCCCGGCGGTTCTAACGGGCATCTACAAGCTATTTTAATCAGAAATGAGAAAAAATAATGGGTATCACCGTTAACTCCAGTTTCACTACATAAAAGTGGGGTTTAAGGGGGTCAAATTTATATAGGCGTGTTTTTAGGAAATCAAGGTGAGGATCATTTACAAAAAAAAAAAAAAAAAAACGCCCCTGCCCATCGGGGCTTGAAGAAATAGATTGGCGGCATGATGCTTCCACGCAGAGCTGAAACCGACCCGCACACGAGTACTGGTAAACCGCTAAGAGGATATAAGCCTGCCCAGGCAAGGCGGTGCGAGTCGGCCCGTCCATGCTTATAAACCCTATTGGTTTCATTGGGCGGCAGGGCTTGCGTTGTCTTTTCATCTCAATGTCGGGCGGCCCCAGTCCATCGGGGCTTGAAGAAATAGATGGGCTGCATGATGCTACCACGCAGAGCTGAAATCCGACCCCACACGAGGACTCAGTGGTAAACCGCTTAGAGGAACTAAGCCTGCCCATATAAAGCAGTGCAAGTCGGACAGTCCATGCTTATAAAACCTATTGGTTTCATTGGTCGACATGGCTGGAGATGTTATTTCATCTCAGTGTCGGGAAGAAATCCCACAAAATTGGAAGCAACGTCTCCAAAATGACCTTTACAGTGTTGACGGGGACGTTAAACCTCAAATAATAAAAAAAAAGCCGCGTTATTTACTTCTTAGAGAATTATCTGTAGAATCTGGACTGCAATCATGTGTTGGGTTTTGCAATAAGTGTATACCCATATCAGAATGCGGTGTCTGTTCAGGGTCTGCACTGTTTGCTTAGGGTAAAGGGTTAAACGAAACAGTTCAAGTTCCCCTTCAGGGCCATTTTTTCAATCTAAACTAAGAGATACTCGACCTATCAGTGCTGTCAGTGCTTTGATTTATTTACCCTTCAACCCTTCCACCCCTGAGTTATCGGCGTGGGTTCTACCATCACTGACTTTGGGCACGTCCATTCTACTTTATATAGTATCTAGCTTAAAAGAGTCATCAGGATAACAAGTTATATATCCCTATAAGGTGGCTCATTATGCGCCATCTCATCAGGATCTACATGTTTGCATTAGTATCTGTGCCGGGCTTCAGGGTTGAAAGGGTTAACCTTTGCTGTAGTAACGGTCTTAAATATTGCGCAGTAAACAATCATTGGAATCGAAAGGGATACGTTTAAACCGTAGATTGTACCATTCTGTGTAGAAGCACTGTCATCTATTTTAAACACACATAGACTTCTGTCATCCATTTCAAACAATGAATTTTAATTTTGGGATAATTCAACAATGAAATGTCAGGAGTATATTCAGGACTGTACTGACTGAAAATAAAATAATAATCAAAACCGAATACCCTTTCGATGATTAAAACAAAAAACATAGTTCGTTATTAAAAATCCAGAATATATCAAAAATAGAATTCGAATGGCAAAAATTCAGATTTCAAATGTATAATTGAATGCAGTAGCAAATTAAAATTGTTAAAAAAGTGTTTTAATTTTATCAATAACGCAAACTTCTGTAACTGACTATTCGCTTATATCATTGAAAAGTAAAGTTTCATGATTACATAGTCCGTGGCTCAAACTCATTACAAATGGCGCTGCGTTGGTACGCAGCGCAATCAAGAGTTATGGCCAATGATAAGGTTTTTAAAAAGTAGGTCAAACATCAAGGTCAAGAGGTCAAAAATTATGGTACAACGGGAACCGCCTTGTAACAGGGAATGCAAATGTGAAATATGAAAGCCCTAACACATACCAATCAAAAGTTACGGCCAATGTTGAAGCTTTTAAAAAGTAGGTCAAATGTCAAGGTCACGAGGTAGAAAATTATGGTATCTTTGAAAAGGTCATGTGACAAGGAATGTAAAATATTGTAAAATATGAAAGCCTTATCAGTTACCATTCAAAAGTTATGCCTTGCGGACAGACAGACACACAAAAAACTATAATCCCCCGGAGCATAAAAATGACCATCTCTGATAATTTTTCTATATAATCTATAAATTTTTAGGCTCCATCCTTAAACTGTGTTATATCCAAAACCATGATTTAATGAGAGCGTTATATGCAGATTCATGTTTACTTCACAGTCATGGAAGTGTATGGTTATAAAACATACCCACATAAATATGTAGCAGACTTTGTTATCTCCCATTGGTAGCCCTCAGGATCTACAAACACAGTAGGAGACAATGAAGTCTCATTATAACACTCCACAGTTTCCGATATAACACAATGCTTGTTGTTTGAGTTTTATATCCAACCAACAACTTAAGTCATATGGAGACAGGTGTTACATGTGGGTTTACGGCGTCCCGCAAACCCCCATGCTGACAAGACAACCGAGCGTGATCTCTGACAGGTGTACGGGCAACTGTGGGGTAAGGCACAAGAAAGATGTTAAATGAATGACATGAATTATTTACAGTATCTACATACAACACTCATTAACACAAAACATCACAATTTGTTGCTTCTGTAGCCAACTCACGACGTCCGCTCCGAAGGCAAAACACTGTTCTGTGCTCGGAACGGGTGACGTGAATACCTACAGAAGAAAACAACAACAACAAAAAAAGAAACAACACAAGACGCGACTGGCCAGTTTATAACTTAGGGTGAATCCCCCACTCGCGTGACACTTCCTCTCGCGAACTAGTAAAACTAGTCTATCAACATAGTTGATAATCCTAGGATTAGCGATCACGTTTGCTGATCAGACGTTTAGTGATCGTTCAAACAACCTGCAGGTAAGTTGACCTCTTCCATGGTCTCACATTTGTTTACAACGAACAATGATTTAGAAGATTCTGCTTCTATCCTGGTAGGCGCTGATTACGGCGGTCTGTCCGCCCTTGCTGGACCCTAACGCCTAGCGTCGTACCAGTACCTGCTGCTATGAAGCAGGGAGCAGCAGGTCACACATTGTTGTGCCTGCAAATTACGATAACGGGACTAGAAACGAGTCACAAAACATACATGCTATATCATGATCCCCCTCCCGGAGAAGTAAGAATATGTTCATGCATACTCAGTTATTGCGCATGCGCCGACCAGACATACAGGCTGAATAGTGCATGCGACAAATAACCGTACAGCAGAACTCAACTTGACTGTGCATCAAATTATCAGCCCCCAGCGCTTGACACAATAATACTCAAAGTTCATGTTTCCTTACTGAGCACTACAGAAATCAATTAATGCTCACTACTACTGAGCATGATACTCATCAAATTTGTGCTCACTACATGATCACAAGTAAGAGGCAATTGAACAGACCACGCCTTTGCGCTACCTGGTCAGCTGCCAATTACAGGAAACATAACAATCTCTATTTCATATCCTTCTCCGCGACACGGCTCACAAATATAGCTATTCACAAATTCAATACATTAATAACAGATAGAAACTACAACAGAAGATTTTCATCTATAATCCACCACATTTGTTAGTGTCTCATAAGGGCCAACACTGTTTGCCGTAAATTCACTCTGTATTTGGTAGGCACCCCGTCACAACCGTCCTCGTGACGCCGATGACGCAGGTGACGTCATCCCCGCCGCTCAGGCCGTTATGACGTGTGGCGACCAAACACTCCCACTTATCATCACATTCTTTATATGTACATACATGCACAAACTGAGTTATCAGACAAAAACGGCATCATTACAAAATGAACTCGTAATTCTTCTTGAACAAAATTATTTCTAATCAACGTGAACATGCTTGTGAACATGCTTGTAAAATAAAATTCATTACGGTTCATCATCACGGATAACCCAACAGGCTCTTGTAAGAGTTTGCCCTGATGATGAAGATGTGGTTAAACCCGTCTTAAGTTTACGTCCCCTCTACACCTAATATCATATTGGGACGGAACCACGGTTTTCTAACCACAGCTAGTCAAAAGTCATGGATCAAACAAGTGACCCGGCGTTTATTAATTACATTCTACAAAAGGGGTGTAAAAGCCTAAATGAATCTAGAATGAGCGGGTGTCCAAACTTTACGTCTCACCAACATCTAGGGTCAGCATGAGACAGGACCTCACTTAGAAAGACTCATTCTACTACTGGAGAAGCCTGGGATCAATTCTGCGACATCTAGCTGGCAAAGCTAGTAGCCTAATCACTACAGGCCACAACAGCGAATTCAGAATAGGCTTCAGAAAGTTGGGGTATACTAGAAGTAAACCCCTCCAAAACCTACAAGCATGTTCATACAAAAATAATACTAAACATAGATTTAACATACCTTTCAATATACTTTCTATTTCCCCGTCACAATGTTGTGTTCACTCTTACAACTTGACCTGCTGCTAAAGTGTCCGTTTTTTTCAGGGTTTATATATCTATGAATACTACCGGAAAATCATGCCTTCTCTTATTACCTTGCTCAATTCGTGGCGAGGTGGAGATACCGGCCACAAACAAAGCCAGATAGCAAAATCGAGTGGATAATGGATTTGCGTTCAAATAGTACATTTCCCATAGGAAAAATTGATGAAACGACCCTATAATCAATGACATGACTCCTGTCAAAACGAACACCCACACAACACGTGACGGGAATAAAAATCATATATGGAACAATTTGGCGGTTGGCGATTTTTAGGCAAATTCTATAGGACTCGGCCTTTTAGCGGCCCCCTGTATTGTAAAAACAGCTCTCTATAAACCACTCATGCATACATCGTATGATATGTGCATGACTTGTTCATGGAGCCGCACAGTTTGCGTACCATATTTCACCTAAAATATTTCACTCGCACCGCCCTACCATATATCTACTAAAATAATTTAGATGTGCATAAGCACCAGAGAGGTTTCCTATTCCATCTCGTAACAAAGGTTTCCCCTTTTGGAGAAAAAACAATCAGAAATGTTTTTTCTTTGTGTATAGAGATGGAATAGGATGAACCTATCTAAACAAGACAGCTATTTACACAACAACCGTGCGAAGAATTACCTACTGAGGTAGTCTGCCCCCAAATTTTCCTAAGTAAAATTTAGCTAGTAAGCCAAGGTGGTTTGCCCCAGAATTTTCCTGTTCCCCTGACACTCTGTTGTTTGTTAGAAAACGGATATCGTTTTAATCTTACTGGAGGTGGCCTTTCTGGCTTAACAGATTTGATTGATTTCACAGGTTCTGACATAAATGTGGTACATATAATTTGGTCTGTCTGACATGTCAGTCCTGCAAGGCGCTGTTCTCTCAGCCCTTCTGTCTCCTCACTCTCCTCTGACGTTAGTGTGTGTGGGACGCTAACGTCACCGTCACTTTCGGGTTGCTCTGCAGTTTGAAAACTGCTGTCTTCAAATGAAGACTCGTCGACGTCATTTCTGTCATGACTGTCTGTCGACATCATAGGTTTAGAGATCAGACAATGAGACGTCACAGTCTGACGCTCAACATACTGCTTCAGAATGTTAGCGTGATATGTGTTAACATTTCCATTGACATCAATCTTATAATCCATTCTGTTCACTACCTCAACCACTTCATAAGGACCTTTCCATTGAAGCAATAACTTATTACTGTCTGTCGGTAGTAACAACAGTACTTTGTCGCCGACGTCAAATTTACGCGACCTCGCGCCTTTATCATAATAAGCTTTCTGCTTAATCTGAACCTTCTTTAAATTATCACGCGCTAATTTGCATGTCTGCTCTAACCGTTCCCTAAGCTCAATAACGTATTGATACGTCGAAAGAACTTGCTCATCGCGTACCTCTTCAGCCCATAATTCTCTTAATATTGCCATTGGACCTCTGACGTTACGTCCATATAACAACTCAAAAGGGGAGTATCCTAAAGACTCTTGTGGGACTTCCCTTACCGCAAATAATAAGGCTGGAAGATATTTATCCCAATCTTTTGGACGTTCAGCACACATGCGACGTAACATCAGCTTTAACGTAGCGTGGAAACGCTCTATCAGTTCGTTGCAAATTGGGTGTCTCGGACTACACGTTAACTGTTGAAGAGAAAGAAGTCTGCTGACTTCCTTCATTACCTCAGCAGTAAACTGTGATCCACAATCAGTCAAAATTTCATCAGGAATGCCAACCCTACTAAACATTTCAATAAGCGCTTCCGCGACACGTTCCGTCTCAATACTCGGTAAAGCTATCGCCTCTGGATACCTTGTCGCATAATCTATCATGGTTAAAATATACCGAGATTTCCTATCAGATCGAGGCTCAATTGGACCAACTATGTCCACTGCCACCCTCTTAAATGGCGTATCAATCAATGGCATTTTTCCTAGAGGTACTTTAGTGACCCGACCTTTCTGAATAGTTCTCTGACAAATATCACAAGATTTACAAAATCTAGCGACATCACCGCAAATACCGGGCCAGTAAAACTCAGTTACAACTCTATCCAATGTCTTCCTAATACCTATGGTATCTTTGAAAAGGTCATGTGACAAGGAATGTAAAATATTGTAAAATATGAAAGCCTTATCAGTTACCATTCAAAAGTTATGCCTTGCGGACAGACAGACACACAAAAAACTATAATCCCCCGGAGCATAAAAATGACCATCTCTGATAATTTTTCTATATAATCTATAAATTTTTAGGCTCCATCCTTAAACTGTGTTATATCCAAAACCATGATTTAATGAGAGCGTTATATGCAGATTCATGTTTACTTCACAGTCATGGAAGTGTATGGTTATAAAACATACCCACATAAATATGTAGCAGACTTTGTTATCTCCCATTGGTAGCCCTCAGGATCTACAAACACAGTAGGAGACAATGAAGTCTCATTATAACACTCCACAGTTTCCGATATAACGCAATGCTTGTTGTTTGAGTTTTATATCCAACCAACAACTTAAGTCATATGGAGACAGGACTGCCTTTAAAGACACATCCCAAAGTTTTTAAGAGGCCGAAATCAAACCTACAACCCCTGGTATATGAGCTGAGTAGCTTAACCACTACAACAGGTAGGGGAGGCTGTTCACCATTATCCTGAGTTATGCACTAAGCTTGGCATGTATACTCTGTTAAATTTTTTAATTTTTAATTGCTGTGTGGCCTTTTTTTTTGGAAAAGAGACTTTTGACGTTCTATTTGTAATATTTCAATTATAATGCCATTGCTGTAAATGCAACCTTCTTTCCCACTGGTGTCCTGGATGGAAGGTTTAACTGTATTGGTTCCTGATCGTGGCCTTCCCTTCTTCATTTTGAAGCTCGGTGATACAGAGTCCTACCATATATACAATATGCATTTGGACAGACAGGCCTGAGCCTACACTGTTTGCCACTCATCCAGCTACAGTAGAACTTCGATAGCTCGAACACCGATGGCTCGTTTACCATAGATGTGTAGAACCCATTCTTGAGCCCCTAACGAAATCCTATACATAAGAAATAGTGGGGGATAATTAAGGAGAATTTAGTCTTTTATTTTGCAAATGTATGCTGTGTGTACTCATTAAAATCGCCTCGATGAGGCGATTCTAATGAGTACATACAGCATACATTTTGTTTAAAGAACACCGAAAAGATGTCTAAAAGTATCTCGTTATGCCTCCTGACAGTAACCTCAGTGGCTCAAACTACCCCTGTCTCGAACAGATTTTCGAAGTTCCAAAGGTGTTCGAGCCATTGAAGTTCGACTGTATTTTTGACACAACATCATGTACTGGATTGTTAGAACAAGTATGGTAGAGAGTAGAGTTGTCCAAATACTTAGGATAAATATTGTAAACAGCTCTCCTAAACAAAGATTCAAACAAGAACTTTAACCAATTGTATGCAGGAAGCCCCTAAAGGGGTACCTTGGCAAACAGTGCAGGCCAAGATCAGATGCCGTAAAATGCGGCGTCTGATCAGGGCCTGCACTATTTGTTAACAGAATTTTCTGTCAAAAATAGAATGAAAACAAAAACAAGAATTCCGCCGAAGGCTATGTCACGCCTGTGGGGGCGCAAAGTCACTGGACCATGACATCTAGGCCAAGATTTAACATAGATGCTTGCATAAAAGGCTTGTACTAAGTATCATCAATGAAGTTCAAATAATTCTTGAGAAATGAAATTAGTATCATTAATAAAGCTCTGCTAGTTCTTGAGACATAAACTTGACCATTAGGGTGAACGCTAGGGTGGTCGCAATATTTTAAAAAGTCAGTGAACCATGAAATGTAGGTCAAGGTCAAATATGGATGCTTGCATCTAAGTTGTCATCCCCAGACACAAGTCTGTACCAAGTATCATTAATGAAGCTCTTATAGTTCTTGAGAAATAAACTTGACCATTAGGGTGAACGCTAGGGTGGTCGCAATATTTTACTAAGTCAGTGAACCATGAAATGTAGATCAAGGTCAAATATGGATGCTTGCATGTATGTTGTCATCCCCAGACACAAGTCTGTACCAAGTATCATTAATGAAGCTCTAATAGTTCTTGAGAAATAAACTTGACCATTAGGGTGAACGCTAGGGTGGTCGCAATATTTTACAAAGTCAGTGAACCATGAAATGTAGGTCAAGGTCAAATATGGATGCTTGCATCTAAGTTGTCTTCCCCAGACACAAGTTTTACCAAGTATCATTAATGAAGCTCTTATAGTTCTTGAGAAATAAACTTGACCATTAGGGTGAACGCAAGGGTGGTCGCAATATTTTACAAAGTCAGTGAACCATGAAATGTAGATCAAGGTCAAATATGGATACTTGCATGTAAGTTGTCATCCCCAGACACAAGTCTGTACCAAGTATCATTAATGAAGCTCTTATAGTTCTTGAGAAATAAACTTGACCATTAGGGTGAACGCTAGGGTGGTCGCAATATTTTACAAAGTCAGTGATCCATGAAATGTAGGTCAAGGTGAAATATGGATGCTTGCATGTAAGTTGCCATCCCCAGACACAAGTTTGTATGAAGTATCATGAATGAAGCTCTAATAGTTCTTGAGAAACTAGACAAAAGTGCCCAGTGGGGCACGTATACCCCGGGCCAGTGCCATCACCTCAGCTGAAACAAGAACTACAAAGGGAAATAACTCTAAAAGGCCTGACCCCTTGGCCCTTATTTTCTTTCCCACAATACAACTAGTCACACTGATCATGTTTGCAAAATTTCAGGTTTCTATGTACAGTAGTTATTGAGAAATCTTTGACACAAAATAACAAGAGGGCCATGATGGCCCTGGATCGCTCACCTGATCCATAGAGTAAAAAGTGGGCCCCGGGGAGGGCCATTATTGACCCCAAGGTTATTATGTGCATAATGTTGAGGGAGGTCTAAAAAGTTGAAGCTTCATACCAAATATTAACAAAGGCTATAATTTTCCACTAGATGAAGCTCCATACCAAATATCAAAGACATGGGCCTTGCAGTTTCAGAGAAGAAGATTTTTAAAGATTTTCCTATATAAGTCTATGTAAAACCAAAGGGTCTCAGTGCTGGGGCATTTTTGGCCCAAGGGCTATAATTTGAACAATCTTGATAGAGGTCCACTAGATGCAATTTCACACCAAATATCAAAGACCTAGGCCTTGTGGTTTCACAGAAGAAGATTTTTAAAGATAGTCCCTATATAAGTCTTTGTAAAACCAAAGGGCCCCGAGGCGGGGGCATTTTGGCCTCTTGGCTCTAATTTGAACAATCTTGGTAGAGGTCAACTAGCTGAAGCTTCAAACCAAATATCAAAGACCTAGGCCTTGTGGTTTCAGAGAAGAAGATTTTTAAAGATTTTCCCTATATAAGTCTGTGTAAAACCAAAGTGCCCCGGAGCGGGGGCATTTTTGGCCCCAGGGCTATAATTTGAACAATCTTGGTAGAGGTCCACAAGATGAAGCTTCATACCAAATATCAAAGACCTGGGCCTTGCAGTTTCAGAGAAGAAGATTTTCCCTACATAAGCTTATGTAAAACCAAAGGGCCTGGGGGCAGGGGCATTTTTGGCCCCAGCACTGTAATTTGAACAATCTTGGTAGGGGTCGACTAGATAAAGCTTCATACCAAATAGCAAAGACCTGGGCCTTGCATCTTCAGAGAAGAAGACTTTCCCTATATAAGCCCATGTATAACCAAAGGGCCCAGGGCGGGGGCACTTTTAGCCCCAGCACTATAATTTGAACAATCTTGGTAGGGGTCCACTAGATGAAGCTTCATACCAAAAATCAAAGACCTGGGCCTTGTGGTTTCAGAGAAGAAGATTTTTGAAGATTTTCCTATATAAGACCATGTAAAACCAAAGGGCCCCGGGGCGGGGGCATTTTTGGCCCCAGCATTATTATTTGAACAATCTTGGTAGGGGTCCACTAGATGAAGCTTCATACCAAATATCAAAGACCTTGGCCTTGCGGTTTCAGAGAAGAAGATTTTTTAAGTTTTCGGTGAAAAAAACTATTTTTGGCTCCTGTGACCTGTATGTGCAACAGACCGGAACCATTTGAACAACTTTGAAAGGGGACCACCTAAGGATCATTCCTGTGAAGTTTGGGCAAAATCCAATCAGTGGTTTAGGAGGAGATGTTGTTTGAAGAAATTGTTTACGCACGGATGACAGACAAAAAGTGGTCCTAATATAAAACACAAGAGGGCCATGATGGCCCTGTATCGCTCATCTGATCCATAGAGTAACAAGTGGGCACGGGGAGGGCCATTATTGACCCCAGGGTTTAATAATGTGCATAATGTTGAGGGACATCTAAAAAGGTGAAGCTTCATACCGAATAACAACAAGGGCTATAATATGAACAATCTTGGCAAAGGTCTACTAGATGAAGCTACACTTCAAATATCAACGACCTGGGCCTTGCTGTTTCAGAGAAGAAGATTTTCAAAGATTATCTCTATATAAGTCTATGTAAAACCAAAGAGCCCCGGGGCGGGGGCATTTGTGGCCCGAGGGCTATAATTTGAACAATCTTGGAAGAGGTCCATTAGTTGAAGCTCCATACCAAATATCAAAGACCATGGCCTTGCAGTTTCAGAGAAGAAGATTTTTAAAGATTTTCCCTATATATACCTATGTAAAACCAAAGGGCCCCAGGGCGAGGGCTTTTTTAGCCCCAGCACTATAATTTGAACAATCTTGGTAGGGGTCAACTTGATGAAGCTTCATACAAAATAGCAAAGAACTGGGCCTTTAGGTTTCAGAGAAGAAGATTTTTAAAGATTATCCCTATATAAGCCTATGTAAAACCAAATAGGGCCCCGGGCCGGGGCATTTTTGGCTCCAGCACTTTTATTTGAATAATCTTTGCAGGGGTCCTTCAGATGAAGTTTCTTACCAAATATCAAAGACCTAGGCCTTGTGGTTTCAGAGAAGATGATTTTTAAAGATTTTCCCTATTTAAGTCTATGTAAAACCAAAGGGCCCCAGAGCGGGGGCATTTTTTGCCCCAGCACTATGATTTGAACAATCTTGGTAGGGGTCCACTAGATGAAGCTTCATACCAAATATCAAAGTCCTGAGCCTTGCGGTTTCAGAGAAGAAGATTTTTTAAGAGATATTCCCTACATAAGCCTATGCAAAACCAAATGGCCCTGGGATATATAAGTCTTTGAAAAACCAAAGGGCCCCGGGTAGGGGGCATTTGTGCCCACGGGCTATAATTTGAACAATCTTGGAAGAGGTCCACTAGATGAAGCTCCATACCAAATATCAAAGACCTGAGCCTTGCAGTTTCAGAGAAGAAGATAGATTTCCCTTTATAGGTCTATGGAAAACCAAAGGGTTTCGGGGCGGCGACATTTTTTGGCCCCAGGGCTATAATTTGCACAATCTTGATAGAGGTCCACTAGATGAAAGTTAACAATAAATTTCAAAGACGTAGGCCTTGTGGTTTCACAGAAGAAGATTTTATAAGATTTTCCCTATATTAGTCTATGTAAAACCAAGGGGCCCCGGAGTGGAGGCTTTTTTGGTCCCAGGGCTATAATTTGAACAATCTTGGTAGAGGTCCATTAGATGAAGCTTCATACTAAATATCAAAGTCCTGGGCCTTGCGGTTTCAGAGAAGAAGATTTTTAAAGATTATCCCTATATAAGCCAATGTAAAACCAAAGGGCCCTGGGCGGGGGCATTTTTGGCCCTAGCACTATAATTTGAATAATCTTGGTAGGGGTCCTTCAGATGAAGCTTCATACCAAATATCAAAGACCTAGGCCTTGTGGTTTCAGAGAAGAAGATTTTTAAAGATTTTCCCTATATAAGTCTATGTAAAACCAAAGGGCCCCAGAGCGGGGGCATTTTTTGCCCCAGCACTATTATTTGAACAATCTTGGTAGGGGTCCACTAGATGAAGCTTCATACCAAATATCAAAGTCCTGAGCCTTGCGGTTTCAGATAAGAAGATTTTTAAAGATTTTCCCTATATAAGCCCATGTAAAACCAAAGGGCCCCGGGGCGGGGGCATTTTTTGCCCCAGCACTATAATTTGAACAATCTTGGTAGGGGTCCACTAGATGAAGCTTCATACCAAATATCAAAGACCTGGGCCTTGTAGTTTCAGAGAAGAAGATTTTTTAAGTTTTCTGTGAAAAAAATCTATTTTAGACTCCTGTGACCTAGATGTGCAACGGACCGGAACCATTTGAACAACTTTGAAAGGGGTCCACCTAAGGATCATTTCTGTGAAGTTTAGTCAAAATCCGATCAGTGGTTAAGGAGGAGATGTCGTTTGAAGAAATTGTTTACGCACAGATGACAGACAAAAAGTGATCCTAATATAAAACACAAGAGGGCCCAGAGGGCCCTGAATCGCTCACCTGAGAATTAGTGTCTCCAGTACATCCTAGGCCCCAGGTCTATAATTTGAACAAACTCGGTAATGGTCCAATAGATGAAGCTTCATACCAAATATCAAAGACCTGGGCCTTCTGGTTTCAGACAAGAAGATTTTTAAAGGTTTTCCCAATATAAGCCTATGAAAAACCAAAGGGTCCCGGGATGGGGACATTTTTTGCCCCAGGGCTATAATTTGAACAATCTGGAAAGAGGTCCACTAGATGAAGCTTCACACCAAATACCAAAGATCTGGGCCTTGCCGTTTCAGAGAAGAAGATTTTTAAAGATTTTCCCTGTATCAGCCTATGTAAAACCAAAGGCCCCCGAGGCGGGGGCATTTTAGCCCCAAGGGTATAATTTGAACAATCTTAGTAAAGGTCCACCAAGTAAAGCTTCACACCAAATATTAAAGACCTGGGCCTTGTGGTTTCAGAGAAGAAGATTTTTTAATGATTTTCCCTATATAAGCCTATGTTTAACCATAGGCCCTCCGGGGCGGGGGCATTTTGGCCCCTAGTGCTATAATTTGAACAATCTTGTTAGAGGTCCACTAGATGAAATTTCACACCAAATATCAAAGATCTGGGCCTTGCGGTTTCAGAGAAGAAGATTTTTAAAGATTTTCCCTATATAAGCCTATGTAAAACCAAAGGCCCCCGGGGCGGGGGCATTTTTGGCCCCAAGGCTATAATTTGAACAATCTTAGTAGAGGTTCACCAGGTAAAGCTTCACACAAAAAATTAAAGACCTGGGCCTTGTGGTTTCAGAGAAGAAGATTTTTTAATGATTTTCCCTATATAAGCTTATGTAAAACCATAGGCCCCTGGTGCGGGGGCATTGTGGCCCCAAGTGCTATAATTTGAACAATCTTGGTAGAGGTCCACAAGATGAAGCTTCACACCAAATACCAAAGATCTGGGCCTTGGGGTTTCAGAGGAGAAGATTTTTAAAGATTTTCCCTCTATAAGCCTATGTAAAACCAAAGGCCCCCGGGGCGGGGGCATTTTTGGCCAAAAGGCTATAATTTGAACAATCTTAGTAGAGGTCCACCAGGTAAAGCTTCACACTAAATATTAAAGACCTGAGCCTTGTGGTTTCAGAGAAGAAGATTTTTTAATGATTTTCCCTATGTAAAACCATAGGCCCCCGGGGCGGGGGTATTTTGGCCCCAAGGGCTATAATTTGAACAATCTTGAAAGAGGCCCACTAGATGAAGCTTCACACCAAATATCAAAGATCTGGGCCTTGCGGTTTCAGAGAAGTAGATTTTTTAAAGCTTTTCCCTGTATAAGCCTATATAAAACCAAAGGCCCTCGTGCGGGGGCATTTTTGGCCCCAAGGCTATAATTTGAACAATCTTAGTAGAGGTCCACCAGGTAAAGCTTCACACCAAATATTAAAGACCTGGGCCTTGTGGTTTCAGAGAAGAAGATTTTTTAATGATTTTCCTTATATAAGCCCATGTAAAACCAAAGGCCCCCGGGGCGGGGGCATTTTGGCCCCCAGGGCTATAATTTGAACAATCTTGGTAGAGGTCCACTAGATGAAGCTTCATACCAAATATCGAAGACCTGGGCCTTGTGGTTTCAGAGAAGAAGATTTTTAAAGTTTTCGTTTAAAAAATCTATTTTTAGCTCCTGTGACCTAGATGTGCAATGTACTGGAACCATTTGAACAACTTTGAAAGGGGACCACCTAAGGATCATTCCTGTGAAGTTTGGTCAAAATCCAATCAGTGGCTTAGGAGGAGATGTCATTTGAAGAAAAAGTTTACGCACACAAACACACACGCACGCACGCACGGACGACGGACGAAAAGTGATCCCAAAAGCTCACCTTGTCACTACATGACAGGTGAGCTAAAAATATACACTATTAAACAGCAAGAACTACAAAGGGAAATAACTCTAAAAGGCCTGACCCCTTGGCCCTTATTTTCTTTCCCACAATACAAGTAGTCATACTGATCATGTGTGCAAAATTTCAAGTTTCTATGTGAAGCAGTTCCTGAGATATCTTTGACACAAAATAATTGTTTACGGACACACAGACAGACGGAAAAGACAAAAACTATATACCCCCATTGCATACTTCGTATGCCGGGGGTATAATAAACTTGACCATTAGGGTGAACACTAGGGTGGTCGCAATATTTTACAAAGTCAGTGAACCATGAAATGTAGGTCAAGTTGAAATATGGATGCTTGCATGTAAGTTGTCATCCCCAGACACAAGTTTGTACCAAGTATCATTAATGAAGCTCTTATAGTTCTTGAGAAATAAACTTGACCATTAGGGTGAACGCTAGGGTGGTCGCAAATGTTGACGCCTTGACAAACGGACGGACGGACGAACGAACGGACGGAAAACCGGGCGCCTATATCTCGCCATGCTAATAGCAGGCGCGACAAAAAAGAAAAAAAAGATCTGACACCCCTTAAATGGCAAATGGACTTGTCCAATATATAGCAATGGAAGAGTCAACTAGCATACAATGGGTTAATGAAATTTATAACATGTCTATCCATATAAGAAAATATTCTTCTTTGCAATACTCACAGGCATCAGAATACTAATGTATTTACCCTCAATACAGTCAAACTTCAATGGCTCAAACACCTTTGGGACCACGAAAATCTGTTCGAGACAGGGGTAGTTCGAGCCACTGATGGCTACTTTCAGGATGCATAACGTGGATAATTTTTGACATCTTTTTGGTGTTCTTTTTGGTGTTCTATAATATAAATATATGCTGTGTGTACTCATTAGAATCGCCTCAATGAGGCGATTCTAATGAGTACACACAGCATACATTTGCAAGATAAAAGGCGAAAATATCCAAACTTTCCCCTCACTATCTCTTATGTAGAGAAATTCCCTAGGGACTCAAGAACGGGTTCGACTCTGCAGTGGTAAACGAGCCATCTGTGTTCCAGCTGACACCAAAAGTTCGTAGTTCTACTGTATATGGACACCTTGATGCGATAACCATACTTGTTCAAAAATATAAACAAGTACAATGAGTGAGTGAGTGTTTCAGTTTTACGTCTCACCAACAGCTAAGGTCATACGGAGACGGGACCTCGGTTTAAAGACTCATCCGAAAGTCTGGAGGAGCCCGGGATCGATCCTGCGAACCATAAACAAGTACAATTTACCACCTGATGTTCTGTGTAAAAAGAGCTGGATAAGAGGCAAACAGTGTAGACGCTGATGAAACAGAATCACAGGCCTGTCTGTCCAAATACATATGGTAAATTTGGCAGGATAAGAGATGGTATTACAAATCTGCATACTGGATGCATATTAACTGTCTGCACATGGGCATAATTTCCGAAAAACTGTTAATTTATACATCCTATCTTAACCAAAAACATTTTATTGAGCCCTAAATTCTTCTAATAAATGAGCCCTGAGAAAAAAAAACCTTTCTTCAGGGTTTCCAACCAGCTGAGACACAAATAGGCTTGCAAAGCTACATAGACTAGCAAGAGGTTTGAAATTTTTAGATTTCGAAACTAGAGGTACCATATTTACCCTAAATACAGTAAAATTCCCATATTAAGACCACCTTTGGGACTGTTCTTTTGAACAGTCCCAAAGGTGGTCACACTCTACAGCACACTGGATATAGAAAACACAAAGCAAATGTACATGAAAGCAGTCTAAATATGCTTTTAAAAGCATACCGTATTCGAACAATTTACCGCACCGTGCGCTTAGTTTTTTCAAAATTGTATGAAAATATTCTGGTGAAAAATCTACCTAATAAGCGCTTACGCAATACGAAAAAAAAGCTTCCGATATGATTATTTTATAGAGTTGAATTTCAGCATAGGGGTTCACCACATATACATATAAATGTCAGGGTCAAAGATGCAGCAAAACTCAATATGAATTTGTTGGGAGGTTACTGTAAAGTGTGCGCTTGTGTATTTTTTTCGTAAAAACTTGGGTGTGCGCTTATAGGAGCATGTGCGGTAAATAGGTCGAATACTGTAATTTGTCTTAATTTTAGATGGTCTTAATAGCGGAATTTCACCGTATTTGGACACCTCAATTCCTTAGCAAACTTAATCTAAAATTTTAACAAGTACATGTACAATCTACTACCCAATGTTGTGTCTAAGAATAGCGGGAATGGGTGGCAAACAGCGTAGACCCTGATGAGATCCTGCAATTTGCGCCATCTCATCTGGGTTTATACTGTTTGCTAAGGCCTGTCTGACCAAATACATAATTATGGTAAATACAGTATTGTACCCTTAAACTAGCACTGAACCCTCCAATTAACAAACATAAAGAAGCTAATCAGACTGCACCTTGCGCAGGCTGATCCATATCTTTTCTTGTTTGAAAACATCTTGTCTTTAGACACAGCTCCAATATCTGCTTTTACGGGCCTCCGTGGCCTAGTGGATAAGAGCGCTGACTCTTAGTCATTAGGTCTCTCACCGCCGTAGGTTCGAGCCTGGCTCGGGCCACGTGTGAGACGCCAAGTTCTGCAACGGAAGGTCAGGTGGTTTTTCTCCGGGTACTCCGGTTTTCGCCCACCTCTGATTAAAGATCGGCTCGATATGAGTGAAATAATCTTGAAAGGGCCATAAAACCCAAACCAAACCAATGTCTGCTAGCATACAGCTGTTTCTGATCTTAACCCATTTCATGCGGGGAAATCCCTAAAGGGGTACCTTGGCAAACAGTGCAGGCCCAGATCAGATGCCGCAGAACCCGGCATCTGATCAGGGCCTGCACTATTTGCTAATAGAATTTTCCATCAAAAATAGAATAAAAACAAAAATATAGGTCTGACACCCCTTATATGACAAATGGACTTCTCCAACATACAGCAATGGAAGAGACCGCCAGTATACAATGGGTATGCATAAACTTTGTATAATAATTGCACTTTCATGTGTATAAGAATTGTGGGGCAACAGGACATACTTTCAAGAGAGGCAACTGCCTCAAAATACATTTGCCTCCCTAATGAACTGGGATCTGTGCCCCACCCATCAGGGCCTGGAAAAATAGATTGGGCTGCAAGGTGTGAAAATGAAAATGACTGAACATTTAAGTACTGGTAAACCACTTAGAAGGTTAAAGCCTGCACAGGCGAAGTGGTGCAAGTCAGAACACCCCTTAAACCTTAGCGTCTGTTTTGGGTGATAGGGCTCGAGATGTCATTTTGTCTCAATGTCCAGTAAGTCCCGCAAAATCAGCAGTAATGTCTCCAAAATGACCTAATTAATGTTTGTTTGCATGTACTGGAGTTTAACAGCCCAGCCAACACAATGTTAAGTCATTTTTAGCCGGTCAGTTTACCTATCCACACTTTTCCTGGGCAGGCTAATATGTAAGCGGTTAACCAGTACAGTGCACTTTCTTTCACCAACTGACAACTGCCCTTCTTGAATCAGCGGAAGGGAGAGAATGACCGTAGAAAAGATTTCATGATCAATCTCCACGAAAGAATGTTGGCGACCCCGGCAGGTATCAAACCCGCGCCCTCCTGATCACCAGTCAGATGCGCATCCGACTGAGCTACTGAGGCCGGCCAAACCTAATTAGTGTTGATTGGGATGTGAAACATCAACAAAAACAAACATACAACTGGGGGCTACCCTAACAGACAGAACATGCTCCTTGGGAGAAAATTCTTGAAGAATAGACCCTTTAACCCTTATCCTTCTGAATAAATTAAATATGCCAAACCCACTGCTGACTGTCAACCAATCAAAATGCTTAATAAAAACTTTTCATTCAAATTTGCAACTAAATTGACAAACAGTGTAAATCCTGATCAGATGGCTTCTTTAGAAGCCATCTGATCTGGATTTTCACTGTTTGCAAAGGTCGAGGTTTTTGTGTGTTAACTTATCAGATACACACAGTTTTCTACATGACAGCAAAAAAGAAGCCATAAAATTGATCTCTCCTGTAAAAAGTGGAACATATAAGCCATGTCGTGAGAAAACCTGTTTTTTTTTGCCATTTCCAAACAAAGGTGCAGACCAGCCTGCACTTTCCCGGAGTCTGAGCCTGATCAGCACCTTTGTGTTCACTGCTTGGATAATATTTCCATTTTCTACATCAAAAGTTTCAATACTCTTGCCAGTCTATGTTGCTTGGCAGGCCAGTTTTTAACCACGTAACCAGCAATTCAGCAATCAGCCTTCTCCTTGACGCACTTTTGGTGTCACACTTTTGGTGTCGCTGGTGATGAAAAGCAAGGACGTGCCAGAAACCTTCTTGCTTGTGTGTGTTAAACTTTCCATCACATGCTTCAGAACCAATTTTGACCAGAACTGACAACCGTTTTTAAAAAGTGGGCAGAACAATGGCATGGTCAATCTGACGTGACTTGCCATATTTCTTCTTAAAACACCACTACCTCTAAATGACACTACCTTATTTTCCCCCCTCGTTAGTTGAAGGGGACTATAGTAATGGGTTGGTTTGTCCTTCCATCCATCCATCAGTCTGTCCTATTAACACAAGCTTATCTCCTTCGCAACTCCTCCTACAGTTTTCAAGGGATTTTGATGAAACTTTCCAGTTATTGTTCTGATGCCCCGGAAATGATTATATTTTATAGAGGTCATGCTTGACTGATTTTTACCAGAGTTACTGAAGAAAGGCAGATAAAAGGGCAAACTATGGGGGAAAATGGGATAAAATCCGCTTTTCATGTAAGGCAAGGGAATACAATTAATTCAGTAAGGCAGCCAGAGTAACTTGTCTTTTGGTCACAAACTGTAACTGTCAGCATTCAATGTTAGTATGATCTTCATCCAGATAGGGGGAAAGTGGGAAAAAAAAACTCTTTTTCAGAAATGTCAAGGGCAGATAACATTAGGCATGTTACTGTTACTCTTAGTCAGCTTCTTTCAGATATGTGTGGCAAAAACATTTTTTCAAACAGAGAAAAGGGCAATTATCCTGTCATAAAGTAATAAACTATAGACGGATCCAATGTTTTGACACGTGACCTTGTTTATATTTCACTGCGCATGCGCCAATTACCTCCCCTGTGGAGGTACTCTTTTATCTGGTTGGCAAAACATGACTGTTGCCGTACAGTGTCAATGAGAATTTCGAATATTTATCGTGAGATTAAAGACATTTCTTCTCCACAAAATTAACGGTTCCTTGCAAGTTTGTGTTTTTGAAGTAATAAATGATATAGAACCAGACTCTTCTGACATTTTATCCCACATTTTGTTGCCCAAAAAGCGTTGTAAAACTACCCATCATCATGCCAAAATGTAGTCGATGTGCTTAATTTAACGAATGGAAATAAGATTAAAGCATGTATATTTTCTATCCAATTTTATATGAAAAAGAATCAGTTTAATGTCAAAAATGGTTTGTGGCAAACAGTTTTGATAGAAAGACGATTTAACAATACTTATTACAGAAAATAATTCGTGCTACATCAACGGTAGAGTATGGAACCAGAAGTTTTTTTGCCCACCAGATAAAACGAGGCTAATGATCTCTGACCTTGTGTGACGTAGATTTTGGATTTGTCTATACCAATTATGCGGCTCTTACACTGTCACGACTTTGACCACGATTGTCCACGACCAATGGGGACCATGAAAATCGTAGCAAATCGGGGCATACACGGTTCCAATTTCACTACCCTACGAATACTCACAACATTGCTACGACACTTCTACGAACAATCACGATTGCTGAACGATAATGGAGCCGATTTAAAACAATCCTCCATGATTGACCACGATGTCTTACGATCCTCTAGGATTCTTCTACGACTGCACCACGATCGCTTCAAGATATCAGACGATCATACACGATTTCTCACGATCCCTGCAAGACTGCTCTACGACCAAGGCCGAATTGGCACGATGATCAAAGACTCAGTACGATCATGGAGGATTCGATACGATTTTCTCACGATTAACCACGACTTCTCCCGATTCATCAGGATTTATAACGATCTGAGTAGCGTCGGGATAAAACGTGCTAGCGTCGTCATCAATCGTAGTGCATTCCTGGTGAATCTTGCATTGTCGTGAGCAGTCGTCGTGATATCGTACAGCAGTCGCAACGGAATCTTAGAGGCGTCGTAGATGATCTTGTCTCGTCGTAGCTCAATCATGGTAGAATTCAGTCACGATTATTCACGATTGGCCACGATTACCACGACGACGGCTCACGACTGGGCTACGATTTCTCTACGACCCGATCTAGGATTTGAAAAATGATGCCGACTCGTCACGAATGTTTTGAACATGTCCAAAACAGTCGTGGTCACTCCCAAACTATCACGATCAACCACGATTCCTCAAGATCTCTGCCGACTTCTCTACGATGTTGTTCACGATTTACCACGATTTAAAAGATCGTGGTGAGTCGTGGCCAAAATCGTGACAGTGTAAGAGCCCCTTTAACAATCCCCAAACACTTGTATCTTCTCTTACAGTAATAACTTAATAAGTCTCAATATTTTGTTTAATTAAAGCAGCAAGATTTTCCAGCAGAGGTGTGATTTAATCTGTTCCAGGAAAACTTGTGTGCAATTCTGCCAGGAATAGTCTAAGAATTAAATTACTTGTTTAAGGTGAATGGATATACATATACCAGGTAGATTCCCCCCCCCCCCCCCCCACTCCGCCATTTTTCAAAGGGAGACAACTTTCGGAACTCTTTCAACTGGCCCACGGAAAAAGGGGTCTAATCTTAAAGGAAAGAATTTGCTCCTCAGGAGCAAATTCTTTCCTTTAAGAGCTGACCCCTATTGACATGGGAGACAAATATACTTTTGAAGGAGTTGTCTTCCCTGAAAATGCATCCATTCCCCTTAAGGCAAATGGCTACATCTGACGTAATGTTTGTGCCATTTTCCAGAAAGGAGACAACTTATCAATTTCCTGTTTGGAGAAACTCTGAAAAAGATTTTGTTTGTTTGATTTGAGGTTTAACGTCCCCGTCAACACTGTAAAGGTCCTTTTGGAGACGTTGCTTCCAATTTTGTGGGACTTTTACCCGACAATGAGATGAAATGACATCTCAAGCCCTGTCGCCCAATGAAACCAATAGGGTTTATTAGCATGGACGGTCCGCCTCGCACCGCGGTTCCTGGACAGGCTTAGATCCTCTAAGCGGTTAACCAGTACTAGTGTGCGGGCCGGACTCAGCTCTGCGTGGAAGCATCGTGCAGCCCATATATTTCTTCAAGCCCCTATGGGCGGGGGCGCCTCTGAAAAAGAGACCTTCTCTTAAAGGAAAGAATTGGCTCCTGTGGAGCAAATTCTTTCTTTCAAGAGTAAAACCCCTATTGTAAAGGGAGACAAAACATTCCTGAAAGAGTTGCCTCCCATGAAGGGGAAGCCATTCTCCTTAAGGGGTCTGGATATAATTTCAAGGGACAATCTTATACTATAGAAGACTTTACACAAGTGGTGATTTCATATAAAATTTACGAAAGGAGCCTTTGTCAATTTTCTTAAATATTACAGTCGAACTTCAATGGCTCGAACACCTTTGGGACCTCGAAAATCTGTTCGAGACAGGGGCAGTTCAAGCCACTGAGGATTACTGCCAGGACGCATAACATGATACTTTTAAACAGCCTTTCGGTGTTCTATAATGAAAATGTATGCTGTGTGTACTCATTAGAATCGCCTCCCCGAGGCGATTCTAATGAGAAAATACAGCATACATTTGCAGGATAAAAGACTAAAATCTTCTTAATTATCCCCCACTATTGCTTGTGAAGAGGATTTCCCTAGGGGCTAAAGAGGGAGTTCGACTCAGCCATGATAAATGAGACATCGGTGTTCGAGCCATCGAAGTTCTACTGTATATGAAATGACCACTCATGTAAGATTCTGTCATGTAAGATCTGGGCCTGTACTGTTTGCCAATTACCCGTTTTGGGGTCTTTGGTACAAAATGGGTTAAAGAAAATTATGTCCTGTAACCCTTCCAAGTTATCTATAGAATGTGGACTGGAATCATGTGTTGGGTTTGGCAATTAGCGCAGAACCAGATCAGATGCTACACTGTTTGCTTACAGTACTGCAGTTTAAAGGTGCATTATTGAGCTATCGGTAAAAAATGCTTCCAAAAATAAAATACATATAGCCGGTATTTTTCTTTAAAACAATAAAAATGAATGCATTTTATGCAAAAATGCGAACAATTATGATGACAGGTAAATGAGTTTGAGAGGGATTCCCTAACTAGGTTTTGAACACTAGTTAGATCTATTTTTAGTTCGCGACAAAAATAGAATCCCAATATATGACGTTATGCGAGGTTCATTTTTGGCCTTGTTTGTTTTTCAGGCCATGCCTGAAACGGAAAAAAATATGACGCTTAATACCATGCCATAAGTAACGACACTCAGAGACGATACTGTCGCCATGTATGTGTAAAGTGACAGATTTGTTTTTTGGAACAGAAATTCCGAACACATGTTCAGAGCGAAGGGTAAACACGAATGAAAACGACCATTTTCACAAAGTTCTGAAGCTGTATTTGGCTCCAAAAGTGTACACATGACAAAGGAGTATGCATTGAAGATAAAAACCAGAAAAAAAAGTTTGCGACCCGGTAGCTCAATAATGCACCTTTAAGGGTTAAACAAAACAGTCTAAGTCCCGGTTCAGGACCATTTCCCGGCCCACACTTGGCGTTTTTCAGAGAAAATAAGGCTTGACATTATATGTGTATTTAGAGAAAAAATTTGACCTGACAATCAAGCCTTATTTCTAAAATTTTTTTTTAATAAAAATCAGATCGAATTAGGAGTCAATGTGTATCTATTCACCTTAAATCTAATACAAAGTCAAAAACTGCAAAGAACATAGAACATTTTTACAGCCAAAATGAGACCCAAGATGCTTGCTTCCCAATTGAACTGAGTAGGTGTTTCCCAGAAACTCTATCAACTTCCACTGCAACAGTGATTTCTTTCTGTTGCTGTAAATTGAATTTTAACCCTTTTTGTACCAAATGGAATCTTCCTCCTTATATATAGCAGGCGTCCATTTCAAAATGTGGGGGTGTCAGGTTGTGTTTTTGGAAATTGCCTGAAAAATTTGCAAACAGTGCAGGCCCTGATCAGACGCCGCGCTCTGCGGCGTCTGATCTGGGCCTGCACTGTTTGTCAACTACCCATTTGGGGTTTCCAGTATAAAATGGGTTAACTCTTTCACACCCTTTTGAATGAAACAGTTTCTTTGCAAGTAAATAGTGAAGGACGAGATGAAAAAGCTTGGAATAAGCTGTTGTTTGGGATCTATACCGTTTGTTCTTCATTAACGTTTGCCCAAGCTTAACTACAACAATAAGTTAGTCCAACTTTTTAAGATGGAAAGCCCATTTCAGAAAGCTAGTGTGAAGGGGCAAATAATTCTGTTGCCAACAGGAGCTTTTTGCAATGTAAGTTTTCTGACAGTGTTTTGATAGAAATTTACAATTCTTCTTCTTTCCGGAGTTGAAAATAACTGAACATGCTTAAGTTACAGTAAAATTCCGCTATTAAGACCACCAAAAATTGAGACTAATTCTGCTTTGAAAAGCATATTTAGAAAGTTTCAATTATTCTTTCTTTGTGTTTTCTGCATACAGTGTCCTCTGGTTATAGACCACCTTAGTCCCAACGGTGGTCTTAATATAGGAGTTTAACTTTTACTTTCGGATGAGTCTTTAAACCGAGGTCCCGTCTCCGTATGACCTTAGCTGTTGGTGGGACGTAAAACTAAAACTCACTCACTCACTCACTGATGCTTCAGAAGCCATCTGAGTGTAGGCTGGGAATGGTCCTAAATAGGGACTAAGATTGCTGTACTGTAAGCAGTGTAGACCCAGATCAGGCATCAGGACTACACTGTATGCCAAACCCAACACATGATTCCAGTCCCGATTCTATAGTTAGCCCTTTATGTAAAACTCTGACCTCACAGCTATAAGAATAGCTTGGCTATTTTCTATAAACCGTTACCTGGATTTCTTACGTCATTGATAGTCACATGGACTTCAGCAGTAAAAAGCTACTGTGCTTCATAACTTTGACAAACAATCAACACATATATATTTTCATTACCGAAATGATCCTAGTATTGGGACAGATAGGCTTAAACAAACAGTGTAGACCCTGATCAGACTGCTCCTTCAGGAGCAGTCTGATCAGGGTCTACACTGTTTGCCATTCCGTCTGAACCTATTGGACTCCTTTCTGGATCGTGAAAACAATTTGTTAAAATTTTTGAGACTTACAGCAAGTTCTCAAGGTGTCCGAAGTTTTAGGATTTTTACGGGAAGTCTCCTTATCTGGAGGTATTACCCCATTTTTAGCACTCACTTGATATGTTTGCTGCTTTGGAAACTAGCGTCTGGTTTTCCATCTCTGGTTGGCATTAAAAAACGGTTGTCCTGCAAATGCATAAAATTGACAGCATGTATCAAATCACGCATTATATACCACACATATTCCACAATCTCTTTTATAAAACTCTCTTTTGGCGGAGTCAAAAGCAGTAAACAACCATGTTCTGTCCAAATAAAACAAGAGGACCAAGCTAGCTTGGTCCTGTATCGCTCACCTGAGCTAACAGATTCAAAGTTTAAGGAAGTGCCAACCTTTACTGAAGGCTTTATAGGAGGACATGGTGATGACAGGGTAAGCATTTTCTGAAAATCAAGTAGAATGTAACTCTATGATAAACAGGCTGACCTCACCGGTTTTCAAACTCATTCAAGCTTTTATTCCTGACTTGCTAAGAAGATCCAATCTAAACTGTAGTGGCTATGGTGATGACAAGTTCAAAAACAAGTTTTCAAACTCCTCCAAGCTTTCTGCCTGACTTCCTTGTTTGTAAGTTTCATCAAGATCCGTTCAAAACTAAAGGGGCAGCAGTGATGACAATGTCGAAAATAGGCATTTTCAGCAATCAAAGGCACGTCACTCTATGATAAATGTGCCGACTTGGCCGGTATTCGAACTCACCTGAGGTTTTATTCCCAGCCACCTCACATATAAGTTTCAGAAAAAATCCGATCAAAAATGAAGGGGCTTCAGTGATGACAAGGTCAAAATTTGGCATTTTTAGCAATCAAAGGGATGTTACTCTAAAATAAATGAGCCGACCTGGCCAGTTTTCAAACTCATCCGAGGTTTCATCCCCAGCCACCTTACATATAAGTTTCAGAAAAATCTGATCAAAACTGAAGGGGCTACAGTAATGACAAGGTCAAAAATCAACATTTTCAGCAATCAAAGGGACATAACTCTACGATAAATGGGCTGACTTGACCTGTTTTCGAACTCATCCAAGATTTTATCACCAGCCACCTTACATATAAGTTTCAGAAAGATCCGATCAAAACTGAAGGGGCTACCGTGATGACAAGGTCAAAAATCGGCATTTTCAGCAATCAAAGGGACGTAACTCTATGATAAATGGGCCAACTTGGCCTGTATTCCAACTCATCCTAGGTTTTATCTCCATTCACCTTACATATAGGTTTCAGAAAGATTAGATCAAAACTGCAGGGGCTACGGTGATGACAAGGTAAAAAATTGACATTTTCAGCCATCAAAGGGACATAACTATATAGTAAATGGGGCAACTTGGCCGGTTTTCGAACTCATCCGAGGTTTTATCCCCAGCCACCTTACATATAAGTTTCAGAAAGATCCGATCAAAACTGAAGGGGCTACAGTGATGACAAGGTCAAAAATCAACATTTTCAGCAATCAAATGGACCTTACTCTATGATAAATAGGCCACCTTTGCTGGTATGCGAACTCATCCGAGGTTTTATCCCCAGCCACCTTGCATATAAGTTTCAGAAAGATCCGATCAAAACTGAAAGGGCTACGGTGATGACAAGGTCAAAAATCGGCATTTTCAGCAATCAAAGAGACGTTACTCTGTGACAAGTGGACCAACTTTGCTGGTTTTCGAACTCATCCGAGATTTTATCCTCAGCCACTTTACATATAAGTTTCAGAAAGATTGGATCAAAACTGAAAGGGCTACAGTGATGACAAGGTCAAAAAACAGCATTTTCAACAATCAAAGGGACGTTTCTCTACGATAAATGGGCCGACTTGTTCAGTTTTCGAACTCATCCGAGATTTTATCCCCAGCCACCTTACATATAAGTTTCAGAAAGATCCGATCAAAACTGAAGGGGCTACGGTGATGACAAGCATTTTCCCATAGTAAGTCTATGGGACCTTGTGGTTACCATAGGAACCAAAGTTTTAGAGCGATTTCGAAAAAAAGTTTATGTCATCAATGCCCCACCAGAGGCATGCTACAGATGAGAAATGATTGAGATCAGCCTGCAGGATACAGAGATATAGCTGCTCAAAAGTGTGGACGGACGACCCACTATACTATAAGCTCCCCTGGAGCCTTCGGCCCAGGTGAGCTAAAAATATGTATTATATAGAACAATGACCAATTCTGATCATTTTTCTATACAATCTATATACAGTGAAATTTCGCTATAAAGACAACCTAAAATCAAGACTAATTCTGCTTAAAAAAGTTTATTTAGAAGGGTGCTATTATTCTTTCTTCATGTTTTCTGCACCCAATGTCCTCTGGTCAGGGACTACCTTTGGGACTGTTCAAAAGTGGTCTTAAAGACCACTTTTGAACAGACCCAAAGGTGGTCTTAATATAGGAATTTTACTGTATATATGTATATATTTGTTTTAATCCATCTTCGAACTGAATTATCTCCGAAGCCGTGCCATAATGAACAGTGTTATAAAGAGGTAAAGGTGTGTGTGCATTTGAGTTTTATGTCCCACCAACAGTATAGGTCAAACAGACAGCACCTTGGTTAAAAGTAGACTCATCTGAAAGCCTCGAGAAGCCTGAATTGAACCCAGGAGCCCTGTTTATTAAGGCGACAAGGAGGCTTCGAGGTTCAGGTATATTTCTATTTTTCCCCCCACAAAGTTTTGGCATGTTACCTATCACTGTAATAATGAGCCAGTTTAAGTTCACCCTTGTCCTGCTGAATATTTCCATCTGCCACACCCACTACCGATTATTAACCAATCAGATTGCTTGACGCAAATTTTTACAACAAATTCACAATCTGAATGACAAACAATGTAGATCCAGATCAGATGGCTTCTGAATGTTTGAAAGAAAAGGCATATCCGGGCTCAGCAGGACAAGGGTTAACCCATGAAATGCAAATCACAACAAAAATAGTTGTCTGCTCTGTCGTCTGCCAGTTACTTAAAAGTAATTGTTGAAACAGTGTAGACCCATATCAGCACCGGTGGGTGTGTAGTATGTGAGTGCGTTTGAGTTTTATGTCCCACCAACAGCTAAGGCCATATAGAGACGGTACATCAGTTTAAAGACTCATCCAAAAGTCTGGAGAAGCCCGGGATCAAACTCACGTCCCCTGGTTTATGAGGCAAGTAGCTTATCTGAGTGTAGACTGAGAAAAATAGTCCTGAACTGAAACTTACATTTTTGTTTAATCCTTAAATGCCAGTTCTTTAAGCAAACAGTGTAGACCCTGATCAGGGTCTACACCATTTGCTACTCCATCTGCACCTTTTGGAGGCCTTCCTGAATCATGGAACAAATTTGTTAAAATTTAAGGAGAATTTCAGAAAGTCCTCAAAGTGTCCGAATTTTTAGGACTTTGAGAATTCAGTCAAACTTGGCTACCAGATAGTCATTTTCTTGAATCATACAGTGCAAATTTGTCTGAGAAAGCTTGCTTAATGATATTAACCCATTTCATATGGGTCACCCCCAAAATGGGACTCTTGCTAGCAGTGTAATCAGTCTGATCAGGGTCTAAAATGATTAAAAAAAAAAGTTCCCCGTTTTTAAAAATTAGTATAAATGACTCTATTTGACATCCCCAAGTTTTTAATTGGACTACTGCTATATATAAGGTGGAAAATTTTGAACAAGACAAAATGGGTTAAAATTCAAGGAACATATAGCAAACTGAACTGAAACAGATTATGAAACCAACAAGGCAGTTTCTGGTTTTGCCTTGAAGCTTTAAAACCAGACAAATTTGTGTAATTGCATTTTAAGGTGTTTCATACATTTGCTATTTTTTTCTGATAAAAAGTTTGAAAACAAAGGCAAGGTCATCACTTAACCTGCTCCTTTTGTTTCCAACTGATATATCCGGCCAGTTTAGAAAGAATATGTCTCAAAGCTTTCAAGATACTGCACTCAAAGGTTCCCAAGATACTGTGCTCACAAGCTAAATCCCACTTTGCACTTATACCTCTTAATCCTTTTTGTACCTTACATATGGCAGGAGTCCATTTAAAATTTTAGGGGTTTCAGGCTATGTTTTCTTCTAAACTGATTTGGAAAATGGCTGAACTTTTTGCAAATAGTGTAGGCCCTGACCATACGCGGCGTCTGATCTGGGCTTGCCAGGGTACCCGTTTTGGGGTTTCTGGTACAAAATGGGTTAAAGCTCACACAAGCTTACTTTCTAGTTCTGGAAGTTGCGGATGTTGATTTTCTCATTGTGGTGAAGGAAGCCAGAGTACCTGGAGAAAATGTATTGCTACTATCCTGCAACATGCTGACACTAGTTTCTGAACCCAAGCTTAATTTTGTTGAAATTTCATCATGCTCTGCATGTATATATCTCAAGATGACCTTGAATGAGAGGTCAAGGTCATCGAAATGCATACTTGCAGCTTAACGCTACACTCCGCTCTGATTTTCAGCCACTAGCTTGTGTCACTTAACCATCATGACAATTGTCATCTGCTTTGTCGTCTGCTGATAAATTTAAATACCATCATTGCAAACAGTGTGGACCATGATCAGCCTGCTCCTAGAGGAGCAGTCTCATCTGGGTCAACACTGTTTGCCTGTATGCAGAAATATTTTCTAATACATTTGCTAAAACAAGATCGAGCACCGCATGCGGGTGCCAACGCTCGACTGCAGTTTCTTTTAGTTAAACAAAAATTCTAAGTAGAAAAAGGGGCATAACTGTGCCAAAAATATTTTGAGAGTTACCTCACCTATTGGTATGAGTTCCCCTTTTCATAATGAACAACTATTACGAGTTTCAAGTTAATATGTTCAGCAATGACAGGGATATTACAAAATGTCCAAGTTTTTGCACCACGACGAGGCAGACGACGCAGACAACGACACAGCTATGACAATACCTAGTCGTTTTCTTCGAAAACAGCCGAGCTAAAAATCAGCAGACAACATAAGCAGACAACGTTTTCAGATGAAGTTTTTCTAGGCATCTTAAGGTTTAACAGGCTTTCAAGTGACTCCTGGTGAAAAAGTAGGAGAAAAGTAGGAGCCTGAGATATTAAAAAGTAGGAGAAAAGTAGGAAAAAAGTAGGAACCTGATATAAAAAAGTAGGAGCTAATGGACACAAACTAACACCATATGTCTAACATTTTATCAGCTTTTCATTTTGGGAGGTTTTATTTGTGCATTTGAGTCTAATTTTTTTTATATCCAAGTTAGCTGGCATCTGTAGAATATTAGTGGAAAACCCATCTAGTACAGTTTTTCAAGCCTGCAGCTTGAACTTCCAATGCTTTTGTCAAGAGTCTGCCACTGGCAGATATATGTACCTAGATATTGGCATATGCCAACATATAAATTCAAAAGAATTAACGGATTTTGAAAATTTAAATTTGTGAGAAGCATCAGCTAGAAGATGTCAAGATGAAGGCATCATAACACTGCTACAATGAATTCCTGTCATGCAAAACAAGACAGCATTTCAGTTGCTCACTGAAGTCAAGGCATAAAAGTATTGTTGCAATGAATTTTCTGTCATGCTAGACAAGACAAGAGCTCTAGTTGGTCACTCCAGTCATCACATCATTGCTGCAATGAATTTCTGTCATGCAAAACAAGACAGAGCTCTAGCTGGTCACTCCAGTCATCACAGCACTGATGCAATGAATTTCTGTCATGCTAGACAAGACAGAGCTCTAGTTGGTCACTCCAGTCATCACATCATTGCTGCAATGAATTTCTGTCAAGCTAAACAAGACAGAGCTCTAGCTGGTCACTCCAGTAATCACAGCACTGATGCAATGAATTTCTGTCATGCTAGACAAGACAGAGCTCTAGTTGGTCACTCCAGTAATCACATCATTGCTGCAATGAATTTCTGTCATGCTAGACAAGACAGAGCTCTAGTTGGTCACTCCAGTAATCACATCATTGCTGCAATGAATTTCTGTCATGCTAGACAAGACAGAGCTCTAGTTGGTCGTTTCAGTCATCACATCATTGCTGCATTGAATTTCTGTCATGCTAGACAAGACAGAGCTCTAGTTGGTCACTCCAGTCATCACAGCACTGCTGCAATAAATTTCTGTCATGCTAGACAAGACAGAGCTCCAGTTGGTCATTTCAGTCATCACATCATTGCTGCAATGAATTTCTGTCATGCTAAACAAGACAGAGCTCTAGTTGGTCACTTCAAGTCATCACAGCACTGCTGCAATGAATTTCTGTCATGCTAGACAAGAAAGATCTCCCGTTGGTCGATCACTGCAGTTAAGACATTGCATTACTGCTGCTTTGCTTCCAAAGGATAACCCTTTTATTTGAATTCCTTTCATCCTCCATAAGATAGATCTCCAGTTTTTCATTGCAGTTAAGGCATCATAGCACTGCTTCAATGATGTTCTGTCATGCTAAACAAGACAGAGCTCTAGTTGGTCACTTCAATTAAGGCAACACAGCATTGCTGCAATGAATTACTTTCGTGCTCAACAAGACAGAACTTGCAATGGTCATTGCAGTTAAGGCATCAAAGCATGGAAACAATGATTTACTTTCATACTTAACTAGACAAGAATTCTAGTTTGTCACTGCATTTAGAGCAAATTTAAGCAGCACTGCTGAAATGAATTTCTGTCATGCTCAAAAAGTCAGAGCTCTAGTTGGTCATCACAGTAGTGCTGCAATGTATTCCTCTCATGCTCAACAAGACAGAACCCCAGAGTGTCACTGCATTTAAGGCATCAGAGTACTGCTGCAGTGTATCCCTTTCATGCTAAGGACAGAACTCTAGTTGGTCACTGCAGACAAGGCATCACAGCATTGCTGCAATGAATTTCTTTCTTGCTCAACTGTGAACAAGACTGAGCTCCAGAAGTCACCATAGTTTAGTCATCAGAGCAATGCTGCAATGTGTTTCTGTCATGCTCAACAAGACATAGCCATAGATGGTCACCGCAGTTGAGGCATCACAGCACAGCTGCTACAATGAATTTCTATCAAGCTAAACAAGATAGAACTCTAGTTTGTCACTGCAGTTAATTCATCACAGCACTGCTGCTATGAATTCATGCAGTTAAGGTGTTCAAGCATTGCTGAAATGAACTCCTGTCATGCAAAACAAGACAGAGCTCTAGTAAGGCATCAAAGGCATGGAATCAAAGCATTGCTGCTATGAACTGCTGGTCAATTAAGGCCTCAAAGCACTGTTGCAATGAAATCATGGCATGCTTAACAAAACATAGATCTAGCTGATCATTGCAGTTAAGAAATCAAAGCAATGCTGCTATGAACTCCTGCTTAACAAGGCAGAGCTCTAAGTTGGCAATGCAGTTGAGGCATCAAAGTATTGCTGCAATGAATTTTTGTCATGCAAAAAAGACAAAGCTCAAGCTGGTCACTGCAGTCAAGCCATCACTGCACTGCTGAAGTGATTTTTTGTCATGCTAAACAAGACAGAGCTATAGCCGGTCACTGCAGATAAGGCATCACTGAACTGCTGAAATGAATTTCTGTAATGCTAAACAAGACAGAACAGTTTGTCACTGCAGTCATTGCATCAAAGCATTGCTGTAGTGAATTTTCTATCATGCTCAACAAGACAAGAGCTCCAGTTGGTCATTAAGTTAAAGCATCACTACACTACTGACTGCAAAAATTCTTGTTATGCTCAACAAGACAAAACTATAGATGGTCATTGCAGAATTGCTTTACATCAACATATTACAATTAGTGGTACAGCAAAAAACAAACAGTAGCCAGAGTCTTTGAAATAAAGCCTTGAAAATACTGAGTGTGGTTACTGCAACTTGTACCTATTGAACTGTGACTGAACTGTTTTTGATTGCACAGAATGATTAAAATACACTCTGAAATGATTTTGGATACAGAGACCACCTAAAAATATTTCAGAGTACATACATATGGATACCCAAACCCAAAGAAGTCTATCATATCTGTTAATTACTTATCCCTGTAAAAAACAAACAGCTCTACAATCACACCTAGTACCTGACACCTGTTAAAATGTTTGTTGTCTTATCCATTGTGAGCCAACATTGAAGCAAACTTTGCATATACTCGAAGTGATTACCAGTTACCAGCTTCTACTTTAGTTCCAGCATTATAAGAGGTTGACAGATGAATGTCAAGGCTCTTAGTCAATATGTCATGTAACAAGATGCATTCTACAAATAGGCTGAGATATATGTTATACTTTTAAATGCTTTATTTATTTATTTGGGATCTTAGTTTTTGAACAAATCAAAAAAAGTAGGAGAAGTAGGAGTTTTTCTTGAAAAAGTAGGAACAAAGTAGGAAGAGAACCAAAAAGTAGGAAAAGTAGGAAAAAGTAGGAAAAAGTAGGACTACTTGAAAGCCTGGTTTAATTTAAATCTTTACCATGAATTCACAAGATCTAGATGCTGATCAGCTGGGATCTGATCTGGATCTATATTACTTTCTAAAAGGATATATCCAGATTCAGTAGGGTGAGGAATCTGAAATACATGTGCCTTGAAAACAAAGTCAAGGTCAAGGAACTTGTGAATGCATGTGAGAAGGATATGACCATGCAAGTGAAAATTTACTAACCCTTGCATACTGTAATGATCCTAAGTATTGGGAGGAACAGGCCTCAGCAAACAGTGTAGACCCAGATCAGACTGCTCCTAGGAGTCTGATCTGGGTCCACACTGTTTGCCTGTATGCAAAAATATTTTTTAAAACATTTGCTAAAAAATTCAGCAGACGACATAAGCAGACAACATTTTCAGATGAAGTTTTTCTAGGCATCTTAAGGGTTAACTTAAATCTTTACCAGCTGATCAGCTGGTTTCTGATCTGGACCTATATTATTTTCTAAAAGGATATATCCAGATTCAGTAGGGTGAGGAATCTGAAATACATGTGCCTTGAAAACAAAGTCAAGGTCAAGGAACTTGTGAATGCATGTGTGAAGGAGCAGCCTGATCAGGGTCTACACTGTTTGCTATTCCGTCTCCACTTTTTGGACTCCTTGCTAGATCGCAAAACAAACCCATTAAAATTTAGGAGAATTACAGCAAGTCCTCAAGGTGTCCGAATTTTTAGGATTTTTTTAGATTATCATAAGAAAACATCATAGTTCCAATGCCCATGCTGACACCAACACAAATTGGTGCCCAAAACCATATGTCTCATCTCATCCCTGTTGGAGTAGGAGTGTGTGAGTCGGGGTGAGGACACAAGTTTGTCACAACTGTAACACACTGACCCAAGAGTCATCACGAAAACATGCCTATATAATTGACCACCTCAAACCCCACTTTTATATAGTAAAACTTGGGTTTACAGGGTTGGTTGGTTGATTTGAGGTTTAACGTCCCCGTCAACACTGTAAAGGTCATTTTGGAGACGTTGCTTCCAATTTTGTGGGATTTTTACCAGACATTGAGATGAAATGACATCTCAAGCCCTGTCGCCCAATGAAACCAATAGGGTTTATTAGCATGGACGGTCCACCTCGCACCGCGGTTCCTGGGTAGGCTTAGATCCTCTAAGTGGTTTACCAGTACTAGTGTGCGGGCCGGATTCAGCTCTGCGTGGAAGCATCATGCAGCCCATATATTTCTTCAAGCCCCTATGGGCGGGGGCCGAGGGGTTTACAGGGGGGGGTAAAGCTTATTTTTCTTATATCTGCTCTAAAATATAGATTGTAGGTACTCGTTAGAACCACCTCATCGAGGCAGTTCTAATGTGTACCCACAATCTATATTTTGAGCAGAAATAAGAAAAATATCATAATTTTTTATCTGAAAGTTTTCGTTTTTTGGGGGTAAAATTTATAATGTATCTGTATAGCCATATTTCCTTTATGGTGATGCTATATTACAGAACCATTTGCACCAGTATGCAATAAGTACCTCAATTTCTTAAGATGATGCCAATTTTATGTCTAGTCTAATAGACAAAAGCTGCATTACTTTCCTAATTAGAATGTCAGTCAAAACTATTATGAGGTCTGAAGATCATTATCTGTGAAAAAGTACCATCTTGAACCTAAAACAGTTACTAGGCATTGAACTGAGCTAGCCATAACTCCAGATGAAAATTAACATTGATGATGCAGAGATAAAATTCCTCAACATATATTGTGTGTATATTATCATATATTGTGTGTATATTATATCTCCACAATATATGAATGTTTGTTATAACGAAAGTTATTTAAAACAAGAGCACCGCAAGCGAGCGCCATTCTATATTATTCCAGGATAGAGTTATGGAACTTGATCAGAACGTAGCTCTTGTGATGATACGAGCCCCGCTAAGCGAATTTGTGTCTTCGAGCATTCGGTCACGACAAATTTTAACTGCGCATGTCCAGCCATTCAGAAGGGCCAGGGATATGGCTTTCTGTCTGAAGGTTCCTCTTGATTCACTGCTTGTATGAGCGAGCAACCTTCGTTGCTCGCATCAGCGATAAGTACCAAAATCGCTTGACGGGGCCCATACAGATATGTGTCAAGTTTCATGAGGCTGGGTCAAATACTTTTGAAACTAGACAAAAGTGCCCAGTGGGGCACGTATACCCCCGGCCAGTGCCATCACCTCAGCTGAAACAAGTAGTCATACTGGTTGTTGCTACCAAATTTTAAGTCTCTATGTACAGTAGTTATTGAGAAATCTTTGACACAAAATAATAAAAATATACACTATTAAACAGCAAGAACTACAAAGGGAAATAACTCTAAAAGGCCTGACCCCTTGGCCCTTATTTTCTTTCCCACAATACAACTAGTCATACTGATCATGTTTGCAAAATTTCAAGTTTCTATGTACAGAAGTTATTGAGAAATCTTTGACACAAAATAAAAATATACACTATTAAACAGCAAGAACTACAAAGGGAAATAACTCTAAAAGGCCTGACCCCTTGGCCCTTATTTTCTTTCCCACAATACAAGTAGTCATACTGATCATGTGTGCAAAATTTCAAGTTTCTATGTGAAGCAGTTCCTGAGATATCTTTGACACAAAATAATTGTTTACGGACAGACAGACAGACGGAAAAGACAAAAACTATATACCCCCATTGCATACTTCGTATGCCGGGGGTATAAATATGGCCAAGGTTAAAGTTTTTGTTAAATTTTCGAAAAAATAGGCCAAACTTCAAAGGTCAAGGTCATGGGTCAGAAAGTTTGGTATTAATGGAAAGGTAAATACACGTGAATTTTGAAAGATGTATCGTTTGTGGTAATAAAATGACAGACTAAAACGTTTCCTTGAAACAGGCGTTTTTTCCTATGTCACAAAGGGAAATAAATCAGTCAAACTGCAAGATATGGGTTTTGGAACTTGGTAAGAATGTAGCTCTTGTATTAAGTTTCATGAGGCTAGGGCAATTACATTTGGAAATATGGCCAAGGTTTAAGGTTTTGGTTACATTTTTAGAAAAATAGGTTAAAGTTCCAAGGATAAGGTCACAGGTCAAAAAGCTTGGTATCAATGTCAAGGTCTTGTCCACAGGATTTTAGTGCTGTATTGTTAGTAGTATTCACCTTATTTGCATTATCTGCTGGTTCCTAGTCTGAAGGTTATCAGTGTTGGAAAAACAGGTAACCAGACCCCCCTGACCTTAAAAGGTCAGGGGGGTCTGGTTACCTGTTTTCCCAATATTGACAATGTGCAAGCTGGGAGCCAGCAAATAACGCAAATATGGTGAATTAAGGAGGGTCGCGCATAATTGACTCTGCCGTAATCAGGTTCGAATTTTTACCTCAAAATGATTTTTGTTTCTATTTAGTTTTCAAAGTGTTTTCTGGGGTTTTTGTAACATTTAATAACCATTGCAATGTGCATTTTGTTATAAATTATTTTGCGACTTCATAGACTACTTTCCGGTCTAGTCCGCATGGCTGGAAGCACAGGAAAATAGAGGGATAAACAAACTAACCCTGTATTTTTCCAGCTAATGGTTTGTTTCCTCCGATTGCAGCCCATCAGCTGTCCATGGCAAATCTGAACTCTCTTTAACGCACGATGTTTACTTTATTTTTCCATTGGTGTCAAAAATATAGCCTCGAAGAGTCTATCAGTTCACATATTCCACGGCCATACTTTGTCAACACAAACAAAACCATCAATCAATAGTGACGTTTACTTTAGTTTGCGTGACGTCATATATATGGAAAGAAAACACTGCCATATTTGATAACTAAAAGTGCAGACTGTATTGCCTGGCAGCGCACAATATTCTTTTAACTGTCAGTCGCAGTCTCAGGTTCAATTACTGTTAAGCCATCTCAGTGAACAAATAGCCTGTGCCAGCACCCATAATTAGGATCTTGCACTCAACAGGTGTAGGCCTACTGGTAAACTGCTTAGAGGATCTAAGCCTTCTTAGAGGATCTAAGCCTGCCCAGGCAAAGCGGTGCGAGTCGGCCTGTACCTATTAATAAACTCTATTGGTTCAATTGGCGGCGGGGTTTTAGTTGACATTTCAGTCATAAGGTCGGGTAAATTTCCCACAAAATTGGAAGCGACGTCTCCAAAATGACCTTTACAGTGTTGACGGGGACGTTAAACCTCAAATCAAACAAACAATAATCAAGCATAAGCAAAAGGGTGTACAAGAAAAATTCCCTTTGATCTGTTTTGAATATAAAGATGATGGTTTAGGTTGTGCCACACGGAGCCTTTGTATGCCCACACATCCACCATCATAACAGAATTTTGTCAATGTACCGGCTCCAGCCAATCGGGCTGCATGATGCTTTCACGCAGAGCTGAAACCGACCGCACGTGAGAACTAGTAAACCGCTTAGAGGGTCTAAACCTGCCCAGGAAAATGGGTCCGAGTCGGACCGTCCATGCATATAAACCCTATTGGTTTCGTTGAGCGGCAGGGCTTGAGATGTCATTTTAACGTCATAATATTGGTCATTTTGGAGAGGTTATTTCCCAATTTGTGGGTCTTTTTACCCGACATTGAGATGAAACCTGACAGCCAGTGAAACCAATCTATATGTTTATAAGGACCGTCCGTCTTGCACCACTTTACCTGGGCAGGGCGGTCTACTCGTACTCATGAGTGATTGGGTTAGTATCATGCAGCACAATCTTTTTTTTCAAGGCCAGTTCGGGGCTTTCATGCATTGTAGAGACTATATATATGAGAAGTTTTTGGGCGACGCCTTTGAAGTGGTGTAGCACACTGAAGTGATTCAGCTATGATAACAAGCCCCCCCCCCCCCCCCCCCCCCCCCCCCCCCCCCAGAACTGAACTCGCATGACAAGACATAAAGCACAATGATGAAATGCATTAGGCTGAGAAAAGAGCCTTGAGGAACACCGACCTTCAATTAGAATTCTTCAATGGAACCAACACAAAAACGCATACGGCTCCGCGAATTAGCATACACCCACTGGACCATTCGAACATTCCACTCCTCCTCTTCAAATTTTCTCATTGCCTCCCAGATGACTTTCCGAGACACTCAACCAAATGCCTTCTCAAGGTCTACGAAAGCCACTATGTGGGAATGCAACTGCCATTTTGGCTTTCCGCTAGTGATGTTTCCATTACGGTCTAGTTATTCATGTTCGTGGTTCTTTCCCTTTGGTGTGTCTGATCGGAGGTGTTGGGTAATTGTATCGATTCCAGGTCATTGCCATCACTTCTATCCACTTTCGGAAAGTAAAAGGATAACTTATCTCACCTCCCTTTCACAGTTTGCATAAACAGGCAATAGATAATTAAATAGCGTTTCCGGTCAATATGGCATGAAAAAAAAAAAAAAACTTGTCAAAATTATAGATAAAAAATAATTAGAAGTGTTTCTTCTTTCCCTATAACGTTTGCGGGAACTTAAATGGGAAAAGGGAAATTTTTATATTCTTTTGCATCAGCTTATTGTATTTTTTTTTTTTTTTTTTTATCAATTTCAACCCATTTCATTAGGGGATGGGGTAATAAATTGTCAAAAAAAGAAAGCTAAAAATGTATAATAATGTTTCCCATGTATATTAATAACATATATCTGACATTGTTTGAACGTCTGCGACAATGTTAATGGCTTCAAATCTTTTAAACATGAACAAAACGACAATATGGCTATATCAGAACATGCATTTTTTGGCCAGAAAAATCCATGTTTCACACCATAAAACTTATAAATGAAATGGTGTTTCAATTCTAATGAAATACCTTGTTCATATCACATTAAGGAAGCAAAAGTATGTGCAATAATAAAGGTATAATCCTTGTTCTTGTCATTTAAACAATATCTTAATGCTTTTTTAGCCATTTTTATTGGGGGGTGGGGTAATTTTTTCTGCAATATTTCTCTCAGATGCCTGGTGACATGGTCAAATTTCACGCCTATTTCGTGTATCTAATATTATTACACAATATATGTGAAAATAAGAAAAATCTAAAGACGAAAAATGCAATCTTTTTTCAAATATAGCGAAAATTGCATCTCAAAACAGCAAAACATGCAGAAAAGGACATTTGTAAATAGGTGTTTCGACAAAAATCTGTGAAAGAGTTTGTCTTTCACACATAGGTACCCAAACATGACATTATCCTGCATTGTGTTTTTTAACCAAACTTGGAAATATTGTTTTAAACAATTGTTATCGACAATTTGTCAATGGCTGGGGTAATTATTGAAACATTCGATAAATTCGAAAACAGTACCCATCTTTAAGGCTAAAAAGCTCGAAAAAAAGCCTGGTGTGCCTATATTTTTATACCGGCAAACGAGTGCAGAGATTTCAAGCTACCAAATATAAGCAAATAAAAAAAATCTAAAGAGAAAAGAATTACTCCCCACCCTCCTTAAATAGAGTGACAAAACATTTTTTCTTTAAAAAAAAAAAAAAAAAAGAGAGAAAAGTCAAATTGCATGAGTTATGGAAATTTGAAAGAAAGTAGCTCTTGTGATGGTGAGTACATGTGTGAAGCTTCATGAAGGTAGGCCAAATACTTTTGGAAATATGGTCAAGGTTACATTTTTGGTTAAATTTTTTTAAAATAGGTCAATTATCAAAGGTCAAAAGGAAAGGTCTTATACAAAGGAACATCCATGTGAAGTTTGAAAGCTCTGTTATAAATAATAAAAATGTGTTTCAGAAAAAAAATTAGAAAAGGAGAGATAATTCAGCCAAAATCAACAAAACAGTTATGGCCAAGGCATTGAATGTAGCGGTTGTGATGGTGAGAATGTGGATGAAATTTCATGAGGCTAGGTCATATAGTTTTTAAGTTATAGCCAGGGTTAAGTTTTTGGAACGACAACGACGACAGCACCAACAACGACAACACAGACGCTGGAGTGATGACAACAGCTTGAAATTTTTTCTTCGAAAAAACAGACAATCTAAAAATAATGATAAAGCAAAGCAGGAACTTTATCATCAGTTACCGTATTCACCGTATTTATTCAGACAGACAGGCCTGACTCAGGCCTGTCTGTCTGAATAAATACGGTGAATACGGTTTGCTCAGGCCGCCTGAGCAAACAGTGTAGACCAAGATCAGATTCTAAACATCCAGCCCCGCCCATAGGGGCTTGAAGAAATATATGGGCTGCATGATGCTTCCACGCAGAGCTGAATCCGGCCCGCACACTAGAACTGGTAAACCGCTTAGAGGATCTAAGCCTGTCCAGGAACCGCGGTGCGAGGCGGACCGTCCATGCTAATAAACCCTATTGGTTTCATTGGATGACAGGGCTTGAGATGTCATTTCATCTCAATGTCGGGTAAAAGTCCCACAAAATTGGAAGCAACGTCTCCAAAATGACCTTTACAGTGTTGGCGGGGACGATAAACCTCAAATCAAACAAACAAACAAACATCCAGCAATTTTTAGACACAACATCTGGTAGCAAATTGTACTGGTTCAAATTTTTAAAACAAGTATGATAAGGAGATGAAGAGTCAAATACTGTAAAATTGGGCTAATTGTTAAGTTAACCCTTGTCCTGCTGAATATTTAAATATGTCACACCCACTACTGATTATCAGCCCATCAGATTACTTGATGCAAATTATTGCAACAAATTCATAAACTGGATGGCAAACAATGAAGATCCTGATCAGATGGCTTCTTCAGAAGCCATCTGATCTGGATCTACATTGTTTCAAAGATAAGGCATATCCAGGCTCAGCAGGACAAGGGTTAACAATGCGGCTGGTTGTCCACTGCTGTTATCCACATGAGACCAATAATGTTAAACATCTGAATGCCAATCACGATAATATTGTAGTCTGCTTTGTTGCCTGCTGGTTACTTTAAAATGCATTGTTGCAAACAGTGTGGACCCCTATCTGACTGTCTGACCAGGGTCCACATTGTTTGCTTGTAGGCAAAAATATGTATAGAAGGTTTGTAAGCAGATGCAGCAGACAACATAAACAGATGACATATTGAGATGCATCTTTAGGGTTAAACCGCCTGCAAATTAAAGTTTCATCTACTGGTTTTAACCAATTGTATACAAGGGGACTCTGCCATTGCTTTATGTTGGACAAGTTCGTTTGACATAAAAGGAGTGTCAGGTCTATTTTTTCATTTTTATTCTATTTTTGAAGGAAAATTCTGTTTATAAATAGTGCTGGCCCTGATCAGATGCCGCATTCTGTGGCATTGGATTTGGGCCTGAACTGTTTGCCAAGGTACCCCTTTAGGGGTATTCCACATGCAAAGGGTTAAAAGAAAGATCACAATAAAAATCAAAGAACTGAGAGTAGTGCTGGATTGACTGTCTCTGAGTGTAGGCTAAGAAAATAGTCCTGGAATGACACTTATAGACTTTCATTTAACCCTTAAAATCTGTATCTTTTTTTTTAAGCAAAAAAAAGTGCAGACCCTGATCAGACACCGCATTCTGCAGCATCTGATCTGGGTTTTCACTGTTTGCCAAGCCCAACCCATGATTCCAGTCCAAATTCTATTGATAAGAATTGCATGGCTATTTTCTATAAACAACCTTTACCTGGGTTTCTGACAAGTCAGCGATAGTCACATGGACTTCAGCATTGGAAGGCTAGCTGCACTTTATAACTTTGGGTGGATTGATAAACAATCCCTGCAAGAACCAGAATGTGGTTTTTAACCTATATATGCTGAAGTCATAAAAAATTTGGACATTAGACCCAAACAGAATGAGGCAGCTGATCTGGGTGCTAATTCAACACAGGCAGTTGTCATTTCTGGTGAAGGAATGTGCACTGTACTGGTTCACTGCTGCCTAAGTAAAGATTGGTTAAGTCAAGCCACAGGCTTGATATGAGCTTAACAGTGTTGGCTGTACCATTACCAACTTATCCCCAGCCCCAACCGTTACCTAACCCAACCCAACCACTGCAGTTTATCCCTTAAGACAGCAACGAAAAATTGCACCTGAAAATGTAGTGTGTTTAAGTAGTCTGCAGAATCACCGCAAACTTTTTAAAATCAGTTTTGCACACAGGCAAGCAGTGTGGACCCAGATCAGACTGCTCCTAGAGGAGCAGTCTGATCTGGGTCCACACTGTTTCTAGGAGCAGTCTGATCTGGGTCCTAGAGGAGCAGTCTGATCTGGGTCCACACTGTTTCTAGGAGCAGTCTGATCTGGGTCCACACTGTTTGCAACAATGGGTCTGAATACAAAGCAGAGGACAATTGTCATGTGGGTTAAAGTCCCCCGCACCCCCCCCCCCCCCCACACACACACAATGGGGTCGGTGCACATAAGCATGTACACACAGATAAACACTGACCTTAACCCATTTAGTACCAGAAACCCCAAAACGGGTACCCTGGCAAACAGTGTATGCCCAGATCAGATGCCACAGAACGCGGCGTCTGATCAGGGCCTCCACTTTTTGCTAAAAGTTCAGTCATTTTCCAAATAAATTTTCACAAAAACACAGCCTGACAAGTGACAACCATGAATTTTGAAATGGACTCCTGCTATATATAAGAAGGAAGATTCCATTTGGTACCAAAAGGGTTAAATATTGCTGATCACACAAGTTTACCACAACAATATACTCATAAAGTCATATTATATCAAAGGACTGTGTCATCACTGGATTCCCTAATGATAAAATATGGGCAACAGACTCACTAGAAAGCTATTCTTATGTCATATCTTATCAAGTTGATTCCCATCAGTTAAATATATCTTCATAGCCTGTTCAAACTGTCTGCAAATCCCAATATTGTTTAAAGGAAAATGAAAACACTTTCAGGAAAAGTAACTCTTTAACCCATTTAGTACCGAAACCCCAAAACGGGTACATTGGCAAACAGTGCAGGCCCAGATCAGACGCCGCAGAACGCGGCATCTGATCAGGGCCCCCACTGTTTGCTAAAAGTTCAGTCATTTTCCAAATAAATTTTGACGAAAACACAACCTGTCACTCCTAAACTTTGAAATGAACTCCTGCTATATATAACGAGGAAGATTCCATTTGGTACTAAAAGGGTTAAAAATAGCTTAATTCATCATATCTATGGTGGTCTGCACATAAAGGAAAGAATTCACTCCTAAGGCTTCAAGAGCAGGCCAGGTTTGGTACCTCAGTAGGATTGTGTTTCTGATTTGTAATCAGGAGGCTGCAGGTTTGATACCTACCAAGTTGCCTCCCCTGAGGATGTTTTCATTTCCCGGTATTTTGAGACATCTTATAAAATTACTGGAGTCACACTTGACCCTCCTTTACAGTATGATTTTGGATACTTCAGCTTGGATCCCAAAAAATGTTTTTTCTCCATACACTTCTGGGGCCAGTTGTTCAAAGCATTGTTAGCTTGACGGGCTCATTAGTGGTCATATTGTTAACTCTTCTAGCAAGTACAATATCGCAAATTTTGGTATTTTTGCATCCGCAAAAGCTGCTCACATTTTTTCAGCAAAAATTTCAGCATATTTGCCATATTTAATGACCAAAGTTTTAACGATACGTTAACTAATGACGTCGTTAGTTTTGAACAACTGGCCCCTGGTTTGAATACAACATTTTAGAAAGAAGCCTCCGTAGGGTAGTGGTCATAAACCAGGGGTCCATTCTGGGAGACCTGAGCAGACTGTCTCGATAAGCAGTCTGCTCATTGTGACTCTTGTTTGCTTATGGTATAGGGCACCTTTTTTCCGGGGGAAACGGCCCCTGTTGTCTTGGGAATGCAGCCAGCTGCATTATGACGTCAGAAGCAATCACAAAATCAATGCTTCACTAAAGAGACTATCTTGTCTATTTCAAGACCTACAGGCATAGGTTGTTTGTATTATAGTCCCAATAGGATTTATCCAGGAAAATTTGAAATTTTTCAACTTATACCTACAGCACTATTAGCTAACATTAAGACTAATGCTTCCTTAAACAGTGCTTTCAAAACTTTTGATTTTATTTTCGTTGTGTTTTCTTATCCCAATGTCCTCTACTAAAAGACTAACCTTTAGACTGTTTAAAAGTGGTCTTAAAGACAACTTTTGAACAGTCCTAAAGTTTGTCTTAACCCTTGACCTGCTGAATATTTAAATATGCCACACTCACCACTGTTTATCAACCAATCGGATTTCTTAATGCAAATCATTGCAACAAATTCATAAACTGAATGACAAACAGTGAAGATCCTGATTAGATGGCTTCTTCAGAAGCTATCTGATCTGGATCTACATTGTTTGAAAGGGTTCAGCAGGACAAGGGTTAATTAATATAGGAATTTTACTGACACCTGAACTCCTTAATTGTGTTCAAAATAGTTGGATAATTGGAAAACAGTGTAGACCGATGCGGCATTCTGTGGTGAGAGAGAGGGAGAGAGAGTGAGCTCTATCCCACCTGCTGCAATCATAGCCGGCTTTGCCCGAATGTTAGATACCCAGATGCTGGAAGATATGCAATATCTTTGCTTACCCAATCCATCCTTATACACCACAACTTCATTACAACACTATTAATGGGGTCCAAAGCAGAAACCGTGTTAGCTAAACAACCATGTTATATCCAAACAAAAATGTATAGATTATATAGAACAAGAATTCCGCCGAAGGCTATGTCGCACCTGTGGGGGCGCAAAGTCACCCAACCGTGATATGTAGGTAGTCAAGGTCAAACATAGATGCTTGCATAAAAGTTTCCATTCTTAAATGCAAGCTTGTACTAATTATCATTAATGAAGCTCTAATAATTCTTGAGACATCAACTTAACCAATAGTGTGAACGCTAGGGTGGTCGCAACATTTTACAAAGTCAGAGAACCATGAAATTTAGGTCAAGGTCAAACATGAATGCTTGCATTTAAGTTGCCATCCCCAGATTCAAGTTTGTACCAAATATCATTAATAAAGCTCTGCTAGTTCTTGAGAAATAAACTTGACCATTAGGGTGAACGCTAGGGTGGTAGCAAATGTTGACGCCTTGACGAACGAACGGACGAACGAATGGACGGAAAACCGGGCGCCTATATGGTGCCATGCTAATAGCAGGGCGACAAAAATGACCAATGGTCATTTTTCTATATAATTTATACATTTTTGGGATCTATCTCAAAACCGTGTTATATCTAAAACCGTGTTATAATGAACCGTGTTATTATGAGGTTGTGGTGTAATTGACTCAAATGCAGATGGCTCATTTACCCTAGGAAAATTTTCCAATAACTCCGACTATTAATATCAAGGGGGGAAACCTACGTCACGATGACGTCACAATTTTACACCAAGGCGGTCGCCATCTTGAAAGGAACTCTCGCTTCGGTAAGTATTTCTGTGTTAAACATATATTTTACGCACAATCTTGACATAGCTATTATCGCAGAGTACGGGCAAAATTACAATGTTTTGTCAGCAAAAAGAAATTTAGGCAAGCTTTAAGTAGTATGGATGAACACGTCGGATTTAGTTAATTTCAGCGATCCATTCGTCAACACTCTGGATATGAAAATCATTCATATGAAGCAGTGCAGTGTTTTCATTAATCCTCAAGTAACGAGTACACGACTTTTTCAGAAGAAAATACCATAGAAGTGTTTATTTGTATTAAAATTAAAATTTTTGAACTTTATAAGACGTTTTCAGTAAATGGTATCGTTAACACTCGATCTGAAAAGAGATACGTACACACTCTGAAAATCAGTATATACTTGTTTCTCGTGACAACCTGAAAAGCAGGGTAAAAGGCGCCAAATTATCTAAAGGTTACAAGTATCTTGGACAATAATGGTGGCCAGATGAACAGGCAGTTGTAATGTCCGCTCCCTTGTCACCTAAGAAGATATAGCCCACTCTGGAGCATTGTCGTACTTGCGTTGAGGTATAAAACAACAGAATTGGGTTTACATTTATCTCTGAAAATAAAGAGTCATACAGGCTAACGAAGAATAGGCAGACATCTCTTGAGGTCCTCAATGGTCTCTTACATGAGCGGAAAAATACTGTCGTGGCTGAGAACTAAACTTCTTGCAATGATCTGCTCGTTATAAAAAGGCATTATCTTACTTTATTTAAGCCAGCCTCGGTTGCTCAGTTGGATGCGCGTCTGACTGGTGATCAGGAGGACGCGGCTTCGTTACCTACCAGGGTCGGCAACATTCTTTCGTGGAGATTGATCATGGAATCTTTTCTATGGTCAGTCTCTCCCTTCCGCTGATTCAAGAAGGGCAGTTGTCAGTTTCTGGCGATAGAATGTGCGCTGTACTGGTTAACGTATAAGCCTGCACTGAAAAAGTGTGGATAGGTAAACTGACCGGGATAAAAATGACCTAAATATTGTTGACTGGGCCCTTAAACTCCAATACAAACAAACAAACTTACTTTAATCAAAGTAGTAATAGAACAGGTGGGTCAGCTGTCTCTTGGGTGGGTTTGAAAAATACACGGTGACTTAGACTGTAAACATTTGTTTATTTCTTACATCCGTGTACAAAAAGCAAACAGTGTAGAGCTTGATCAGATGCCGCGCTCTGTCGCGTCTTGTTAGGGCTTACACTGTTTGCTAAACCCAACACACGATTTCAGTCCAGATTCTATTGATAACCATATTATTGAATACGCCGTCCTCACAGCTATAAGAATAAGGCGGCTATTTTCTATAAATAACAGCTACCTTTAGTGATGGTCAGGTGGACTTAAGCACTATTTAAAAAAAAGCTCCATTGCTTAGTAACTTTTGTCGACCAAAAAACAATATTGTACACTGTAGCACAGTTTTGATGAAAAGTGGAACACTTTTTGTAACGTTAATTTGACATTTACCTCACTCGATGCAGTATTTGGCATAACACCCACAAAAAGTAGGCATTTTGTGTAGTTTCAACGTTATTTATTTTAATTAATGAGCCGGTGCAAGAAAAAAGCTACAATAAGGCAATTTATGTGCGACGATAGACTACCCAGATCAGCTTGCATACCCGGGCAGTCTGACCGGTGTGTTCTTGAGTTTTAAAAACAGTAGTAATATTTGACATTTCCCACACCTGCTTGTTGTATAAACCGATCCTTATCGAGGCCCCAATGACATTTTTTTCTCGTAACGCTGTTCAGGATCTGCTGTTGGACTTGTGCGGTTGGTTAGGATTAAGAATCGTCCGTACAACGAGCAGGTGTGAGGAGTGTAATAGCTCACTATTGTTTCAAAAGCGAAATATTACACCGATCAGATGCATGGACTGGTCTAGGTATTCACTAGTCGCACATGTCATATTTTAGCATTTGTCTTGCACCGGCTGATATATTGACAAAAACAAAACAAATAACGTATCAACTACAAATATAAAAGAAAAACGTCTACTATTTTCGCGCGATACACAAAAACACTACGAACGGCATAAACATATGAAATGATGATGCCTGTTTGGTTGAAATTGAGGTTGAATGGCCCCGTCAACAGCACTTAGGTCATTTTCGAGACGTTACTTCCAATATTTTCGGGACTTCTATCCAACATTAAGATGAAATGACATCTCAAGCAATGCCTTCAGTGAAACAAATAGGGATTCCTGACCATTGCATTTACTTCTATTTTATACACATGTATGGTCCAACTCGCACCACTTTTCCTGGGCAGGCTTGGGGTCTTTGGGTGTTTGTGTCGCTTGTATTATTTTATTTTGGATAGTCTTTTGGCCATTTTGTGAGAAAGTAACGGTCCTTTTGGCTTTCCGCTGTTGGTGTTTCCGTTTGGGTATGTTGTTTCATGTTTGTGTTTCTTTCCCTTTGGTGTCTCTGATGGGAGCTGTGGGTTAATTGTATCGATTCCTGATCATTGCCTCTACTTCTAATTTGGACCCTCTAAGTGATTACCAGTATTCGCTTATATCCTTTTGTTTTGGACAGCCAACTGGCCATTTTGTTGGAAAGAAACTGTCATTTTGGCTTTCCGCTAGTGATGTTTAGAGTCTAGTTATTTCATGCTTGTGTTTCTTTCCCTTTTGTGTCTCTGATGGGAGCAGTGGGTTAATTGTATCGATTCCTAATCATTGCCTTCACTTCTATTTTTCATATGCAGTTGGGATGATAACTTATATAGTGTAAGAGGCAGTGATTTTTCTTGACATCCCATTTCATCTTTACTTTAATTCTTTCTCTCTATCATAGGTCTAAGTTAAATTTCATCAAAAATTTCCTAGGAACTATAAAATGTTGAAACTTCAATCTTTATCATAGTGTGGCTTTATTTTTATTTTCTTGTTGCCTTGCTTCCAAAGGATTATATTTTTCTAGAACGTAATATATTTCACCGTAGCTGGTGTTATGGGAATATTTGGCGTCCGTAAAATGTTTATCTGCTCATCATCAAAGTGTGGATTTATTTTCCAGTCATTTGGTATCATTGATGCTACTGCAGGGGTTCGTAAATGTTTGAGGGTTAGTGATGGGGCCTAACTGGCCGAAACTAGCTAGTCTGGTCCATAAAAAAATCGTGTACACTCCACAGTTTTCAGTTCTGTCTTGTAGTCCTTGCTTCGAAGGATTACCCTTTTCTAGAACATTTGTATGCAATGCAAAAATGATGGCTTATATTGTATAAAAGGCAATAAGCATCTTCAGCTTATTTGTTCATCTATTCTTTAAATCTTCTCCCAAAAATTAGGCCAATATTAATATTTTGTCAACGTTTTCACAAGAACAAGAAAAGATAGAAACCTAATTTCGCAGCATAGTCCTTGGGTGAGCCTCTACTTAGATTTTTCTAGCCTTAATAGCTTAATGAAACGCATGTCTTCCATGGGGCAGAGCCCAACTGAACTATGGTGAGTATAGTGGCCCAAGGGCCTCTTGTTTTTACAGATATTTTAAATCTGAACCATTTGTTTTATCGTCATTTTTTTCGCAACTCGGCGCAACATTGTAAATAGTTCAAGTGCGACAATGTTCTAGACTGGGCAATGTCTTCTTAAGTGACAAGAGAGCGGAAATTGTGATCGGCTGTTCATCTGGCCACCACTATTGTCAAAGATACTTGTTACCCTGCTTTTCAGGTTGTCACGAGAAACAACTATATGTGGCCTAGTGGTTAAGAGCGCTGACTCTTGATCATTACGTCTCTCACCGCTGTGGTTCGAGCCTCGCTCGGGTCATATGTGAGACGCCAAGTTCTGCGACGGAAGGTCATGTGGTTTTTCTCCGGGTACTCCGGTTTTCGCCCACTTTTGATTAGCGATCGGCTCGATATGAGTGAAATAACCTTGAAAGGGCCGTAAAACCCAAAAAAAAAAAACCAAAACAAACAAACAACTATATGCTGGTTTTCAGAGTGTGTACGTATCTCATTTCTGATCGAGTGTTAACGATACCATTTACTGAAAACGTCTTATAAAGTTCAAAAATTTTAATTTTAATACTAATAAACACTTCTATGGTATTTTCTTCTGAAAAAGTCGTGTACTCGTTATGAGATGATTAATGAAAACACTGCGCTGCTTCATATGAATGATTTTCATATCCAGAGTGTTGACGAATGGATCGCTGAAATGAACTAAATCCAACGTGTTTATCCATACTACTGAAAGCCTGCACAAATTTCTTTTTGCAGACAAAACATTGTTATTTCGCCCGTACTCTGCGATAAAAGCTATGTGAAGATTGTGCTTAAATCATCTGTTTAACACAAAAAAACTTACCGAAGCGAGAGGTACTTTCAAGATGGCGGCTGCCATTGTCTTTCTGTGTGACGTCATCGTGACGTAGGTTTCCCCCCTTGAATATATGTGGGATATCTGTATTTCATCTAGAAAATGTATGTTGTTTGTTTGTTTGTATTGGGGTTTAAGGGCCCAGTCAACACTATTTAGGTCATTTTTGAGCCGCTTGGTTTACTTATCCACACTTCTCTTGGGCAGGCTTATACATAAGCGGTTAACCAGTACAGTGCACATTATTTCGCCAGAAACTGACAACTGCCCTTCTTGAATCAGCGGAAGGGAGAGAATGACCATAGAAAAGATTTCATGATCAATCTCCATGAAAGAATGTTGCTGACACTGGCAGGTATCGAACCCACATCCCCCTGATCACCAGTCAGATGTGCAGCCGGAAAATGTATGTTGTGTGATCTCATTAGATCCCTCCATAGGCGATTCTAATGAGATCACACAGCATACCTGTCATTTAAAATATGTCCTTCGTCAGAAGCCATCTGATCTGGATCTACATTGTTTCAAAAATAAGGCATACAGGCCTCCTAGTGGCCCACTTTGAAAATATAGGTTTTTATATAGGTTCTTCTTACTCAAAATATAGGTTATTTACAGGTTTTTCAATAAAAATACAGGTTAAAAAAGAGTCTTCCAAACTTACATAAAGATTTAAAACTGAAGAAAAAATATTTGATGAATTTTTGTGCCACAATTACTCAGATAAAGTTGATCTAAATTTTACAAAGTCCGAGCGAGCGAAGCGAGCGAGAAAAAAAACAAACAATTTCTTGACAGTTTTCATCACTTTTTATGGGACTAAAAAGTAAAAAATAGTAGTGCATTTTAAAGAAAAGTTAGGGTTGTGTCGCAAGAAGGTTCAAAAAGTGAAAAATATAGGTTTTTCATGAAAATACAGGCTTTTTATAGGTTTTATGAACAAAATAAAGGTTTTATAGGTTTGGCACAAAATTATAGGTTATTATAGGTTTTATAGGTTTTGCTAGGAGGCCTGGGCATATCCGGGATTAGCAGGACAAGGGTTAACCCATTTAGTACCAGAAACCCCTAAACGGGTAGTTGGCAAACAGTGTAGGCCCAGATCAGACGCCGCAGAAGGCCATTTTCAAAATGAATTTCGATGAAAACACAACCTGCCACCCCTAAATTTCGAAATGGACTCCTGCCATAAGGTGGAAGATTCCATTTGGTACAAAAAGGGTTAATCAAAGTGATACTATGAATAAACCTCAGTGGCCCAAATTATCCTAATCTAGAACAAATTTTCATGGCCCTCAAGGTGTTGCAGCCATTGAAGTTCGATTGTAGGTTTAAATTTTTTATATTTGTTTAGATTTTTGACATTTATTTATTTTAATACATTTTATGCAAAAGTTTATAATATAAACCAGCATAGGTTATTAATTATCTGAGTTGGCATTTTCAGAATGAAAACTATAATTCATAATATTCTGAAAGACAGTTTTTATTCAAATGGAAAACAAATTAGTTCCAGTGCTCATTTTGATATAAAACTGATCAATCATGTCCTGGATACAGGTTCCATGTTTAAACTTTCAAAATATTTACATTTGCTTTTCAAGACTTTAATGATCCAGATTTTCTTCTTCTCAAACAATATTATTTTTGTTCCTTGGAAGTATAAGCCAAACCGCAAAAAAAACAGGGCCCTGATTTGCTCACCTGATTGTCACTGTCTCAGTGCATTCTATTTTTAGCTCTGGTGGCCATCTTGTTCATCAGAGCAGAACAATTTTAGCTATTTTGGTAGGGAGTCACCTAGGCAACATTCCAAGGGTTTAGGAGGAATTCATGTTTGAAGTAAATTTGTTTTTTCTATTTTTAGCTCTGGCAGCCAACTTTTTAAACTGAGCAGAACCATTTTAGCTATACTGGTAGGGACCCATGTAGGTAACATTCCTGTGAAGTTTGAATCAAATTGGCCCAAGGGTTTAGGAGGAGTTTGTGTTTGAAGCAAATTTATGTTTTCTATTTTAGCTCGAGGGGCCATTTTGCTCATTCGAGCACAACTGTTTTAGCTCTTTATGTAGATTTTGTTTGTTTTGTTTGTATTGGAGTTTCACAGCCCAGTCAACACTATTTTAGGTCATTTTTGAGCCGGTCAGTTTATCTATCCACACTTTTCCTGGGCATGCTTATACGTAAGCGGTTAACCAGTACAGTGCACATTCTTTCGCCAGAAACTGATAACTGCCCTTCTTGAATCAGTGGAAGGGAGAGAATGACCGTAGAAAAGATTCCATGATCAATCTCCAAGAAAGAATGTTGCTGACCCCGGCAGGTATTGAACCCGCGTCCTCCTGATCATCAGTCAGACAGGCATCCGACTGAGCTACAGAGGCCGGCTATTTAGGCAGAGGGTCATCTAAGCAACATTCCTATGAAGTTTGAATGAAATTCGCACAAGGGTGCAAAAGGAGTTGTCATTTAAAGATTTTTCTGTATTTAGCTCTGGTGGCCATCTTGTTCACCAGAGCGGAACAATTTTAGCTATTTTGGTAGCGAGTGACCCATGCAACATTTCTGTGAAGTTTGAATCAAATTGGCCCAAGGGTTTAGGAGGAGTTCACATTTATGATGTTTCATTTTTTAGCTCTGGGGGCCATTATGCTCATTTGAGCAGAACCGCTTTAGCTATTTTTGTCGAGGGTCATCTAAGCAACATTCCTATGAAGTTTGAATGAAATTGGCCCAAGAGTACAGGAGTGGTCATCCTGTTCATCGGAGCGGAACAGTTTTAGCTATTTATGTAAGGAGCCACGCAGGCAACATTCCTATGAAGTTTGAACCAAAGTGGCACCAGGGTTTAGGAGTAATTGGCATCTGAAGCAAATTTAGGATGTTTTTCTATTTTCAGCTCTGGTGGCCATTTTGCTCATCGGAGTAGAACCATTTTATCTAATTTGGTAGAGGGTCACCTAAGCAACATTCCTATAACCTTCAAATGAAATTGGCCCAAGGGTACAGGAGGAGTTGTCATTTAAAGATTTTTCTATTTTTAGCTCTGGCAGCTAGCTTGTTCATTGGAGCGGAATGGTTTTACCTATTTTGGTTGGGAGTCACCCAGGCAATATTCCTGTGAAGTTTGAATCAAACTGGCCTAAGTGTTTAGGAGGAGTTCGCATTGAAAGCATATTGCTGAATACGCACGATGGACAACGGACATGACTGATCACAATAGCTCATCATAGGCGAGGTAAAAAAAAAGTTGGTACAGGGCCATAAGAGAACATTTTAGTGAAATTTTTTAGAAATCGAGCCATTGACTTCTTTGGAGATTTTTCTCTTTTTAGCTCTGGCGGCCATCTCATTGAGTAGAGTAGAACAATTTTAGCAATTTTGGTACAGGGCCATAAGAAGAACCTTTCTCTGAAATTATTTTGAAATCAAGCCATCGCCTTGAGTGGAGATGTTGTTTAAAGGTTTCTGGTGGCCATCTTGTTTAATGGAGCAGAACCTTTTTAGAACAATTATAGAAACATGTGTGAAGTTATTTTGAAATTGGATCAGTGGTGGATGTCATTAGAAGAAATTGTTGATGACAGACCGATGGCCGGATGACAGACAACGGAGATCACAATAGCTCACCTTGAGCACCTTGTGCAGGTGAGCTAACTTGCCATCTGTTCCAAAAGTTTCTGTGGTGCCTTAAGGGTTTACCATAATGATCCTAAGTATTGGGACAGGTAGGCCAAAGCAAACACTGCAGACCCTTATAAGACTGCTCCTGAAGGAGCAGTCTGAAGTCTGATCAGGGTCCACACTATTTGCCATTCTGTCTGCACCGTTAAGACTCCTTTCTGAATCATGAAACACATTTGTTTAAATTTTAGAAGAATTACAGCAAGTCCTCAAGGTGTTTGAATTTTTAGGATTTTTACGGTACTTTAACCCTTTTGGTATAAAATGGAATCTTCCTCCTTATATATAGCAGGAGTCCATTTCAAAATTTAGGGGTGTCAGGTTGTGTTTTCTTCAAAAACTATTCGGAAAATGACTGAACTTTTATCAAACAGTGGAGGCCCGGATCAGACGCCGCGTTCTGCGGCGTCTGATCTGGGCCTGCACTGTTTGCCCTGGTACCCATTTTGGGGTTTCCGGTACTAAATGGGTTAATGGATTGTAAGCCATGTGTGTTTGCGTGGTACCTACCTTCTCTTTATGAGCGGGAAGATCTATATCTATATGTAGTTCCTGGGAGTGGGACCCATTCACTGATAACACAGGTGGCTTTGACACATGACTACTATAATGTAAGTTTGGGGCATGAACAGATTGGTGTTTCTCATAGTGCTGAACATGTACATTATTGTCCTTCTTTGGATCCTTGTTCTCCTTCTTTTCTCCTGAAATGATACATGAAGAAAAAGAGATCTTTACAATTTCAGGATAATTTTCCATTGTTTCAGAAAAAAAAAAACAACAAAAAAACACGAACATGTCCCCGGGCATGGTTGGTTGGTTGGTTCATTTGAGGTTTAACACTGTAAAGGTCATTTTGGAAACGTTGCTTCCAATTTTGTGGGACATTTACCCGACACTGAGATGAAATGACATCTCAAGCTCTGTCGCCCAATGAAACCAATAGGGTTTATTAGCATGGACAGTCCGCCTCGCACCGCGGTTCCTGGACAGGCTTAGATCCTCTAAGCGGTTTACCAGTACTAGTGTGCGGGCAGGATTCAGCTCTGTGTGGAAGCATCATGCAGCCCGTATATTTCTTCAAGCCACTATGGGCTGGGGCGGCCCCAAGCATGGACATTTTTTTTTCCAAAGTTGGTCACTGTTCAAAGTCAATTTTTTGTTTGGGTGGGAAGCCTTTGACACAAGGAGCCTACAATCATGCCAAATATGTAGGCTCTATCTTAAACGGTTCAAAAGTTATGAACAATAATATTTTCTTCTTTTATGTAGGTCATAGGTCAAGGTCACAGGTCAAATTTTTTTTTGCATGAATGTAAAGCTCTTGTCACAAGGAACCTATATGCTAAATATGATGGCTCTATCTTAAACAGTTCGAAAGTTACAACCAAAATGTTAATTTTTTCTTTTAAGTAGGTCACAGGTTAAGGTCACAGGTCAAAAATTCTTGAGTGAATGTAAAGTTCTTGTCACAAGGAACCTACATGCCATATATGAAGGCTCTATCTCAAACAATTCAAAAGTTATGACCAATGTTATCTTTTTCTTTTAAGTACGTCAAAGGTCAAGGTCAAGGTTCAAAAGTTATGATCATAATGTTTTTTATTTTCCATTTTAATAGGTCAAGGTCACAAACAAACAAACAGACAGGGCAAAAAACAATATGACCCCACTATCGCTACCGGGGGACATACAAATACACAACCACAAAAGTGGATAAATGGTCCTGGCAACAAATTTCTATATTCAGTTAGGGCATGAACAGCTCAGGTATAAGAACCAAAAAAACTCTTAATTCCGAATCTCGGCATTTCGAGCACTTTCCAAAACACTCGGAATTGTTCCGAGTAGATGTATATATTCGGCGGACACTCCTCGAAAACACTCCCAAGGTCCGCGCTAAGTATGCGGTACGCGAAGTTTCGCGAAATTATTCCGAGTCGTAATATCGTACCTGGAGGCAATATTTTCTCATGAAGTTATGCGGAAATACTCGGAGGAATTTGACGAAATACCTGGGCATTTTTTTGTTTTGTTTATTTAATGTTCTTTTACCATCATATATATTTATATATAATTGATAATATATATCACTGATAGTTATTATAATGTAAACAATGTCAAAAGTCAACGAAGAGGTAATCACTAATTACCCAGGGTGTGAAACTGTACAGTGATTTCAAACAAGGGAATCAGTTGGGCATGATGAGTACATACAACTCTTTCAAGTCCGTAATTGAAAGCATGTTGAACATTATAAAATTATGGTTAAATTCGATGTAATTACCTTAGAAATGTTAATTAGGTAATTGTAAGAATCCCCGTGATAACGTCGTTTTGCGTAATATGTGGTCGCTGTCTGCAGTCAGTCAGAGTTGTCTCTCTTAGTAAACTGTCAATCAACCAGCAAGCTTCCCTTCAGACAATAGTGCAAAATCGGTCATTTTGAACTCAAAATTTCTCCATGTAATTTTGATATTTTCAAAAAAAGAAAATTATTTTGATATAATATAATCATTTGTCTTTCATTCTTTAATAATTTTAATGTGAAGTATAATTGGACAAATGAGAAACAAATAATCAATGGTGATAACTGTCAGAGAAATTTTAACGGGTTTGGACGCCATTATTGGCTTCTTTTAAACTCAAAGTTCTCCATGTGATTTTGATATTTTCAAAAAAAGAAAATTATTTTGACATAATATAATCATTTGTCTTTCATTCTTTAACCTTTAGCATGCTGTAGGCGCATTCGTGCGCCCGTGAAAATGTAATGGCGCCACGCTGTAGGCGCAATCGTGCGCTGAAATTGACTGGTGTGCTTGGTGCGACTCATAGAAAAGGAGGAACTCTCGTTTTTCGGTGCGGTTTGGCATTTCGGTATCAAATAACATCCGGGCATCGATGAAAAAAAAAAACTTGCCGTTTCGATGTTTTTGGATGGATTTTCTTTGGGTTTTCTGGGTAAGGATGCAATTTTTTGGAGGAAATTGCTACTTTTTGACGAACTTGATCTAATCGAGCCCAAAATACGCTCTGAAAGTGTGTTTTAAACGATTTTTCGACTCAGTCTGCTGAGTGACAGTAGGCTACTTTCGTTTTCCATATGCTTTGAATGGTGGAGAAATCAAGAAAAATACAGGTTTTTGCGTCTTAAAAGTTGCTGAAAATGGTAGTATTTGATAAAAACAATTCAGTGGGACGGAGTATCTATAAAAAAATTAATTCAGCATGCTAAAGGTTAATAATTTTAATGTGAAGTATTATCAGACAATTGAGAAACAAACTAGAGCTGTCAGTGAAACTGACTAGGGCCCCGGCAGCGCTATCAGAAATTTGTGGACGGACAGACGGACGGACAGACAGACAGACAGAGTGATTACTATAGGGCACCCACACTTTCAGTGCGGGGCCCTAATAATCAAAGGTGATAACTGTCAGCGAAATTTTGACGGATTCCGGCCGCCATTACAGAGAAAAAAAATGACCGTCCCGTTGTCAAAGTTTAATTAAATTAATCACCACTCGCAAATACTCGCAAACACTCCGAATATCACAGGTAAGCTCTGAGGTCCTCAGAATTTCGTCGGAATATCAAGCGCATAACTTGGAGTAAAATATTTTCACTCGGAGTGGTTTACTTCAAACCATTCGGCGGAAAAAAACGCGGATTTAAAAAGTTGTCCGCGGAATGAAATAGAAAAACGGTTCAAATACCTAAGCCGTACTGTACATGTAATTCTTCTACTGACAGTCTAATCAGAGTTCTCTGAACTTAATGCATGCCCAATTTATATATTACCTACTGGTATCATGCAAGTTTCAAACCATGACCTTGAAAGCGGTAGGAGTTGTTGCAACGTGAGCAGTACTATATGAGTGGTGCTGCAGACAGACATACATCTGGGTTTGTAATGTGAAAACTACATTGAAATTCCGCTATTAAGACACCTAAAATTAAAACTATATCTGCTTTAAACAGTTTAATTAGTAGGCTTTAGTCATTCTTTCTTTGTGTTTTCTGCATACAGTGTCCTCTGTTTGGAGAACACCTATGGGACTGACCCCTTTTGAACAGTCCCAAAGGTGGTCTTCATATAGGAATTTTACTGTAACTTTCACTTTACAAATTTGCGAATGTATATCCTGCGATTACTGTCAAACCCCCTGACATCATGATGCACTTGTTTGTTTGATTTGAGGTTTAATGTCCCCGTCAACACTGTAGAGGTCATTTTAGAGGCGTTGCTTCCAATTCTGTGGGACTTTTACCCGACATTGAGATGAAATGACATTGCAAGCCCTGCCGCCCAATGAAACCAATAGGGTTTATAAGCATGGACAGTCCCGACTCGCTCCGCTTTGCCTGGGCAGGCTTAGATCCTCTAAGCATTTTACCAGTACTCGTGTTCGGCCGGTTTCAGCTCTGCATGGAAGCATCATGCAGCCCATTTATTTCTTCAAGCCCCAATGGGCCGGGGCTGGCATCATGATGTAATGTCGCCTTTCATTGGGTAGCATTTGGTTTTACACAGCTCACAGCGCTTGCCCCTTTGAGCAAAAACAAAACAACTGAATAAGTGCATTAGAATGGAGATAACTGTATTGAAAATTGTCAATTTGGGGAGGTAAATTGTGGGTTTGACGATCGAAATTTTGTTCTACGGCTCCGCTGATGTTGCCGAAAAACAAAATTTCTGACACTAACCCCCCCTATTTACCGTATTCGGGCGTGTATTACCCGCAGTTTTTTCCCTCAAATTACAGGCCCAAGTTCAGGGTGCGTGTAATCCGCCCAAATTATTTTTGGACCATTTTATTTTTACTTTTGTCAGCTGAAAATAAGATGCATCTCATGTTATGCTCTATCCTTTTACGATTCCCGACATAAATAACTTTTAATTGTCCACTCAATTTTACTTACACATGAGTAATATAACAATCTCTTTTATTAGCAAGCCCGATTTTGTGAGTATTATTCCTAAAACTCTGTTTTTAAACAAAATAAACAAGCAAGTTCAATGCGAACATCAAAGATTTCCGGCATCCAAACTGCCGCCCACAAATCACCGCTAGTTTTTTTCTGCACGCGATCGGTAAATGACGTCATCGTACCCCAGCAACCCCACACGTGTCTATTGTTTTATCTTAATGGGGCGTATCTCTCTCATAATAAATTGTTTGGAAACGGTAAAAAAATTCTCGCTAGCAAAACAGCGCTTTCCGTAAGCTCCGTGTCAATAACCAACAACAGAATACAGATGTGTTAACACAAATTAAAGAGTTCAACTTTTCTCGCCAAGCGTCTGCTATTTGGCGCCAAAACATAACCATTCACGAGATAGCAGAATAGTCGTAGCAACTCGTCTTAGGAGCAATTAAATAATTTTCACACTGATTGCGGATTAAATTTTATGATTGGGGAATAAACGCAAATTAGAGACATAACTTGACAATATTTTCACACCTTATCGACATGCACCGCAGGGTGGCAATTATATGACTGGGATTAACAATAGTGTCATAATTGAACCGTTATAAATCAATAAACAGTGTAAATCCAAATCAGACATCTGCGGCGTCTTTCTGAGGTGTCTGATCTGGGACTGCACTGTTTGCCGATGTCCCAAAAAAGAAACGTCTGCGGCGTCTTTCTGAGGTGTCTGATCTGGGACTGCATTGTTTGCCGATGTCCCAAAAAGGGCCGCGGGCATATGCGGGTTAATAAATAAATAACAATGGTGAACAGGTTAAGTTTTTTCAACATTTTAATGCAAAATACATGCTTTCTGGTGATACTCGCACGCACGTGCATTTTCCCGCCTTTTGAAGACGATCGCGCGTTCCGTTTTGTGCTACAAAAACTGGCCAAATTGTTACTTTTTCTCACTTACGCATCCACCAAAATTTCAGCAAATGTTCCATGCGGGTAATACAACAGAATAACAGTTTTCCCCCAGATTTTGGCAAAGAAAAGGGGGTGCAGGTAGTACGTAAATGCGGGTAATACACACCCGAATACGGTACCTCCCCAAATGGCTGCTTACCCACCCCCAGCAAGCTAGAAATTATCAATTTTCGACAGAAATTTCACTTCTCCCTATGTCATGCTATCATTGACTCATACAAAGTTGTGCATATTTTTTCACAATTGCCTCATAGATGGAACAAATCAATGGACTGGAAAGAGGGACAACTGGAATAAATGACAGAAAGATAAAATTAAAGTCTGGACTCAGGTTTCACAAAGACCAGCTGAAGACTGAGATCAAAACACAGGGATACAGTTAAATTCCGCAATTAATGCCAGCTAAAATTAACCCTTGTCCTGCTGAGCCTGGGTATGCCTTATCTTTGAAACAATGTAGATCCAGATCAGATGGCTTCTGAAGAAGCCATCTGATCAGGATCTTCATTGTTTGCCATCCAGTTTATGAATTTGCTGCAGTAATTTGCATCAAGTAATCTGATTGGCCGATAATCAGTAGTGGGTGTGACATATTTAAATATTCAGCAGGACAAGGGTTAAGACTAATTCTTCTTTTTACCCATTCTGTACTGGAAACCCCAAAAGGGGTACTTAGCAAACAGTGCAGGCCCAGATCTGATCAGGGCCTTCACTGTTCGCAAAAACTTCAGCCATTTTCCAAATCAATTTTACCTGTCACCTCTAAATTTCTAAAACGACTCCTGCCATATATAAGGAGAAAGATTCCATTTGGTACAAAAAGGGTTTACATCATATTAGATAGGTTTCAGTTTTTCTTTCTATGTGTTTTCTTCATCATTCTAATGTCCTCTAGTAATAAACCACCCTTGGGACTGTTCAAAAGTGGTCTTGAAGAATTTCACTGTAATCTAGAAGTCATTAGTGGTGCCAGACAGAGACAGGAGGGAGTAAAATGAATATTAATACTAGGATCAGGTTCATTTTCAGATAGTTTAAGTCACATATTCATAGAAGCTCAACAACAGACTAAATAATCTAAAAAATACCATGAATATTCAAACAAATGATGGATGCCACGATAGTTGTTTTCAACCTTGCAAATAAAATTTCTGATTCCAGAATTGGAAGCAGCGGATATAATGTTGAAATACAATCTTGGACCAATATCTATCTTCAAACAATGTACAGTAAAACTTCAATGGCTTGAACTCTTATGACTCATTCACCATGGATGAGTCGAACCCGTTCTTGAGTCCATATGGAATTCCTCCAAATAGGAAATAGACATAATTCAGAGAGATTTTATTCTTTTATCTTGCAAATGTATGCTGAGTGTACTCATTAGAATTGCCTCAATGAGGCAATTCTAATGAGTACACACAACATATGTAGAACACTGGAAAGATACCACACAATTATCTCCATTATCTTAAATTGGCACTAACAGTAACCCTCCGTGGCTCAGACTACCGCTGCCTCGAACTAATTTAATGGTCCCAAAGAGGTTCGAGCTATTGAAGTTCGACTGTATCAACAGACAAATATGAGATCTTAAAAACTTGAGGAATTTTCAGACAAAAAACACATTCTTCAGGCAAGCTAAAAAGGAAACTTTAATAGAGCTGTGCAATCAAGCAATGTAATGATTACCCAATTTAGACAGGAAACCCCAAATCAAGGTCCAGTCGTTTAAAGTGTTGTTAGCTTAATGAGCTCTTTAAAGAACAAACTGTTAACTGTCCTAGAAAGTTAAAGATGTCATACAGTGGTATTTTTGCTGAAAAATGTGAGCAGCGGCATTTTTGCTGAAAAAAAAATAGTTACATAAGTGCTGTATTAAATGATTAAAGTTTTAACAAATTGTTAACAGTGCCCCAGCTAGCTACTTTCAGAGGGGCGGGCCGCCCCTCGTGCCCTCCCGAGCCGCCCCTCGTGCCCTCCCGAGCCCCCCCTCGTGCCCTCCCGGGCCGCCCTTCGTGCCCTCCCGGGCCGCCCCTCGTGCCCTCCCGGGCCGCCCCTCTAGCCCTGCCCTCCCGCCCCCGTGCCCTCTCCGTTTCATCGCTGCCTTTTTCTTATGACATTCCTGTTTCAAACCATCGATAATTATTGCCATTGTGTGTAATTTAACACCGGTAATAAGCCCGTTAATAAGACATCATAGGTAGATGTAATTATTGATTAATTATGCGATACGCGCTGAAGTGAATTATCCTGCTGTTAACGGATTAGGGACAGTTAGATAAACACCATGGGGTACAGTATGTCTTGATGAGCGGTCATTTCGGTATTTTTGATGATAGAATGTTACAGACGCTGCCAGTAATACTAGAAAGAGTCTGCTTCTGTTTACTTTTAATCGGCGCCTTTAATTTTTATTGCAAAATAAAACGGGGCAATAAATGCATGCAGATAATTTGCATATAATTTCTTATTTAAACTACCATGATCGGTAAAACGAGGTTTTTCTCAACTGACTCGTTATTCGTTACGGTAAAAATGCCGACAAAGAAGAGAAAGTTGAAAGAGGATGAACGAGACAAAGTTAAAATTCAAAAAACTAACCATAGGATTTCTTCGTTTTTCGGCGGCGCTTCAGTGGACAGGTAAGAAAAAAAAAAACACTTCTATGATGATTCTGAATAATTTTCACGTGCGCCGCAACGAATGACGTCATCGCACTGAATACGAGTTATGCATGCTCTTCGCTTGGGCAGAGCATGTGCAATTCAACAAGATTTTTTGTTCTGCTACAATACTATATGAATGCTGCATATGCACGCGGTGTTTATCTTAAGTTCGCACATTTTTGTATCTAATGTTGCAACAATGTATGTGTCATTGTAAGTTTGATTGTAGCAACGTCGGAAGAAGATCAAATAACAATATTCTAACAATAATAATAATGATAATATTAATAATAATAAGTAGGAATACCTTACAAAAGTACGCCTATTTGAGGCGGTTCTAACGAGTACCTACATTCTATATTGCAGAGCATAAGTAGGAAAAATAAGGCTACCAATGTAAACCCAAGTTTTACTAAATAAAAGTAGAGAGAGAGAGAGGGTGAGGAGAGATGAAAAATGATCACTGGTGACACAACCAGGTCATTACGAAAACATGCCTATATAATTTTGACCCCCTCAATACCCACTTTCATACAGTAAAACTGGGGTTTGCAGAGGCATTCATTATTTTCATTATTTCTGCTCAAAACGTAGATTGTGGGTACTCGTTAGAAACTCGTTAGAACCGCCTCGTCGAGGCGGTTCTAACGAGTACCACCAATCTATGTTTGTGCAGAAACATAAAAATATCAGAATTTTTATTTGAAAATGTTCAGTTTGTTTGGTGGCAATGTTTTCGCCAACATAGCCTTTTATTTTCATCGCTATAATTTGTTTTCAGTTTAACACTACGTCAAGACACAGAACCAGACGGTCTGAAAAAGACCTCAACAAATGTAGTCACTACCGGAGGCGTGTCTGAGTGTCCAGGGGAGCCTAGTGAAACAGAAACGGAACCTGTGAATGCAGACAAGTAGGTGCATTACGTTTATATTTTTTGTGTGCGTTAGCATACCCAGCGGGCTTATGTGTATGCGACGTCGTATCAACGTCAATACAACGTCATGTCCTTGTATCAACGTTCATACGACGTAGGTAAAACGTCAACTGCTTGCTTGGCTTGTTAAAATTGACACCACTTTTCGTTGTGATTATGAGTGACAGATGTGTACATAGCGATCCATCACTTTGTTCGTTCACCCCCGCCTATCGGGCAAGAAGAAATAGAATGGGCTGCACGGGGCTTCCACACGCTGAAACTGACCACACATGAAGACTGGTAAATTGCTTAGAAGGACTAAGCCTGCCCAGGTAAAGCGGTGTGAGTCAGAATGTCCAATGCATATAAGCCTTTTGGTTTCTTTGGATGGCAGGGCGTGAGATGTCAATGTCGGGTAAATTAAAAGTCCCACAAAATTGTTTCCTAAATAACATAAATAGTGATGAAGGGGGACGTTAAACCTCATTTCAAACAAAACCAACACTTTGTTCATTTTTTGTGTTCTTTGTTGTTGAAGGACCCAGTCAAAACTATTTAGGTCATATTGAGTCGGTCAGTCTATTTGGCCACACTTTTACTGGGCAAGATTATATGTTAGCAGTTAACCAGTACAGTGCAATTCTTTCGTCAGAAACTGACAGCTGCCCTTCTTGAACGACTTTTTCAACCCATTAGGCTCAGCTACATTAGTATCACTGTTTCGTGGCTGCTTAGACCTTTTGTTGATGATGTTAGAAATGATTAGACATTTTGATTTGTGTATTTTCAGGTTTCCTTCACCTGATGATGTTACTATCGTGGCTGGAGAGAACACTGTCATGGAATCACCAAGATCCAAAGATTGTGCCAAACATCGCACTGGGTTCTGTCAATCGTGGAAAACAAAATTTCCATGGATGACACTGATAAGTTTCACAGATGATGAACAGAAACCAGCTGATGCTTTAATTTGTAGCCTTTGTAAGATCCACAAGTGTCATGGAAGCAATGGGAATAAAGCCTGGTAAGAGGACGGCTACAGACTTTTAAGGGAAGACAAACTAATTAAACATCAAAACAGTGAACAACACAAAGAGGCTCTTTCAATAGAATTGAATCTAAAAGTTACTGTAATGAATGAAAGTATCAATAGGGAAGCAAACAAGTGTATCATTGATGCACTGATAGTGCTTCGTACTATTATTAAGCATAATTTGTCTTTAGAACTGTTCACAGTTATGGTTGACATGTGTGTTGAGACAGGCTCACCAAATTTGGCTAAACTTCGTTTGGCAAAAAATGCAACCTACTCAAGTTGGGACATTGTGCATGAGCTCCTAGGCTTGTTAAGTGATGCTGTAGAAAAACATGTAGTAACAGACATCAAGGAGAGTCCCTGTTTTGCCACAATGGTTGATGAGGTAGCTGATAACAGATCAGTCAAGCACCTTGCAGTATGTAGCCGCTATATCTCACAAGAAGGGGCAGTTAAGACGGCCTTCTTGACTGATTCAGAACTGACTAGTGCCACGGCTGAAGTCATAACAGAGACTCTTGAGAAAGATGTGACCTCTAAGGGCCTTTCTTTGAAAGCTATGAGTGGGTTTGCTTCTGATGGTGCTGCTGTGTTCACAGGCAAAAAATCTGGTGTTGGAAAGAGACTGAAAAACAAAAACCCTGAACTGATAACATATCATTGCAGAGACCATCGACTCGCTTTAGCCTGCCGGGACACATTCAAGAAGATTCCTCAAATGAAAAAGCTGGATGCCCTATTGGAAAATATGTACAAATACTACAAGTATAGTTGTAATAAAACGGCAAGTCTTAAGTCAGTACAGTCCGCTTTCAACGAAGCTCCTCTGGCAATTAAACAAGCCAAACATCATCGATGGCTCAGTCACGAGCAAGCCATCTCTTCAGTTGTGAGATCATATAAGTGCATAATAACAGATCTGGAGTCATCTTCTATCAGTGAAGATCCTGTCGGTCAAGGAATCTTAAAACTTCTCAAGGAGCCCTTCATTCTGCGGACATTACTTTTCCTAGCAGATGTACTGCCACACATAAGCAGTCTGTCACTCTTTTTCCAGCGTAGGGATGTGCATCTTGGCTTTGTCAAAGCAACAGTTGATAAGACACTGAGGCTGCTAGAGAAAAGGAAAAGCCAAGATGGACCATGGCTACTGAAAGACTGTGTTATAAGAGATCAGCTCGGTATCAGTGAATCTACAGATAGCTCTAAATTCATGATAGAGGTCAGACAGCCATTCATCGATGGATTGATTCAAAACATTGAGGCTAGGTTCCAAGATATTGAAGTAATAGACCAGCTAGCTATACTCGATCTGTCAGGAACAGAAGAACTACCATCAATGTATGGACTTAACGAAATGGAGGGGTTAGCTCACCATTTCAGTTTGGACAGTGAAAAACTCCTAATAGAATGGGAAGATTTTCTGCAGTTGGTGAACACCACACAACCTCCTCAAAGATCTATGTCATACCTAGTGGAGTTACTTTTTGGAGAAAAAAACAAACAAAAAGGATTGAAAGAACTCTATCCCATGGTGGCCAAACTCTTAGCAGCAGCAGCTGTACTGCCACTCAGTACGGCTGAAGTTGAGAGAGTTTTTTCCCAGTTGAAACTTGTAAAAACTGGCCACAGAAGCTGTTTGAAAACCTGTACACTCACCAAACTATTGAATGTCAAACTGAACTGCACTGATGAACTGTTCAAAACATTGATAAACAGTGTGGTCAGTGACTTTTTAAAGTAAAAAACAGGAGGATTCTGAGCATTCTTAAATAAATCTAATATACTAAATGCTGAGTGCAGAACTTATAAAGCTCTTCCAGAATTAAGAATTCAGTAGAGCAATACACCATGAAAACATGCCTAAATAATTTGGACCCCCTTTAACCCAACTTTTTTGTGATAAAACTTGGGTTCACAGGGTATATAGATTAATTTTCTTATTTCTGCTCCAAAACCTCCATAGATTTTTGCTACTTATTAGACCCGACAGCTTAGAACTGCCTCATTGAGGTGGTTCTAACGAGTACCCACAATCTATGTTTTGATCAGAAATATGAAAAATATTTTTTTTTTTCTGAAAATTTTCATTTTTGTTGGTGAAACTTCCAATGGAATAGGTCTGTTTTCCTAATTTGATTTTTAATAAAAAAACTGGTAAGGTGGTAGCAATCTGTATTGTGTATTTCTTTTTTTTATTGTACATGTATATGGAGAAAAAAGCTGAAATTATTCAGAAACAACAAACAAAGTACTTCTTCATGGTTTTATTCTATTGAAACAACTTTAATAATTGACACCTTGAACATAATAAATATTTCTTCCTAACCTTGTTTTGTTGCCTTTAAATCCTGTGTATGAGTCTCAGAACCTACTTCTTGAATATACAAGGTAAAAGTTCCTGATACTGTAAAACATTGGCTGTTAAGGCATATCATGATACTTTGATGGTGGTGTGCAAGGTGAGGTCACACAAATGAGTACTTAAGATCATTAGAAACTTTAACTGGCAATTTTTAGCTGTACCTGTTATATGCCCTTGTAAATAACTTTCGCGCGTTATGTCCCTGATATATGCCCTTGTAAATAACTTTCGCGCGTTATGTGCCCTACCCTGCGCCCCTCTATTTTCAAATCCTAGCTGGAGCACTGGTTAACTAATGTCTAGTTTTGAATAACTGGGTCAGGACGCTGGAAAACAGTGAAGATTGAAAAGGGAAATGACCAGGAACTGATACAATCAGATCCCCAATCCCCCCACCGAAAGAAGTCGAAACATGGAGTTACGACACTACTGTAAACAAAATAGACAGCTGGTAGACCCAGTCAGCAGCTCTTTCCCAAACAGGATTAAAGGAAGAACACACATAATGGGTGAAAGAATCAGAATCATCAACACAGGACAGAAGGCCCAGATAAGAACAAAGATCAAAGCCCATGTTTTTGTGCAGGAGAAAGAACTACTGTCAGAGCAATTATTCAATATCAGAATTCTGGGTCAGAAACATCTGCAATATCAGCTAGATCTTTTTCAGATCTTCTTCACTGGCTTCAAGAAAGCCTTCAACACGGTATTATGGGTACCACCAGGCCAATTACCATATTTGTCATATTTATCACATATGCTGTGATAAGGGCACACCAATACCTTTTCAAGAAGTATATTTGACAACAATTAAGGAGCATAGATACACCACCATTTATAAAGGGAGACTTCCTGTTCACTTTTCTATATGAACTCTGTCCCATGGAAAAAGGGGTCTACTCTAACAGGAAAGAATTTGCTCCTCAGGAACAAATTCTTTCCTTTAAAAGTTGACCCCTATTGACATGGGAGACATAAATACTTTTGCAGGAGTTGCCTCGCCTGAATGTGTATCCAGCCATTCCCCTTAAGAACCTTGATGAATACAAAAATCTCTTCTGGAACTTGAGAATGAATTCATGGTACACATTTTTTTCAACCTAATGCACTAGATTTTTTTTTCAAGTGTTTAATTTAACTATTAATTGCAGTCATCAAGAGCTCAGGAGACCCTGTGCAAATACAAAGAGAGTTTGCATAGTAATTGTTACAGCTGCATCAAGCGATAATATGCTTTGGGAAAAAATAGTTATATGGCACATCCATAAAGAGTCTTCACTATAAACTATTTTGTTTTGTTTGAGTTCAGGTAATACATTCCCGTCAACACTATTGAGGTCATTTTGGAGATGTCGCTTCCGATTTTGTGGGACTTTTACCTGACATGCAATGACATCTCTAGCCCTACCGCCCTTAGACACCACTAGGGTTTGAGGAGCGGTCCGACTCGCATCACTTTTCCTGGGCAGGCTTAGGCTTAAGCTGTTTACCAGTACTCAAGTTTGGTCGGTTTCAGCTCTGTGTGGAAGCACTCACAATAAATTATAGGGATGTCTTCAAATGGACCGAACCTTGAGAAGGCTGGGTGCAAAGGCAGACCATACACACTTCACTGAGTACACACGTCCCAGGACATATGAGCCAGTGCATAATGAAACCTTCAATAAGACTTCTGCAACCAGCGAAGATTCAGATCAGCCTGCACATCTGCACAGTCTCAGTCTGATCACAGCCTTTGCTGATTGCATTAGCCAACAGTTTCAGCCTCCTGGTTATCCAAAGACTCCACATACTGGGTGGATGTGCAGGCTGATCTTAGACTTAAGTAGAAACCTGGCAGATTTTTCCACCATTTTTCAAAGAGAAATGTCTACACGCACCAGCAGTTACTCTGTATCACATTTAATTCTGTTTGCAACGAAAATCAAAAATACGCCGAGAGTTTGGTCACACAGTGCTGAACTTTCTATCATGATCTTCTAATCAAGTCTTACATACCTGTTGAAGGCCATTATTAAACCGATGTTCGTTACTCGTTGTACAACAACTGCTTGTTTGATGTTGGTTGGCGCCTGATGCTCCGTCTTTGGACGGGCCCCTCGGAGTCTAATTTGGCTTTCTTTTGCTCCAGCAATTCTGTTGTTGTTTGCTGTCGAGTCCTCAACCTTGTTTCATCTCTGTAGTTTTTTTATTTGTATGTTCTCGGAGATGTTACACTGGTGAGTTAGGAAGCCTTCATGTGGACTAAACAAAATAAGTGTATACCGCAACAGAGGTAAGGGCGAGGATTACGGCCATGTAAAATCTATTTAAGCCCCCCAGCAGAATTCTTTCTACTGACCGTTCCAAGGCGGTTCTTCTGTCGCGGTTTATTTATGTTGTTGTTTGTTACTTACTGTGTGTATTACTTGTGTCTTTTTATTTTTGATGGCCATTTGGCCATTTTGTGGGAAAGTAACTGTCCTTACGGCCTTCCTTTGTTTAGGTTTCCATTATGGTTTGGTCGCTTCATGTTTGTGTTTCTTTCCCGTTGGTGTCTTTGATGGGTGGAGTAAGTTAATTGTATCGATTCCTGATCTTTGTTTTACTTCTATTTTAGAGATGACTGACAACTTGGGCGGAACGATTGCATAGCTAGTCCTTCTCAGTTAATTGGGCGAAACTTTCAGGCAACTGATGTAATGTTAATACTATTTTTGAATATGCAGCACAAATCTGAAGAAGGCGGAATTGAAGTGGTAAAGATTTTTTGACAATCGCTAAACTATGCCCACACTTTCTGTGTGAAGTGGAATTTACCGGTATACAATATGCTAAATATGGATTACGGTTTCTTTGTAGTTTGACAAACATTTCACTTGTGATACAAATTCTGTTCAGCATGCCATTGTGTTTTACTACTTGCACTTTGATGATTTACATCCATGGACGTATTACTTTATAACAAAATCCTAATTTACCTAATAAAACTGAAAGTCTGTACAAAGCAAGTATCGCGATATTGTATTGTATCGGCTAGCTGGTATCGTGATAGTATCATGATACATTTTTTCTGGCGATACCCAGCTCTACATTTTGCACATGTGAAAACAATGCACTATCCCACGGGTGTGTTATTGTAATGGGCCTCTAGCAGGTGAACAAAGTTGTAAAGAAATCTGACCTAGCTAGTGACCTAGTTTTGATCTGTCATGACCTGTATTCGAACTTGGCTTAGCATCAAGTCTTATATTCTGAAAAGTTTCATGGAGACTGAAGCAAAACTCTGGCCTCTGGGGGTGAACAAGGTTTAAAGCAATTTGGCCTAGTGGCCTAGTTTTTTTTATCTGACATGACCCATATTCAAACTTGACCAAGATATCATCAACACAAACATTCTGTTAAAGATTCATGGAAACTGAAGCAAAAAGGCATTAAAGCAATTTGACCTAGTGACCTAGTTTTGTCTATCGAACTTGACCCATATTCAAACCTGACCAAGATATCATCAAGACAACCTTTTCATTAATTTCATGAAGACTGAGGCAAATGAACAAAGTTTAAAGCAATGCGACACAATGAAATTGCTTTAACCCTTGTCCTGCTGAATATTCTAATATGTCACACTCACTACTGATTATCAGCCAATCAAATTACTTGATGCGAATTACTGCAACAAATTCATTAACTGGATGGCAAACAATGAAGATCCTGATCAGATGGCTTCTTCAGAAGCCATCTGATCTGGATCTACATTGTTTCAAAGATAAGGCATATCCGGGCTCAGCAGGACAAGGGTTAATTTGATCATAATATCATCAAGACAATTATTTTGGTATAGTTTCATGAAGACTGAAGCAAAACTGTGGCCTCAGGTTGTAACCTATTTTTTTTATCTGACATGACCAATTATTCAAACTTGATCAAGATATCATCAAGACTAACATTCTGGTAAAGAATCAAAACTGTGGCCTCTAGTCGGTGAACAAGGATTTAAAGCAATTTGACCTGGAGACTTTGTTTTTTATCTGTCTTGACACATATTCAAACTTGATCAAATATCACCAAGACATTGGTAGACTTTCATGAAGACAGAAGCGAAACTGTGGCCTCTTAGAGGGTGATTAAGGTTTTACAGTTACTTGCCCAGTTTTTGATCCCATATGACCCATATTTGAACTTGATAAAATTTCACCAAGACATTGGTATAGTTTCATGAAGACAGAAGCGAAACTGTGGCCTCTTAGAGGGTGATTAAGGTTTTACAGTTACTTGCCCAGTTTTTAAGATATCATCAAGAAAAACATTCTGGTATAGTGTCATGATGACTGGAGCAAAACTGTGGCCTCTAGAAGGTTAACAAGGTTTCAAAGCAATTTGACCTAGTGTTTTGTACCAACATGACCCATATTCGAACATGACCGAGAAATCATCAAGTAAAACATTCTGGTAAAGTTTCATGAAGATTGAAGTAAAACTATGGCCTCAAGAGGGTGAACAACATAAATGTTCATGATGGACAATAGATGTATGATGGACAGAGTAATCACAATAGCTCACCTTCAGCACTTTTGTGCTCAGGTGAGCGAAAAAAAAACAGACAGAGGCAGTTTGCAAAGGATCAAGAAAAAAAGACCTCATTAATAGTTAGGTTTGAATTGAAACCATCTGAGTGAGATTTTGAAATATCTAATTTTCTGGCTTGCTGATTTGGCATTTCCAAATCATAAATATAGCTCATTATCAAGCTATTTTTATACCCTGTTAATGAATCTCTTCGGTGACACAATCTTTACTGATGACTGAATAAGCCATATACCAGTAAAACCAATGATACATGTCAGAAGCTGAAATTAACCCTTCAGACGCCGAGAGAACCTACATCTGAAAATGTCCTCTGCTGACAATTGTCGTGATCGGCATTTCATGGGTTAAGGTAAGCCTGTGCGAAGTCTGATCAGTGTTCTCTTCTGAATCACTGAAATCTGAAGTGTAAACATTCTCTAATAAGATTGTACAGAATGATCTATTAGAAGCCTCCATGGTGCAGTGGTTACGCTACTCGCCTTGTAAACCAGGGGTCGCAGGATCGATCCTGGGCTTCTCCAGACTTTCGGATGAGTCTTTAAACCGAGGCCCCGTCTCCATATGACCTTAGCTGTTGGTGGGATGTAAAACTGAAACACTCACTCACAGAATGATCTAAAGCATCGGTAGACTGAGCCTGCCATCAGAGGAAGAGATAAAGTTCACTTTGTAAAATAATTCAGAGGCAATGTTTTGTTACTTCTCAATCACAGCATGTGTTTTGGGTACCACACAAGAACCCACACCATACCGTATTCGCCCTAATTACCGCACATGCTCCTATAAGTGCACACCAAAGCTATTTTTTAAAAAGGAATTGCATAAGCGCACACTTTACAGTAATCTCCCCTTGAAGCTCTCACAGTAAATCTATAAAAACTTACCGTTATTTCTTCAACAGTGAAGGCAATGCTTACGAGCTTTTCCATCCCATTAAATATCAGTATGCATCATCTCGTTTTCGTATCAAGTGTGCGCTAATTTGGTAGATTTTTCACCATGATTTTTGACACAATTTTGAAAAAACTAAGGGCACAGTGCAGTAATTACGGCGAATATGGTATGCTTTAAGGGGAATCAGGGGAAAATATCCTATATTTGTCGTGTGTGTCATGGAATATATATCTTATCTCTTCTCATTATGTGGGTATTTTCATGAGCTGGTACATTATCAGTTGATCTTTGAGATCAAACTTCACATTAGGAAATCAAAAGTAATGTCGTTTCATCTTGATGCAAAGTGAAAAAGAGCCCACAGCCTGGCCTGCCAGGATCTACATCTTCCCAGTCACAACCCTCCCTACATACCCCAACTTTATGTATGCATTCTTGTCACTTCTGCCATTGTTTACACCATAGTTCATGGATCAGTTAAATGTTCATAAGGCAAGTTAAAAGATTCCTTTTGCTGTTCTGAATTATCTTAAAGACTGTAGTGAGTTACATGTAGTTCAAATAAGGCAAAAAAAAATTAAACAGAAAAACACCCAAATCACTATAGTTACACTGTAACTATTCTATCAAGAGCTATCACAAACAAGAAATATCTTTAAAAAAGATATGCGGCGTAGATTTAATTGGAAGGTTGTTTAGAAACCAGTGCTTCAGCTGAAGTGCACGACCCGCCGGATGCTTTTAGCTTTATGAGTGTTACCATATATGGGTATGGTGGCCATTTTGGTCATGTGACCTGGACCTAAAACGGCTCCCCCAATAAATGCGCCTTATCGTAAGGAGCAAAAATATATCTTATACTTTAGTACTGTTTTCTGAATCGTTTGCAGGATAAAATGAATTCTCACTTTTCCAATACAAAAGCATATGTGTCAAAGTTTGACCTAGGCACAAAGAAGGTCAAGGTCAACCCAGGGTCACCATTTTAGCAATTTATGATGGGCCTACGTCCCAGATGCTATTTATCAAGTTTCGTGGAAATCTGTCCAGTGGTTCTGGAGAAGACTATTTTGAAGGGTTTTTACTATATATGGCCTGGCGGCCATTTTGGTCATGTGACCTGGACCCCATGAGCAAATTTTGGTTTCCCCCATCCCATAGAGCCTCCATATGAAATTTGACTTCAATTGGCCTAACGGTTTCCGAGGAGAAGCAGTTCGAAAATTTTCACATTTTTCGCCTCAGCGAGGCTATACTAAATGGAATGTAATATTTCGCAAGGTAATTGGTTAGATCTCATTGATATCTATCAGTATGCCAAAAATTGTTTAAATATTCCAAGCGGTTAAGTCACTATCACCAATTTTCACAAACGGGTTACGGACGGACAGACAGACTGACAGAATGACACGGTGTTTTAGGGCACTCTTAGAAAATCAACCAACTTCAGTCGGTCGCTTTTTCTGCGGGTCGTGCAATATGAGCTACAATAGTGACAGCAACAATTGTCTAGCTATGAAATGGTTTACTGTATTCAAACAATTCAGATGTTACGCGAGTAAAAATAGCTTTGCAGAGGGCGGTGTCCCGCCTGTTTGAGCTAAGGTCAATGTAAAAGGTCAAGGTTAAAACATGACCTCATTTCAAGAGCATATGATCTCAAGTATATGCACAACAAATAAGAAAACGTTATCATTCGCTGTTTTTGAACACAAATTCTAGGGTTAACATTTAGGGTTGTCGCTATGGTGAACGTAAACGCATAGACGGACGAACAAACGGACGAGCAGACAAACGGACGGAAACTTGATCTTATGTGCACCTAACTAAAACTCAAATTACACTTATTCCTTTTCAGAATTTATATAACATTAATGATATTCGAAAATGTCCATTTTGTGTTAAAATGGAGGACATAAAGTATGCTGAAGACAAATGATACACTGCAACTTTTATTTTTTGGTTGGTTGATTTGAGGTTTAACGTCCCCGTCAACACTGTAAAGGTCATTTTGGAGACGTTGCTTCCAATTTTGTGGGACTTTTACCCGACATTGAGATGAAATGACATCTCAAGCCCTGTCGCCCAATGAAACCAATAGGGTTTATTAGCATGGACAGTCCGCCTCGCACCGCGGTTCCTGGACAGGCTTAGATCCTCTAAGCGGTTTACCAGTACTAGTGTCCGGGCCGGATTCAGCTCTGCGTGGAAGCATCATGCAGCCCATATATTTCTTCAATCCCCTATGGGCGGGGGCTTGCAACTTTTATTTAGCATATATTGTAAATTAAACATCTGTCAATTTGTAATGCGAATATTACATGTTTTTGTCATGCTATATCTCTTTATTGGTTTCATTGGGCAACAGGGCTTGAGGTGTCTTACATCTCAATGTCGGGTAAAAGTCCCACAAACTTGGAAGCAACGTCTCCAAAATGACCTACACAGTGTTGATGGGGACGTTATACCTCAAATCAAACAAACAATTCCTTTCGCAGAAAATTCTTCCTTTCGCGAAAGGAACCTTCCTTTCGCGAAATGGTTCCTTTCGCTATATAGACCAACCACGTGAAATTAGGTAAAAATAGCTATTCACCGCAGCAGTTACAGAATTCACTAGAATCCCAATTATACATATGACGTATGGTCATCAAAGGACAAGACGGTGAGCAAGCCGAAACTGTATATATTTTTCATTCATGTCTCACATAAAAAATGAAACATCTCCTAGGTTAAAACTTCGGTAAACTGTCTTATTTTTTGAGTAGATTTATTTATGCAAATCATTGACCAATGAAATGGTCATCTCCTTGGACATGTGGTTTTATTGACCAATGGAGTAACGAAAAATGTAGGACAAAAGCAAAACCATAACGGCTACGCTGTAAAAAGTGCAGCTTGCTTCTATTGTAAGGCATTAGACTTAAATCAGATGGGCTGGGATATTATAACAATATTTATCTGTCTCTTGATTTTTTTAATTTTTTTTCGCTTTTGGTTTTTCTTGTTTATTTCATTAATTTCAAGCTGATTGTGGGCAGAAACCAGAGAACCTCAAGAAAAACCACCTGTCCTTCAACTGCAGAACTTGGCGTCTAGCCAGGCTTGAACTCACAGAGGTGATTAAGAGTCAGCAGTCTTACACATTAGGCCACGGTGGCCCGACACCTGACTCCCTGTTACATCAACTACAATGTTAAGGAGATTTGTTTGTTTTGGAGTTTAATGGCCCTATCAACACTATTTAGGTCATACCAAGAGAAAATCATAAATTAATGTCACATGATGAAATGTCCTAGTCAATGGGCTGGACAGAATTTGCAGGCATGTCTAAAAATAGGACAATTTCCATCTTTTAAATGTGGCTCAAATGAACTTATCATGAAAAGGATTCACTGTCTACATCAGGAGTGCACAGACAAACTTTGCTTATGCACTTATGTTTTACCGCAGGCTTAGTTTGTGTCGCTGATATTAGAAAGGACGTTCCAGTGTTATTGATTTGAGGCATTCACTAGCTTCCGCTGAAATGGTTTTATGACTTGATGAAATTTTCTGGTCCTGTTTAGGAAATGCAATTACTAAAACAGCGTTTTTTCTTAATTTGGAATGTAAGTCTCTGACCAGACAGGAATATTCTTAGTCACTTAAGCCTGTTGTCTTAGCAAAATAAATCTATCTAAAATGGGAGTTACCCTTAAAGAGTCTAGTAAAAATCAGCAGATGATATTCTTTTATATACTTTTCAGTCAGAAAATCAGGCTTGATATTTCATGTGAATCATCTGACAGCCAGGTAGATGATTCACATGAAATGTCACAGCCTTTTTTCTGAAAAACAAAAAAGAAGATTGTCTGCAATGTTTGTGATTGACACAAGACAAACAGCGCAGTTTGTGAAAAAATACCAAGAAAGTGTAGAGCAAAACATAATCTGTTACTGGACACAATTTCAGACCTCAACCCACTTTTGCCACGCATACAGAAATTGGTAAGCCTGTTACATATACAGGGATTTTCCAAGGCCTGATTTGGGGCCGGTAATCGGCCCCCTTTCCCAATCATAAAAACGGCAAATTTTCCTAATTTTCGGCTCAAAAATTCCCAAAAAATTGATGAGAATCCCAATTTTAAGTTTGCAAGAAACGTCGAACAAAAATTGCAACACAGGAAGCCAAATCCTTTCAAACACGAAAAACAAAATTTTTTGTCCATAATTTTGGTTTCGCTGTGCATTCTCCCTGTGCAACTTTCACTTTGTGTGCCTCGTTGGGATATCAACACACATGGAAAATATCGAATATGCGCAGTGGGGCAGTCAAGGACTGGAACATGTTCCGTCTCTGAAGTCTGTGCAGATGCCGATTTTCCGAGAAATGAAAGCAAAATTTGTCCCATTATTGAGCGCTCAGTTATAAAACTGGAGACCACAAGGCCGCGCCCTTGCGCCATTGGCGCGGAAAAAATCTGTATGGCGCAGAAAAGTTGACATCCATGGGCCCGTGGGCGCATCCAAATTATTGCCGGGCGCACCTTTTTCTCGAGGAACGAACCGTCATCATGTCTTGATCCGGTTGCTTTCCTTTGAAGTCTATTAATCTGCAGCCCAATATATATTTTTAGCCTCTCAAAATTAACCCAACACGTTTTTCACACCTGACACCTGTGGACTGGTCACGTGTCAGTGGCCGTAAATATTGCCTTTGGTTTGATAATACCCAATGCTCTTATAATAATTTGTTTATGGTAACAGATTCCTACTTAATTGTAGAGCCAACAGCGAATGTTCTGATCAGGCTGCGCAGGCTGATCTGTCTCTTTTTGATCAACCCATGTTTCAGTGTTCCCCAAAATTATATTTCCTTAGGCTAAAAATAGTAATGAGACACATTTAGCTGAAGGCCAAGAAAAAAATTCTGTTTGATCTTTTTTGTTAAAAGTCGGACAGAAATAAAATATTGATTGATAAATGGCCCTTTCAAGAGGTCATACTCGCCCTTTGTATAAATTGATTTTTTTTTTTTGTGAATGGCCCTGCTTTTTTGGTGAATGGCCCCACTTTTTTGTAAATGGCCCGACAATTTCCTGTCTGATGGGCCATTGGCCCATGTTTTTGAATTTCTTGGCAGAACACTGCAGTCTCCTTACGATCGTATTTCATCCAATCAGAAAAGCCTGCAGTCAACTTCTGACTGAAATTGGTTTTCCTACTTTCTTTTTCACTTCTACTTAAAAATGTGGCACAACGGCTAATATTACTTGGAAAAACTTTCAAAAAGGGTGCTCTAAGCTTGAGAATTTCTGATTCGCGAAATGTGTCGTTGATTGCCAACCCTCGCCACCAAAGATCAGCAAACAGCTAGAATCAGCAATGACATCTGATCTGGGCCAAACTGGGTACTAGTCATTAACCCTTGTCCTGCTGAATATTTTAATCTGCCACACCTACTACTGATTATAAACCAATCAGATTACTTGATGCAAATTATTGCAACAAATTCACAATCAGCAACCAGTACAGAACCAGATAATAAGCAGCAACCAGTACAGGACCAGTTAAGAAACAGCAACCAGTACAGGCCGGACCAGCTAAGAAGCAGCAAACAATACAGAACTAGAATCGCGCAGTCGATGGCAAGCCATCGCATATTCCCACGCTTCCCCGTGGGCCCCACCCCCTGGGCCATTCCCTAGGGGTGTTAGACCCGAGGGGTAAAATTTTGATTGTGATGTATTCTAATCATCATGCCGTTCGATTTAATATGCTACACGACCATGTTCTGAAAACTTTAATTTTTTATCCCCATGGCCCCACTCCAAGGGGTAGGATCAAAATTCAGAAAGTGTTATGCACTCCCCAGACCAAAGTTTTATCAGTTCCCAAAGTTTCAAGTTTCTATCTATAACCGTCTAGGAGGAGTTATCCGGTAACAGTAATGTATGGGGATAAAGGGGTCAAAATCAGTTTTTGACCTCTGGTGACCTCAAAATTGACCCCAGGGGTCAAATTTTGGTTGTAATGTTTTCTACTCATCATGCCGTTCGCTTTGATATATTACACAACCATGTTCTGGAAATTTTTATTTTTGACCCCCGCGGGCCCCACCCCCTGGGCCCACCCGTAGGGGTGTGATCAAAATTCTGAAAGTGTCATGCACTCCCCAGACCAAAGATCTATCAGTTCCCAAAGTTTCAAGTTTCTATCTATAACCGTCTAGGAGGAGTTATCCGGTAAAGGGGTCAAAATCAGTTTTTGACCTCTGGTGACCTCAAAATTGACCCCAGGGGTCAAATTTTGGTTGTAATGTTTTCTACTCATCATGCCGTTCGCTTTGATATATTACACAACCATGTTCTGGAAATTTTGTTTTTTTACCCCCGCGGGCCCCACCCCCTGGGCCCACCCGTAGGGGTGTGATCAAAATTCCGAGCATGTCATGCACTCCCCAGACCAAAGATCTATCAATTCCCAAAGTTTCAAGTTTCTATCTATAACCGTCTAGGAGGAGTTATCCGGTAAGACGGACGGACGGACGTACGGACGACGAAGACCATTACAATATCCCCACTTTTTCTTCGAAAAGCGTGGGGATAACCAGATAAGAAGCAGCAACCAGTACAGGACCTGATAAAAAGCAGCAAACAATACAGGACCAGCTAAGAAGCAGCAAAAAGTACATAACCAGTTACGAAGCAACAACCAGTACAGGACCAGATAAGAAGCAGCAACCAGTACAGAACCAGTTAAGAAGCAGCAACCAGTACAGGACCAGCTGAGAAGCAGCAACCAGTACAGGCCGGACCAGTTAAGAAACAGCAATGCTACATAACCAGTTAACAATCAGTAACCAGTACAGGACCAGATAAGAAGCAGCAACCAGTACAGGCCGGACCAGTTAAGAAGCAGCAAACAATACAGGGCCAGATAAGAAGAAGCAACCAGTACAGGACCAGCTAAGAAGCAGCAACCAGTACAGGACCAGCTGAGAAGCAGCAACCAGTACAGACTGGACCAGTTAAGAAACAGCAATGCTACAGAACCAGTTAACAATCAGTAACCAGTACAGGACCAGATAAGAAGCAGCAACCAGTACAGGCTGGACCAGTTAAGAAGCAGCAAACAAAACAGGACCAGCTAAGAAGCAGCAATCAGTACAGAACCAGCTAAGAAGCAGCAACCAGTACAGGACCAGTTAAGAAACAGCAACCAGTACAGGCTGGACCAGCTAAGAAGCAGCAAACAATAGATAACCAGATAAGAAGCAGCAACCAGTACAGGACCAGATAAGAAGCAGCAAACAATACAGGACCAGCTAAGAAGCAGCAACCAGTACAGAACCAGTTAAAAAGCAGCAACCAGTACAGGACCAGATAAGAAGCAGCAAACAGTACAGATCCAGTTAAGAAGCAGCAACCAGTACAGGGCCAGATAAGAAGCAGCAACCAGTACAGGCCAGACCAGTTAAGAAGCAGCAAACAATATAGCGCCAGATAAGAAGCAGCAACCAGTACAGGACCAACTATAAAGCAGCAACTAATACAGGACTAGCTAAGAAGCAGCAACCAGTACAGGCCGGACCAGTTAAGAAGCAGCAAACAATACAAGGCCAGATAAGAAGCAGCAACCAGTACAGGACAGCTAAGAAGCAGAAACCAGTACAGGATCAGTTTTGTTTGTTTTGATTTGAGGTTAAGTCCCCATCAACACTGTATAGGTCATTTTGGAGATGCCGATCCCAATTTTGTGGGACTTTTACCCGACACTGAGATGAAATGACATCTCAAGCCCTATTGCCCAAAGAAATCAATAGGGTTTATAAGCATGGATAAGACTCACACCGCTTTGCCTGGGCAGGCTTAGATCCTCTAAGCAGTTTACCAGTTCTTGTCTGTGGGTGTGGAAGCATCAAGCAGCCCAACAATTTCTTCAAGCCCCGGCCGACAGGACCAGCTAAGAAGCAGCAACCAGTAAAGGACCAGATAAGAAGCAATAACCAGTTTTGTTTGTATTGGAGTTTAATGACCCAGTCAACACTATATATGTCATTTTTGAGCCGGTCAGTTTACCTATCCACACTTTTCCTGGGCAGGCCTGTCTGTAAGTGGTTAGTTTGTTTGTTTGATTTGAGGTTTAACGTCCCCGTCAACACTGTAAAGGTCATTTTGGAGGCGTTGCTTCCAATTTTGTGGGACTTTTACCCGACCTTGAGATGAAATGACACCTCAAGCCCTGTCGCCCAATGAAATCAATAGGGTTTATTAGCATGGACGGTCTGCCTCGCACCATGGTTCCTGGACAGGGTAGATCCTCCAAGCGGTTTACCAGTACTAGTGTGCGGGCTGGATTCAGCTCTGTGTGGAAGCATCATGCAGCCCATATACAGTCAAACCTGTCTTAGTGGCCACCTCTATTAAGCAAGCATCTTAAGCAAGCAGGTATTTACTTCCAGAAAAAGGCAAATGCATTAAAATTCACCTGTATTAAGCAAGCACCTGTCTTAAGCAAGCACATTTTCATTATCCCTGAGGTGCTTGCTTAACACAGGTTGGACTGTATATTCTTCAAGCGGTTAACCAGTATATTGCACATTCTTTCATCAGAAACTGACAACTGCCCTTCTTAAATCAGGGGAAGGGAGACAAGAGCACCGCAAGCGGCGCCATGCTCGTCTGTTTTTCCATGTCACTGAAAAGGTCTTGTCCCAAGGAACATTCATGTGAAGTTGGAAGGCTCTGTTGTGAATAGTATTGAAATAAGAGACAAAAACAATTTAAAAAAAAAAAACAGAGAGAAAAGGGAAGATAATTCAATCAAATTGCAAGATGGAGTTATAAAACTTGTAGGGAATGTAGCTCTTGTGATGGTGAGTATGTGTATGAAGTTTCATGAAGGTAGGCCAAATACTTTTGGAAATATGGTCAAGGTTAAGGTTTTCGGTTAAATTTTCGAAAAATAGGTCAAAGTTCAAAGGTCAAGGTCACAGATCAAAAAGTGTGGTATCACTGAAAAGGTCTTGTCCCAAGGAACATTCATGTGAAGTTTGAAGGCTCTGTTGTGAATAGTATTAAAATGAGAGCAAAAAATGTGTTTCAGAAAAAAATTGGAAAAGGGGAGATAATTCAGCCAAAATCAACAATGTTGTTATGGTCCTTGGTCAAAATGAAGCTCTTGTGATAATGAGTGTGTGTATGAAGTTTCATGAGGCTAGGTCTAATACTTTTTAAGTAAGTTTTTTTGGAACGACGACGCCAGACGACGACAACGACAACGCAGACGCCGGAGTGATGACAATAGCTCGAAAGTTTTTTTTTCAAAAAACAGACGAGCTAAAAATGACCATAGAAAAGCTTTCATGATCAATCTCCACAAAATAATGTTGCTGACCCCGGCAGGTATTGATCCCGCGTCCTCCTGATCACCAGTCAGATGCGCATCTGACTGAGCTACTGAGGCCGGCCGCAACAACCAGTATAGGACCAGCTACAAAGCAGCAACCAGTATAGAACCAGCTAAGAAGCAGCACCCAGTACAGGCCAAACCAGTTAAGAAGCAGCAAACAATACAGGACCAGCTAAGAAACAGCAGCCAGTACAGGACCATTTAAGAAACAGCAACCAGAACAGGCTGGACCAGTTAAGAAGCAGCAAACAATACAGGACCAGTTAAGAAGCCACAACCAGTACAGGACCAGTTAAGAAGCAGCAAACAGTACAGGACCAGTTAAGAAGCAGCAACCAGTACATGACCATTTAAGAAGCAACAACCAGTACAGGACCAGTTAAGAAGCAGCAACCAGTACAGGACCAGTTAAGAAACAGCAACCAGTACATGCCTGACCAGCTAAGAAGCAGCAAACAATACAGTACCAGAAAAGAAGCAGCAACCAGTACAGGACCAGTTAAGAAACAGCAACCAGTACAGAACAAGTTAAGAAACAGCAACCAGTACAAGCCGGACCAGCTAAGAAGCAGCAGGACCAGCTAAGAAGCAGCAAACAATACAGGACCAGATAAGAAGTAGCAACCAGTAAAGGATGAGTTAAGGAACAAGAAAAGCAATCAGTACAGGACCAGATAAGAAGTAGCAACCAGTAAAGGATGAGTTAAGGAACAAGAAACAGTAACCAGTACAGGACCAGATAAGAAGCAGCAACCGGTAAAGGAATCTGGGAATACTAGGATCAGATTAAGCAGCAATCAGAAAAGGACCAGATAAGAGGCAGCAATCAGTGAAGGCCCAGATAAGCAGCAACCAGTAAATGACCAGATAAGAACTAGTGATTAGTTAAGGACAGGATAAGAAGCAGACACCAGTAGAGGACATTTTGTTCTTATTTTTTTGCTAAAATGTTGGTCATTTATAATTAGAATCTCCTTGATGGTTTAGGGGATTCTAACCAATTGTTTGCTAGTGGACTCTTCCATTGCTATATGTTGGACAAGCCCATTTGTCATATAAGGAATGTCAGCCCTATTTTTTCATTTTTATTCTATTTTTACGGAAAATTCTGTTACCAAATAGTGTAGGCCCTGCGGCGTCTGATCTGGGCCTGCACTGTTTGCCAAGGTACCCCTTTAGGGGTTTCCCGCATACGATGGGCTAGCAAGTATCCACAAGCTACTGGATAAGTCAAACTTTAACCCATGGCCCGAACCCATTGGGACCATGAAATTTGTTCAAAATAGGAGGTAGTTTGAGCCACTGAGGGTTAATCATAGTACCAGATCATAAGGCATAATGAGGGAGACTTAACCTGGCAGATGTTTCCGCCATTTTTCAAAGGGAGACAAGTTTCGGGACTTCCTGTTTGCTTTTCAATAAGCCCTGTCCCACTGAAAAAGGGGTCTACTCTTAAAAGGAAAGAATTTGCTCCTCAGGAGCAAATTCTTTCCTTTAAGAGTTGACCCCTATTGACATGGGCGACAAAAATTCCTTTGCAGGAATTGCCTCCCCTGAAGGTATATCCATTCCCCTTAATGTAAGATAGCTGTTTGTGAACTCACATACAATGTACCTTTCCATGAATTCTACGTCTTTATTTTGGTTTTACAGACCTTTCAAGATTGCTTCACTTTGTTAGAAGGGTCAGCCAATCGTTAATCAGAAGTAGGCAAAAACCAGAGTACTCAGAGAAAAACCACCTGACCTTCCATTGAAGATTTTGGCATCTGAAATATGATCTGAGCACAAACTCCCTAAGTTATAGAATTAAATACAGTAGAACTTTGATGGCTACGACACCGATGGCTCGTTTACCACGGCTGCACTGAACCCGCTTTTGAGTCCCTAGGGCACTCCTCTACATATGAAGTGTGGGATAATTAAGGAGATTTTCGACTTTTATCTTGCATATGTATGCTGTGTGTACTCATTAGAATCGCTTCGATAAGGCGATTCTAATTAGTACAGAAAGCATACAGTTTTATTACAGAACACCGAAAAGATGTCCCAAATTTAACCCTGCTATGCCTCCTGGCAGTAACCCTCAGTGGCTCAAACTACCCCTGTCACAAACAGATTTTCGTTGTCTCAAAGGTTTTCGTTGTCCCAAAGGTTTACTAAACATATTTAGTACCAGAAACCCCAAAACGGGTATTTGGCAAACAGTGCAGGCCCAGATCAGACGCCGCAGAATGCGGCGTCTGATCAGGGCCTACACTGTTTGCAAAAAGTTCAGCCATTTTCCTACTAAATTTTGAAGAAAACACAACCTGACATCCCTAAATTTTGGAAGAGTCGATGTGGTTCAAAAATGGTTAAGTTCGACTGTTTACGAATATCTGGAGCTAAGGGAAGATTTCTCTAGGGACTCATAAGAGTGAATACAAATTAGCAAGCTAGCTGGGTACCAGTCTCCAAAATTTCATGGCATATTCTTATGAAGAGAAAGGAAAAATTATCACAAAATTAAACACATTACGCCTCCCGATTTGGCCTAAAAAAATGATAATTCTTTAAATGAATCTGCTTATTCACTGTTGAAACCATCAATTATTTACCTCGTAATGGGGCTTAGAGGGGAAATTGATCAACATGTCTTGGAGAAATCAATAACAGAGTCACTTAGAATTACGGTCTCTCTTGTCTCAGGAAAATGTTTTCCGTGTCATCCAATTTCCGATGACACACTTAATCCTATTTCCCTTCAGCAGAGCTCTAGTTCATGTCTGGCGTGAAAATATCCCTCCGTCTGTTATATCCCTTACGCTGATTCAAGAAGGGCAGTTGTCAGTTTTTGGCGAATGTGCACTGTACTGGTTAACCGTTTATATATTTATATAACCTTGTCCAAGAAAAGTGTGGATATGTAAACTACTTTGGCTTAATATGGCCTAAATAGTATTGACTGGGTCGTTAAATTCCGAACAAACAAAACAAAACTTCTTTTCTATGATCCTATGAACAACAAAACCTATCAGTGTTTCCAATAATATAGATTACCCTTCAAGCCCTAAGCATGTTTAGCAGAGAGCATTTTAGAAGTATTTTTTCCCTGTATTTCAGCGCAAATACATGTATGCTGCACAGACGGTTCACACACAAAAAATAATCACAAAAAATTATAGAAGGAAAAATCAGTTTACATGGTTATAAATTATTTTCCCAATTTTTAATTTAAAACAGACTGAACAATGAGGTGGTTCTAATGAGCACCCACATTCTAAGTTTGGAGCAGACATATGGAAAATCAAAAATGCTAATTCTTCAGGTATGAAATACACCATAAAGCTCAGCCAGAATGTAAGAATCTTACATAGGTGTGAGAATCCGTCCTGAGGGTCACTGCCTGGTCCGAGTGATGCTGGACAGTAATCCCAAGGAATGGATTTTTCTATCTACCCCTCAAACCGGTGTAAGATTCTTTTTCTTGTATACCTTTCAGTTTCATTTCTTTCTGAGAGTGGATTTTGTTCAATTATTTGTCAATCAACCCAAAGTTTCTAAGCATGGAAGCTCTTCAGTGTTACAGTCCATGTGACTATCACTGATTGATGGGAAAATACAGAAAACCATTAGAGAATTAAATTTTATAGAAAAAAGCCGCATTATTCTTATCGCTGTGAGGTCAGCATGTTGTGTATTAGGGTTACCTACAGAATCTGCTTGGGTTTGGCAATCGTTTTTCACCAGCTAGAGCAGACATCTGATCAGGGTCTACACTGTTTTGTTTTCCTGTAGTACAGGAATGTAAGGGTAAAACAAAATGTTAACCCTTGTCCTGCTGAATATTCATATATGCCACACCCACTACTGATTATTAACCAGTCAGATTATTTGATGCAAATTATTGCAACAAATTCACAATCTGAATGACAAACAATGTAGATCCAGATCAGATCTTCTTCAGAAGCCATCTGATCTGGATCTTCATTGTTTGAAAGATAAGACATATCCGGGATCAGCAGGACAAGGGTTAACAGTCAAAATCATCGTTCATTTGTGTAGCCTACACTCAGAGACAATCAACCAACCCCTGCCGTCCGTGCTTTGATTTTATAATGCAGTCACTTTAATTGTCGACATTTGCCATATTTTGATGACAATTTTGCAGCGTTTTGATGTCATTATAGGTGCAGTGACGTCAAACTTAACGATGGTGGATATGACATCCTATTCAACCAGTGTAATTCAAATATATGAAAATTTTAGATTCTTATACTATCCCTGGGTTTTATATCTCTGGATTAACCCATTTAGTACCAGAAACCCTAAAACGGGTACCCTGGCAAACAGTGAAGGCCCAGATCAGACGCCGCAGAATATGGCATCTGATCAGGGCCTACAATGTTTGCAAAATGTTCTGCCAGTTTCCAAATAGATTTTGAAGAAAACACAACCTGACACCCCTAAATTTTGAAATGGACCCCTGCTATATATAAGGAGGAAGATTCCATTTGGTACAAAAAAGGGTTAAGACCAGGCTTTCCTCATCTCGTGTGCAAGACTACAAATTCCCTGTCCAAATGAAGAAGTGTTGAATCAGAGGGCATCCATTTAGGGCACAGAACAGACTTTGCTCATACTGCATGGATGTGCAGATAGATCTGAGTCTTTGCTGTGTGCACAGTTCACGTCCAACTGGTGATCAATTAGGTCACAGGTTCTATACCCGCCAGGCTCAGCAACATTCAAGAAGACTGATCATGAAATCTTTTCTATGATTATTCTCTGTTTCCAGTGATTCAAGAAGAGCAACAAAAGAATGTGCACTGTACCGGTTAGCCGCTTTTAATGTATAAGCCTGCCCAGGAAAAGTGTGGTTAAATAAACTGAATGGATCAATGTGCCCAATATTGTGTTGACTGGGTTGTTAAGCTCCAACAAATTGTGGCTCGTTTTGCCAAGAAACAGCAGTGTGTGTGCAAGGGGTGACAGAGGAGTGAAAAGGGGTGTTCATCAAACATGAAAGCAGAATACCTGTATACTATCTAGTCTGTAGGTCAACTGTTTTATTAAGACTACAATATTGCTTGGAGGATAATTGTCTGATAGGAATCAATTTTCTAATTTCCTGTAATTTTGGTCTTCACCTTCATTGTCGCCAAAGATACAATAATGACCATTGCAGTTTTTCTACAACATTGTGTGTAAACAGCCTCGTACTGTAATAGCAGCTTCTGTTGGTCATTGACCAGGTATTTCAGACCAGTTATGATAACCATATTAACTCTTAACCCTTGTCCTGCTGAATATTTAAATATGCCAGACCCACTACTGATTATCAACAAATCAGATTACTTGGTGCAAATTATTCCAACAAATTACAATGTAATAAACTGAATGGCAAACAATGAAGATCCTGATCAGATGGCTTCTACAGAAGCCATCTGATCTGGATCTTCATTGTTTGAAAGCTAAGACATATCCCGGCTCAGCAAGACAAGAGTTAAGTATTCGGACACCTTAACTCATAACCATACTAGTTCTAAAATTTGAACAAGTTCAATTTACTACCCAGTGTTGTGTCTACGAATAGTGGTATGAGTGGCAGACAGTGTAGACCCTGATGAGACGCCGCATTCTGCGGCATTTCATCTGGGTCTACACTGCTTGCCCAGGCCAGTCTATCCGAATACATAAGGTAAATAAGGTAGCCATTGTGTGTCCAACCGATTTTGGTGGTCTATTTCAGCATTCCAGCATTTGAAATTAACGAAGTAGCAAGCAGTAAATTTGCTGCTGTGAAACTGCAAGTTGTATCCTGTGAAAAATGTTGGCAGCAAGACTTGCTGCCTGGCAGCAAGAACGTGCTGCCTAGTAATGTCCGATATACAACAGAATTCAGGTATTTAGTATTTCAAGGGGACTGTATACACTGACATATACCATTTATTAGAATATTACAAGTGAGACAACATTCAGACCTTTCTTTATCTGTTAGATAAACTAAGATCCTGTGAAAACAGGTCTTACTGGTACTTTTAAAGGAGAAAATTCTTTCCTCAAACAGTAGACCTATAATGATAAGCTAGGTACTGTTTTTGTCAGAATCTGCAACAAAAAATATGACCTCCTCCTCTTTGGTGGGGGGACATAATTATCAACAAATATCCACCATATCTGTTTCTATACTTATATCTTACATACCTTTTAATTTTTTCTTCCTGCCAGTTTTCTGAGGCATACTGACATCCTCCTGACTACTGGTGGTTTGTGACTGTTCATGCTTGCTTCGACCGCATCCCATCTTCTGACACCACAGCTGCATTGGGCTCAACTTTACCCAAAGATCGGGAACTTCCACTGCAAGATCCTTCTAATAAGTTTCTTGCTTAATCCAATATCACAACATCTTCATAGGTATTGTTATTAGTTCCAACAAAATTTAACTTTATACTTCCTTATTCAAACTGGCAGAAAAATACTGCCACTGAAAATTATTCCAAATTTCACTGATATTTAAAATTCACCGATGCCCAAATTATGACAGCACCTTTTAGCAAGAAAAGATCACTGTTCACAGTATAGATATTGACCTTAAAACATGTAATGAACACATAATAATCATCCTGGTACATATGTAGCTTTACATGTGAATAAGCTTCAACAATATGAATTTTGTAACACTGATGTTTGAAGAAGCATCTGACAGATGATTTACTTATCCTGCTCACATCACAAACAGACCTACAAAATAAAAACATAAATCAATATGTTCTAAACTTAGATCCAGTATTAACCTTAACCCTTGTCCTGCTGAATATTCATATATGCCACACCCACTACCGATTATCAACCAATCAGATTACTTGATGCAAATTATTGCAACAAATTCACAATCTGAATGGCAAACAATGTAGATCCTGATCAGATGGCTTCGTCATCTGATCTGGATCTACATTGTTTCAAAGATAAGGCATATCCGGGATTAGCAGGACAAGGGTTAAAATCCCAATCAAAATAACTGCTGTCTGCTTGTTGTCAAAATCATTTGTTGCAAACAATATGGACCCAGATCAGACTACTCCTCTTGGAGCAGTCTGATCTTGCCTGTATCAAAAAATGTTTGAGAAGTTTGCACGAAGAAGAGACAGCATTTGCAGATACTGTACAGTTTTACTTTGCATATTAACCCTTCTCTTGCTGAATATTCAATATAGCCACACCCATTTCTGACTTTCAACCAATCAAATTACTTGATGTAATTTATTCCTACAAATTCATAAACTGAATGTCAAACAGTGTAGATCCTGATCAGATGGCTTTGGATCTACACTGTTTCCAAAGATAGGGGTTGTCATGAACAGCAAGATAAGGGTTAACCTTTACAACACTCCGGACAAATTGTTGATATTTTTCTTATTTTTCCCCAAGATACAGGACTTGAAATCAAGGAGACAATTTGCATAAAATGTCAAATCCAGTTTTCTGGAAAAATAAGAAAAATATTTCAAAATGCTGTCTGCTGAAAAAAATACCCAGCATGCAGTGTGTTTATCCCCAATGAACTCTTCCAATGCATAAGTCCATTTTCTGGGTACCAGATTGAGTAATTTATAGAAATTTATTTAAAAAGGGCTCAATTTTCTTTGCAAACAGTGAATACCCTGATCATATACTGCAGGAAGCAGCATCTGATCTGGAAGCCTTCATGGTTATGCTACTCACCTTGAAAACCAGGGGTCGCAGGATCGATCCCGGGCTTCTCCAGACTTTCGAATGAGTCTTTAAACCAATGTGCCAGCTCCGTATGACCTTAGCTGTTGGTGAGACGTATAACTCAAAACTCAAACACTCACCCACTCAGCATCTGATCTAGGTCTGCACTGTTTGCCAATGTCCCTTTCTTGGGAATTCTGTCTGAAATGCATTAACTCTTATCATGCTGTTCACGACAACTCCTATCTATGGAAACAGTGTAGATCCAGATCAGATGGCTTCTGAAGTAGCCATCTGATCAGGATCTACACTGTTTGACATGAAGTTTATGGATTTGTAAGAATAAATTACATGAAGTAATCTAATTGGTTCAAAGTCTTAAATGGGTGTGGCTAAACTGAATATTCAGCAAGAGAAGGGTTAAGTTCAAATATTCACCATATTTGCATTATTTGCTGGCTCCCAGCTTGCACATTGCCAATATAGGAAAAACAGGTTACCAGACCACCCTGACCTTTCAAGGTCAGGGGGGTCATGTTACCTGTTTTCCAACACTGATAAACTTCAGACTAGGAACCAGCAGTTAATGCAAATAAGGTGAATAAATTGCAATCTAATGTATGCAAAACTTTAATACCTTGTAACTTTTCAATAAGTTTCACATACTTACAAATGTAGTTATCCAAACTTTTGACTTCAATCAATAGAAGCACAGTTATGTGACCTCTTATAAGTTTCATATCAGTTTTTCTATTCTCTTTTTTTGATAAAATGTTTATCAAGTGCCCTAATGTCATTTGTAGTTGTTCTGTAATGTCACTGACTTATGATTTTTACTGTTACTCATCTAAAAATTGGGACAACTTTATGAATTACAGTTATTTCTGGATATTTTTACAGTTTTGGTTTGCCAGAGACAATATCTTTTTTTCTAGTTTTTCAGATAAAATCAAGCTTGACATTTTGAGTAAACTGCTCGCCACAATTCCCATGAAATATTTCTTTACAAAGAACATAGTCAAACCCATTTATACTAGTGGACTCTTCCATTGCTATATGTTGGACAAGTCTATTTCTCATATAAGGGGTTTCAGGCCTATTTTTTCGTTTTTATTCTATTTTTGACAGAAAATTCTTTGGCATCTGATCTGGGCCTGCACTGTTCGCCAAGGTACCTCTTTAGGGTACCTCTTTAGGGTTTTCCCACACATACAATGCGCTAAAGATATTGTTACAAACTTTCAAGGATCAACCTTAGTAGATAATGCATAGCATATAAGTTTATATAACCCCTCTCTGAAAATTGTGTCAAAGAGTTAACTCTTTGGCTTAGCGGTTAGAGAATCAGATTTTCATCTACGGGACCCGTCCGGGCCTGAGATTCGAATCCTACCAGTGGCAGGTTTTCTTTTTCCAGCTATGCTCCTTTCCTTTGCTACATCTTTCATGTCAGAAGATGGGGCTCATCTGGGATCCAACTTTACTTCACCGAAAATGATTAAGCATCATCATAAATGATGACTTCCCTGAAAAGAGTGAATGTTACGGACTGCAATAGCCGGCCTTGGTAGCTCAGTCAGATGTGCGTCTGACTGGTGATCGGGAGAATGCAGGTTCGATACCTTTCAGGGTCGGCAACATTCGTTCGTGGAGATTGATCATGAAATCTTTTCTACTTCCGCTGATTCTAGAAGGGCAGTTGTCAGTTTCTGGCGAAAGAATGTGCACTGTACTGGTTAACTGCTTAGGTTTAAGCCTGCCCAGGAAAAATGTGGATAGGTAAACTGACTGGCTCAAAAATGACCTAAACGGTGTTGACTGGGCCATTAAACTCCAATACAAACAAACAAACCGACTGCAATTCCTCCTTTTGATTATCAACCTTAGTAGATTATGCATAGCTTATAGGTTTACCGTAAACCTTAAAATGCCAATCACGACAATTGTTATCTGCCATTTACTTTAAAAGTCATTGTTGCAAACAGTCCTCTAGGAGCAGTCTGATCTGAGGCCACACTGTTTACCTGTGTGCAAAAATATTTTCAAAACATTTGCAAGAAGCTTCAGCAGACGACATAAACAGATGACATTTTCAGATGCAGTTTTTCTCAACAGTGAAGGGTTAAAACCACTCTCTGACAACTGCATCAGGGAGTCAACTCTTTGGTTCAGTGGTTAGTCTAAGCATTGGACTTTCACCCAAGCGGCCAAGGTTTAAATCCCACCACAGGTAGGAATTTTTCAGCTATGCTTCTTTCCTTTGTTATGACTTTTATGTCAAAAGATAGGGGTTAATGCTGGATCGGACTATACTTCACTGAAAATGGCTAAGCATCATCATAAATGATATGCTTTTTTTCCTTTTTTTTTTACGATTTTCAGACTTTCATGTCGTAAGAATATGAATGCAATAATTTCTCTTTTCTCATTTTTGATTTCTAACACATTTCTTGTCATTTTTTTAATGTTTTTCAAAGATGAATAGAGTTGTCAATGTTTGGTGTACAGATTAACAACTACATGTATAATGTTATGTAAATATGTGCATTACTTGTTTTTCAGCATAGTTGGGCCTTAACCTATACCAGAGATTCAACTTCGGTGAAGTTGATGTCGCACCTGCTCCCCACCTGCCCCACACAAAAAAACAAGAGGGCCATGATGGCCCTGGATCGCTCACCTGATCCATAGAGTAACAAGTGGGACTCAAGGAGGGCCATTATTAACCCCAGGGCTATAATGTGCATAATGTTCAGAGATGTCTAAAAAGGTGAAGCTTCATACCAAATATCAACAAAGGCTATAATTTGAACAATCTTGGCAAAGGTCCACTAGATATGCTACATACCAAATATCAAAGACCTGGGCCTTGCGGTTTCAGAGATGAAGATTTTTATTAAAGATATTCCCTACATAAGCCTATACAAGAGGGCCCAATGGCCCTATATCGCTCACCTGTTTGGACCCCAGATGCATGATTGGCAGGAATTATGTAGGTGACCACTTGCCGTCGCTACATGCCAAATATCTAAGCTCTGGGCCCTGAGGTTTCAAAGAAGAAGATTTTTTAATCTTTTTTCCATTATGAGTCTATGGGAGCTAAGGGGCCCCGGGGCGTGGCCCATTTGGACCCCACGGGCATGATTGGCAGGATTTATGTAGGTGACCACTTGCCATTGCTACATGCTAAATATCTAAGCTCTGGGCCCTGTGGTTTCAGAAAAGAAGATTTTTGAAGCTTTTTTTTTCCATTATGTGTCTATAGGAGCTAAGGGGCCCCGGGGCGTGGCCCTTTTTGACCCCAGGGGCATGATTGGCAGGAATTATATAGGTGACCACTTGCCGTTGCTACGTACTAAAAATCTAAGCTCTGGGCGCTGTGATTTCAGAGAAGAAGATTTTTTAAGCTTTTTTCCATTATGAGTCTATAGGAGCTAAAGGGCCCCGGGGCGTGGCCCGTTTGGAACCCAGAGGCATGATTGGCAGGAATTATGTAGGTGACCACTCTCCGTTGCTACATGCTAATTATCTAAGCTCTGGGCCCTGTGGTTTCAGAGAAGAAGATTTTTGAATCTTTTTTCCATTCTGAGTCTATGGGAGCTAATGGGCCCCGGGGCGTGGCCCATTTGGAACCCACGGGCATGATTGGCAGGATTTATGTAGGTGACCACTTGCCATTGCTACATGCTAAATATCTAAGCTCTGGGCCCTGTGGTTTCAGAGAAGAAGATTGTTGAAGTTTTTTTTTCCATTATGAGTCTAAAGGAGCTAAGGAGCCCCGGGCATGGCCCTTTTGGACCCTAGGGGCATGATTGGCAGGAATTATATAGATGACCACTTGCCATTGCTACGTACTAAATATCTAAGCTCTGGGCCCTGTGGTTTCAGAGAAGAAGATTTTTTAAGTTTTTTTCCATTATGAGTCTTTGGGAGCAAAGGGGCCCCGGCACGTGGCCCATTCGGAACCCAGGGGCATGATTGGCAGGAATTATGTAGGTGACCAATTGCCGTTGCTACATGCTAAATATCTAAACTCTGGGCCCTGTGGTTTCAGAGAAGAAGATTTTTTAATCTTTTTTCCATTATGAGTCTATGGGAGCTAAGGGGCCCCGGGGCGTGGCCCATTTGGACCCCACGGGCATGATTGGCAGGATTTATGTAGGTGACCACTTGCCATTGCTACATGCTGAATATCTAAGCTCTGGGCCCTGTGGTTTCAGAGAAGAAGATTTTTGAAGCTTTTTTCCATTATGAGTCTATAGGAGCTAAAGGGCCCCGGGCGTTGCCTGTTTGGACCCCAGGGGCAAGATTGGCAGGAATTATGTAGGTGACCACTTGCCATTGCTACATGCTAAAAATCTAAGCTCTTGGCCTTGTGGATTCCGAGAAGAAGATTTTTGAAGCTTTTTGTTCCATTATGAGTCTATGGGAGCAAAGGGGCCCCGGGGCGTGGCCCATTTGGAACCCAGGGGCATGATTGGCAGGAATTATGTAGGTGACCACTGGCCGTTGCTACATTCTAAATATCTAAGCTCTGGGCCCTGTGGTTTCAGAGGAGAAGATTTTTTAAGCTTTTATTCCATTATGAGTCTATGGGAGCTAAGGGGCCCCGGGGTGTGGCCAATTTGGACCCCAGGGGCATGATTGGCAGGAATTATGTAGGTGACCACTTGCCGTTGCTACATGCCAAATATCTAAGCTCTGGGCCCTGTGGTTTCAGAGAAGAAGATTTTTGAAGCTTTTTTCCACTATGAGTCTATAGGAGCTAAAGGGCCCCGGGGCGTGGCCCGTTTTGACCCCAGGGGCATGATTGGCAGGAATTATATAGGTGACCACTTGCTGTTGCTACATGCTAAATATCTAAGCTCTGGGCCCTGTGGTTTCTGAGAAGAAGATTTTTGAAGCTTTTTGTTCCATTATGAGTCTATGGGAGCAAAGGGGCCCCGGGGCGTGGCCAATTTGGACCCCAGAGGCATGATTGGCAGGAATTATGTAGGTGACCACTGGCCATTAAAACATGCTTAATATCTAAGCTCTGGGCCCTGTGGTTTCAGAGAAGAAGATATTTTAATTTTTTCCCATTGATAGTCTATGGGAGCTATATGTTGCCATGGCAACCAGAATTCCAATCTGATCAGCCCAAAAACCTTATGCAGCCTTTCCCCCTACCTGATGATGCTTCCCATGAAATTTGATCAAGATTGACCATGGGGTATTAGAGATATACTTATTTGAAATTGTTTACGGACGTACGACGGACGACGGACAAAAAGTGATCACAAAAGCTCACCTTGTCACTACGTGACAGGTGAGCTAATAAAAGTTTATTTAAGGCAGAAGAAATGAATATAGGGTTTTGAGAAGAATTCATAGCCTATATAATATGTGAGGTAAAAAACTGACTAAGTTCACAATGTGGAAAAAGTGATAAAAATTGATCCCAAGATAAAGTCCAAACCACATGCACATCCTCATACCATAGCAAAAACACACACAAAGTTTCAAAATGATCAATATAAAACTGTAAGAGGGGTTGCGATGACAAGAGGTACCTATTGTATATCAACTAAAGCATAAAAATGGCTAAGTTCATAATGTGCAAAAAGCGAAAAAAAATATTCTGAGAATTATGTCGAAAGCACATGCACATCCTCAAACCATGACAAAAGCACACGCAAAGTTTCAAAATGATTGGTATAAAACTGTAAGAGGAGTTACGATGACAAGAGGTAGCTATCATATATCAATTGTAGGTTAAAAATGACTATCATATATCAATTGTAGGTTAAAAATGACTAAGTTCACAATGTGGAAAAAGTGACAAAAATTGATCGGACGATAAAGTCCAAACCACATGCGCATCCTCATACCATGGCAAAAACACACGCAAATTTTCAAAATAATCGGTATGAAACTGTAGGAGGAGTTGCGATGACAAAACAACAATTGTAAAATGTTGACAGAAAGATGGACGGACAACCAGACGAACGAATGGACGGACAAACGAAAGAACGGATGGATGGAAACTTGCACGCCTATGTCTTCCTGCTAAAGCAGGTGCGACAAAAATGATCGGTTTAAAACTGCAAGAGCAGTTGCGATGACAAGAGTTGCGATGACAATCGTATAACAATTGAATCTTAAAAAAATGACTGAGTTCAAAACGCGCAAAAAGTGAAAAAAAATATTCTGAGAATTATGTCAAAACCACATGCACATCCTCATACCATGCCGACAGCACATGCTAAGTTTCAAAATGATTGGTATAAAACTGCAAAAGCAGTTCCGATGACAAGAGGTATCTATCATATATCAATTGAAGGTTACAAATGGCTAAGTTCACAATGTGGAAAAAGTGATAAAAATTGATTCAAAGATAAAGTCCAAACCACATGCGCATCCTCATACCATGGCAAAAACACACGCAAAGTTTGAAAATAATCGGTATGAAACTGTAGGAGGAGTTGCGATGACAGGACACCCAGTGTAAAAAGTTGACGGAAAGACGGACAGACAATCGGACGGACGGACAGACAGACAGACGGACGGACGTTCTCACGAACGGATACTTAAGTGGCTAGGCGTTGGCATATTGACTACTTAAGCGGCAAATTCTCTTAAGCGGCAAGCCACCTAAGAGACAATTTTTGCCACTTAAGTACCAAAATAACGGAATAAAGTCCATTTGGACTCACGAATATATACTTAAGTGTCAAACTGTCCAAATTTTTTGCCCCCTAAATGTCGTTTCGTTGGTGTGGACAGACAGACGGATGAACAGACAGACGGACGGACGAAACTTGCACGCCTATGTCTTCCTGCTAAAGCAGGTGCGACAAAAATGCCAATCATGACAATTGTCGTCTGCTTTGCCATGTGCTGGACACCAGTGCTGTCATAGACAGTTGACCCACAAGTGCTGTCAGACTAAGACAATCAAACCACCAGTGCTGTCAGAGACAATCAACCCCCCAGTGCTGTCAGACACAAAGGACCCAATCCATCCACCAAAGCTGTCATAGACAATCCAACCACCAGTCCTGTCAGAGAAAATCCATCCACCAGTCTGTCAGAGACAATTGACCCACCAGTGCTGTCTGAGATAATCAACACACCAGTGCTGTCAGAGACAACCCACCCACAAGTGCTGTCAGAGACAATCAGCCCACCAGTGTTGTTAGAGACAATCCACCCACCAGTGCTGCCAGAGACAACCCACCCACCAGTGCTGTCAGAGACAATCGACCCACCAGTGCTGTCAGAGACAACCCACTCACCAGTAGTGCTGTCAGAGACAACCTTCCCACCAGTGCTGTCATAGACAATTGACCCACCAGTGCTGTCAGAGACAATCAAACCACCAGTACTGTCAGAGACAATCAACCCACCAGTGCTGTCGGAGACAAACAACCCACCAGTACTGTCAGAGACAATCCACCCACCAGTGCTGTCAGAGACAATCCACCCATCAGTTCTGTCGGAGACAATTGACCCAACAGTACTGTCAGAGACAACCCACCCACCAGTGCTGTCAGAGACAATTGACACAACAGTACTGTCAGAGACAACCCACCCACCAGTGTTGTCAGAAACAATTGCCCCAACAGAACTGTCAGAACTGTTTCACCCATCAGTGCTGTTGGAGACAATTGACTCAACAGTACTGTCGGAGACAACTGACCCACCAGTGCAGTCAGAGACAACTTTCCCACCCGTGCTGTCAGAGACAATCAACCCATCAGTGCTGTTGGAGACAATTGACCCAACAGTACTTTCAGAGACAACCCACCCATCAGTGCTGTCAGAGCCAACTGACCCACCAGTTAGTGTCAGAGACAATCCACTCACCAGTGCTGCCATAGACAACTGACCCACCAGTGCTGTCAGAGACAATCAACCAACCAGTGCTGTCAGAGACAATCAACCCACCAGTGCTGTCAAAGACAATCAACCCACCAGTGCCGTCAGAGACAATCAACCCACCAGTACTGTCAGAGACAATTCACCCTTCAGTGCTGTCAGAGACAATTGACCCAACAGTACTGTAAGAGACAACCCACCCACCAGTGCTGTCAGAGACAACTTTCCCACCCGTGCTGTCAGAGACAATCAACCCATCAGTACTGTCAGAGCCAATCAACCCACCAGTGCTGTCAGAGAAATCAACCCACCAGTGCTGTCAGAGACAACTCACCCACCAGTGCTGTCAGAGACAACTCACCCACCAGTGCTGCCAGTGACAATCAACCCACCAGTGTTGTTAGAGACAATTAACCCACCTGTGCTATCAGAGACAATCGACCCACCAGTGCTGTCAGAGACAATTGACCAAACAGTGCTGTCAGAGACAATCAACCCACCAGTACTGTCAGAGACAATTCACCCATCAGTGCTGTCAGAGACAATTGACCCAACAGTACTGTCAGAGACAACCCACCCACCAGTGCTGTCAGAGACAATTGACCCACCAGTGCTGTCATAGACAAACAACCCACCAGTACTGTCAGAGCCAATCAACCCACCAGTGCTGTCAGAGAAATCAACCTGCCAGTGCTGTCAGAGACAACTCACCCACCAGTGCTGTCAGAGACAACTCACCCACCAGTGCTGCCAGTGACAATCAACCCACCAGTGTTGTTAGAGACAATCAACCCACCTGTGCTATCAGAGACAATCGACCCACCAGTGCTGTCAGAGACAATTGACCAAACAGTGCTGTCAGAGACAATCAACCCACCAGTGCTGTCAGAGACAATTGTCCCACCTGTGCTGTCAGAGACAATCGACCCACCAGTGCTGTCAGAGACAACTGACCCAACAGTGCTGTCAGAGACAATCGACCCACCAGTGCTGTAAGAGACAATCAACCCACCAGTGCTGTAAGAGACAATCAACCCACCATAGCTGTCAGAGACAATCAACCCACCAGTGTTGTCAGAGACAATTGACCCACAAGTGCTGTCAGAGCCAATCAACCCACCAGGGTTGTCAGAGACAATCAACCCACCTGTGCTTTCAGAGACAATCAACCCACCAATGCTGTCAGAGACAATCCACCCATCGGTGCTGTCAGTGTTGTGTTTAGTTTGATTTGAAGTTTAACGTCCCCATCAGCACTGTAAAGGTCATTTTGGAGATGCTGCTTCCAATTTTGTGGGACTTTTACCCGACATTGAGATGACATGACATCTCAAGCCCTGCCGCCCAATGAAACCAATAGGGTTTATAAGCATGGACGGGCCGACTCGCACCGCATTGCCTGGGCAGGCTTAGATCCTCTAAGCGGTTTACCAGTACTTGTGTGCAAGTTGGTTCCAGCTCTGCATGGAAGCATCATGCAGCCCATCTATTTCTTCAAGCCCTGATGGGCGGGGCTAGCTCTGTGTTTGAATACTAATGTTGTGATTATTGGAATGTCCTGGAAAATATAACTAGCTTTTGAAATTGAAGGAATCTAGAATGGACACACAGAAGTACTTTGATATCAAATTCTTACCATAAAAAATCCTGCCAAACTTTTTGTTATTGTTGTTGATGTTTTAACTCCTGTCCTGTCAGCTTGTGTCATGCAAATTTGGTTCAAGTCAGTCTGAAATAATAATTCACAATGTAAAATGTGTCATATGAAAACTTGTCTTAAGTATTGTCAGGGCAGACTCATATCCGACTATGTATTTCACTGAGTGTTTTACATCCCTGTCAACACTATTTAGGTCATTTTGGAGACACTGCTTCAGATTTGTAGGACTTTTACCTGACATTGAGATTAAACAAGAATTCCGCAGAAGGCGGCGACGCACCTGCTAGGGGCAAAAGTCACAGGAGCCACAATCAGAATGTTGTTGTTATTAAATAAGTAAATTTCATTCTTAGCAGTTGGCAATTGATGTAAAATGTGTCAAAGTCACTGGACCAAAAAATATAGGCCATGGTCACAAGGTCAAGGTACATGCCAAATCAGTACATCAAGGAGAAGCACTATCCAAGGCTTGGTGGCTGTAGGCCATTTATTTTAGGACATATAGAACATTGACGTAAAATGTGTTAAAGTCACTAGAGTGCATAATATGGGTCAAGTTCACCAGATCAAAGTACTCGCAGAGTCAGTAAATGTAAGAGAAGCACCATGCAAGGTTTGGTGGTTGTAGGCCTTATACTTAAGAAGATATGGCATGTCAACCTAAAATGTGTAAAAGTCAATGGAGTATGATAAATAGATCAAGGTCACTAAGTCACGGTACATGCAGTCAGTACATCTAGAAGCAGCATTATGCAAGATTTGATGGTTGTAGGCCTATTATTTGCAGAGATTTGGAACTTCGACGTAAAATGTGTCAAAGTCGTTGGAGCGTAAAATAAAATATAGGTCATGGTCACCAGGTCAAGATACCTGCAGAGTCAGTACATCTAGGAGAAGCATTATGTAAGATTTGATGGTTGTGAGCCTTTTATTTGAAGAGATCTGGAACTTCAAGGTAAAATGTGTCAAAGTCTGTGGAGAGTAGAATATAGGTCAAGGTCACCATGTCAATGTACCTGCAGAGTCGGTACATCTAGGAGAAGCACTATGCAAGATTTTATGGTTGTAGGCCTTTTATTTGACAAGATCTGGAACATCAACTTAATTTGTGTCAAAGTCACTGGAGCATAAAATATAGGTCAAGGTCACCAGGTCAAGGTGCTTGCCTTGTCAGGAGCTTAGGATGTAGTTTCATGAAAGGTTTGATGATTATTAAGTCCTATAGTTGATTACAATACAAACTTGGACGTAATGTCGAACTTCGACGTAATGGTCAAAGTCACTGGAGCACAAAATATAGGTCAAAGTCACCAGGTCAAGGTGCCTACAAAGTCAGAAGGTCAGGGAGATGCTTCATGTAAGGTGTGATGATAGCTGAAGCTTGTAGTTGACTTAAATAAAAACTTTTGACGTAAATGATGAACTTCGACGTAAATGCTAACAGACGGACGAACGCAAAATATAAGTCAAAGTCACCAGGTCAAGTTGCTTACAAAGTGAGAAGGTGAGGGGGATGTTTCCTGTAAGGTTTGATGGTTGCTGAGGTTTGTAGTTGACTTAAACAAAAACTTTGACGTAAATGTTGAACGTCGACGTAATGGTCAAAGTCACTGGAGCGCAAAATATAGGTCAAAGTCACCAGGTCAAGGTGCTTACAAACTGAGAAGGTCTATGAGATGTTTCATGTAAGGTTTTATGGTAGCTGAGGTTTGTAAAATAAAAACTTTGACGTAAACGTCGAACTTCGACGTAAATGTCGAACTTCAACGTAATGGTCAAATATGTTCTATAAAAGGTTATCCTTTGGAAGCAAGGAATACACCATAGAACTAAAAATATGGAGTGTTCATATTTTCTGGGCCAGACTAGCTAGTTTCGGCCAATTAGGCCTCATCAGTGACACTCAGATATTTTCAAAATTCCACAATGGAATCAATGATCCCAAAGGACAAGAAAATATAATCTACACTATGATGTAGGGCAGGGAGACGTTTTACCGCCACCACACATTCCCACACACCAGCTGTAGTGAAGTTAAATATGTTCTATAAAAGGGTTATCCTTTGGAAGCAAGGAATACACCACAGAACTAAAAATATGGAGTGTACATGTTTTCTTGGCCAGACTAGCTAGTTTTGGCCAATCAGGCCTCATCAGTGACCCTCAGATATTTTCAAAATTCCACAATGGAATTTCAAAGTCACTGGAGCGCAAAATATAGGTCAAAGTCACCAGGTCAAGGTGCTTACAAAGTGAGAAGGTCTATGAGATGTTTCATGTAAGGTTTGATGGTAGCTGGGGTTTGTAAAATAAAAACTTTGACGTAAATGTCGAACTTCGACATAAATGTTAACAGACGGACGGACGGACGGATGCACAGACTGAAAATCGGACGCCTATGTCGCACCCTGCTACAAGAAGGTGCGACAAAAACATCTCAAGCCCTACCACCCAATCTAAGAGGCAACGCTTTTCCTCCTAAGCGGTTAACCAGTACACAAGTTTGGTCGGTTTTAGCTCTGCATGGAAGCACCAGTCAGCCCAATCTATTGCTCCAAACCCCAATGAGTGTAGTTAAAAACTTCATTGGTGGCATTAGCGATTTCTTTTTCAAAGATGGTGTATTTTAATCCATTTGGTACCGAAACCCCAAAAGAGGTAATTGGCAAACAGTGCAGGCCCAGATCAGATGCCACAGAATGTGGCATCTGATCAGGGCCTACACTGTTTGCAAAAAGTTAAGCCATTTTCCAAATAAATTTTGAAGAAAAAACAACCGGACAGCACTTAATTTTGGAATGGACTCCTACTATATATAAGGAGGAAGATTCAATTTGGTACAAAAAGGGTTAACGGAAAGTCTGTTCAAAGCATTAACCCATTTTATACTGAATGGAATCGTCCCCCTTATACGAGGGCCATTTTGAAAGTACAGTATAGCTCCAATATATTGCGGTAGTCGGGGTCCATAGCCCAAAACAGCGATGTGGTCGGAGCGTGATATAAGTCGCGGTAGTTTGTCGAGATGCCAATACAAGTCGCGGTGATAGTTTGGTGAGAACCGTTTATCAATCCACACTTATGGCTGTCAGTAATGCTATCGGCCGTATTTCACCATTAAAGTAGGTTCAGAATTACTCAGTGAAAGAACAAACAAAGGGGACTGTGTCTACCAATTAACTTACATTCGAGAACAGCTGAAAATCTGCGTCTGAAAACGTGATTGCTAAAATCTCAAAACAGGACGCCATTTTGGATTTGCGAGTTCCCCTGGTTGTCTGTAACGGGTGACGGCCAAGGGGCGCAACTACCATAAGCGCTAAGCGCTAAAGCAATTCTAGTTGTTTCCCTTGGCTTGCCAGATCTCAGAATCATTTAAAGTAGCAGTTGGAAAAAAATTATTTAACGTCTACCACGGGCCGAAAAACTATACAACAACAAAACTATCATTTTATTGTGTTTTGATTTCGGGCAAGTGTAAAAAAAATCGTCTACAACTGTCAGTCTTTTTGAGTCCTTAAGTACGGTAAAACTAGACCAGTAAGTTGAGAGACAAACCATCTGTGTATTTATTACGGTTCAGGTATGACACTATTGTTAATCCCTGTCATATAATTGCCACCCTGCGGTGCGTGTCAATAAGGTGTGAAAATATGGTCAAGTTATGTCTCTAATTGGCGTTTATCTTCCAATCATAAAACTTAATCCACAATCAATGTGAAAATGATTTAATCGCTCCTCAGACAATTAGCTACATCTAACAGTAGATTGTTTGCATAATAAAAATGGACTTTTCTGCGAACTTGTGAATGGTTATGTTTTGGCGCCAATAGCAGACACTGGGCGGGAAAAGTCAAACGCTGTTGGCGCCTGGTTTAACCTGGTTTTAAATAAATTTTAACAACTTAAAACTTTTAAATTTTTAAGGGGAAAAAAAAAAACCGGATCCACGGCGCGACCGCAATAGATTGGACATCGCGAAATATCGGAACGCGATATATTGGAGCTATACTGTATTAATAATGGGTGCCTGGTCAAAACTGACTAGTGGAGTCCCTCAAAGAATTCTCCCTTGACCTGTACACACTTTTCCAGTCTTTTTATCCACTCAGAAAATGCTTTTTTTGGAATCATTTTGGGGCATACTATTTATCCACTGGAACAACACACTACCCAAGGCATGATCACTTTCAAAATGACGTTCTCGCAGATATGTTAGAAGCCTCCGTGGTGAAGTGGTTACGCTACTCGCTTTGTAAACAAGGGGTCAAAGGATCACTCCAAGGCTTCTCCAGACTTAAACAGAGGTCCCTTCTCTGTATGACCTTAGCTGTTGAAGGGATGTAAATCTCAAACATTCACTAACTCACTAGTAGACATGTTTTAATACATGCATATACGACAGGTCGGGACTGTATGGAGGATGTTGTAATTTTTTTAATTCTCAATAGTAACTTTTGACTGATGCTTTTAAATTTAAAACAAGATCAGTGTGCATTATAAAGTATATTTTAAGCTTCTTAAAAAGCTTATTTTATAGGATATTTACAGAAACCTGTTAACCCATTCTTCAAGAATCTATCAACATATCATAACTTAAGTCCATTTACAATTTCAGGCCTGTCAGATCACACACTTCTGGAAATTTGAAGTTTTGCAAACAGTCAAGATCCTGGTCAGACTCCCCATTCTGTGGCATCTGATCTGGCCCTACACTGTTTGCAAGTGTCTCATCCAAAACAAGAGGCCCATGGGCCACTACCCAGTGTTCAATCCAGGATTTGGGGTGTGGGGGCCCTCTTGGCCCACAGGCCTTGGAAAAGGGGGCCATTTGGAAATTTAGGGGGGCCTTAAATTATACTATATAAAGTTGCCTTATTGCGCTGCGTACCAACGCAGCGCCATTTGTAATGAGTTTGAGACACGGAGTATGTAATCATGAAACTTGACTTTTCAATGATGTAAGCGAATTGTCAGTTACAGGAGTTCGCGTTATTGATAAAATTAAAACACTTTTTTAACAATTTTAATTTGCTACTACATTCAATTATACATTTAAAATCTGAATTTTTGCCATTCGAATTCTATTTTTGATACATTCTGGATTTTTAATAACGAACTATGTTTTTTGTTTTAATCATCGAAAGGGTATTCGGTTTTGATTATTATTTTATTTTCAGTCAGTACAGTCCTGAATATACTCCTGATATTTCATTGTTAAATTATCCCAAAATTAAAATTCATTGTTTGAAATGGATGACATAAGTCTATGTGTGTTTAAAATAGATGACAGTGCTTCTACACAGAATGGTACGATCTACGGTTTAAACGTATCCCTTTCGATTCCAATGATTGTTTACTGCGCAATAGTTATACTACAGCAAAGGCTAACCCTTTCAACCCTGAATCCCGGCACAGATACTAATGCAAACATGTAGATCCTGATGAGATGGCGCATAATGAGCCACCTTATTGGGATATATAACTTGTTATCCCGATGACTCTTTTAAGCTAGATACTATATATAAAGTAGAATGGACGTGCCCAAAGTCAGTGATGGTAGAGCCCACGCCGATAACTCAGGGGTGGAAGGGTTGAAGGGTAAATAAATCAAAGTACTGACAGCAATGATAGGTCGAGTATCTCTTAGTGTAGATTGAAAAAAAAAAAATGGCCCTGAAGGGGAACTTGAACTGTTTCGTTTAACCCTTTACCCTAAGCAAACAGTGTAGACCCTGAACAGACACCGCGTTCTGATATGGGTCTACACTGTTTGCAAAACACAACACATGATTGCAGTCCAGATTCTACAGATAATTCTCTAAGATGTAAATAACGCGGATTTTTTTTTTTTTTTTTTTGATTTTAGGTTTAACGTCCCCGTCAACACTGTAAAGGTCATTTTGGAGACGTTGCTTCCAATTTTGTGGGATGTGTACCCGACCCTGAGATGAAATAACATCTAAAGCCATGTCGACCAATGAAACCAATAGGGTTTATAAACATGGACTGTCCGACTTCCACTGCTTTACATGGGCAGGCTTAGTTCCTCTAAGTGGTTTACCAGTCCTCGTGTGGGGTCGGATTTCAGCTCTGGGTGATAGCATCATACAGCCCAGTCTATTTCTTCAAGCCCCGATGGACGGGGGCCGCCCGACATTGCGAAAAGACATCGCAAGCCCTTCCGCCGAGTTAAAGCAATAGGGTTTATAAGCATGGACGGGCCGACTCGCACCGCTTTGCCTGGGCAGGCGTATATCCTCTTAGCGGTTTACCAGTACTCGTGTGCGGGTCGGTTTCTGCTCTGCGTGGAAGCATCTGGCCGCCCATCTATTTCTTCAAGCCCCCATGGGTGGGGGCGTTTTTTTTTTTTTTTTCAAATGATCCCTACCTTGATTTTCTAAAAAACCTGCCTATATAATTTTGACCCCCTTAAACCCCACTTTTATATAATGAAACTGGAGTTAACGGTGACACCCATTATTTTTTCTTATTTCTGATTAAAAACAGCTTGTAGATGCCCGTAAGAACCGCCTCGCCGAGGCGGTTCTAACGAGTAATCACAATCTATATTTTGAACAGAAATTTGATAAATATCAGATTTTCTTCTATCTGAAAATTTTCAGTTTTTTTTTTACGGTAAAATTTTCAATGTATTTGAATAGGTGTTCTTTGGTAAAGAGTGATAGTCACGTGAGCGCAACGTTGAAAATGTTGTGCTTAGTAACTTTGGTCGATTGGCAAACAATCGACCCAAAAAGTGTTTTTGTGTGGGTCTAGGAGGGGTGGAATTAACAGTGATTTCCGACATTGTTTGTTACTTCCCATCAGGCACATGACGTAATTGTGACGTCACACCAACGTCGGTGCAACGTCATGACTTTAATGCAACGTCACATCTATGTCGGTGCAACGTCATGACATTGCACCGACGTTGAGTTGACGTTGCCCTTGCGACGTGTGCCTGCTGGGTTATTGATATTCTCATACTGATTTTAAACTACAGTATTTAAAACATTCATTATGCAATGAAAAATGGGACTGAAAATTTAAGTAGAACAATTATTTTTCTTTCATCCAATGTTAAATTTGAGAAAATAAAATAAAAACAAAGTGGGTCATTTTGAGGTTGTTTTAATTTTTTTCGGGATTTTCGGAGCTGGAAAAATGCCAGTACAGGTAAAGTCCCTTGATTTGACATGAGGCATGCTGATCCCAATTGTGCCATATGTACAAAGAATCTTTCTTCCGTCGGACCATTAGAGAGTGGAATGCTCTTTCCGATTCGATCATTGCCACAGTTGAAGGTGCTGATAATACTGAAGCTAATTTTGTCTCTTTCGTGAGAGCAAGGGACTAACTTCACAGGTCCTGATCTTTGAATGGCATTTGACGTATCCTCAGTAATAATTCCGAATGCTGATTCTGGTATGTGACTTTACCGATGGAGAAGAATCAGCATTTCCTAGGGTCATCCCAGAAGGCAAATATAGAGTCACTCACCTCAGAGTGCATAGGACACTTCAGTGTTTTTCACACGGTGCATCGTGACGTTGACATTTGACCACTGACCTCGAAAATCTATAGTATTCATCATCGCTCCACGGGAAACATTTGTGGAATGTTTGATACTTCAATGATGATAGCTTTGTCTTTTATCCTGTTCACATTGTTTTCAATGTCAAGTCCATTGTTAACTTGGCATTTGACCCTTGACCTTGAAAATCAATAGGATTTATTCTCTCTCCATGGGGAACATTTATGGAAGGCATGATGCTTCTCCGATGATGGCATTGTCTTTAATCCTGTTCACAATTTTCCGGACACACCGACACACACAAACACCCACACACGGACGTATGGTTTCGATCGCAACTTTGTTGCGAGGGGATAATAACGAACAATCATGTAATGTGTCATTGACTGGTGACAGATAGATCTCAAAGCTATAATTCTGAAGTCATTCAAAATTCCTAAAGTATTCTGTTGCTTATTTGCGGCGAAATGCTCTTTATGACCTGCTCGCGATGTTTCATACTCTTGTTCCACCTTCTCTGTTTATGATTTGTACTGCCCGTAATTGGGAATGGCCTTAGAAAACCTTTCCTATAATGAATCGGTAAGAAAAGGCTCATTCTCATGTATTAGGTCCAACCCTTTAAAGACATGCACAATCATGAAATCTTTTAATGAAATTTAAGGTAAACTAGATCACGCAGTCGATGGTATACCATCACAAATACCCGCTTTTTCTATGAAAAACACTAATGACTATGTATTAGCTAGCCAAAACTACATATAGGTTAAAAAAGTTGCGAAGAACATTCTAACTGATAAGCAAAGTTTCAGGAGTGTAACTCTTATAGTTTAGAAGATATGGCAAAGTCATACTTTTTTACCTTTGACCTTGGGATCATGTTGAGGTCCACCAAAATTATCCCAATTTATCCTATATTCCAACGGCCATCCAAAATCCAAGTTTCAGAAGTGTAACACCAATAGTTTAGAAGATATGGCAAAGTCATACTTTTTGACTTTTGACCTTGGGGTCATGTTGAGGTCGAGGTCACACCAAAAGTATCCCAATTTATTCTATATTCAAAGAGCCATCCAATAACCAAAGTTTCAGAAGTGTAACTCCAATAGTTTAGAAGATATGACAAAATCATACTTTTTGACCTTTGACCTTGGGTCATGTTGAGAACGAGGTCACACCAAAAGTAGCCAAATATATTCTATATTCCAAGGGCCGTCCAATAACCAAAGTTTCAGAAGTGTAACTCCGATAGTTTAGAAGATATGACAAAGTCATACTTTTTTTACCTTTGACCTTGGGGTCATGTTGAGGTCAAGGTCACACCAAAAGGAGCCCAATTTATTCTATATTCCAAGGGTCATCCAATAACCAAAGTTCCAGAAGTGAAATCCAATACATGTAGTTTAGAAGATATGGCAAAATAATACTTTTTGACCTTTGACCTTGGGCCCATGTTGAGGTCAAGGTCACGCCAAAAGTAGCCCAGTGCCATCTACTTTTCATGTATTATCCATAGGCAAAGTTTGAAAAATGTATCTTAACCGGTTTCAAAGGAGATCCATTTCATAGAAACTCGACGGACGTAAATACACACACACACACACACACATACTTACATACAAACATACATACATACAGACCCCCGGACTGATAGACACTCGACTCTTACACGAAAACAATATACCCGATTTTTTTATATCGAAAAAGCGGGTATAAAAAGTTGTTTTCCGCAGCGCTTCCTCCTTTGCTCCAACATGGAGCAATTTTTTACTTGTCCTATATAAAGTTGCCAGATTTATCTTAAGGTTTTTGCTGCATGATAAAAATAGACACAAAACAAGTTTAACAGCACAGAGAAATCTATTTAGTTTATCTATCCATCTTCTGATACTGAGTTGGTCACATTTGCTCATTACCTCATTTAACCAGTACAAAACAATTCGGATAAACTGTCTTGCTCAAGTGCTAAATGCATGTTTTATCTAGAATGAATGCCATTAAGAATATTTCTGGAAGAGAAGAACTCTATAATAAATAGCGCCCGCCTCGGTATATTGCGGTATTTCGGTCCGGTATTTAGCGTAAGCCGCACGGCGCACACGAATTTGGCGTAAGCCGGCCGGTGCACACAAGTATACCGAACATGGCCGCATCCCCGGTAAACAAAACGTCGATTTGGGTTTATAAAAATAAGAATTGTTACTAGTTAAACAGATTAAACAAAATGTTTTTCTAAGTTATTTTGATCGGGCAACATGCGGTTTTTGATCAACTCAACAATACGCAACAGGCAGCCGAGAAATCGCGAGAAAATCGCAAAATGAAATCCAGAAGAAACAGTCTCTAAATTCTACAGTTGCGCCCGACGGGCCCATTGAATGATCTCTAGTGCGCCCCTCATGTAAAAAGCGGGCCCAGGGCGCAATGGCGCAGCCTAGATTGAACACTGCTACCCTCACTAGAGGTGATGTGTTTTATGCCATATGGGCATGGTGCCCATCATGGACATGTGACACATCCCATGAATAACCTTTTATTACCTCATCCCACAGAGGCTTTTCATGTAATTTGGTTTCAATCAGCAAGCAGTTTTAGTGAAGAAGACAAAATACTGAATCTGAGCCATTCAAGACAAAGGTCAGTAATGACCTTGACCGTAATGACCTTGACCTTTGGGATTAACTTCCATTCAGCTAATTGTAAATAATATTTCTGATGCGACAGGCTAACATGCAATGAGTAAAATCCACTGTCTTGCCTTTTTTCCATACAAGTTTCTAAGTGTCCAAATTTGACCTTGACGTATAACAGGTCAAGGCCACGAAAGGTCGTCATTTGATCAAATTTGGTAGGACCTGAGTCCACGATACTACACACCAAATTTCAAGGTCATCGGCTATTTGCGTCCTGTGAAGAAAATTCTGGAGGTTTTTTTAACCATATATGAGCATGGTGGCCATATTGGTCATGTGATCCAGTCCTTACGAACAAATTTCATTCCCCCTAACCATAGAGGCTCCACATATAATTTGGTTTCAATCAACCCACCAGATTAAGTGGAGAAGATATAAACAAGATGTGTTTGTGAAACACGAACATGTCCCCGGGCATGGCCATTTTTAATTCAAAGTTGCTCACAGTTCAAGATTTTTGTTTGTGTGGGAAGCCCTTGACACAAGAAACTTACATGTCAAATATGAAAGCTCTATCTTAAACGGTTCAAAAGTAATGAACAATAATATTTTTTCTTTAAAGTAGGTCAAGGTCACAGGTCAAAAAAATTTACATGAATGTAAAGCTCTTGTCACAAGGAACCTACGTACTAAATATTAAGGCTCTATCTTAAATGGTTCAAAACTTATGAACAATTTTATTTTTTCTTTTAAGCAGGTCAAAGGTCAAGGTCATGGTCCAAACATTTTGCATGAATGAAAAGCTCTAATCACATAGAACCTACATGCCAAATATGAAAGCTCTATCCCAAACGGTTCGAAAGTTATGACCAAAAATGTTTATTTTTTTAAGTAGGCCAAAGGTCAAGGTCACAGGTCAAAATTTTTGCATAAATGTAAAGTGTTTGTCACAAGGAACCTACACACTAAATATGACGGCTGTATCTCAAACGGTTCAAAAGTTATGACCAATGTTAACTTTTTCTTTTATGTAGGTCAAAGGTCAAGGTCACAGGTCAAAATTTTTTGTGTGAATGTAAAGCTCTTGTCACAAGGAACCTACTTGCAAAATATGAAGGCCCTATCTCAAACCGTTCAAAAGTTTTGACCAAAATGTTATTTTTTATTTTAAGTAGGTCAAAGGTCAAGGTCACAGGTCAAAATTTTTTGCATGAATGTAAAGCTTTTGTCACAAGGAACACACATGCTAAATATGAAGGCTGTATCTCAACTGTTCAAAAGTTATGACCAATGTTAACTTTTTCTTTTATGTAGGTCAAAGGTCAAGGTCAAGGGTAAAAATGTTTGTGTGAATATAAAGCTCTTGTCACAAGGAACCTACATGCAAAATATGAAGGCTCTATCTCAAACCGTTCAAAAGTTATGACCAAAATGTTATTTTCTTCTTTTAAGTAAGTCAAAGGTCAAGGTCACAGGTCAAAATTTTTTGGCATGAATGTAAAGCTTTTGTCACAAGGAACATACATGCTTAATATGAAGGCTGTATCTCAAGTGGTTCAAAAGTTATGACCAATGTTATTTTTTTCTTTAAGTAGGTCAAAGCTCAAGGTCACAGGTCAAATTTCTTTGCATGAATGTGAAGGCCTTGTCACAAGGAACCTTCAGGCCAAATATGAAAGCTCTATCTCAAACGGTTCAAAAGTTATGGCCAACGTTAAAGTTGTCCAGGTACAAACAAACAAACAGACAGGGCAAAAACAATATGTCCCCGCTATCGCTACCGAGGACATAAAAATACTTAATCTAAGACATCCAGGACAAATGTCAAAGAATGACCTTGACCTTTGGAATTGATAAACTTCCATTCAGCTAACTGCAAGTATCATTTCTGATGCCACTGCCTACCAGGCAGTCAGAAATATCCACTATTTTGCCTTTTTTCCATACAACTGTCTAAGTGACCAACTTTGACCTTGACGTAAAACAGGTCAAGGTCAACCAAAGATCATCATTTGAACAAACTTGGTAGGGCTTGAGTCCCTGATGCTGCATACAAAGTTTCAAGCTCATCGGATACATGTATTTGGTTCTTGAGAAGATTTTTAAAGGTTTTTACCAAATATGGTATGGGCATGGCCGCCATATTGGTCATTTGAACCGGCCTTACCATAGAGGCTTTTCGTGTAATTTGGTTTCAATCAAACTAGTAAGAAAAGGTCACACAGGAAAGGCCACAATCCAAGAACGCAGCCATCTCAAGTCACCTATAGAAAGTGATACGGGGGCACAAACAAAAACAGACGAAACTTGAACCAATGGCACAAAGGCAAATATCATTTCTGATGCTACTAGCTACCATGCAATCAGAAAAATCCACTGTTTTGCCTTTTTTTCCATATAAATATCTAAGTAACCAAATTTGATCTTGAGGTAAAACAGGTCAAGGTCAACCAAAGGTCATCATTTATTCATTTGTATAAAACTGGTAGGGCCCGAGTCCCTGATGCTGCATACCAAGTTTCAAGGCCATCAGCCATTCGGTTCTTGAGAAGGAGATTTTTAAAGGTCCTGCGGATGATTCACATGTCCTGCAGATGATTCACATGTAATGTCATGCCTTATTGTCTCTAAAAATTAAGAAGAAAATACCGGAAAAAGACGTAAGCAATGAAACTGATTTCTGCAACTATCATGACTGACAGTTAAAGGGTTAAATGCCAATAACCTGAAATGACACGTTATCAGGTCCATGTACCTGTGCATGTATATGTCACCAGGGATAAAGCAACAGATAATGATAATCAAATTATTGTTGTACATGTACCGAAATGATCCTAAGTATTGGGACAGACAGATGTAGACCCAGATCAGACTGCAGTTGTTTTTTTTACCGTATTTGTTTTTCGTTTGTTTGATTTCAGGTTTTATGTTCCCGTCAACACTGTAAAGGTCATTTTCGAGAAGTTGCTTCCAATTTTTGTGGGACTTTTACCCGACATTGAGATGAAATGACATCTCAAGCCCTGCCGCCAAATGAAACCAATAGAGTTTATTAGCATGGACGGGCTGACTCGCACCGCTCTGCCTGGGCAGGCTTAGATCCTCTAAGCGGTTTACCAATACTCATGTACGGGTCGATTTCAGCTCTGCGTGGAAGCATCATGCAGCCCATCTATTTCTTCAAGCCCCGATTGGGGGGGGAGGGGGGGGGGTCGGTATTTGCACATGAACTTTTCTGAAGTGGACACTTTCACTGTCTTTGGGCACTTCCAGTCTTGTAAAATACTGGGTACAGTCAAAATCATTAACTTGATGGCAAGCTGAGTGTTAGACCTCAGGAGATGGATCATTATGAGAAAAGTTCTAGACAATAGAACTTCATCAAACCAAAACACATCATGTACATCATTCTTACAGCAGTTAGTAAAGACTATGATCATGCTGCAATAAAACGGCCTATAGCGCTCTCTGGTTTAAGTTCTTTTAACCCAATTTGTACTGGAAAATCCAAAACTAGTACAGGTAGATGGCAAAACAGTGCAGGCCCAGATCAAACGCCGCAAAATGCGGCGTATGATCAGGGCCTACACTGTTTGCAAAATTTCATGCCAATTCCAAATATTTTGAAGAAAACACAAGCTGACACCCCAAAATTTTGAAACAGACTCCTGCTATATAAAAAGAGGAAGATTCCATTTGGTACAAAATGGGTTAATGGGTCATAGCCAACTTATAACTTGTTGAATGCATGTCTTCCTCAATGCCTGTGAGCAAAAATGACTGGCCCTTTTGCGCAGGCTTGCTGGTAGTCTATGTGATAAGAAATCTTTTCTCATGCACTTTTGCCCGTGCTCATCAAGGCATGGAGAAATAGACTGGGCTGCGTAGTGCATAGTGACCAAACTTTTGGGTACAAGAAAAGTGGTATGAATCTGACCCTCCTTTAAACCCTAGTGGTTTCTTTGGGTGGTAGGGCTGGAGATGTCATTGAAGGGGAATGGGAACAACTTCAGGGGAGATAACTCCTGCAAAAGTATTTTTGTCTCCCATGTCAATAGGGGTCAACTCTTAAAGGAAATCTGGAGCAAATTCTTTCCTTTAAGAGTAGATCCCTTTTTCAGAAAGAGAGGGCTTATAGAAAAGAGAACAGGAAGTCCCGAAAGTTATCTCCCTTTGAAAAATGGCAGAAAAAATCTACCATTCCCCTTAAGCCTAGGTCACATAGCCCGACCGATGTCGGTCATCGGTGGAGCTCGGTAGATTTTTGGGGTGTCGTCCAGTTCCCCACATCGGAGGCATAGCTCGGTGCATGAACGGGCTCCGTCATGAAATCTACAGGCGACCGACCAATCACCGGTCGATGACCGTTGGGAGTCTGTCTTAACAGGGAGATTGGTTCGACCTATGTGGTAGCAACTACCGGCCGGTGGTCGATCGGATATCGGCGGGTATATGGCCGGTACCCGAGCAGGTTACAGGACACCGTGCGATGGAGCGATGGTCAGCTACTACATCACTGAATATATGTCCAACCTGCCTGGCATGGTCAGTTCATCACTATGGCTGCACAGAGAAGACTTCGATTGGGGTTGTTAGAACACAAGCTAGGTCAGGCGAGGTTCCAGTACAACTTGGTCCTGGCGGCAATACTCGAAGAAGCCGAGAGGGAGCGACAGAAGGCCGGCAGAAGAGAAAGACGTTGGTGGGTGCGAGAGTGGATCCTACGCAGACCCCTTTTCAGCCAATATGAGACGCTCATGAGGGAACTTGAGGCCGAGCACGCTGCCGACTTCAAGGCCTCCCTCCGCATGGAGCCACAGATTTCCCAAGAGATACCTGGCCGAGCTTCGGCCACTGTCCCTTATATCGGTCACCCACCGGTACTATATTTTCCAAGGCTCGGTCCCGCATCGGTCGGACCTCGGCTGAAACCCGGTCGGTGTCCGTTCACAAAAGCTTGTCCTCTGGTGGCCTCAGATGCACGGGTCACCGGGCGATACTCAGCCGTGCAACGGCCGATGCGTATTCCGATGTGGTAAGGATGGGGCTGCGATGAAGGAGCTGGGTGAGAGCCCGTCGAATTTTAACTCCGAAGTTAAATTTCGCCGAGCTGCCCACCGATGCGATTTTAAGCCCCAAAAGCCGGCCGGGGACCACAGGATTCCGGCCGGTGTTTGGCGAAAGTCGCATCACTCGCTCATCGAAACCTCATCGGCCGGGCTATGTGACCTAGGCATTAATCTCAATGTTGGGTAAAAGTCCCTCAAAACTGGAAGCAATGTCCCTAGAACAGCCTAAATAGTCTTGACGGGGAAGTAAAATCTCAACACAAACAAACTCATGCACTGGCTTAACCCATTTTGTACCCGAAACCCAAATCGGGACATAGACAAACAGAGCTGTCCCAGAATGTGGCATCTGATCAGGGCCTACACGGTTGGATTAAAATTCAGCTAGTTTCCAAATAAATTTTAAAGATAGCACAACCTGGCACCCCAAAGACTTTGAAATGGAATCCTGCTATATATAATGAGGAAGATTCCATGCTTAAATATGTTTTCTGGAATAAAACTGCTGATCATGTGTAACTGTCTGTGGCAATCATTCATATCTGCAGATTCTTTGGGATATAGTACATGTACATGTAATTACCCAAAGAATTCACATATCCTGGATTCATGAATTCAGCAGAAGTCCATTTGGAAATTAACCCATTTTGTACCGGAAGCCCCAAAACGGGATACAGGCAAACAGTGCAGGCCCAGATTAGATGCCACAGAATGCTGTGTCTGATATGGGCCTTGACTGTAACAGTTGTCATTCAGCTATTTTGACGATAACACAACTTGACACCCCTAAATTTTGAAATGGACTCCTGCTTTATATAAGGAGTAAGATTCCATTAGGTTCAAAATTGGTTAAGGGGTGTCAGGTTTGCTTTTGTTTTCTTTAGAAATTGTTCAGAAAATGGTTGGGCTTCAGCAAACAGTGAAAGCCCTGATCAGATCTGGGCCTGCACTGATTGCCAAAGACCCGTTCTGGGCTTTCCCCCGTTTAAAATGGGTTACGGTATACACTGTATGTATTCGGACAGATAGGCCTGAGCAAACAGTGTAGACCCAGATGAGACGCCGCAATATGCGGCATCTCATCAGGGTCTACATTGTTTGCCACCCATCCCACTATTCTTAGACATAACATCTGGTTTTTGTTTGTTTGATTTGAGGTTTAACGCCCCCGTCAACACTGTAAACGTCATTTTGGACACGTTGCTTCCAATTTTGTGGGACTTTTACCCGACATTGAGATGAAATGACATCTCAAGCCCCGTCGCTCAATGAAACCAATAGGGTTTATAAGCATGGACGGGCCGACTCACACCGCTTTGCCTGATCAGCTTAGGTCCTCTTACCGGTTTACCAGTACTTGTGTGCGGGTCGGTTTCAGCTCTGCGTGGAAGCATCATGCAGCCCATATATTTCTTCAAGCCCCGATGGGCGGGGGCCGTATAACATCTGGTACTTAGTTGTACTTGTTTAAAGTTTAGAACAAGTATGGTAAGGAGTAAATGAGCTGTCCGTATATTTAGGATAAATTAAATATGGTAATAGTTTTGGTTTGAAGTTCAACAGCCCAGTCAACACTATTAATGTCATATGAGCCAGCTAGTTTATCTAACAACACTTTTCCTCAGGTCAGGCGTATACATGAGAGGTTCACCATGCAGTACACTGCACGTTCTTTCACTAGAAACTGACAACTGTCCCTCTTGAATGATTCAGTGGATGGGAGAAATCTCCATGAAAGAACTAGTTCCCAGACCCAGCAGGGATCGAATCTTGTCCACCTGATTCTCACCCCAGCCTCAATGAGGCCAATTCTAAACCCCCATGAAACATGTACTTGCCCGATCCAGCAGGGATAGTATTCTTGTCCACCTGATCCTCACCGATTCTAACAAATTAGAAGTACTCACAACTAGCCCTTAATTACCGGCATTACTCTGCCTTATATCACTGAAATGTGAGCCACACGTACCTCTGACCTATATTCCCGTGACACGTTATGCTTTGAAAAATTCAAATGCAGAAATAGAGCAATCACATCTAGGACTTGTGTCCAAGTTTACACATGGGAACTTTCATGGTTATCGGCTATCGTATCACTTCGGAGATCATATAAGAAGCAATATATTGTAAGAGTTCAATAGGATAATTTTCAGCCCAACAATGGCAAAATAAACAAAACTTGAAGAAAAACTGTCTCTGATTTCAATTGCTCCCACAGTATGTAAATGTAAGCTTTTAATGACTATATAAATATTTGATAAATATTGATTGTTAAGCTACTGGTCGACCTGTTTCTAAGCAAAGTACATGAACAACTTGGGTGAAACCCACTTGACAAGGACAGCTGATTACCTGTAAAAATCCTATAAATTCAGACACCTTGAGGACTTGCTGTAAGCCTCCTAAAATTTTGATGGATTTGTTTCGCGATCTAGCAAGGAGTCCAAAAAGTGGAGACTGAATGGCAAACGGTGTAGACCCTGATCAGACTGCTCCTTAAGGAGCAGTCTGATCTGGGTCTACACTGTTTGTTTAGGTCTACCTGTGCCAATAATTAGAATCAATATGGTTCCATTTATATGGACCCCAAAAATGGTCACTACAAATAGTTCAGGTCCAGATCAGACATTCTGCAGCATCTGGTCAGGACCTTCACCGTTTGCAAAATGTTCAGCCATTTTAACCCATTTAGTACCAGAAACCCCAAAACGGGTATATGGCAAACAGTGCAGGCCCGGATCAGACGCCACATCTGGGCCTACATTGTTTGTGAAAAGTTAAGCCATTTTCCATATAAATTTTGAAGAAAACACAACCTGACACCCCTAAATTTTGAAATGAACTCCTGCTATATATAAGGAGGAAGATTCCATATGGTAAAAAAATGGTTAAACTATTAAGGTGGTTGGTTCAACTTAGTACAAAATGGGTAAAATCACACAGCAAAGCTATGCAACAATAAAGATTAAATTCTAACTTTAAATTTTTTATATCATTTTCAAGAGAGAAAAAATCAGGCTTGACATTCCATGTGAACCATCTGCTTGACATACAATTCACATGAAATGTTAAACCTTTTTTGTCTGTAAACATTGAAAAATGTCATCTGCTACTTTTATCCCACATCTGTGTTAGTGTTTTTAACTGTTAAAGCTTATTCCCACAACTCCTAGTCCTACCTTTGCAATCAGTGTAGATCCAGTAAAGAAGCCATCTGATCAGGATCAACACTGACATGCAGTTTGTGAATTGAACAAATATAATAAATCAAGTCATTTGATTGTTCATAGTTAGCAATGGGAGTGGCTAAATTAATTCATTCAGCTGGATAAGTGTTAATGGTTGACAAAATCAAGCACATATAATGGAACTTCAACCTGGTTTTCATCACAAAAACAAACAAGATGTGTTTGTGAAACACTGATGCCCCCGGACAGCGCCAATGTTAATGTTTTTAAAAATTTTGAAAAAAATAGGTCAAAGGTCAAGTTCAAGGTCAAGACATCAAAAATTATGGTACCACTGGAAAGGTCTTGTGATAAGGTATACACATGTGAAATATGAAAGCTCTATCTATTACCATTCAAAAGTTATGCCCAATGTTAAGGTTTTTGTAGACAGACAAACGGACAAATGGACACAGACAAACGGACAAACAGACAGACAGACCAAAAACTATAAAATTATAGTACCAATAGAAAGGGCTTGTGACAAGGAATGCACATGTGAAATATGAAAGCTCTATCAGTTACCAATCAAAAGTTATAGCCAATGTTGAAGTTTTTAAAAAAGGAGGTCAAAAGTAGGTCAAATCTCAAGGTCACGAGGTCAAAAATTATAGTACCAATAGAAAGGTCTTGCGACAAGGAATGCACATGTGAAATATTAAAGCTCTATCAGTTACTAATCAAAAGTTATAGCCAATGTTGAAGTTTTTAAAAAAGAGGTCAAAAGTAGGTCAAATCTCAAGGTGAAGGTCACGAGGTCAAAATTTATGGTACCTCTTGAAAGGTCTTGTGACAAGGAATGCACATGTGAAGTATGAAAGCTGTACCACTTACCATTCAAAAGTTATGCCCAATGTTAAAGTTTTTGCAGACGGACAAACGGACAAACGGACAAACAGACAAACAGACGGACAGACCAAAAACTATATGCCCCCCAGAATCTTAGATTCCGGGGGCATAAAAACATGCCTATATAATTTTGCACCCCCCCCCTCCCCTTGAACCCCACTTTTATATAGTAAAACTGGGGTTTACAGCCCGGGTAAGCCTTATTGTTCTTATTCTTGCTCTAAAATATAGGTTGTGGGTACTTGTTTGAACCTCCTCATCTAGGCGGTTCTAATGAGTACTAACAATCAATATTTTGAGCAGAAATAAGAAAAATATCATGATTTTTCATCTTAATTTTTAACTTTTTCGGCAGAAAAATTTACAATGTATTTGTAGAGGCATGTTTTTGCAATGGCTAGTTTCATTACAAGAACATACAAACAAGCATCATTTAACCCTTACAGCACAAAAAAAAATTATAGAGTAGATAGTAATGATTTTATTCTCATGCAATGTCAAGCCTTATTTTCTCTGAAAACCACATGATGTGTCAAAAACTTCGAAAATGCTGTCTGCAAGTTGTGATTGATGCTTTAACTCTTTTTGTACCAATTGGAATCTTCCTCCTTATATATAACAGGCATCCATTTCAAAATTAAGGGGTGACAGGTTGTGTTTTCTTCAAAATCTATTTGGAAACTGGCTGAATGTTTTGCAAACAGTGTAGGCCCTGATCAGATGCCGCATTCTGCGGCGTCTGATCTGGGCCTGCACTGTTTGCCAACTACCCGTTTTGGGTTTCCAGTACAAAATGAGTTAAGAATAAAAGTATGTATGTACTATAAACCACAAAAGTCTGTATCCAAATATTTAGTGTAACTACAGTATAATACTATGTCACATCGGCCCCCGCCCATCGGGGCTTGAAGAAATATATGGGCTGCATGATGCTTCCACGTAGAGCTGAATCCTACCCGCACACGAGTACTGGTAAACTGCTTAGAGGATCTTAGCCTGCCCAGGCAAAGCGGTGCGCACGAGTTGGACCGACCATGCTTATAAACCTTATTGGTTTCATTGGGCGACAGGGCTTGAGATGTCATTTCATCTCAATGTCGGGTAAAAGTCCCACAAAATTGGAAGCAACGTCTCCAAAATGACCTTTACAGTGTTGACGGGGATGTTAAACCTCAAATCAAACAAACAAACAAACTAGGTCACATTTTTTTGCAATTTAACTTTTATATAAAAGGAGAGGCATTTTAATTGCATTTCCATTACCTCTAGTGAATGAAATCAATTTATCTGTCATTGATCTCAAAAGAATACACAGAAGAATACAGAGAGCAAAATCACATTAAAACTGTTAAATCACGGACAAAATGACATTTTAAACTTACTGTTAAGATAGTTTAAGGTGAGAATACATGTACATGTATATATGTAAAGCAAAATTCGGCTACTGAGACCACCAAAAATTGAGACTAATTCTACTTTACAAAGCTTATTTAGGAAGTTTCGGTTATTCTTTCTTTGTGTTTTCTGCGCACGGTGTCGTCTGGTCATAGACCACCTTTGAGACTATTCAAAAGTGGTCTTAGTGACCACTTTTGAATAGTCCAAAAGGTGGTCTTAATATGTAGATTTTACTGTACTGCCCATATCTCTTCATAATTTGTTCACATGGTTGTCTCCAAATAAAACAAGTTTTTTTCATAAAACATGACCCTCACCCAGAAAAATATATTTTACTCAGTGCCAATCTTGAGAAACAGGGTCAGGCTAGTACAGTCTGATCAAATGTAAAGCATTTCGAAGTGGCATTCATGCATCCCTGGAAGTGTGAACCAACATTTTCTGGAACACTGTACAGCTAAATTTGGCTGGATTTGTGACCTTGAAATAAGGTCAAGGTCACCAAAAATATTTTTTGTCCTAGTACAGGTCAGTAAACTTCTGTGAAATGGTCTCCATGATACTGTGAACAAAAGTCAAATTTGGCTGAATTTCTGCACTGACCTTGAAAACAGTGCAGTGATGTGGCAATTCTTACTACCGGTAGTACCCATTTTTTGCCAAAACATTTTTGTGTACATGTAAAAACAACAACATTATCCTCATTATGCCCTCTTATCTGGAACCAAGGAAACAGATGGAACTTTTTAGTTTGGCATTATATCAGGTGAATGTGGTTGATAAAAAATTGGAGACCAATAGTTTCATTTGCAGTGTGGATAAATTGCAAGTTTTTTTTTTTGTTTTTTTTTACCAACTGCTTGTCCCCTCCAGCAGGGCTTTGCACTGGAATAAAAGTCAAATGCCCATAAGTTGGGAGGCCCATGATAACATAAAAAGGACACATAGGACAGAACCAGTACGGGTATGTAGGAATCAACTTATCTGAATCTGAATCATTACTGGTGATACGTCAAATGACATTCATCCACCAGAACCTGTGAAAAGGGAAGTTAGTCCCTAGCTCTCACTCAAAAGAAGTAAACTAAGCTACATTATCCTTAGCACCTTCTGCGGATGAAATAACCAAATCTGGAAGGACATTCCAATCTCTAATTGTCTGAGGGAAGAAGGATCCCTTTTAGATGTCAGTTCTTGCAGTGGGCACCTGAAATGCCAAAGAGCGATGCTTTCTGCCACTTCTAATTGGTGGGATAAGGTCATCTGTTGGCATGCTGGCAGCACCCTTCAGACCTTTGTACAAGGGTATAAGCATAGTGTCTCTCCTCCTTTTCTTGAGAGACTCCCATCCTAAGTTTTTCAGTATTCCACCTAGTTTCAAAGCTGTAATTGCTCGTAACATGATAGCTGCCCTATTCTGAACTACATTTATTTCAATCTCCTCCTGAAGGACTATTCCATGGGGGTCCCAGACACAACTAACATACTCCAAGATGGGGCGAACAAGTCCCTAATAAGCTGCTTCTTTAACATCTTAGGGGCCTTGATAAAGATTTCGCCTCAAGAAGCCAAGTGTTCTATTAGCCTTATTACACATGTTGCTAATATGCGTATTCAATCTCAGGTCATGTGAGATGGTCACACCAAGGTATTTAATGGAATCCACATTTTCGAGGACTGTTCCCTCAAAAGTGTAAGAAGCCTCAATCTTGTTTGTTCGTTTCCTAGATATCTGCTTGATATTGCATTTAACTGGCTGAAAATCTCATATCCCATTTTCTAGCCCAATACCCTAATCTATCTATATCCCTCTGAAGTTTCAATGAGTCCTCTGCATTTCTGATTTTATGATAGCAAACACAGTCATCTGTGAACAGTCTTATTTTGGAATAAATATCAGCAGTAATGTCATTTATGTACAAAGAAACAACAATGGACCCAGAACAGCCCCTTGCGGGACACCAACAAAACTCGAGCCCACCCTAAAGTTTCCCCATTAACAACAACTTGCTGTTTTCTGTAGCAAAGGAAGGAATTTATCCATTTTAGGGTATTTCTGCCAATGCCATAACGATATAGTTTGCTTTTAAGTAGATCATGTGGGGGCGTGTGAAAAGCTTCTTCAAAATCCTGGATAATTGTATCTGTATAGTAGCATAAAACTAAATGCCCATGTTCCAAGCAAATAATTTTCACAGTGAAATTTACTGTCAACCCAGATATTCTGAGATTTTTATCACCATGCTTTAGTGGAGGGGATATTATATTCGCCTCCATCCATCTGTCTGTCCACCCATCTGTGTCTGCCAGTCCATCTGTTATACTATCTCCTAAACTATAAATCAGAATCCAACCAAATTTGGTGTGTGGGTTGCTTACGTGAGTGGGGTGTGCAGCAGCACATTTATTTTCAGCCCCACCTTCAGGGGCCCTGGGGAGGGGTCAAAAGGTCAGATATCAATAAAATTCAATTACAAAGTCAATTTTATAGATTTTGATACCGCACTTGCATAAGTAATGATTAATGAAATATGTAAAACATACTGAACATGATTTTTATTTTGGCTGCAACCCCTGGGACATGTTTCGCGGTCCAGTAAAGAGTCCAAGAAGTGGAGTCTAAATGGCAAATAGTGTAGTCCGCACTAGTCCCTGATCAGACTTCAGGAGCAGTCTGATCTGGGTCTGCACTCTTTTAATTTTGGATGGCCATATGGCCATTTTGTAGGAAAGTAACTGTCCTTATGGCCTTCCTTTGTTTAGGTTTCCATTATGGTCTGGTCGCTTAATGTTTGTATTTCTTTCCCTTTGGTGTCTTTGATGGGTGGAGTAAGTTAATCGTATTGATTCCTGATTTTTGTTTTACTTCTACTAATCAAGGTAACTTGATAATTCGACAAACTCGAGTCATCATTTTCTTTAATCGTAATAAAGACAATTTATACATTAGATTATCGCAGCCTTTAATTATGCCTCCGACATTTTCTCAGCAATCAAATTACCGATAATCCAACTGTGTATACAAGTATCCGGAAACAAAACAGTCAATTACTGTATATCAGCCACGAGATTGGCAGGTCAGTCTTGCGGTTTGCGAGATGCAGCAATCTTCTAGCCTTGATGCTCTAATTGGCCGAGAGAGTAATACAGACGACTGTCCTCGCCAGGTAATGCTTGAACAAGCCTGGCGGCAACGATTAACGGTAAACTTTTGATCCGAAAGCGGTAGCTAAATTTGGAGATCAATTGGACACCCGCTGTCATCTTTTGATGTGATTGAAGTCATTTTTACATTGGATTATGGACGCGTCAGGCGAAAAAAATTGGTGTAATTAAGAATCCAGGACAGGAAATTTTACGCGTACAAAAACAAAAACAGGTGTAAAAATACACCGGATTCGGCGTTTCCAAGAACTCTGAATGGAAGAGTCTACTTGCATACAATGGGTTAATTCTTAGGTTCTGCTGTTTATTGTTTGCTTGGAGTTTAATGGCCCAATCAAAACTGTTTTGGACTCTTAAGTAGCTCTAACAATATTAACAACAATAGTAATAATGATAATAATAACAATAATTTATGTCTATAGCCAATTTTTTAACAATAAACAGGACTTGAAGAAATAGATTGGCTGCATGATGCTTCCACGCAGAGCTGAAACTGACCGCACACGAGTACTGGTAAACCCCTCAGAGGATTTAAGCCTGCATAGGCAATGCGGAGCGAGTCGGCCCACCCATACTTATAAACCATATTGGTTTCATTGGGCAACCGGGCTTGAGATGTCATTTCATCTCAATGCCGGGTAAAAGTCCCACAAAATTGGAAGCAACCTCTCCAAAATGACCAATACAGTGTTGACGGGGACGTTAAACCTCAAATCAAACTAGAGCTATCACTATAGGTGATGAATACCCCCACAAAAACTGCCTTGATAGTACATCAGCGCATTTTGCAATTTTTTCACTTGAAAGGGGCCATAACTATGTCGAAAATTGACGAATTGTAGTGGAAATCGAACTTGACCTGTATTTTATGATGTTACATCAGTGTACCAAAAATTATAAAAATCGGTGAAGCGCTTTTTGAGTTATCGTCTGGAAACCAAGTCAACAGACCGACCGACCGACAGACCGACCGACAAGCTCACTCCTATATACCCCCCCAAATTTCATTTGTGGGGGTATAACAAACAAACAAATGAACAATAAACATCAACTCTTATGGGCTTTACTGCAACTGATTAAAAAAACTAAGACTATACTTATATTTAATTTAGTATGACAGAGCTGTGGATTAACGTGACTTCCTGAAAGCCATAAAACATGACAACCCATGTTTTTTTCTTATTTTGCAACCCTTTCAAGATTATTTCAGTCATTTCCAGCTTAAAATCAATCAGAAGTGGGTGAAACCAGAGTTCTTGGAAAAAAACACCTGACATCTGTTGCAGAACTTGGCGTCTCCAATGGAGGCCTTTAGGGATGCATACCTCGGACTCCTCATTCATGAATACTGCATCAATGCACTGCACAATGCTATCTCTCCAGGACATGGCTAGGAATACTTAGTTATTACTGACTGCCGAATAAAGAGATAGATGGGACACTTAGATGGACTAAATCATGAAGCTGCTGCTGAATGCTGTATCACTCTCACACCTGAAGATTAACATACTGCTATAACAGCTAGGTATGACTAGGTCCTGTGTCCCATGTTCACATAAAAGTTAAATTTCATTGTTCACTAGTTTTTCTTCTTCCACTGTAATTAGGTTTCTTTCTTCCATTTCGCCTTAACCCCGGACACAGGTTATACGTCACTCCAGGTTTGCAGGATGAAAGCCTACACAGTAATCATGTAATTACGTAAGGGGTATTTAACCTGCATGGGGATGACTCTCCCTGCACAGGGAGCCTCCAGTTAATGTCCTGGTCCGAAGGACGGTGCACTACAGACATTCATACAGGTCTGCAAATGATGCGAACTGAGCATGTTCAGACACCAAAGTTTTATCGCTGTCAGTGATCTAACCGGGGACCTCTAGCATCAGAGGCAAGTGCACTAACCACTGAGCCAACCAGTTCTTCTTTTTTTTTCAGCTAAATTCTAAATTTAGCTATGCACCCAACTGAGGTAATGGTCTATCTATCTATCTATCTATCTTCTGATACTGCGTCGGTCACATTTGACCATTACCGCAGGTGTATATTACATACACTCCAGTTTTGCAGGATGAAAGCCTACACAGTAATCATGTAATTACGGTAGGGATCTTTAACCTGCACAGGGGATGGTTCTCCCTGCACAGGGGGCCTCCAGTTAACGTCCCGATCCGAAGGACGGTGCACTTAATGACATTCATCCCTGCAAATGATGCCAATGGAGCGTGTTCGGACACCGAAATTTTATCGCCGCTGCCGGGGATCGAACCCGGGACCTCTAGCATCAGAGGCAAGTGCACTAACCACTGAGCTATCACGCTCCATAAACATGACCGACTCAGTATAAGAAGATAGATAGATAGCTATCATGCTCAGAACTGCAAACTGTCATCTGTCTGCCTTGAAAATGATAATGCAAAATATATTCACATACCTTCGGGGTGCTAACCCTTGGCGTATCAGCAGTTTTATAGATAGCTACGAATATTAGATCCGCGCGAAATCATATCGTATCCACTTAATTGGCTAAGAAATGTGGACATAGTCTCCAAAGCAACATCTGAATTACAATCAACCACTCTACTGTCAAGGCTTTAATGATTTAAATAATGAATACGTTGTTACATTCAATGTCAATGAAACTTCAAGCAACTACTTACAAATTTACTTATCCGGTAGCAACTTCGGGCTGTCAGCCAGAATCAGCATCCGTGACGTCATGAATAACTGTCTGCTCATTAACCTGTAGAAGACAGATGTAATCCATAAACTTTAAATAGGAGTTTCCCCTTTTTGTTTCGTTTGTGTTTTGTTTCAGCCAAGATGTAACTATTTTATACTTTCCTAACCCCAAACTTAGCTAATAAAACTTCATTTTGTAATATTTGTGGCCGAAATCCATTCGGCCTTGAAACGAACCAAAATGGCGAGGAGGAGAGAGATTTGGGCCGAAATTCGGGTAAATAGATCGGGTTTTCTTGGACTCAATACAGTGTTATTTTACTGATTGATATCCTTGATATGTCTTATACTATAATCAGAGTTTGGGTGTTAATTGAACGGTTTGATTTAATAATGCATCGTCTTATTTTATCCGAAACATGTGGTGCTGTATGAGGGGTCATTTCAAAGTTTTCAAGTTTACACGGTCGCGGGAGTCGTTTCTTTCTTTCTATATATACTGCCATACGCCCTCGCGGGCATTCTAGGCAGGTGTATATTAAATACACTCCAGTTTTGCAGGATGAAAGCCTACACAGTAACCATGTAATTATGGTAGGGTTCTTTAACCTGCACAGGGGATGGTTCTCCCTGCACAGGGGGCCTCCAGTTTACGTCCCGATCCGAAGGACGGTGCACTTTATGACATTCATCCCTGCAAATGATGCAAATGGAGCGTGTTCGGACACCGAAATTTTATCGCCGCTGCCGGGGATCGAACCCGGGACCTCTAGCATCAGAGGCAAGTGCACTAACCACTGAGCTATCACGCTCCATCAGACCCTGGGGTCTCCCTATTTGGTGACAAGAAGTGACAAGAGGTGACAAGAAGTGACAAGAGCTATTTTATGGTGACAAGAAACTTTCTAGCACAAAATTTAACTATATTATTGATTAAAATGATAAATTTAATGTTATTCTTGACTTAGAAATTAATGTTGGCCAAATTTAAAGACGTTTGGAGGAAAAAGCAACATGCTTTATTCAGATGTTTATCCGCATTTACTGACAAGAAAGTTCTCTTTATATACAAAGTCACTTCATTTTATAAGCAAAAAGTGAATTTTAAGTGGGTATCTGTGACTTTTCTTCATGATTTTTTTTTCTCTGCTCATAAACATAGACTGTGGGTACTCGTTATAACCGAAGAAGGGGGTTAACCGTATTTACCGACAAGAGATTTCTCAAATAAACTCAGGCTAAAAAACAATGTCGTCTCATTTTATAAATATAAAAGCGGGTTTTACCAGGATTCATGTGATTTTACTATACGTGATTTCAAGCCCGTTTTCTATAGAGGAAACTGGGCTTACCCATTATGATTTTTGTCACTTTGAATTGGTGTTTAACGTCCCCGTCAACATTATTTAGGTCATTTTGGAGACGTTGCTTCCAATTTTGTGGGACTTTTACCCGACATTGAGATGAAATGACATCTCAAGCCCTGCCGCCCAATGAAACCAGAAGGCTTATATGCATCGGACGATCTGACTCTCACCACTTTGCCTTGGCAGGCTTAGTCCTTCTAAGCGGTTTACCAGCACTCGTGTGTGGTCAGATTCAGCTCTGAGTGGAAGCATCATGCAGCCCTATCTATTTCTCCAAGCCCCAGATGGGCGGGGACGAACCCATTATGTTAAGTCACACGTTCATTCAAGAAGGGCAGTTGTCAGTTTCTGGCGAAAGAATTGCACTGTACTGGTTAACCACTTACGTATAAGCCTGAAAAGAGTGGATAAATGAACTGACCAGCTCAAAAATGACCTAAATAGTGTTGACTGGTCCGTTAAACCGCAATGCAAACAAACAAGCAGTTGAGATAGAAGTCTTCCTTCCTTAATCGTGCGTGTGCCACTCATTAAGATAATTGCTGTCACTCAGTATTGAGTTATCTCGGTTGATTAATCACAAGCTTGTGTTATTAGCATTTGCTCGACATATTATTTTGACTCCGCTGCTAATCATAAATTCATAGCTTTGACAAGAGCATAAATAAATAAATAAATAAATAAATAAAACAGTAATTTTTAATTTGTTTCAAATTAAATCTTATTCTAATTATTATATTCTGTCTATTTAACACGCGCACTCTCTCTCTTTCATACATGCAAATTTTTCTTGACAACAATCTAACTTGCAGTCTTTATTAACTGAAGCGGCACCGATGCGCCAAGGAGCATTTATGCCTAGAAAATACTTGGATCAGCCTGCGCATATGCGCAGTCCGGTATGTTTTCATTGCTGAGGGTATAATTTTATGTGACGGAGAAATATAGTAGATCATCTCATACATGTAAAAATTTCTTGTCACCAAATTAACTTGACTTTATTCCCGACCAGAAAAACCTGAAGAGGCACTGAAGCGACATCGAGCAAGTGTGCCTAGAAAGGATCAGCCTGAGCATATGCGCAGTCTGGTATGTTTTCTCTGTTGAGGGAATAATTTTATGTGACGGAGAAATACAGTATAGCATCTAATATGTGTAAAATTTTCTTGTCACCAAATTAATTTGAATTTATTCCCGACCAAATAAAATCTGAAGAGGCACTGAAGCGTCGTCGAGCAAGTGTGCTTAGAAAAAACTTGGATCAGCCTGTGCATATGCGCAGTCTGGTTTGTTTTTTTCTGCTGAGGGTATAATTTTATGTGACGGAGAAATATTGTAGATCATTGCATACATGTAAAATTTTCTTGTCACCAGCTTGACTTTATTCCAGACAAGAACATCTGAAGAACACCGAAGCGTCATCGAGCATGTATGCCTAGAAAAGACTTGGATCGGCCTGCGAATACGCGCAGCCTGATATATGAATCTCTGCTAAGGTCTATACACATTTTATTGGAATTTTGTGTGACAGTGCGACACATAGTGTGCATTCTCTTGTCACCAGCTTGAATTTATTCCCGACAAGAAAATCTGAAGACGGCCCTGATATGATTCTAGTGGGTCAGTTGGGGTTCTAGTGTCTTATATTGTATAAAATTCATTTTCAGGCATGAACAAATCATTTGTCTAGTCATGTTACAATAAATAAGTTGGTTTATGATAGGGATGTAGTCATTTACAGGCTTTAATACGCATGCGAGCGTTTGCGTTTCTCTGGCTCGATTCATTAGCTGCAGCGCACCATAGGAGTCTTAAAAGGAATTCAAACGCTTGCAAAATGTTTAATATATCATATTTTACTTTTAAAAAGGGTCCCAAATGCGTTTAAACACTTCTTGTCACCATAAAATAGCTCTTGTCACTTCTTGTCACCTCTTGTCACTTCTTGTCACCTCTTGTCACTTCTTGTCACCAAATAGGGAGACCCGGACCCTGGATCATTTCGGTCCCGGATCGTTTTGGCCTGAGTCGTTTCGGCCCTCTTTTGTTGGGTGGGTAGTTTCGGCCAAATTGGTGGGTCGATTCGGCCAGAATTTTTTCTCACTATTTCAAAGTATTGCATTGTAATATTGCATCTCGGAGATCAGCCTGTGCTATTGTTTCTTCACTCGTTCCTTAATAAATAGCAGAGAAGCTATAGAGGGCTCCTTTGAACAGCAAATACTCTGATCACAGGCTGATCATGTAAAATTGTTGGAGCAGATTTGCCTTTTCATAAAATTGTTGGAGCAGATTTGCCTTTTTCGCAAATTACAAATATTCTGAAAAAAAAAAAAACGGTAATCAGTCAGCACATATTCAACACATTGCATGATCAGATGATTCATCGTTTGATAAGTAAACACATGCTGTGAATCGATCAACAGCTGACTGCTGTCTCAGGGCTACTCAGAGAATGTTTCGCATGCTGTTCAGAAACTCAGCATGCCATTGTGATACTAGCAAATACTAACCAGCCAGTATCAGTGCAGTATGATCAGTATTTGCAGATTGCATCCGCATGGCTGTTAGAATGGATGCACATCATGATATAAAATAGTGCATGTCTGTATGTGGCACGTGAAGAAGTAGACCAACGTGTGCTTGCATGCAGTCTAATCATAATCTTTGAGGATTGCACGAACCTTCAAAATCTTTGTGACTTGCTTGAACTTTCTACAGCCACAGTGACATACAAAGAGATAAAAGCGATAACTTTGCTGTAATGAATTGGTGCTTATGTTGATCCAAGTTGCATGTCGTTTTTTTTTTTTTTTTTTTTTTCAATCAGGAAAGACTCAGATCATCCTTCACATGCATGCGATCTAATCAGTCTTATATAATTAAAGGCGCCTTTAATTATGGAGGTGAGATAATTTTTAAGCCCTTTGACTTCGTCGGCGAATTCTTTTAACAAATATGTTATAATTGATATGCTTACGTTTCAAGGAATCAAATGTCAGCAATCAATGTATATCAGGTGCTCCAAGACACCCTCCCATCACTTATCCTTCCAATCGCTCATAACGATTTCAAAGGATCTTTAAAAAAGTCTTCTTTTTCTGTGTGCATTGCATGTGACAAAGAAGTCAAATCAATGTGGGGTGCAATTTCATGAGGTTTAAACAACGTCACCTCTACATCGATGCAACGTCATGACGTAACATTGATCCAGGGCCATCATGACCCTCTTGTTCAGTTTATAGGCCTGGAGCCAAAAATGGCCCCGCCTAGTGGCTAGACCTTTAAAAATCTTTTTGTCTGTAACCAGAGGGTCCAGGTCTTTGATATTTGGTATGAAGCTTCATCTAGTGGACCTCTACCAAGATCATTCAAATTACATGTATAGCCTTGGGGCCAAAAATGGCCCTGCCTAGGGACATGTTTTACATAGAGTTATGCAGGGAAAACCTTTAAAAATCTTCTCTGAAGCCAAATAGCCCAGGCCTTTGATACTTGACGCACATCTTTGTCTAGTTTACCTCTACCAAGATCGTTCAATTTAAAGCTCTGGGGCCAAGAAATGACCCCCCAGGGCCCCCACCCACCCCCGCCAGGGACCCTTGTTATACATCATAGAGTAATATAGCCTATAATAGGGAAAACCTTTAAAAATCTTCTTTTCTGAAACCAGAGGGCCCAGGCCTTAGATATTTGGTACACAGCTTCATCTAGTGGACCTCTATGAGGTTTGTTCAATTTATAGCCCTGGGGTAAAAATGGCCCTGCCTAGGGGCCCACTTGTTTTACATAGTGTTATGTAGGGAAAACCTTTAAAAATCTTCTTGTCTGAAACCATAGTGCCCAGGCCTTTGATATTTGGTACACAGCTTTTTCTAGTGGACCTCTACCAGATTGTTAAAAGTATAGCCCTGGTGCCAAAAATTGGCCCCACCCAGGGGCCCACATAATTATGTTGCATAGAGTTATATATCAAAAAGCATTCCCATGGTTTCCCCAAATCAATGACAGTCACATGGACAACTGCATCAATTCAGATTCTGTCATTAGTAACTTTTGGTATTGGAAAACAATCAACCCAAAAATAAAAAATTTCTAAACAACGTCTACATGCTCTCCTGAACCGATGGTCCGAATTTAAAATAATTTCCCTGAGATGTTCCTTGGGTGAGCTTAAAATAGAAAAAAAAACCCCACAAAACTAGAGCACGCAGTTGGTGGCATGCCATTGCAAATCACCATGTTTTGGGCGGAGCCAAATATAATGCTGTTCTCACAGATCCTCATCATGTAAGGAAGCCATGAACCAAATTTGGTTGCATTCCGGCCAATGGTTAAGGATAAGATAGCATGACGAACAGATGGATAGATGGACGGACAGATAGAGGGGCTTTAACAATATGCCCAAACATTTGTTTTTAAAAGCGTGGGGATAATGAATATATATGGTTTAGGGGGCCGATATGAAGAGTTTCTCAGATATTAGGCCTTTTCTGAAGTGGAGGGGATGGAGCATGACCCCCAGATGGAGCATGGCTCCCGAGGTGGGGCATCCAGGGGACTTCCAAGTTGGAGTCACTGAAAGAATCAAGAGTATGCATGTACATGGTCTAGGGGTGAGATTCTGAATAATTTCTTAAATATGCCCTTTTATGAAGTGGAGGGTTGGGGCATAGCCCTGGCGCAACCATGGGGATGCCTTGGTTGGTGTCTCTTAATATGTCTTATCATAAGGAACAAGAAAAGATATAATTTAGGGGTGGGGATTTGAAAGGCTTCTGAGATATTAGGTCTTTTCTGAAAGTGAGGGCTTGGGGCATGGCCCTGGCGTACCTGGCGGGACCCCAAAGTTTGTGTCACTGACCTGTCTTATCATAAGGAACAAGAACAGCTGGCTTGTGCCAATCAATTTATCTCATGTACACCACAACCTCATTATAACACGGTTCGTTATAACACGGTTTTGGATATAACACAGTTTCAAGATGGATCTCAAAAATGTTTAGAAAAATGACCTTAAATGGCCATTTTTTAGCTCACCTGTCACGTTGTGACAAGGTGAGCTTTTGTGGTCACTTTTTGTCCATCGTGCATCCGTCCGTGCGCAGGAACAAATGTATACTTGTGTGTTTAAAATTATGGACACTTACATTAAACTCAATGCGATTTATTCCGTAGACACACAAGTCACTGACTTGTGTGTCAAAAATAGTAACTTGTGTGTCTTATTTTCCAGGAGGTGCGTCCGTGCATCCGTAAACAATTTCAAATAAGTATATCTCTAATACCCCATGGTCAATCTTGATCAAATTTCATGAGAAGCATCACCAGGTAGGGGGAAAGGCTGCATAAGGTTTTTGGGCTGATCAGATTGGAATTTCGGTTGCTTTGGCAACATACAGCTCCCATAGACTTACAATTGGAAAAAATTAAAATATCTTCTTCTCTGAAACCACAGGGCCCAAAGCTAAGATATTTAGCATGTAGCAACGGCCAGTGGTCACCTACATAATTCCTGCCAATCATGCCCCTGGGGTCCACATTGGCCACGTCCCAGGGCCCCTTCGCTCCCATAGACTCACAATGGAACAAAAAGCTTCAAAAATCTTCTTCTCGGAAACCACAGGACCCAGAGCTTAGAGATTTAGCATATAGCAAGGACAAGTGGTCACCTACATAATTCCTGCCAATCATGCCCCTGGGTTCCAAATGGGCAATGCCCTGGGGCCCCTTCGCTCCCATAGACTCATAATGGAACAAAAAGCTTCAAAAATCTTCTTCTCGGAAACCACTGGGCCCAGAGCTAAGATATTTAGCATGCAGCAATGGCCAGTGGTCACCTACATAATTCCTGCCAATCATGCCCCTGGGGTCCACATTGGCCACGCCCCAGGGCCCCTTCGCTCCCATAGACTCACAATGGAACAAAAAGCTTCAAAAATCTTCTTCTTGGAAACCACAGGACCCAGAGCTTAGATCTTAAGCATATAGCAAGGGCAAGTGGTCACCTACATAATTCCTGCCAATCATGCCCCTGGGTTCCAAACGGGCCACGTCCCAGGGCCCTTTATCTCCTATAGTCTCATAATGGAAAAAAGCTTCTAAAATCTTCTTCTCTGAAACCACAGGGCCAAGAGCTGCGATATTTGGTATGTAGTAACGACAAGTGGTCACCTACATAATTCCTGCCAATCATGCCCCTGGGGTCCAAATTGGCCACACCCCGGGGCCCCTTAGCTCCCATAGACTCATAATGGAAAAAAAGCTTCAAAATTCTTCTTCTCTGGAACCACAGGGCCCAGACCCAGAGCTTAGATATTTAGCATGTAGCAACGGCCAGTGGCCACCTACATAATTCCTGCCGATCATGCCCCTGGGTTCCAAATGGGCGACGCCCTGGGGCCCCTTCGCTCCCATAGACTCATAATGGAACTAAAAGCTTCAAAAATCTTCTTCACGGAAACCATAGGGCCCAGAGCTTAGATATTTAGCATGTAGCAACGGCAAGTGGTCACATACATAATTCCTGCCAATCATGCCCCTGGGGTCCAAACAGGCCACGCCCCGGGGCCCTTTAGCTCCTATAGACTCATATTGGAAAAAAGCTTCAAAAATATTCTTCTCTGAAACCACAGGGCCCAGAGCTGAGATATTTGGCATGTAGCAAGGGCAAGTGGTCACCTACAGTAATCCTGCCAATCATGCCCCTAGGTTCCAAATGGGCCACGTCCCGGGGCCCCTTAGCTCCCATAGACTCATAGTGGTAAAAAAAGCTTCAAAAATCTTCTTCTCTGAAACTACAGGGCCCAGAGTTTAGATATTTAGCATGTAGGAACGCCAATTGGTCACCTACATGATTCCTGCCAATCATGCCCCTGGGTTCCAAATGGGCCACGCCCCAGGGCTCCTTCACTCCCATAGACTCATAATGGAAAAAAGCTTCAAAAATCTTCTTCTCTGAAACCACAGGGCCCAGAGCTTAGATATTTAGCACGTATCAACGGCAAGTGGTCACCTACATAATTCCTGGCAATCATGCCCCTGGGGTCCAAAAGGGCCACGCCCCAGGGCCATTTAGCTCCTATAGACTCATAATGGAAAAAAAAAGCTTCAAAAATCTTCTTTTCTGAAACCACAGGACCCAGAGCTTAGATATTTAGCATGTAGCAACGGCAAGTGGTCACATACATAGTTCCTGCCAATCATGCCCCTGGGGTCCAAACGGGCCAAGCCCCGGGGCCCTTTATTTCCTATAGTCCTATAGACTCATAATGGAAAAAAAGCTTCAAAAATCTTCTTCTCTGAAACCACAGGGCCCAGAGCTTAGATATTTAGCATGTTACAATGACAAGTAGTCACCTACATAAATCCTGCCAATCATGCCCCTGGGGTCCAAATGGGCCACACCCTGGGACCCCCATAGCTCCCATAGACACATAATGAAAAAAAAAACTTCAAAAATCTTCTTCTCTGAAAACACAGAGCCCAGAGCTAAGATATTTAGCATGTAGCAACTGCAAGTGGTCTCCTACATATTTCCTGCTAATCATGCCCCTTGGGTCCAAATGGGCCATGCCCAGGGGCCCCTTAGCTCCCATAGACTCATAATGGAAAAAAGCTTCAAAAATCTTCTTCTCAGAAACTGTCAAGCACAGAACTTAGATATTTAGTGTCTAGCAACATAAAATAGCCAGCTACATAAATCCTGCTTACCCTGCCCCAGGGGTCAAAATTGGCCACGCCCGAGCTCATCACCTCCAATAGACTTATAATGGAAAAAAAAAACTTAAAAAATCTTCTTCTATGAAACCATAAGGCTCAGAGCTTAGATTTTTAGTATGTAGCAACGTTAAGTGGCCACCTACATAAAATCCTGCCAGTTATGCCCCTGGGATCCAAATTGGCCACACCCCAGGGGTCTTTAGCTTCCATAGACTTACAATTGGAGAAACTTCAAAAATCTTCTCCTCTGAAACCACAGGGCCCTTATAATGAAGAAAAAAAAAAAAAAAAAACAACAACTTAAAATGGGGGAAAAAAATCTTCAAAAATCTTCTTCTCTGAAACCATAAGTCCCAGAGCTTAGGTATTTAGCATGTAGCAATGTCGAGTGGTCGCCTACATGAATCCTGCCAATCATGCCCCTGGGGTCCAAATCCTGTGGCCCCTTAACTCCAACAAATTTATAATGGAAAAAAAAGCTTCAAAATTCTTTGAAACCATGAAGTACAGACCTTAGATATTTATTATATAGCAACACAAAATGGTCGCCTACATAAATCCTGCCAACCGTGCCCTTTGGGTCAAAATTGGCCAAGCCCAGGGCTCATTAGCTCCTATAGACTTATACTGGAAAAAACTTAAAAAAAATCTTTTTCTCCAAAACCATAAGGCACAGATTTTGTTTGATTTGAGGTTTTACATCCCCGTCAACACTGTATACGTCATTTTGGAGATGTCTCTTCCAATTTTGTGGGACTTTTACCCGACATTGAGATGAAATTACATCTCAAGCCCTGTTGCCCAATGAAACCAGTAGGGCTTATAAGCATGGACACCGCTTTGCCTGAGCTTAGCTATTTAGTATATAGCAATGTCAAGTAGTCTTCTACACTAATGATTTTCTGGTACACAGGTGAGCGATATAGGGCCATTGAGCCCTCTTGTCTATATAATCTGTACATTTTTGTTTGGATAACACGGTTGTTTAACTAACACGGTGTTTGCTTTGGACCCCATAAATAGTGTTATATATGTATGCCATTACCATTCATTGTGAATGTGTTCAGTGCAAATAAATCATTGTCAATCATTGTCATTGTCATTATAAAGAGGTTGTGGTGTATTTTTTCCTACAGACTCACAAACTGAATGACAAACTGTGTGGATCCTGATCAGATGGCTTCCTTGCTCAGGATCTACACTGTATGCCAATTAGTATATATGTACATGAAGTTGTAGGAATATATTACATCAAGTCATTTGACTGGGTAGTGAGAAATGGATGGGCAAAATTAACTCAGTTGTCCTGCTAATCACAACAAGTACCTTTGCAAACTGTGTAGATCCAGTTCAGATAGTTTCTTTGGAAGTCGTCTGATCAGGACCCATACTGTTTGTCATTCAGTTTACGAAATCAAATGAATCCATTATATCACGTATATGTAATTTGATTGGTTGATAGTCAGAAATGATACCTATGGATCAGCAATGGATCAGCAGGACAAGGGTTAATTAAATCCTTATCCCGCTGCATAAATTAATTTAGCCACACTCATTTACATTGCAACCAATCACATTACTTGAAGTAATTAATTATTTATTCCTTTAAATTTGCAAACTGAATGACAAACAGTGCAGATCCTGATCAGATGGCTTCTTCAGAAGCCATCTGATCTGGATCTACACTGTTTGCAAAGGTAGAGGTTGTCGTGAACAGCAGGATAAGTGTTAAGCCAATGCATGCGGGAAACCCCTGAAGGGGTACCTTGGGAAACATTGCAGGCCCAGATCATACACCGCAGAATGTAGCATCTGATTAGGGCCTGCACTATTTGCTAGCAGAATTTTCCATCAGAATTAGAATAAAAACGAAAAAATAAGCCTGACACCCCATATATGACAAATGGACTTGTCCAACATATAGCAATAGAAGAGTCCACCAGCATACAATGGGTTAAATATATTTTACAGCATGCCCAGGAGGAACATGATGAAGAAAATGGTTATGGCTACATGTCTGAGGATCAAGACGAGATGCTGAATGCTGTGACATCCAAACATGTTGAATATCTCCGTCAGTTACTATCTCAGGGTGTAGATCCCTGTTTTGTGGATTATGAGGGAAAGTCACCACTGCATATTGTTTGCGACAAACCGTCTAGTCCTGGTAAGTGATTTGTGCTGAATTTGATCGACTCAGGGAAAGGCTTCCAATGCTCCAAAAGGACCATGGCCTATTGGTTAGGAGCATTTAGGTATTACCTTTGCCAGTATGAGCCTCACTCAGGTCCCATGTGAGATGCTATGTTCTGCAATGGCTACTCTTGGCATGGAATCTTGTTTTCTGTCAGCTCTGATTAAAATTGGCTCGGTATATATGAAATAGTCTTGAAAAGTCTGTAAAACTCAAATACATGTAAAAAGAATGATAAACAGGATTCAGTGTCTTTGTGTAAAGCTAAAAAAAAAAAAAAGATAAACAGGATTCAGTGTCTTTGTAAAGATAAAGGGGATGGGACCATTTTATAACCATGAAAATTTTAACCATTAAGATGCCAATCACAACACTTGCCATTTGCTTTTTCAGCTGCTGGTTACTTTAAAAGTCCTAGTTGCAGTCTGGGAGCAGTCTGATCAGGGTCCTTACCGTTTGCCTGTATGCAAAAATGTGTTTGACAAGTTTGCAAGAAGATTCAGCAGACAACAAAAATAGATGACATTTTAAGTAGCAGTTTTCTCGGCAGCTTATTAAAATAAAGTTAGATCACCTAATTATTAAACTTTTTCTATCTCAGCATTTGATAGTGGCTGCTGTTGTAGGAAAGAATTCACTCCACTTGAGAGAAATTCCTTTCTTTAACCCATTGTATACTGTTGGACTCTTCCATTGCTATATGTTGAACAAGTCCATTTGACATATATGGGATGTCAGGCCTATTTTTCGTTTTTAGCTCCACTGGCCGAAGACCCGTGGGTCTTTTGTTATGGCCATGTGTCCGCCGTGCATTAACTTTTTTCTTTAAACATCTCCTTAACATATAGTGTAATGCTAAAAAATCTTCTTCTGCAAAAGTACTTGTGGGATTTCAATGTAATTTGGCATGAATGTTCCTTGGGTGGACCTTTGTCAGATTCCTTGAAAAAAATTTGATCTGACAAAAACATGGCCGCCATGGGCGAGGCTTATTTTCACTATATAACATATAGTGTAATGCTGAAAATATCTTCTTCTGCAAAAGTTCTTGTTTTATTTCATAGTTATTTGGCATGCATGTTCCTTGGGTGGACCTCTGTCAGATTCCTTGAAGAAATTTTGATCCGACAAAAAACATGGCCGCCATGGACGGGGCTTATTTTGACTATATAACATATAGTGTAATGTTTAAAAAGTCTTCTCTTCATCAAAAGTTCTTATTTATTTATTTAAAACTACCTTCCTATATCTGAATTAAACTCCTCCGATTTTGCTGACTATCACATATGTATAGAGGTCCACCTACAAATTATCGTTCTATGTATTCAAAACATCAGAAATTTCATTTGCCCATCACAGTCATGATAGGACTGATGTTTTCAACCCAATCTTAGCAAACTCTATTTATACGACTTTATGTTTCAAAATAAATTCAAAATACTGAGGGAGATTGATTTATTAGACCTTATTATACTACAGTGTCAACAGTTCTCCAGATCCCTGAGGGTTAAAATGGCTTTGTCAAAAAGGGATACATACCGAATCCGACGGAGGAAAGGAAAAATAAATTAATAAATAAATAAAAACAAATAAATAAACACAAACGAGCCTGTTCATTTTTTAGCTCCACTGGCCGAAGACCCGTGGGTCTTTTGTTATGGCCATGTGTCCGCCGTGCATTAACTTTTTTCTTTAAACATCTCCTTAACATATAGTGTAATGCTAAAAAATCTTCTTCTGCAAAAGTACTTGTGGGATTTCAATGTAATTTGGCATGAATGTTCCTTGGGTGGACCTTTGTCAGATTCCTTGAAAAAAATTTGATCTGACAAAAACATGGCCGCCATGGGCGAGGCTTATTTTCACTATATAACATATAGTGTAATGCTGAAAATATCTTCTTCTGCAAAAGTTCTTGTTTTATTTCATAGTTATTTGGCATGCATGTTCCTTGGGTGGACCTCTGTCAGATTCCTTGAAGAAATTTTGATCCGACAAAAAACATGGCCGCCATGGACGGGGCTTATTTTCACTATATAACATATAGTGTATTGTTTAAAAAGTCTTCTCTTCATCAAAAGTTCTTATTTATTTATTTATTTAAAACTACCTTCCTGTATCTGAATTAATCTCCTCCGATTTTGCTGACTATCACATATGTATAGAGGTCCACGTACAAATTATTGTTCTATGTATTCAAAACATAAGAAATTTCATTTGCCCATCACAGTCATCATAGGACTGATGTTTTCAACACAATCTTAGCAAACTCTATTTATACGACTTTATGTTTCAAAATAAATTCAAAATACTGAGGGAGATTGATTTATTAGACCTAATTATACTACAGTGTCAACAGTTCTCCAGATCCCTGAGGGTTAAAATGGCTTTGTCGAAAAGGGAGACATACCGAATCCGACGGAGGAAAGGAAAAAATAAATTAATATATAAATAAAAACAAATAAATAAACAAAAACGAGCCTGTTCATTTTTTAGCTCCACTGGCCGAAGACCCGTGGGTCTTTTGTTATGGCCATGTGTCCGCCGTGCATTAACTTTTTTCTTTAAACATCTCCTTAACTACTTGGTCGATTGTAACCAAACTTCACAGGAATGTTTCTCACATAGTCCTCTTCTAAATTCCTTCCAAGACTTTCGTTACATGCAGAACTCTGGTTGTGATATGGCATCGAAACCAAAAAAAAATATTTAAAAATCTTCTCCTCCAAAACCGCTCAATGGATTTTATTCTTATTTTGCATGAATGTTCCTTGGGTGGACCTCTGTCAGATTCCCTGAAGAAATTTGGATCAGACATAAAACATGGCCACCATGGCCATGGCTGCCATGGCCATGCCCCTTGGCTCATTGGCTTTCAAAGACTTATAAGGGGAAAAGTTGTAAAAACCACCTCCTCCAAAACCGCTCAGCTCAATGGATTTCATTCTTACTTTGCATGAATGTTCCTTGGATGGACCTCTGTCAGATTCCTTGAAGCAATTTTGATCAGACAAAAAACATGGCCACCATGGACACGCCCATTGGCTAATTAGCTTCCATAGACTTATAAAGGGATCTTTTTTTTTTTTTTTTTTAAATCTTCTCCTCCACTACCGCTGAATGGATTTCATTCTTAATTTTCATGAATGTTCCTTGTGTGGACCATTGTCAGATTCATTGAAGAAATTTTGATCAGACAAAATACATGGCTGCCGTGGCCACCACTTTTGGCTCATTAGCTTCCATAGACAAATAAAGGGAAAAACTTCAACAAACTTCTTCTCCGAAACCATAAGGCCTAAAGCTAAGACATTTAGTATGTAGTAAAGTTATGTGGTCACCTACTAAGTCCTGCAAACTATGCCTCTGGAGTCCAAATTAGCAACGCCCCGGTGCTTATTAGCTCCCATAGACTAATAATGAAAAAATCTTGAAACTTTTCTCCTCTGAAACCATAAGGCCAAGAGCTTAGTATGTAGCAACTTGAAGTATTCAACTGCATAAATCCTGCCAACCATGCCCCTGGGGTCCAAATTTGCCACACCCTGAGGCCCATAAGCTCCCATAGACTTATACTGGGAAAAACTGACAAAAAATCTTCTTCTCTGAAACCATCAGTGCCCAGAGCTTAGATATTTAGTATGCAGCAACGTCAAGTGGCCACACACATAAATCCTGCCAACAATGCCACTGGGGTAAAAAAATTGGCCACGCCCAGAGGCTTATTAGTTCCCGTAGACTTATAATAGGAAAAACTTAAAAAGTCTTCTTCTCTGAAACCATAAGGCCCAGAGTTTAGATATTTAGAACGGCGCAATGCCAGATTGTCACTCACATAAATCCTGCCAACCATGGCTCTTGGGTCCAAAAATATAGAATGGACATTCCTTGGGTGGATCACTTGTTTTTTTTTACCCATTGAATGCAGGAAAACCCTAAACAGGTACTTCGGCAAACAGTGCTGGCCCAGATGAGACCCCACAGAACACCGTGTCTGATCAGAGCCTGCACTATTTGCTAATAGAATTTTCCATCCAAAAATAGAAAAAATAGGCCTGACACCCCTTATATGACAAATGGACTGGTCAAGCATATAGCAATAGAAGAGTCCAAAATATGACAATTGTCTGAAGTTAGCCGGTGGAGCGACACAGGCCCTCTTTGGCCTCTTGTTATTCTATTTTTGATGGAAAATTCTGTCAGCAAATAGTGTAGTCGCTGATCAGACGTCACATTCTGCGGCGTCTGATCTTGGCCTGCACTGTTTGTCAAGGTACCCCTTTATGAGTTTCCCGCATACAGTGGATTAACCCTTTCCCACTGAGGGGTTTTGTGAATTTCGCTGATTTTCAAAGTGTTGCACCTGACAGCAACTTCATCTAGCCATTGTTTCATAATGGATGGTCTGTTTTACACCAAACTCGGTATGAATGTTCATTTGGCAGTAGCCTTTCAAATGCAACCTTTCATGACTTGATCATTGTTGTCATGGTAAACAGGGGGCATCTCAAAGTTGGCAAAAAGGATGTTTTCACATGATTTTTTGACCACATTTTAATCTTCACACAGCTGTCAAGGCAACAATTAAGGGTTTTGGCACTGGCCATTTGCACTGTTTGCAGCATGTTTTATCAGCATCAATTTTGAGGCATTTTTGACCCCATACACACTCAGATATAAATTTTAGCGGCCGGTTGGGCCATACACCCAAAATTTTTCAATCCCCCCCAGAATATTTTTAGTGCGGAGGCGTGCCAAAAAACAGGTCACTTTTTTGCTCAACAAATCATAAAGCAAACTTAACTATCCAGGGGTAGGAAATGCAGATTTTAGGTGCTTCTGGGGCTTAAAATGGTGTGTGGGGGGGGGGGGGGGGCAGACACGTAAAAACACGTATCTGAGTGGGAAAGGGTTAAGGATAGCCCCTATTTTGTAGAAAGATGATTTTTTGCCTGATTTTTTCTAGTTGTGTGTAACAATTATTATTGTCACTAAATTTTCCAGATGTTCATGAGATGCTGGAGTTACTGGTATATTTTGGTGCAGTTCTGGATGTTTCAGACAGATTTGGTGCCTTACCAATACACACAGCAGTTGGAGTATCCGCTGAACATGTACGACTGTTGTTAGATGCAGGGTCACCAGTAGATCGTCAGGATAATGCTGGTATGTGGTATGTAATGCTTGTGCAATGTTGGTTAACCCATTTAGTACCGGAAACCCCAAAATGGGTAGTTGGCAAACAGCGCAGGCCCAGATCAGACGCCGCAGAATGCGGCATCTGATCAGGGCCTACACTGTTTGTAAAAAGTTAAGCCTTTTCCCGAATAAATTTTGAAGAAAACACAACCTGCCACCCCTAAATTTTGACATGGACTCCTGCTATATATTAGGTGGAAGATTCCATTTGGTACATAAAGCAGGCCTCCTAGCAAAACCTATAAAACCTATAATAACCTATAATTTTGTGCCAAACCTATAAAACCTTTATTTTGTTCATAAAACCTATAAAAAGCCTGTATTTTCATGAAATAACCTATATTTTTCACTTTTTGAACCTTCTTGCGACTCAACCCTAACTTTTCTTCAGAATCCACTACTATTTTTTACGTTTTAGTCCCATAAAAAAGTGATGAAAACTGTCAAGAAATTGTAATTTTTTTCCTCTTTGTAAAATTCAGATCAACTTTATCTGAGTTATTGTGGCACAAAAATTCATCAAATAATTTTTTTCAGTTTTAAATCTTTATGTAAGTTTGGAAGACTCTTTTTTAACCTGTATTTTTATTGAAAAACCTGTACTAACCTATATTTTGAGTAAGAAGAACCTATATAAAAACCTATATTTTCAAAGTGGGCCACTAGGAGGCCTGAAAAAGGGTTAAATCAGGACACACAAATTTTCTTTATACTGTATTTGGCTTTGTCTTCTGACAGAAAATTATCTGTATACGGTAAAAATCTAAAAATTAGGACACCTTGAGAACTTGCTGTAATTCCCTAAAATGCATGTACATGTATTGACAAATTTGTTTCACAATCCAGCAAGGAGTCTAAAAGGTGCAGACAGAATGACAAACAGTGAAGGTCTGCACTGTTTGCTTAGGCATATATGTCCCAATACTAAGGATCATTACGGTTTTATGTAACACATAGTATTTATCATATGACGTCGCGTCTGAGAGTGTAATAACGCCATGTAATATTTTCGATAATCCACTAGTGGATTAAATATGCAAATTAGCTAGATACGTCCCGTAACGTTACATATATGACATCCTTAACGACATCGCGTTTACTAATGGCGGACCATTGACATTTTTGTAAACAAACGCGAATAAAATTTGCTTTAAATGTCACATGATAAATAGAATCTTGCATTTGTGCTCATGTATTATTGAATTTATTAAACTCGTTGAGGAAAAGGAATAAAATGCTCGGCAAGCCTCGCATTTTATCCCTTTTCCTCAACTTGTTTAATAAATTCAATAATGCATGAGCACTTATGTAAGATCCTCTATATCTCCAAACTAAACAGGTAAACTCTAAAGTAATCCGTTACTTCTGATGAGTACGACCAAGATCTTTTTTTTCTGATGATATGGGCCTTTGTAAAGTTCTACCACTAGCCATGGCCTAGTGGGTTAGAACGATGTCTCTTAATCATTACGTCTTTCACCATTGTGGGTTTGTGCTGCAAAGTTTTGTGTCGGAAGGACAGGTATTCTTCTCCAGGTACCCCGTTTTTCTCCCACCTCTTATTAACAGTCCGCTTGTAACAAGTGAAAAATCTTGAAGGGCTGTACCGACTCACACACCCCCCATCCCAAAAATAAAACAAATAAACTAAATAAATAAAATCTGATGAAATACAAAATAGTCTCTTGATTTATTTTCGAATATGGCCGTTCTCTTCCCTAGCAGTGTAGTTCCAGTCCAATGCACTGGATAATGGTCTGGACAGATAGCTGCAGGAAGAATCAGCATGACATGATGAAACAAAAAAAATAAACATCTGTCATCATTTCAGTATTTATTGAGCAGAACAGATTTCATGCTCAGTTGTGTTGAGCGTGAATCAATATTGTTTTATAACAAGCCTGATAATGAAATGTTGTCAATTCCTTGAACTGATTAGTAACTGCAGATGCACAAAGAACCCAGTCTTATTTTGTGTTTTGCTTTTGATGGCATATTTGAGCCAGCTATTTATCACATTGGCAACCAGCAAAGACTCTGGCAAGCCTGTGCATATGCTAGTATCATGCAAGAAAGCTTACCAGAGGCTTTGCTGTTTGCAGACATTCAGTGGAAAGGAGACCTTAAGTTAGTTTCATGCAAGAACTCATGTGTCTAGACCTATTGATTTGCTGCACACCGACGGCACATGATTACTGGTAAACTGCTTATAATATATATGCCTGACTAGGCAGAGTGAAGCGGGCATGTAGTCTCACCAGAGCCTTCACTGTTCACAAATTATGTAATAGATGCTACTTATTAGAACCACCTCATTGAGGCAACCACAATAATGTTTTATGGGTACTTATATGAATACCTCAACTAAGCATTTCTAAAAAGTACCCATAGCATTGTTTTATGGAGAAATAAGAAAAAATATCTCAAAAGTATCCTTACATATCTAGAGCTACGTATCTCATGTTTGTTTCAGGTAGATCCCCATTAATGCTGGCATGTATGGGTAGTTGTCCAGAAGCCTTGACAATAGTTCAGTACTTGTTGGATAGAGATGCAAAAGTGACCTTGACTGATGCTGATGGATACACAGGTAATTGAGGCATGTAAAGCCTATTTGCTCAAAAGTTCAGACTTATGAACTGCCAGTTGCTTCCACAGCAGTGCTTTCAGTAACCTATAACAGTATTCAGTTTTCATTTGTCACAGATGTCCATAGCCTAGTGGTTAAGATTGCTGTATGTGCAACATTAGGTGACTAATTGCTGTGGATTTGAGCCTTAATTGGGTTGCATGTGAGAACTGCCAGTTTCCATCCACCTCTGAATAATGATCAATGATCTGTTTGAAACAATGACTTTTAAAGTAAATAGCAGACAACAAAGCAGATGACAGTTTTTCTGATTGGCATTTTAAGTTTAAGCTAAATCTTCTTCAAATTATATACTGGTAGTAAACTTAGGGGTGTCTGGTTGTTATTTTGGAAATATTTATAAGAACATGGCTGCACTTTTTGCAAGCAGTGAAGACCCTGATCAGACACCCCATTCTTTGGCATCTTATCAGGCCCTGCCTTCAGTAGCTTGTTTGCCAATATCCTTTTGTGGGTGGGGGTGGGGGTGGAGGTGGGGTGGTTCCCATCTGAAATTGGTTAAGACTACCTACTTTTCAATGGGATTGTCGTATAGGAGAATGGCTGTTTACTTCAACTCCAAAGGATAAAAATGTGCTTTGTGGTGTTATCTGTGTCCATTGTCATTTTTCAGCCCTACATTACCTTTGTCGCCATGGACAACATGACTCTGCAGTCAGGCATGAGATTGTATACAAACTTCTATATGCCGGATTATCAGCTGATTGTGTGGACAACAGAGGTATGATTTTCAATAGATAAATATCAAAGTTCGTCTGCTTAGTGCAATAACGGTGTAACTGCCATTATGTCATAATGGCAGTTACACCGTTATTGCACTAAGCAGATGCACTGTTGTGGATTAGGTAACAAGAATAATTGAGGGATAATTGTCCTTATTTCTTCTCAGAAACCCATTACCAAAACACGCCTATACAAATACATTGTAAACTTTACCGCCCAAAAAACTAAAATTTTATTAGATCAAAAAATGTGATATTTTCTTATTTCTGCTCTAAAATATAGATTGTGGGTACACGTTAGAACCGCCTCATTGAGGCAGTTCTAATGAGTACCCACAATTTATGTTTTTGAGCAGAAATAAGAAAAAATAATGTATACCCCTGCAAACCTGTTTTACTATATAATAGTGGGGTTCATGTTTTCATGATGCTATGTTGAGACTCTTTAAAATCGCCTCAGGAAGATGAGCCTAAAAAACAAGTACCTAATCCTGAAAAACAGTAAAATTCCTATATTAAGACCACCTTTGGGACTGTTCAAAAGTGGTCTTAAAGACCACTTTTGAAACTTTTGAACAGTCCCAATGGTGGTCTCTGACCAGAGGACACTGTATGCAGTAAAACACAAAGAAAGAACAACTGCAGCCTACAAAATAAGCTTTTTAAAGCAGAATTAGTCTTAATTTCACGTTGTCTTTATTGTGGTATTTCACTGCATTTAACCCATTGTATGGGGGAAACCCCTAAAGGGGTACCTAGGCAAACAGTACAGGCCCAGATCAGATGCCACAAAATGTGGCATCTGATCAGGGCCTGCACTATTTGCTAACAGAATTTTCTGTCAAAAATAGAATAAAAACGAAACAAATAGGCCTACCACCCCTTATATGACAAAATTAATGGACTTAGTTTATACTAATTTATTTTAGTTTGATTGCGATGAAAACTTCAGGCTAATTGAATTGCACTCATTCTGGGTGTTTTTCACGCACGCGGGAGACAGAGGCAGTGGCTTTTACACCACAGCTACCCATTTACACCTGGGTGGAGTGGGGCAGTGTCATTACGTGTCTTGCCCAAGGACACACCTCGGTACCGATGGCCGGATTCGAATGCACAGCCTCTCAATCATACGTCGAACACGTTAACCACTGCGCTATCGAGACTTGTCCAATATATAGCAATGGAAGAGTCCACTAGCATACAATGGGTTAAAGAAAATTGTCCTCTTTAGACCTTATGAAGCAAGAAAGTTTGCACTTGTTGCTTACTTTCATAGCCGTACCTTTTCATACCAACTATTTCCATACACTGATGAAGGCCAGTTGATTATTTGATGCCATGAAGTAGTGTCAGAGATAGATAAAAAAACATCTGGATTTGTCAATATAATGGTCATGTGAAGTCACATCATGGGGATGGCTGTTTAACATTATTGCCATGTTAATAGAGTTTTGTACCATTTATTTAGCACAGTTGAAACCCAACCTTCGTAAATGATACACAAAAAGATTTAGATTAAATTGTAAATATAAAAGTTGAAATTTGATTTTCAATTCAGCATATCAGGAAGAATTTTGGCAATGGCCACTGTATTCATCACTTGTTGAATTCACTTGTCATAGGCCTGAATGACCTTGTGGTTAATAGTGCTGATCTCAAGGGCCCTAGGCCCTGTTGTACATATGGCAAATATGTAAATAGTTTTTGCTGAAAAAAAAGTGTCTACTCACATTTTTTCATCAAAATTATCTGTGTATTAGATATTGTACTTGCTGGAACAGTAAACTCTTATCTTGCTGAATATTCATTTAAGCCACACCCATTTCTGTCTATCAACCAATCAAATTACTTTATGTAATTTATTGCTACAAATTCATAAACTGAATGCCAAACAGTGTAGATCCTGATCAGATGCCTTCTTCAGAAGCCATCTGATCTGGATCTACACTGTTTGCAAAGATAGGGGTTGTCGTGAACAGCAAGATAAGGGATAACAGTTTGTCAGACCAGAATAAAACAAGTTTAAGCTTACGATGCTTTTCATCAACAGGCCCCAATTGTTCAAAGCTAACGAAGGTGCAAGTTAAGATAAAGTTGAAATTCCAATCATTTTTGCTGAAAAATCTACCCCTACAATTTTTTTTTCAACAAAGCTAGCACTATTTGATATGGAACTTGCACTTGCCAGAACAGTTAACATTTTGACTGCTAAGCTACTTGCTGGAACAGTTTTATTGTTAACTGCTAATGTGTTAGTTAAGCTAACACGTCTTTTACCCTTAGAGGCCAATTACAACTTGTCAGCATTGTTGTCTCCTTTTCTACTCTGTTTGTTTGTTTGTTTGAATTGAGGTTTTACATCCCCGTCAACCACATTATCAACCACATTGAGATGAAATGACATCTCAATTCCTGCCCCCAAAACAAAACAAAAGGGTTAGTATGTAGAGACAGTCCGACTCGCATCACTTTGCCTGGGCAGGCTTCAACCTCTAAGCTGTTTACCAGAAATCAGGTGCGGCCGGTTTCAGCTCTGTGTGGAAGCATCATGCAGCCCAGTCTATTTCTTCAAGCCCCAATGGGCGGGTGCAAACCTTTTTAGACTTTAAAAGTCATTGTTGCAAACAGTGTAGACCCAGATCAGATTGCTAGAGGAGCAGTCTGATCAGGGTCCACACTGCCTGTATGCAGAAATATGTTTAAAAAGTTATCAAGAAGATGCAGTAGATGACAGAAACATACATCATTATCAGTTGCAGTTTTTCTTCGCATCTTAAGCCTTGTCCTGCTGAATATTTAAATATGCCACACCCACTACTGATTGTCAACCAGTCAGATTACTTGATGCAAATTATTGCAACAAATTCATATACTGAATGACAAACAATGAAGATCCTGATCAGATGGCTTCTTCAGAAGCCATCTGATCTGGATCTACATTGTTTGAAAGATCGGCCCCTGCCCATCGGGGCTTGAAGAAATAGATGGGCTGCATGATGCTTCCACGCAGAGCTGAAACCGTCCACACACTAGTACTGGTAAACCGCTTAGAGGATCTAAGCCTGTCCAGGAACCGCGGTGCGATTTGGACCGTCCATGCTTATAAACCCTATTGGTTTCATTGGGCTACAGGGCTTGAGATGTCATTTCATCTCAATGTCGGGTAAAAGTCCCACAAAATTGGAAGCAACGTCTCCAAAATGACCTATACTGTGTTGACGGGGACGTTAAACCTCAAATCAAACAAACAATCAAAGACAATTGGGCTCAGCAGAACAAGGGTTTTAAGAGTTAAACAACTTGGGTCAGAAAGTCATGACAAGTAGTGATTTATTCTTTTCTTGGTTGCAGGTTGTATGGCTCTTTGTCATGAGATTGACTGGGTGATAGGTCTGAGAAATGACAGACTTCTGCCTACACATGTGCTACATTTGCTCATTCAGAGTGGCTCCAAGCTTGACGTCTCCAATAAGCTTCATGAAAGAATAGTTAAAAATTGGTTGATTCAAGGACAATATGATCTGATCACAGCTCTTCTTGACATATCAGAATCAATCCTAGATCTTAGGACTCTGAAAGCATTGCATAGATTTTGTCATGAAGTTCCAAATAGTTTGACGATATATGATATGAATGGAATTAAAAAACGATTGCAGAATCTCTCAAGGACTGTGAGATCTTTGAAAGTTTTATGTTGTCAAACTGTAAGAGGAGAACTTGGAGGGCAGATACTTAAGAAAGCTGAACTTCTACCAATTCCAGTTAGTCTACAAAAGAACTTACTGCTGCAATCTTAACAGTTGTCTTTATCTCAGGGTTGTATTATTGAAAGCAGGGCACAAGACTGAAGAGGGACTAAGCTGAACCCTTAACCTTTAACCTGCTGAATATTCAATTAAGCCACACGCATTTCTGACTTTGAACCAATTAGATTACTTGATGCAGCTTATTTCTACATATTCATAAACTGAATGTCAAACTGTGTAGATCCTGATCAGATGGCTTCTTCAGAAGCCATCTGATCTCGATCTGCACTGTTTGCAAAGATAGGGCTTGTCGCCTACAGCAGGGTAAAGGTTAAGGCACAAAGCCAAATTGTAATGCAAACATGCTATTTTTTACTTTTAAGAGAAAATAAGGTGATATATTTAATGTGAATCTACTAGGCAGATCTGTCACACAAAGGTGTTTTGTCACACATGCCCCGACAAAAAAACCCTGGCAGATGTGTGAATCGACAACTCTGGGTGTTATGGTATTAGAATTATCACATGGTATTAGAATTAGCTCCCCTAATAATATAACATCGTCAGCCCTGTAACTGCATCATCCTTTGAAATGTATTGATGGTACTGATTTTGTTTGTTTGTATTGGAGTTTAACAGTCCAGTCAAGATTACTTATGTCATTTTTGAGCTGGTCGGTTTAGCTATCCACACTTTTCCTGGGCAGGCTTAAGCGGTTAACCAGTACAGTGCACATTCTTTCACCAGAAACTGACAACTGCCCTTCTTGAATCAGCAGAAGGGCGAGAAACACTGTAGAAAAGAGTTCATGATCAATCTCCACGAAAGAATGTTGCCGACCCCAGAAGTTATCGAACCCGCATCCTTCTGATCATCAGTCATACGTGCATCCGACTGAGCTACCGAGGCCGGCTGATGGTACTTGATACAGTTGTACTTGCAGTTTAGAATATGTGTCATGAGCAGGAACCACAACTGGGTGCCTTGGTATTTGCCTTAGCTCTCCTGACAATATAACCTTGTGATCGCCATAACTCAAATACCCTTCGAGGTCTATTGAGTTGTACATGAAGTTGATGTGTGTCATGTATAAGAACTGCAACTCTGGGTGCCATGGCATTTGAATTATTTTCCCTGATAATACAATCTTGTGATAGAAGTAACTCCAGCACCCTTTGAGACATATTGATGGTACTTGGTATGCCAACACCCTTTGAGCAAGAACCACAACTCTGGTTTGATGGTATTTGAGCTATCTCTCCTGACAATGTAACCTTGCGATCACCATAATTCCAACACCCTTTGAGGGACAACTCAAGGTGTCATGGTGGTTCTCTTAATTGTCCTCACATAATCACCTTGTGATCAGTGATCACCATAACTCAAACATCCTTTGAGATATACAGTAATATTCCTAAGACCACCTTTGGGACTGTTCAAAAGTGGTCTTTAAGACCACTTTTGAACAGTCTCAAATGTGATCTCTTATGAGGAGACACTTGGTGTTGAAAACACAAAGAAAGCATAACTGAAATGTTCTTGATAAGCTTTTAAAAGGAGATTCTGTCTCAATTTTAGGTGGTCTTAACAGCGGAATTTTACTGTATTTATGTCACTTAGTCACTTGATAAAATTGTACACCAGGCTGAGGAGGCGTGTCATACTAGAATCACAACTCTTGGTGCCACGATATTTGAGTTATCTCTTCTCACAATATAACGTTGTGATCTCTGTGGCTACAAAACCCTTTTGAGATATATTGATAGTACCTCATAGCATTGGGCCAAAGGTTGAAATAAGATTTCTCATGAATACAAAAGCCAGAAATTCAAGTAGCAAAGGGCCAGTAATTGTCTGCGAATACCTCACTCAAATGCCTTCAGTACTCTGTACAGAAATCTCCATTATTTTCAGAAAGGTTCCTTAATATCATTTGGTCAGGAAAACCCTGATAAACAAATAACTTGTACAGTACAATTTCTTGCAGATGTCTTGCTGACGCTTTGCAGCAGTGTACTTAAGGATTAGCTTGTGTGCTGTTGTTTGAGTACTTTCTGCACTTGTACAATCTTCTGAACGCCATATTGGCTTTTGGGCAGGGGATTTGTCATCTCTTCTGATGGCTATTTTCCGACCATTTGGAGTTGAGATAATAAGGAGATGAAACTGGTGCATCAGTAGTTAACAGGAAAAGCCTAATGCTATATGCAGCAGCAGCCCTATCAAGTTGGTCTAGGTTGTTTTCTGAAAACTTGTTCTTTTAAATTGCTTGTTACTGCCAAATGTTCTTTTAACCCTTATCTTGCTGTTCAAGACAACCCCTATCTTTGCAAACAGTGTAGATCCAGATCAGATGGCTTCTGAAGAAGCCATCTGATCAGGATCTACACTGTTTGGCATTTAGTTTATGCATTTGTAGCAATAAATTACGTCAAGTTATTTGATTGGTTGATAGACAGAAATGGGTGGGGCTTAAATGAATATTCAGCAAGATAAGGGTTAAATTGCTTGTTACTGCCAACTGCTTAAGTATTTATTTTAACCCATTGTATACTAGTGGACTCTTCCATTGCTATATGTTGGACAAGTCCATTTGTCATATAAGGCATTCCAGGCCTATTTTTAGCTCACCTGAGCCTTTAGGCTCATAGGTGAGCTTATAGTATAGCCATGGTCCGTCGTCCGTACGTCGTCCGTCCGTCCGTCCACCATTTTCAAAGATCTTCTTCTCCTATACTGCAGGGCCAATCAAAGCCAAATTTCATATGGAGCCTCAATGGGATGGGGGAACGAAAGTTTGTTCGCGGGGTCTGGATCACATGACCAAGATGGCCGCCATGCCCATATATGGTAAAAAGCCTTCAAAAATCTTCTCCAGAACCATAAGGCCAGTGGCCTTGAAACTTGGCATGTGGCATATGGTACTCAGGCCCATCATGGTTTGTACAAATGGTGACCCTGGGTTGACCTTGACCTATTTTACAGCAATGTCAAATTTGTCGACTTAGGCTTTTGCATGGGGCAAAGTGAAAATTATGGATTTATAGGAAACCATTGAAGACAGTGTCACCAAAATTTGTAGATCAGGTAAAGTAACTGAATACATGAAGATCTATGGGTGATAAAGGTCAAGGTCATTCATTGGCCTTAGACCCAAGATGGCCGCCATGCCCATATATGGTAAAAAAGCCTTCAAAAATCTTCTTCTCCAGAACCATAAAGCCATTGGCCTTGAAACTTGGCATGTAGCATATGGTACTCGGGCCCATCATGGTTTGTACAAATGGTGACCCTGGGTTGACCTTGACCTATTTTACAGCAATGTCAAATTTGCCGACTTAGGCTTTTGCATGGGGCAAAGTGAAAATAATGGATTTATAGGAAACCATTGAAGACAGTGTCACCAAAATTGGTAGATCAGGTAAAGTAACTGAATACATGAAGATCTGTGGGTGAGAAAGGTCAAGGTCATTCATTGGCCTTAGACCCAAGATGGCCGCCATGCCCATATATGGTAAAAAGCCTTCAAAAATCTTCTTCTCCAGAACCATAGCGCCAGTGGCCTTGAAACTTGGCATGTAGCATATGGTACTTGGGCCCATCATGGTTTGTACAACTGGTGACCCTGGGTTGACCTTGACCTATTTTACAACAATGTCAAATTTGCCGACTTAGGCTTTTGCATGGGGCAAAGTGAAAATAATGGATTTATAGGAAACCATTGAAGACAGTGTCACCAAAATTTGTAGATCAGGTAAAGTAACTGAATACATGAAGATCTATGGGTTAGAAAGGTCAAGGCCATTCATTGGCCTTAGACCAAGGTCATTCAGGATCCATATATCAGATATTTTTTTCTCCAAAACTGCTGAGCCAATTTAAGTGAAATTTAATATGGAGCCTTTGTGAGTTGAACAAATGAAAAAATGCCAATACGGTCTAGATCACATGACCAAGATGAAAAGTTGCCAATATGGTCTAGGTCACATGACCAAGATAGCCACCACGACTATATATTTATATATTTTTCTTATAACTATTTGATTTTGTGCAGAGTTTAATAAAAATAAATAAATAAAGGCTGTTTATAGTTTTAAGCGTCGATTGTTATTGTTTTTTTTTTATCATTTTCTGCTTGAAAATAGACAAAAAGGGGACCAGTCTGAAACATAGGCACCGAGGTTATAAAACTTTTTTCACGCTCAACTCACTTCAGCATGAAATTTACCCTGCTCATAAGTTTTAAAATGCCAACAAATATTGAGATGGCATTTTAAAATTTATGAGCAGGGTAAATGACATTTTCTGCTGATCTAAGTAGGAAAATTGTCACCAGACAGGTGAGCGGTTCAGGACCACTGGTCCTCTGGTTTTTTGTTTTTATTCTATTTTTGATGGAAAATTCTGAACGTCTGATCTGGACCTGCACTGTTTGCCAAGGTACCCTTTTAGGGGTTTCCTGCATTCAATGGGTTAAAACAATGAATATCAGCATTAAAAATAGAATTAAACATTGTAAATCTTATTTTTCCTGACTTTTGGCTGTGCTACCTGGACCTTTAAGATGCCAAGAAAAACTGCATTTGAAAATGTCTGTTTATGCCAAGAAAAACTGCATTTGACCAGAAAGCAGTCTGAGGGACAGCCAAATCCCCGGCCACACATTAATAACAAGGCTCAACCTTGTGACCGTCAACTGTGACCTTGACCTTGAGTTGGCATGGTTTATTTATGGGTTCTGTACATCAGCTCACTGAGGGGGATACTTGACGAAAGTTTAATGAAAATCCTTCCAGTGGTAAAAGAGATATGGAATGGACACAAAATTCAAACTTGTGACCTACAACTGTGAGCTTGACCTTGATTCGGCATTGTTTATTTATGGGTTCTGCACATCAGCTCACTGAGGGGGATATTTGACCAGTTTACTGAAAATCCTTCCAGGGGTAAAGGAGATAATAACGGGACACAAAATCCAGATTCAAACTCTTGACCTTCAACTGTGGCCTCGACCTTGAGTTGGCATGGTTTATTTATGAGTTCTGCACACCAGCTCACTGAAAGGAATAATTGACCAAAGTTTAAGGAAAATCTATCAAATGGTTCAGGAGATACGGAGAGGACAAGAAAGTGTTACGGACAGACGGATGGACGGACGAAGATGGCCATCCCAATAATCCCCACTTCGCTTCGCAGCGCGGGATTAAAAATGTCTGTTTATGTTGTCGGCTTGCAAACTTCTAAAAATATATTTGCATACAAGCAAACTGTGGAACCTGATCAGACACCTTCTAAAGAAGTAGTCTGATCTGTGTCCACACTCTTTGCAACAATGACTTGAAATAACTAGCATGACAATTGTTATTGTTATCTTAGGGTTAAGGAGAAGCTCTTTTGAGCTATAATATAGGTACCATAACGATCCTAAGTACATGTATTGGGACAGACAAGCCTAAACAAACAGTGCAGACCCAGAACAGACAGTCTGATCAAGGTCTGCACTGTTTGCCATTCTTTTGATAGTTTTTGGACATCTTTCTGGATCATGACACAGATTTTCTAGAATTTTAAGATATGCTTAAGTAAACACCCTGATCAGACTTCTCCTTAACTCTGTGTGTGTGTGAATTCCGGTTTAACGCCGCTTTCAACAATTTTTCAGTCATATCACGACGGTGTCTGGTTGCGACAGGGAGCTCAATGCTCACTTTTATAGTGCTGCCTCACTGAAGTATCATGTCCCAGACACATTACATGATACCACACCCAGTCACATTATCCTGACACAGGGTCGATCAGTCCTAGCTCTACCCCGTAAATCTGAGTGCCAAGCGAGGAGCAGCTAGTACCATTTTTAACGACTTTGGTATGTCGCGACCCGGGATCAAACCCGTGACCTCCCGTCCCCTGGAGCGGACACTCTACCAACTGAGCTATCGGGACCGGTCTCCTTAACTAAGCAAACAGTGATAGAGCAGTCTAGTCAGGGTTTACACTGTATGTAAGTTTGTTTGCTAGGTCAGGAACACCTGATGTCATTTTTATGTCCCATAGTTGCTGCCTCGGTAGCTCTATTGGATGTGGGTCTAACTGGTGATCTGACCTTAAACTCCAAACAAGGGAGCATTATGAGCCCTGTTCTGAGAACACCTGTCTTGGGGTGTGTGTGTGTGGGGGGGGGGGGGGTGCGACTACCATAAAGATCCTAAAAGAGCAGTCCGATCAGGGTCTACACTGTTTGCCATTCCGTTTGCCTTGCTGGATCTTGAAACAAATTTGTTAAAAGTTTAGGAGATATAGAAAGTCCTCAAGGTATCTGAATTTTTAGGATTTTTATGGTACCTGTAGGTAAAAACCTGCTCAGATAAACAGACTTGGAAGAAAGGATTTTGAAAGTTCAGATTTAGAAATAAGAGGTGTACTATCCAAGCAGCAAACATAAAGGTGCAGATCAGACTGCACTCCAGTTAACTGATGGAAAATCGAAGTCTGGCAGCGAGACGGAAATAGTTTTCAGATCATCATGTCAATCACACCAAGGCCTTCATGCTTTAACAATCATCTGTGGATCAGCAATCAGGGCATTTTCTGCCTGTTCAGCAGGACCGCAATTCGGCCCCATTCCCAATGCTAAATAGCCTCAATTGTTCCCAATTTTACCATATTTTTCCCCCAAAATGGAAATAAAAGCCAAAACAAAAGGAAACAGACAAAACAATACTTAACATCAGAGGTTAACACTGGATAGTCAAGCTGAAAATTCACTGCAGTGAAGCTATTTCACTATTCATAAGACTTTCATGAGCAAAACTTCACCATGCTGGCATTTCTCCAAGAAATTGTGTTCCCAATTTCGTTATTTTGTAGGTATTTTTTTTCCCAATTTCGCCCAGGGGCCTTTTCCCAAAATACCTGGATAAACCCCTGGAAATAATGATTAATTAGTTGTGCAGACTTGCTGAGCAGTTATATGCATTTTCATATAGATCTTACTTATGTAAACAGAGAAAAAAGGTTGTGCTGTGTCCCTGCTCTACTAAATTCATCAACAGAACAGCACATTTTAACACTATCTGGTGAATAAATTAATTTTGGCACACCCATTCCCCAAAAATATATCTGCTTGGTAGCTTAGTCAGGTACACATCTGGTGCTCAGGTCACGGGTGCATGCCTGCTGGGGTCGGCAACATTCTTTTTTAGAGACTGCACATGAAATCTTTCTATGGTCAGTCTCTCCCTTCTGCTGATACAAGGGCAGTGGTCAGTTTCTGGCAAAAGAATTCTGGCTCATGGCTTGTGTATAAGCCTGCCCAGGAAATGTGGTTAGGTAAACTGATGGGCCTGATATGACACATATAGAGTGATGACTGGGCTGTTTAAACAAACAACAAAATAGTTCTTGATATAAATGTGTTCAATCAAATTCACAAATTGAATGGGAAACAGTGTGAGCCATCTGACCAGGATCTTCACTGGCAGTGTAGATCCCGATCAGATGGCTTCTTTAGAAGTCATCAAATCAAGATCTTCACAGTTTGCAAAGGTTTGGCATATCCTGATGCTAAAAGATATGCAATGTGGTCATGGCTCTACCTAATCTACATGAAAAGATCAAAGGCCAGTTTTCAAAACTAACGACGTCGTTAGTTAACGTATGGTTAAAACTTTGATCATTAAATATGGCAAATATGCTGAAATATTTGCTGAAAAAATGTGAGCAGCTTTTGCGGATGCAAAAGCTGCTCACATTTTTTTTCAGCAAAAATACCAAAATTTTCGATATTGTACTTGCTAGAAGAGTTAACAATATGACCACTAACGAGCTCGTTAAGCTAACGATGCTTTGAACAACTGGCACCAAGAGTATACAGGTCTAGAACAGATCAATTTTGGTTTAGTGTGGATTTAAATAGCCCAGTCAACACCATTAAGGTCAAGTCGAGATCATCAGTTTTCTTAACCAAACTTTTCCCTGGACAGACTTATATGTAAGTGGTGTTAACCAGTGCAGTGCACATTGTTTCACCAAACTGACAACAGCCCTTCCTGTGTCAGGAGGAGAAAATCACCATAGAAAATATGATCAAATTCCACAAAAGACTGTTGCTGGTCCTGGTGGGGACGGAACCGAAGACCTCTGTAACACGTCAGACACGTACAGCCCTTCCTAATTCAGGAGAAAATCAACGTAGAAAATAAAATATAATCAAATTCCACAAAAGACTGTTGCTGGTCCTGGTAGGGACATAACCGAAGACGTCTGGAAAACAAGTCAGACGCACATCCAGCTGGGCTGAGGTCAATTGGTGTGCACAAAGGCAAGTGCTGTAGTTTTACCAACCCTGTGACACAACCTTGTTGTCTGCAGAACTCCATACCTTATCAAATGTTACAATTCTGATACTGGTTAATTCCAATACTGGAGTGTAAATAGTCTCTGGATGAGCTTTCATCCTAGTCCAGCTGTCCCCTAAAGCTGAAGCATTGTGCTTTAATCCGTGTTTTACCTCCATTGATGATTTCCCCTTGAACGAAGCCATGCATTCAGCAGAATATGTGTATGCAAGTGCTCCAGAAACAGCTAAACACAGACTTAACTTGGTTTCTGTCAATGAGGACTACATTGTTAATTTGTTTGTATTGAAGTTTAACGGCCCAGTCAATACAGTTAGTTGATTTTTAGCTCGTCTGTTAGCTCGTCTGTTTTTTGAAAAAAAACTTTCGAGCTATTGTCATCACTCCGGCGTCTGCGTTGTCGTCTGGCGTTCCAAAAAAACTTAACCTTGGCTATAACTTAAAAAGTAATAGACCTAGCCTCATGAAACTTCATACACACACTCATCATCACAAGAGCTACATTTTGACCAAGGACCATAACACCATTGTTGATTTTGGCTGAATTATCTCCCCTTTTCCAATTTTTTTCTGAAACACATTTTTTGCTCTCATTTTAATACTGTTCACAACAGAGCCTTCAAACTTCACATGAATGTTCCTTGGGACAAGACCTTTTCAGTGATACCACACTTTTTGATCTGTGACCTTGACCTTTGAACTATTTTTCGAAAATTTAACCGAAAACCTTAACCTTGACCATATTTCCAAAAGTATTTGGCCTACCTTCATGAAACTTCATACACATACTCACCATCACAAGAGCTACATTCCCTACAAGTTTTATAACTCCATCTTGCAATTTGATTGCTCTTGTTTGACTTAGAACTTTGGTTTTCTAAAAGAAACTGCAGACGAGCGTTGGCACCCGCATGCGGTGCTCTTGTTTAGCCAATCAGTTTACCTATCTACACTTTGCTGGGCAGGCTTATAAGTAAGCAGTTAACCAGTACAGTGCACATTCTTTTGACAGACTGAAAACTGCCATTCTTGAATCAGTGGAAGGGAGAGAATGACCGTAGAAGATTTCATGATCCATCTCCACAAAAGAATGTTGCCGACACCAACAGGTATCGAACCCGCATCCTCCTGATCACCAGTCAGATGCTCATCAGACTGAGCTACAAAGACCAGCTAATTACATTGTAGACAATGCAAGGAAGTTATCCCTATGACAAGTTTGCTAATGCAGTCAAAGATAAAAACCTACTGCAAACAATGATATACCACAACCTCTTCATAACACTATTGTTGGGCTCCAAAGCAGAATATTTACACTTCCAGTGTAAAGTCTTATGTAAACCTATAGAAAACATAGTTCATACTTCCATGAATGCATCTAGTCGTGATTTTCTGTGACGTCGAGTGCCGTCAGTCTAAACCATGGTTCTCTACTGGCATTGGTGACATCAACGCTGTTCTGCTCTTTGTAGAAAAATGTGTAAATGTTTTTCAGCTTTAAAATTTTGTCCTATAAGCATTTTTCCCTTAGTGATGAGGGGCAAAGAATGTAAATATAACAAATAAACTAAGTTTTTCTGCTTTTCATTTAAGTATTAACAACAGCGGGCCGCTAGCAAAGTTTCCATGTCGGGGTTCATTTACTTTGCCTGCTACCCACTGTGTTCATACTTTCATGAGCAGCAGAAAAGTAAAATTCATTTCTTAAATCCATGATAGTTACCACATTCTATATCCAAACAAAGAAGAACAGATTATGCTGAACAAGGATTCTGCCAAAGGCTATGTTTCGCCTGTGATAGTAGTTCTTAGTTTACACTATTTATTTTAGTTTGATTGTGATGAAAGCTTCAAGCTTATTTGAATCGCTCTCAAAAACTCCAGATATCACGTGCGAGAGAGGCAGTGACTTTTACACAACTGCTACTCATTTGTCCCTGGGCGGAGTGGGGCAGTGTCTTGCCCAAGGACACACCTCCTCTCCAGTGGCCTGATTCGAACCCACAACCTCAGAGTCTCGATCATTAGTCGAACTTGCTAATCACTGAGCTATCGCGGCTGCTGAATAGTAGTTCTTGAGAAATGGACTTTTCGGTTATGTACATGCTGACAAATGGATGGACAAATAAAACTGCAAGCACTGCGTGATGCCCCACCACTACAATTACATCAAGCAAGTGGCATATCACAGTAAAAAGGGAATTCAAAATAAGGATGCATTACTATTTCCCTTAATAAAATTTGCAGTAATACTTGACTAAGATGACTATTTACAATGTTCAAAGAGCCATGGTTCCAAAAGAAAGTACACCAGAAATAAAATTCTCATTTTCAGTTTTTGGGGGCTGGTGCCCTTTAAACAAAAGTCAACGTCTTCAAAATCTAGCCAAATCTTTGGTCAATTGCAATGGTATTTTGCACCAAGTTAGACCACATTTCATTGATGTGTTCATGAGACTGGGTGCAGACAAGCCATCTTTGGCCCAAAATTGAAAATAAGGACAAGGTCACCAAAACCGAATTCCTTATTTCTTCCATTTAGTGATGTAGTGGTCAGAATCAATCATTACATTCAGGAGATATAGTGCTTCAAACAGACTACATGATAGAAATGGCTAAGTTCAATGTTCAAGGGGCGATAACTCCAAAAGTAGGAAAATCAGAGTTATGGTTCATATGTTCTGCATGTCGTTTCATTCTGCTCTTCATATCTGTGAAGTTTCATAGAAATATCTCGAACGGCATCAAAGTTATGGAGGGGACACGAAACTATGACAAAAATGGCTATGTTCAAAGGGCAACAACTCCAAAAGTAGGAAAATCAGAGATACAGTTCATATGTTCTGCACGTCATCTCATAGTGCTCTACATATCTGTGAGGTTTAGTGAAAATATCTCAAATGGTATCAGTTATGGAGCAGACACGATACTATGACCGAAATGGCTATGTTCAATGTTCAAAGGGCAATAACTCCAAAAGTAGGAAAAACAGAGTTATGGTTAATATGTTCTGTACATAGTCTCATGATGCTTTACATATCTGTGAAGATTCATGAAAATATCTCAAATGGTATCAGAGTTATGGAGTGGACACGAAACTGATAGCAGCAGCTATGTTCAAAGTTCAAAAACTCCAGAAGTAGGAAAATCAGAGTTACGGTTCATATGTTCTGCACGCCTTCTCATGGTGCTCTACATAACTGTGAATGTTCATGGAAATATCTCAAATGGTATCAAGTTATGGAGCGGACACGATACTATGACCGAAATGGCTATGTTCAATGTTCAATAACTCTAAAAGTAGGAAACTCAGAGTTATGGTTCATATGTTCTGCACGTCGTTTCATGATGCTTTACATATCTGTGAAGTTTCATGAAAATATCTCAAATGGTATCAGAGTTATGGAGCGGACACAAAACAGATAGCAGCAGCTATACGCAAAGTTCAAAGGACAATAACTCCAAAAGTAAACCAGAGTTACGGTTTATATGTTCTGCATGTCGTCTCTTGGTGCTCTACATATCTGTAAAGTTTCATGGAAATATCTCAAACGGTATCGAAGTTATGGAGCGGACACGAAACTATGACAGAAATGGCTATGTTTAATGTTCAAAGGGCAACAACTCCAAAAGTAGGAAAATAAGAGTTACAGTTCATATGTTCTGCACGTCATCTGATAGTGCTCTACATATCTGTGAAGTTTCGTGAAAATATCTCAAATGGTATCAGAGTTATGGAGCGGACACGAAACTATGAGGTGCTGACGGACGGATGTACTGACGGATGCGTGGATGGGCACTAAAAACTTCAAAGGGTATAACATAATACCCCGCCATTTTTTTAATGGCGGGGCATAAAAACTGATGGACGACCACCATTCTTGCAGGAGCAACAAAAATGACCATTTATTCAATATGATCAAAATATTTTTTGGATCTAAACCATGTGAATGGAGCACTGAAAGTTGGGTACCAACAGTATGTTCATTCAAGGTATAGACATACAAAACAACAACTAGTAAAGCAAGCTGTGTTTAATTTCAGATCTCTCAAAATTTATTGACAATTTTTTATAAGTAATGATCTTAATAAGTAAACTGGTGTGGTGGAATTTTTCAATAAAAAAATTAACATTTTTTAACAGCAATTTTGGATGCCAAAATATTTATAAAATATTTTCTCTTAAAATTTTACTAACATTTTCGGATGTTTTTTGAAAATGTCAAGATTTTCTGAGATGACTACATCATATTTGTTCTTTAATACATTTTATGACTGAAGTATTTTATTCTTGCATATAGCACGTTTTATGTTAAAGGGAATGGATACACCTTCAGGAGTGGCCATTCTTCCAAATATATTTTAGTTTTCGTTATCAAGTTCTTCCAAATATATTTTAGTTAAATATATTTTAGTTTTCATTATCAACAGTTCTTTCAAATATATTTTAGTTAAATATATTTTAGTTTTCGTTTAATATCAAGTTCTTCCAAATATATTTTAGTTTTCGTTATCAACAGTTCTTCCAAATATATTTTAGTTTTTGTTATCAAGTTCTTCCAAATATATTTTAGTTTTAGTTATCAACCGTTCTTCCAAATATATTTTAGTTAAATATATTTTAGTTTTCGTTATCAACAGTTCTTCCAAATATATTTTAGTTTTTGTTATCAACAGTTCTTCCAAATATATTTTAGTTTTTGTTATCAACAGTTCTTCCAAATATATTTTAGTTTTTGTTATCAACAGTTGTTCTTCCAAATATATTTTAGTTTTCGTTATCAAGTTCTTCCAAATATATTTTAGTTTTCGTTATCAACAGTTCTTCCAAATATATTTTAGTTTTCGTTATCAACATGGGACTACTATTAAAGGAAAGAATTTGCTCCTCAGGAGGAGCAAATTCTTTCCTTTAAGAGTAGACCCCGTTTTCACAGGTGCTAAATTTACTGGAAAGTCAAAATTTGTCCCCCCGCCCCGCGTGAAAGTATGGCCAGTGTATCCATTTCCCATAAAGTACACAATACACATAAGCATATGCTACATAATAGGTTACTAATAATGAGCTAGAAACGATACTGCACTGTAACATAATTTTACCAATTTTGCAGGTTTGTGCAAGTCTCATAAATTTTCGATTAAGACATACTGGGGAAAAATGGCAAGAATTACTTTATCTCATGTTCGGTAAGCCAAGCCCATACATACTACTTGTGATAAGTACCATTTTTTTCTCTAATAGACTTGACAATTTACCACACTCCTTAGATATACCAAAATCTGGTTGTAAATGGAATATGCTATTCTTAACTCTTAATTTTCTTTTCACTTCTTTTTTGATAGTCAATACTTTGCTAAATCTTGCATTTGCTGTCACATGCTTAATATTTGAGACTTCAAAAAGTAAACTATTGGTAAATCAATTTTCAAAAATTCAAACTTTGCTAAGGTGTTGCTAATTTTCTGCTGGGAAACCAAACAGTTTGGAATTTTGCAAACTTTTGTGCCCCAAAAAAAGTTGCTTTGCAAAACCACAAAAAACGAGAACTTAAATCTTCTTAAGAAACCAAAACTTGTGCTAATCTGACATCAAGCATACTAGTAGTATAGTATATCAACTTAAAATGTGTATTAAAGCAAATTAAAGAAAGCTCCCTTTCACCTATTGCTAGATTAAATATATTCCATATTTCAATGTTTATGTAGATTGGCCAAAAAAAATTAAGTCCCATGTTACACGCAAATTTTCTCTTGAAACCCAAAGGACAAAGTCAGGTATTGTAACAACAACAAATGAACAAGTAACGGATACATCATGAAAACACGCCTATATAATTTTAACCCCCTTGAACCCCACTTTAAATAGTAAAACTGGGGTTTGAGGGGGTAAACTTATTTTCTTATTTCTGCTCTAAAATATAGATTGTGGGTACTCGTTAGAACCGCCTCAATGAGGCAGTTCTAACGTGTACCCACAATCTATATTTTGAGCAGAAACAAGAAAAATATCACAATTCTTCATCTTAAAATTTTCGATTTTCGGCTGTAAAATTTTCAATGTATTTGTATAGGTGTGTTTTCGTAATGAGACTGGTTCATTGTTTCTTGACTTTTGCACAATCTGTCACTTTGTTAATAGAAAAACTATAGTTGCTTTTCAGAACTGGATCAGCAGGACCCGAGCAAACACTACAGACCCAGACCAGACTGCTGAACTAAGATTGCACTGTTTACCCTTTAACACATGTTGAACCTTTTTTGAAATAACTACTTGGTAAAGGTTTCTGAATCTGAGTAATAACAGTTTTGGAAATATGTTCAAAACAACTAAATCTGAAAATACAGTAACATTCCGCTATTAAGACCACCTTAAAATAAGACTAATTCTGTTTTAAAAAGCTTATTTTGAAGGGTGCACTTAACCTTTCTTCGTGTTTTTTGCACACAGTGTTCCCTGGTTAGGTACCACCTTTGGAACTGTTCAAAAGTGGTCTTTAAGACCACTTTTGAACAATTCCATGTGGTCTTAATATAGGAATTTTACTATATATGTATACAACTATGTCCTATGAATAACTTCTGTAAAGCTTGACTGACTGATGGAATGTCATTTGCAACAAGCACCAGATGAGTTCTATGCATTTTCTGTACCAAATACACATATATGGCAAGATGTTAAATGGGACTTAATTTTTTATGAACACTGTATTTTATTATGTTAAAAAGTATGACAAACACACAACACTTGGGACTAATTCACAAACATGGATCCAGTGAAATCAGCATAATCATATGTATCTGGTATGGCCCGCCCACTTCTGTCCACATAGGGTTTCATCCTGCTGATACAATAATCTGCTTGTTCTTTTGTGAGATTCTGAAATAAAGACAAATTACAGGTGAATTTTTGTTTGTTTGATTTAAGGTTTAACAACCTACAACACTGTAAAGGTCATTTTGGAGACGTTGCTTGCTTGATTGATTTATTTCTGTATCACAGAATTGCTTCCAATTTTGTGAGTCTTTTACCCGACATTGAGATGACATCACATCTCAAGCCCTGTCCCCCAATGAAACCAATAGGGTTTATATGCATTGACGGTCCAACTTGCACCGCTTTGCTTGGGCAGGCTTAGATCCTCTAAGCAGATTACCAGTACTCGTGTGTTGGTTGATTTCAGCTCTGTCTGGAAGCATCATGTAGCCCATCTATTTCTTAAAGCCCCGATGGGCAGTGGCCGAAATTACAGGTGAAAGTATGTCAGAAAGGCGAGCCTTCAATGGACATACCGATTTCCTCTGGCATGGGTCTTTCAAGTAATGTTGGACCAAACTAGTAACACTTTTATATTACTTACTCTCTTTGTCAGCAAAATTACCCTTTCACCCCTGAGTCTTTGAAGTGGACTCTTCCATCACATCAATTCTTGTGAAAGGGGGTTTTGTCAAAAATCATTAACAGGAAGGCAAACAGTGTAGATTCTGAGCCATCTCATCAGGATATATATCAGGGGCCATTAGTGCAAAACTAACGACATTGTTAGTTAACATATCGTTAAAACTCACAATCAGAATTGTTTACTGGTGACACGTCCTTAGACAATCCTTCACCAGGAAATTTGATCATTTAAGACAGCAAATAGGCTAATATTTTTGTTGAAAAAATGTGAGCAGCTTTAAGCTGCTCTCATTTTTTCAGCAAAAATACCGGAGTATTAGATATTGTACTTACAAGCAGTCAACAATTTGACAACATGAGCTTGTTAAGCTAAAGATGCTTTAACCACTGGACCCTGTACTGGTCTAAAGGACTCAAAAGGCTAGGGTCCATAAGCACTTATACAGGCGGTGAAGGCTCTAATCTGACTGTGCAAATGGGTTTTCAGACTATTTAGAAGACTTTCTTATGTTGAGACTCTTTTCAGATCATTGGAATGGGGAACACCTTCAGGGGAGGCAATACTTTTAATAACTGTTCAATCAAACAGTCTCTGATTTTCCTTCTTTTATGTGTTCTTTGTTTCCAAAGGCAACCTTTGAGCTTCCAACTGGGATGGACTCTTTAAAGAAAGAATTTGCTCCTCAGTATATACCCATTTTTCTGAGGGGGTTCACATTGCAGTAAAGTATACATGGGTTGAAAGTTTTCTCCCTGACAAAAAAGACGAAAAACATGCCAGGCATAGCCACTCACTATTAGACTGTTAAACAGTACCCCAATGAGCTGACACATGACAGAAAATGGCCCGTAGCATTCTCCAATTGATGTTCTTCCAATGTGTGTACAGAGCCAACTAAAAGAGCTGAACACATGACTTGCATAAAGCTACATTGTGGTCTCCTGTGTATGTCCGTGGCGACCAGCAAAGACTCTGGCGAGTCTGCACTTACGCACACACTTACCAGAGCCTTAGCTGATCGCCTGTGCGCCAAGAACACTTTTCTCATAAGCTCACACATTTTACTTACTGCGTAAAGTTCTTGGGCGGTAATATATGGTTTCTCCCCCGATGTTAGAGCACGGAAGGCATTCTCAACCTCCGTGCTCGACTGGACGTTCTCTGTCTCACGGCTTATCATGAATGCCATATATTCTTGTAGTGACACACAACCATCTCTGCAATTAGATAAAGGAATTGGTTCAAAATAATATACTGAACCAGCTACAGTCCAATTTGCATGAAAAGATAATGAAAATAAGTTTGCTTAAGACAGGAGCTTGCTTGAATGATACAGTGTTTGCCTTTTCTAGGTGAATGCAGTCTTGCTAAAAATAGGTTAACACAGATTTTATGATACATTAACCCCTTTTGTACAGGTCACCCCAAAATGGATACCCTGGCAAACAGTGCAGGCCCAGATCAGATGCCACTGAATGTGGCATCTGATCAGTGTCTACACTATTTGCAAAAAGATCAGCTATTGTCCAAATAAATTTTAACGTGACACAACCGGTCATCCAAAATTTTCAAATGGACTCCTGCCATATATAAGGAGGTACAAAAAAGGTTGAACTAATGCTATCATTAGTTTTTAACAACTGATCCCCTGATCTCCCTTGAAAAGAAACACAGCCTGCCATGGAAAAATGTACCTATCATACTGGGGAACAGGGTAGTTCAGACTGATCATGTGTTTTCTTCCATAAAACTATTTGCTGTTTGAACATAAATAAACATAAGCCTAGAAAAAGTTTCACACAGAAAGCAAGAAAACTTGTGGTACTATGTGCTTGCCTATTAGCAAAGAATGACCATCCCGAAAACACACCTATATAATTTTGACCCCCTTTGAACCCCAATTTCATATAGTAAAATTGCGGTTTACAGAGGTAAATCTTGTTTTTCAAATTTCTGTTCTAGTTACTCGTTAGAACCACCACAATCTATATTTTGAGTAGAAATAAAAAAAAAAATCACAATTTTTCATCTTAAAATGTTCGTTTTTTCGGCAGTGAAGTTTACAATGCATCTGTATAGGCGTGTTTTCGTAATGCTAAGGTTCTTTTTCTCATAAGTTGATTCAATTAGGGTACGTATACATACCTATTAGGATCGACCATATCCAGAATGCCCTGGAACTCTGGATCCGTCTGCCCTTCCTCAACCACCGGTAAATCATAACCCAAGGCCCGCAAGCAGGATTTGAACTCTTGGTGATCCAATTTTCCTGACTTGTCCTTGTCGAAATGTTTGAACATCATACTGAACTCTCTCAGTGCATCCTCAGACACACCACTTCTGTTCCTAGCCTGTATCTGTTGTTCAAGATTATGCTGCATTCTCATGCCAAGTTGGTCCAACTGATCCCACTGCTGAGCCAAGCCGACTGTACTGTGTTCTGTATAGCGGTTGTCCAGAATAAGGCGTTCCTCCATAGCTGCTCCGAGATCCTCAATACGCTTCAGCTGGCCCTTTTGGGATCTCACCTCAACAGCCTTTTTCTGTAAGTATTAAACTGGATATTAACCCTAACTATATCTGAAAATGTCGTCTGCTTATGTTGTCTGCTGAATCTTCTTGCAAACATTTTAAAGGTATTTTTGCATACAGGTAAACAGTGCGGACCCAGATCAGACTGCTCCTGGGTCCACACTGTTTGCAAAAATGAATTGTAAAGTAACAGGCAGAGGACAAAACAGGCAACAATTATCGCGATTGGAATCTTATGGGTTAACTCTTTGCATGATGGGTAATTTTCCATGTTTCTCTGTCATCCATGGATTTTTTTTTATTAACTTTTTCATATAACCTTTCAGAAATACAATCAGAGTATCAAACAGTTTTGATCCAGAACAGACTGCCTGATCTGGGTCAAAACTATTTGCAAGGGTTATCAGGTGACAAAAGCCAACAGCCTTTTTCTAATCTGTAGTACAGCCGACCTTCAATAGCTCGAACACCTTAGGGACATCAAAAATCTGTTCGAGACAGGGGTAAGTCGAGCCACTGAGGGTTACTGCCAGAAGGCAGGACAGGGTTAATTTTTGGACATACTTTCGATGTTCTATAATATAAATGTATGCTATGTGTACTCATTAGAATCACCTCATTGAGGCAAAACTAATGAGTACACACAGCATATATTTGCAAGTTAAGTCGAAAATCTCCTTACCTATCCCATACTACTTCTTATTACAGGACTAAAAATAGCCACGACTCAGTCATGGTTTTGTTTGTTTGTGTTGGAGTTTAACGGCCCAGTCAACACTATTTAGGTCATTTTGAGCCTGTCAGTTTACCTGTCCACATTTTGCCTGGGCAGGCTTATACGTAAGCGGTTAACCAGTGCAGTGCACATTCTTTCGCCAGAAACTGACAACTGCCCTTCTTTAATCAGCAAACGGGAGAAAACGACCATAGAAAAGATTTCATGATCAATCTCCATTCAAGGGAGAGATAATGTTTGCAGCTATCTGGAAACAAATTGGATACAGATCAAAATGAAAGCAAAAGCAAAATAAACAAGACAGAAACTGAAAACATTCACCATTGCATAGAAAATATTAAATGTCTATCAGTGCTTGGTTTCCTTTCCTATCTGCTTCACGTAATTTCACTCAAACTGTCTCAAGCTTTTCATGAAAAGAGGGCTTGACATTTCGTTTAATTTAGTCTCCATTGTGGACAATGTTTTTTAAGAAAAAGTAAACCACAACCTCTATAATACTGTTCATTATATAACCGTTTTGGAATTGACATGGTTTAAAGATGGATCCCAAAAATGTATAGATTATATAGAAAAATGACCATGAATGGTCATTTTTCTTTATTATCTATGCATTTTTGTTTACAAGTTTTCAGCTTTGGACCCAGCAGTCTCATAGAGAGTTTGTCGTAAATACCATCGGATAAGATAATCGAGCAGTTAGATGTTCAACGAATATTATCTAACCTTTGTTGCATCCAGCTGATCCTCCAATGTTCCCGAGCCTTCCATCATGGCAGCCCTGTAAAATAACACAAACATTTCATTTCTCATATACGTTCGGTCTAAATAAGAAAAGGTTACACAGCTGATGAGGAAAAAAATCCAAACTCACTTGTGCCGTAGCTTTAGATAAGTTAACCCCTATCCTGCTGAATAAATTAAAATTTTGCCACATCCATTGCTGACTCTCAACCACTCAAATTATATTGTACTTGGTATAATGTATGCGTATACTGTATTTGTTTAATTAACCAACTGAATGACAAACAGTGTAGAACCAGCTCAGATGGCAGAAGCCATCTGATCTGGATCTACACTGTTTTCAAAGGTAGTGGTTATTGTGTTGAGCAGAAAGGTTGCTTGGCCAATTTGAACAATGTTTGAAATTCACAGTACCAAGGATAAAGACAACAAACACAAACTGATCTTAAATAAGTATAACTTGGCTTTAGCACAGGGTCCACTTGTTAAAAGCTAATGATGTTAGTTATCGAATTTTGGTCATTTAATATGGCAAATACACTAATGGTTTTGCTGAAAAAAAAATGTGACTAGCTTTTGCAAATGCAAAAGCTACTCACATTTTTTTTTCTCAGCAAAAATACTGGTATTAGATATCGTAGTTGCCAGACCACTTAACATTTTGAGCTAACCAGCTTGTTAAGCTACTGATGCTTTTAATCAAATGGACCAAGGTCTACACTTTCAATGAAACTGCTGAACCTAGATCATGAAATGTGTGAGGTCACACAAAGTGGAACTACAGTTAAGATTACACATTTCCATCTAAATAAATCTTAAAGACTGTATTTTAAATACTTGTGTAAGGCCAATATAAAATATATGTGTGGTTCCGGTTACCCGACCGTGCCTAGCTTTTTCCCGCCGACCCTAATTATTTTTTCTATCATGAATATTCCAAACATTTTATGTGCAAAAACTGTCTTTCAATTTTTCATGGTTAAAGTATTTAAGTACATATTCATTAACAAGCGCTTTCATTAAAGGACAATCTGGTCGCAATTACGCATGAAAATGGTGTGCGTCTGCAAAAAAAAAAAAAAAAAAAAAAAAAAACCCAAAAGCATCCGTGTTTGTGTGTTAGTCTCTAAATAACTGTGAGCCTAGAATAAAAATGCATATCGTAAGCATCGCTATTTCGCTATTTAAAAGCTGTTTTTTATCAATTGCTGCGAGCTGTCAGTTAACGGTAAGTGGCCTGTGCTAATCAATAACAATTAGCCAGTTACAGTTCAAATGGGTCAGGGTTATGGCACGTGGCTACTTCTGAAGAAGCCGACGCTTTGAAGTAACCCATAATTATAATCCAAAATCTCTAGTACTTAGCACATTCAAGACCGTTCATGCAAGCCAATAGAACCACCACCGGAAACAAAATAAATAAGAAAAAACTACAGAGGGTAAAACGTCTGTTGTCTCCTGTGATCAACAGCTATTTTCCATGTACCGGTAAGAGAGGCAAAATTAGGAAGCTGTCGGAACCCACAAATTTTAAATGCAATTTGTTTTCGGAAGCGCAAGATGCATTAAACCCATGTCTCGGACGCATAAAAAAGGACAACGGCGCACATTTATTGCGTTATGCAGACCGTGACGGTATGACCCCTCTCAATAATCAGATTACTTTTGTGACATTAAAAATTATCCAAATCATGTTTTACCACCTGTAGCGATTATCAGACAAGTGTGCACGCTTCAACAAACATAAATAATGCAGACAGCTTGTGTAAATCTTTCAAGTATTTTCACTATCTCCATGAACAGAAAGCTAAGCCTCCACAGATGCGCAGGATTATCGTAGTCTTCGCTGGTCACACATATATAGTTTTTGTCATGCCGCGCTTAATTTCCCGCCGTCATTTTGAACGTGCATTTGTTGCAGTCTGAAATTTTCCCACGTTTTTCAATAACACGTCATCGATAGTTTGCACACACGGTCTTCGCATCCAATTTTTGGAAACATGACAGTAAAACTGTGCGACAGGTGAAGTCACAGATCAGCCTGCGCAGTCTTATCAGTCTTTGCTCTTTGTTCAAACCTGTTGTAGTATGGCTTCTGGGATATGCAGAGAGCAGCAAACGAAGAGCTCGATGTACAGGCTGATCTTACGTTAAAAGAATTTTTTTTTCGTGAGTGCAGGAAGCAGTTTAACCTGTTGTTATAGATATATGTCCGACAAAGACGGTAGTTAATGAGCTAGGATGTCATATGGTGGTGACATCAGAAATGCTTTCCGAGAAATGCACTGAATGCGTATGCGCGCACAGAAAAGACTCAGATCAGCTGGAAGTTCTGCACAGTCTGATCTGAGTTTATTGTTCACAAGGTTTCATTTCTCGGAAAGTTTAGACACTCGCCGATCAGACTGGACGCATATGCACATGATAACACTGGTCAGGTAACCTTTCACACCTAATTGGTATCACTTACATGTACACTGGTCATCAAATCTTAAAGTGAGATAATTTGGAACAATAAACAGCGGGATTAGCGGTAAACCATCAAACAGGCAACAATCTATTGCTAAAAAAGTGTCTAAAATATCCAATCTTTAAACAGGCATGACGTTGTTATAGTTTGGTCATTTGATTTGAGATTTAACGTTCCCGTCAACACTGTAAAGGTCATTTTGGAGACGTTGCTGTAGGACTTTTACCCGACATTGAGATGAACAGACTCAATAAAACCGAGTCTGCTATTTTCGTTTATTTGGTGTATTCTTTGCTTCCGGAGGATCTAACTATTCAGAACTTATTTATCCCTGCTCACCCTTGCATGCCCCTAGTTAAAGGGGAAAGCAGACTTAACTGGGGATATATTTTTTCCCAATCTCTGCTCCAGAACATACATGTACATTGTGGTTTCTTATTACAACCACTTCAATGGCATAGTTCTATTGAGTTTCCACACTGTACAATTTTGGATTGAAGTCATGAAAGAGGCAGTTAGGGAAACATGCAACTATGATGTAGTGCACACAAGTGTGTAGAAATGTTGTTTATGTTTTTTGCGCAATCAAGATCAGGAACTTAACTTTTCAAAATGAAGGATTTTGGACTCCTGTTTTCAGAATCATTGTGAGATCTATCTATCTATCTATCTATCTATCTATCTATCTATCTATCTATCTATCTATCTATCTATCTATCTATCTATCTATCTATCTATCTATCTATCTATCATGTTCAGCTTTTAGACCAAGTAAGACAGATACAGATGGCACAAGGACTACGATTTTAAAAGACTATATAAAATAGTTTCTCCTGATGCTAATTGCTGGATGTTTAATTTGCAGCATTAAGCCGTTATAAGAAACTTTCTGATATCCGTTTACTCTGTCATTTCATCTTGATCTTTTGAACTTTTACATTTATCTTCAATGTATATATGGTACAATAACAGTTACAACACTATTCAAGATAAAGCAACCTTCACTTGAACAGCAAGTCCTAAAGGCTGACCTTTTGTAAAAGGCAAACACATTCACAGGATGTCCAATCAAAATACTTTGTTCTGACTGAAGAACACCCTTATTTTTGTAACAATTAGGACAATATGGATGAAAACTAAGCATTATTTTTTATACTTTTATTTGTTGACAATGTTTTCAAGTACAATTATACAACAAAAGCAAAACAATATAACAAAAAATAAGTGCAATGTGTAGCATGGTATAGAAGGTGAGAAAAAAAATAAAAATAAAAAATAAAATAATTTTCCTACCTACCTACACTATTTTTAAAAACCATGTAATAGGAACCACACATATAGTTTGTTTTGGCCTAATTATTGTGTGAGCAAAGCTACTTACATTTTTTTCAGCAAAAAATACTGGTATTAGATATCGTAGTTGCCAGACCACTTTACATTTTGAGCTAACCAGCTTGTTAAGCTACTGATGCTTTTAACAAATGGACCAAGGTCTACACTTTCAATGAAACTGCTGAACCTAGATCATGAAATGTGTGAGGTCACACAAAGTGGAACTACAGTTAAGATTACACATTTCCATCTCAATCAATCAAAAAGATTGTGTAAAGGCTCAAATATATATGTAATTATATGTAAATATATAATATATAAATATATGTGTAATTTTTTGGCAACAGTATTACACATATTTAAATATAACCTTTAATATTCAGTTTCTATTTTTTTCTGCCTCTGTCCCAGTAAATATTTGTTCATGTATTAGTCATTTTTTTTTCTTCTTAACTTGTTTTGGCAGCTACTATGTTAAAAGGAGTTGTCATATTTTGCTGTTACCAATGAGTATGTACTATTTCCCTTCAGTAACATATTAACCCATAAAATGCCAATCACGACAATTTGTCGTCTGCTTTGACATCTGCTGGTTACTTTAAAAGTCATTTTTAAGAACAACATGGACCAAAATCAGACTGCTCCTCTGTGCGCAAAAATATTTTTAAAAAAGTTTGCAAAAAAATTAGCAGATGACATAAGCAGACGACATTTTCAGATGTAGTTTTTCTCAGTGTCTTAAGGGTTAAAAACACTTTTTCGTGTGCATTATGTATCATAATGCCATTTGTTACCACTAACCCTTAAAACGCCGAGAAAATCTACATCTGAAAATGTTTTCTCCTTATGTCGTCTGCTGAACCTTCTTGCAAACTTGTAAAAAATATTTTTGCATACAGGCAAACAGTGTGAACCCAGATCACACTGCTCCCTAGAGGAGCAGTCTTATCTGGGTTCACACCACAAAAATGAGTTTTAAATGGCAGACGACAAAGCAGATGACAATTGTCGTGATTGACATTTTATGGGTTAACTTTAAACATCTTGAATTAGTAAAACATTAGTAAAACAACATAGGAATCTATATATAGTAACGACTGTCTGCCATTCATCAACTTTCACTCTTCTACCAATAATTAACCCATTAATTGCCAAGCACAACATTTGCAGATGCCATTTTTCAAATACATGTATTTTTTTTTCTTAATTTTTAGAGGAAATGTGGCTTGACATTTTATGCGAATCATCTGCTGGGCAGCAGCAGATGATTTATATGAAATGACAAGCTTCATTTTCTTTGAAAAAAAAAATGATTTGAAAAAATAAAAGTGCTATCTGCTTGAAAAATTTCTGTGGCACTTCAAGGGTAAACCATGCTATTTTAATCTTACTGGTTAGTAAACTTATCTTTTTAAAAAAAATTCGACTCTATTATTGCTGAAAAAAGAAGCCTGGATTTCATGCCTAAACAGCAAAAGGCTGTTTTGGTAGGTTAAGAAGCGAGAATTAAAGCTGCGTAAAACACATTCCAAGTCAGTGTTTCATCTACTTTGATTAAAAAATAGCAGAATTATTGATAATGGCAACAAAAACGAAACATATGTCTGGGAAAATTTTGCAGAGAACTTGCAAAACTATCCATGTAGGTTACACATCCATGTGACTTATACTTTCTTTATAAAAAATGACCTCTATTTCTAATGAATTTTTGAGACATTTTTCTTATTTCTGCTACGAACATAGATTGTGGGTGCTCATAAAACTTACCTCACTGAGGCAGTTCAAACAAGTACCAAAATCTATGTTTTACATAAGAACAGATAAGGTAGGTATATTGCATTAACTGGAAGATAGTTTTCCTTATTTCTCCATATGAATCTATGTGGTGGTTATTCATTAGAACTGCCCCCATGAGGCAGTGCTAATGAATACCCACTACATAGGTTTTTTATGGAGAATTTATCAAAACTATCCTTTAATTATCGTAAAATACCAACCTTATCTGTTCCTCACACACATTCTATATTTGTAGCGGAAGTAGGAAAATATCACCATATTTCATCAGAAATAAAGGTCTATCGTTTTAGAAATACATAAAATAATGCACAACCTTGTAAATCCCTTTTTGTCTGTAAACTTTGAAGTAGGGATTTTAAGGATGCGCACATGGACTCGTCATATCCCTACTATTAAGCTCCATCGTTCTAGCACTCCATAACAACAGGCAAACTAAAACTTGTCAGTTTATAGATAATATGTCAGGTCCTTCAACAAGGGAGAGAAGTTTGCATTAAATCAACTGCTTTAACGTATATAATGTGACCATTTTGTTTGCTTTACCATCAATGGCATCCTGATGCCAACTTTAGATGACAATAATCATATGCTTATTTTCTTTTCCATCTTCACAAAATGGCTTCACATTTCCTTCTGGACTATTTCAAGGAGACAGATTTCCAAAGGACAATTTGAACAAAATGTCGAGCCATGTTTTAAGAAAATCTATTTTGAAACTGCTGCTTACATTCAGTAGTTTGACTGTTCTATGAAATTTACTTTTCTTTTTTAAAAAATAAGTTTTGCCTTTGCAAGTAATACACCTAAACCTCTTTGTAACACTGTTCATTATAACAAGGTATTGGATACAACAAGATTTAAAGATGGATCCCATAAATGGTACTTTTCCTATGAAATCTACACATTTTTGTATGGATATAACACAGTTGTTTAACTAACACAGTTTCTGCTTTAGATACAAATGAGTTTTATAAAGAGGTTGGGTGTGCATGTATCTGTTCACATTATTCGACCATCACATAAAAATTTCCTGTCCATCTATTTAGACCTCTACAAACTCAGATCAAATCTAAGATTTAATGCAAACTTCTTAATGACAACATCAAAATGCTTGAAAACCCTCCATGCGATATGATGCTGATATTGACCCGTCAAGCATCCACATCCTGTGTTGTCATGGAGATCAACCGGAAATATAACCAGATTAAAGATAAACAAACATGAAAAATTCCTATCAATTGAAAATAAAAGGCAATTTCAAATGGAACAAGACTGTAACTCTGATTCACTGAAGAGGAATGCATGTAAGATGTTTGTAACAATGAGTCCTTTAGATTAAAGGTCTGCTCTTTGAGAGAAAAAAATGTTCCATAGGAGCAAATTCTTTCCTTTAAGAACAGAACCATTTAAAGGAGACAAAAAACATTGAGCCTGATGAAAAGGCTCGTTAAGAGCTGTCTCATCAAGATGTACACTTTTTCCAAAGCCAATAGTATCTGTTTCAGTCAACATGGTTGAAAAGGTTAAAGAGTTGCCTCCTACCCCCCCCCCCCCCCCCCCCCTCCCCCCCCCACACACACACACACCCCGGGCTGTATTGACGTATTGACTCCCTTAACATAGCAGATTTAACTTGTTCCAGCTGAATTTACCAACTGCAAGTAAAAGTAAAGAATTCAACTGTTTTTTTTTTTTTTTTTCAAAAAAAAACACCCCTTACTTTTCCTTCTCTGTATTATTTTGTCTAACATGTTGTAGAATAAAGTACCAAAGAACATTATTGTTTTTGTTTTTTTCTCATTTCTTTGTGTCAGCAATCATGTTTATGGTTTTGATTTAACATATTATTCTACTATTACTAAACATTACCAAACCTAGTTCATTTGTAATCTGCCTACTTCAACATTAATAGTTTATAGGCATCCTATCTTACAAATCAAGGTGAAACTTACAAAATGACATGTGCAACCAATTTAGGGGAATGGGAACACCTGGTAGATTTTTCTGCCCTTTTTCAAGACAACTTTCGGGACTTCCTGTTGGCTTTTCTACAAGTCCAGTCCCACTGAAAAAGGGGTCTATTCTTAAAGGAAAGAATTTGCTCCTCAGAAGCAAATTCTTTCCGTAGAGTTGACCCCTTTTGACATGGGAAACAAAAATACTTTTGCAAGACTTAACTCCCCTGAAGGTGTATCCATTCCCCATAAAACTCAGATCAGCCTGCATATAGCCACAGTCTGATCAAAGACTTCAGTGGTCACACATGCCTTCTTTAGATGATAGGCTATATATTCAAGTTCGAAAACAGCCTTCCAATTAATCTGCACCAGCTGTCTTTTTCTAATATGTTTTGTTTGTTTTGACATTAGGTATTTCCAGGAAAAAGCATAAATCACAAGGCATCAATATCTTTATTGATTATATACTTTTAAAACTTGCCTGCCATAGATTTTCAAGCTCCAGCTTTCATGATCCTTAGAATCATGTAGGTGTATACATCTTACCAAATACATGTACAACTGTTTACAAAACAAGTCAAAATAAAGTTTGCATGACTTTATCAAATATTTTTACACTTAGTCTTTAGTCAATAACATATTTTGAATCACTTATACTCAAGTTACATGTATGACAACAATTTTACAATGCCAGTTTCTTAAACTAATCCATGGCCCACGCCAATCGGAGCTTGAAGAAATAGATGGGCTGCATGATGCTTCCACGCAGAGCTGAAACCAACCGCATACGAGTACTGGTCAACCGCTCAGAGGAGCTAAGCCTGCCCAGACAAAGCGGTGCGATTCGGCCCGTACATGCTTATAAACCCTACTGGTTTCATTGGGGGGCAGGGATTGAGATGTCATTTTATCTCAAAATCAGGTAAAAGTCCCACAAAATTGGAAGCAACATCTCCAAAATGACCTATACAGTGTTGACGGGGACGTTAAACCTCAAATCAAACAAGAGGGCCCAATGGCCCTATATCGCTCACCTGTGTACCAGAAAATCATTAGTGTAGGAGACCACTTGACATTGTTACTTACTAAATATCTAAGTTCAGGCAAAGCCGTGTCCATGCTTATAAACCCTATTGGTTTCGTTGGGCGACAGGGCTTGAGATGTAATTTCATCTCAATGTTGGGTAAAAGTCCCACAAAATTGGAAGAGACATCTCCAAAATGACCTATACAGTGTTGACAGGGATGTAAAACCTCAAATCAAACAAAATCTGTGCCTTTGGTTTTGGAAAAGAAGATCTTTGTTAAGTTTTTTCCAGTATAAGTCTATAGAAGCTAATGAGCCCTGGGTCTTGGCCAATTTTGACCCAAAGGGCATGGCTGGCAGGATTTATATAGGCAGCCATTTTGTGTTGCTATACACAAAATATCTAAGGTCTGTATTTCATGGTTTCAAAGAAGATGTTTGAAGCTTTTTTCCATTATAAGTTTGTTGGAGTTAAGGGGCCACAGGATTTGGCCAATTTGGACCCCAGGGGCATGATTGGCAGGATTCAGGAAGGCAACCCCTCGACATTGCTACATGCTAAATACCTAAGCTCTGGGACTTATGGTTTCAGAGAAGAAGATTTTTTTCCCCATTTCAAGTTGTTGTTTTTTTTGTGTGTGTGTGTTTTTTTTTGTTGTTTTGTTTTTTTGGTCATAAAGGCCCTGTGGTTTCAGAGAAGAAGATTTTTGAAGTTTTTCTCATTGTAAGTCTATGGAAGCTAAAGAGCCCTGGGGTGTGGCCAATTTGGATCCCAGGGGCATAACTGGCAGCATTTATGTAGGTGGCCACTTGACATTGCTACATACTAAAAATCTAACCTCTGGGCCTAATGGTTTCATAGAAGAAGATTTTTTAAGTTTTTCTTCCATTATAAGTTTATTGGAGCTGATGAGCTCGGGCATTTTTGACCCCAGGGGCAGGGTAAGCAGGGTTTATGTAGCTGGCTATTTTATGTTCCTAGATACTAAATATCTAAGCTCTGTGCTTCACATATTCTGAGAAGAAGATTTTTGAAGCTTTTTTTTCCATTATGAGTCTATTGAAGCTAAGGGGCCCCGGGGCGTGGCCCATTTGGACGCCAGGGGCATGATTAGCAGGAAATATGTAGGTGATCACTTGTCGTTGCTACATGCTAAATATCTAAGCTCAGGGCCCTGTGGTTTCAGAGAAGAAGATTTTTTAAGCTTTTTTTCCTCTATGAGTCTATGGGAGCTAAGGGGCCCTGAGGCGTGGCCCATTTGGACCCGGAGGCATGATTGGCAGGATTTATGTAGGTTACCACTTGTCACTGCTACATGCTAAATATCTAAGCTCTGGGCCCTGTGGTTTTAGAGAAGAAGATTTTTGAAGCTTTTTTTCACTATGAGTCTATGGGAGCTAAGGGCCCCCGGGGCGAGGCCAATTTGGACCCCAGGGGCATGAATGGCAGGATTTATATAGGCGACCACTTGCGATTGCTACATGCTAAATATCTAAGCTCTGGGCCCTGTGGTTTCAGGGAAAAAGATTTTTGAAGCTTTTTTTCCATTTGGAGTCTATAGGAGCTAAGGGGCCCCGGGGCGTGGCCCATTTGGACCCCAGGGGCATGATTGGAATGAATTATGTAGGTGACCACTTGCCGTTGCCATGTGCTAAATATCTAAGCTCTGGGCCCTGTGGTTTCAGAGAAGAAGATTTTTGAAGCTTTTTTCCATTATGAGTCTATGGGAGCAAAGGGGCCCTGGGGCGTAGCCAATTTGGAACCCAGGGGCATGATTGGCAGGAATTATGTAGGTGACCAATTGCCGTTGCTTCACGCTAAATATCTAAGCTCTGGGCCCTGTGGTTTCAGAGAAGAAGATTTTTGAAGCTTTTTTTGTCACTTATGAGTCTATGGGAGCTATGGGGCCCCAGGCGTGGCCCATTTGGACCCAAGGGGCATGATTGGCAGGATTTATGTAGGTGACCACTTGCCATTGCTACATGCTAAATATCTAAGCTCTGGGCCCTTTGGTTTCAGAGAAGAAGCTGTTTGAACTTTTTTCCATTATGAGTCTATAGGAGCTAAGGGGCCCCGGGGCGTGGCCCGTTTGGACCCCAGGGGCATGATTGGCAGGAATTATATAGGTGACCACCTGCCGTTGCAACATGCTAAATATCTAAGCTCTGGGCCCTGTTGTTTCAGAGAAGAAGATTTTTGAAGCTTTTTTTTCCATTATGAGTCTATGGGAGCTAAGGGGCCCCGGGGTGTGGCCAATTTGGACCCCAGGGTCATGACTGGCAGGAATTATGTAGGTCACCACTTGCCGTTGCTATATGCTAAATATCTAAGCTCTGGGCCCTGCAGTTTCAGAGAAGAAGATTTTTGAAGCTTTTTTTCAATTAAGAGTCTATGGGAGCCAAGGGGCCCCGGGGCGTGGCCCATTTGGACCCCAGGGTCATGATTGGCAGGACTTATGTAGGTGACCACTTGCCGTTGCTACATGCTAAATATCTAAGCTCTGGGCCCTGTAGTTTCAGAGAAGATTTTTGAAGCTTTTTTTCCATTATGAGTCTATGGGAGCTAAGGGGCCCGGGGCGTGTCCCATTTGGAACCCAGGGGCATGATTGGCAGGAATTATGTAGGTGAACACTTGCCGTTGCTACATGCTAAATATCTAAGCTCTGGGCCCTGTGGTTTCAGAGAAGAAGCTTTTTGAAGCTTTTTTTGCCATTATGAGTCTATGGGAGCTAAGGGGCCCAGGGGTGTGGCCAATTTGGACCCCAGGGGGCATGATTGGCAGGAATTATGTAGGTGACCACTTGCCGTTGCTACATGATAAATACCTAAGCTATGGGCCCTGCGGTTTCAGAAAAGAAGATTTTTGAAGTTTTTTCCATTATGAGTCTATGGGAGCAAAGGGGCCCCAGGGCATGGCCCATTTGGCACCCAGGGGCATAATTGGCAGGAATTATGTAGGTGACCACTTGCCATTGCTACATGCTAAATATCTAAGCTTTGGGCCCTGTGGTTTCAGAGAAGAAGATTTTTGAAGCTTTTTTTTCCATTTTGAGTCTACAGGAGTTAAGGGGCCCCGGGGTGTGGCCAATTTGGACCCCAGGGGCATGATTGGCAGGAATTATGTAGGTGACCACTTGACATTGTTACAAGCTTAATATCTATTTCAGAGAAGAAGATATTTTAAGTTTTTCCCATTGTAAGTCTATGGGAGCTATATGTTGCCATGGCAACCAGAATTCCATTCTGATCAGCCCAAAAACCTTAGGCAGCCTTTCCCCCTACCTGATGATGCTTCTCATGAAATTTGATCAAGATTGACCATTGGGTATTAGAGATATACTTATTTGAAATTGTTTACGGATGCACTGACGCACGGACGGACGCACACACACACGACGGACGACAGACAAAAAGAGATCACAAAAGCTCACCTCGTCACTACGTGACAGGTGAGCTAACAAAACAAACTTAACTCATTCAATCCTGGCAAGAATTCAAACTCTGACAAACTTAATGGTAAAATTTGGTAGCCTATACAAGAAAAGGAAGTATAAATGAATGTCGGATACTGACCTTGTCTCTGTTAGCCAGGCATGGAAGGCATTAGCAGCCTGGGCAAATTGTTTTCTCAACTGATCATTCTCCTCCTGACGTTGTTGTTCATTAGACAGGTCCAAGTCTCGCTCCTATAAAAATCAAAGTACTGTAAAAAATCCTAAAAATTCGGACACCTTGAGGACTTGCTGTAATTCTCCTAAAATTTTAACAAATTTGTTTCCTGACCCAGCAAGGAGTCCAAAAGGTGCAGACGGGAGCAGTCTGATCTGGGTCAACACAGGCCAATCTGTCCCAATACTTAGGATCATTACGGTAAATACAATATTATAATCACATATAACTTCCTTTGATGCAAATGATAAATTTCCATTTATTTTTATATTTTATTCTGGTTTTAAGGCTCTCTCAATAATATCTGATTTATATGAATCAATTGATAATCTGAGGTAGGCAAAAACTGGAATACCTACAGAATATAAACTACTTCATCATAACAACCTGAGCGGTGAGGGACCTAGACTGTGTCATTGTCACTACCAGCAGTTCATTAAATTATATATTTCATTTTTTATCAGACGTGTATCTTGTGTCACTGGGGTGGGGGCTGGGGGTCCAACTGATATTGGCTTACAGTAGGGCAATGCCTGCTGTCCTTGCAGCAGCTAAGGGTAGAGGGGCGAGTGTGGTTATTTCTTCTGTTTCTACACTTCCATTCGTTTTTGTCTTTCTCCCCTATCCCTAACTTTCATCTCCTCTACTATAGCTTCTATCTCTCTTCTCCCTTTCTCTGGGAGACGACACAAAATGACCCACAAGGGTTGACGTGTCATTAATCCCAAAACAATCAATCAATCATTTTTTTCAGTGACTTCCCAACCAGGTAAAAGTGACATCTAACATTTCTGACACTTTTATAAGTTAAGCAGGTAACTTGCAACTTTCAGTTGGCTTTCCTGTAAATTAAGCCCTCATTTTTTTTCTTTCACCCTTTTTGTACCAAATGGAATCTTCCTCCTTATATAGAGTAGGAGTCCATTTTGAAATTTAGGGGTGTCAGGTTGTGTGAACTTTTTGCAGTGTAGGCCCTGACACGTATGGAGTGTACAAGTGTTTTTGGGCCAAGAAGTAATATGAGTTCATTGCAATTTGATTAAGACCTTGACAATTCCATTGTATTATTTTGTGTTTTAAATACATTTTATTGAGAGATTTTCATATGTTCTATGAAAGTGCTATCCTTTAGAAGCAAGGAATACATCACATAAGTGAAAACTCTTTATAACATTGTTCATTATAAGAATTTTGAATATAACAATTTAAATTGCATCCCAGAAAAATGACCATAAAATGTTCTTTTTTTTTTCGGTACGATCTACACAATTTCTATGAATGTGTCAGTTGTTTCACTTACACAGTTTCTACTTTCGACCCCAACGAGTGATATAGAGGTTGGTTAGTATTACCAATACTCATACCTTAATAATTTTCTGCAGGTTATTCCAGGTATCTTGTAAAGCCTCCATTGTGAACCAGGTGTATGGGTTGGGACCAACATGGAAACTCTTAATCTGTTTGTCAAGAGCAGCCAGCTGGTTAAAGTCAGCCTCGGCAGCAAACAGTGAGGCCTTGAATTGCTCGTGGTTCTCTCTAAGGTGCTGAAAAGAAAAGTTAACATCAAATTCAGTCGTTTGTAAATGGAAACTGAAAATATCCATTACATTTCTAACTTACACAAGAAAGTATATACATGTACAGTTAAACCGCTCTTCAGTGATCCCTATATTATAAGTTATGCTTGCATTAAAAGACCTGGAACTTGTTCAAAAATTATGATGTTGCTATTTAATGCACTGTTAAAACTTTGATACGTAATTGAATATGCCAAATATAGTATTACTAATAGTTTTGCTGATTTTTTTCAGCAAAAATACAAATGTCCCAGATATTGCATCTACTAGAACAGTTAACAGATTGCCCACTAACAAGCTTGTTAAGCTATTAACCTTTGCCACTCTCTAGGCTAATTCAGCAGACGACAAATTGTTGATATTTTTCTTATTTTTCCCAGAAAACAGGACTTGACATCTCATGCAAATTGTCTCCATAGGAGACAATTTGCATGAGATGTCAAATCCTGTTTTCTGGGAAAAAATAGAAAAATATTTCTAAATGTCGTCTGCTGCGAAAAATTTAATAGCATGCAGTGTTAAACTATGCTTTGAACAACTGGGCCCAGATTTTCCAATCATTTCAAAGCATACCTGTGATAATTTTATGTTGACCATGAGGGAGATTTGCTTTTCAGATGAGGGAGATTGGGGTCCCAATGAGGGAGATTTTCTGACGTCATGTTTAAGTGTTTTTTTCTTGTCATTTTTTGTGGTTTAGATGTACAAAGGAACTGGAACTACTTAATTAAAATGATAGGCACATATTTTGTCAAGTTTGATTTCAAAATGGCAAGTTGTAGGTTATTTACAAACAATGCTGTAACCACAAGTCCATTGATGTGATTTCAAGTTGTGGGTATTTGTCAGAATCACCTGATTGTTGAAAGTACCCGCAACATGCTTTACTGTAGAAATACTTGATTAGAAAAGATATCCTGAAATGTTTCCAGTCCTCCTCTTTATCCAGTGCTGGGTTTTACTGCTACTGAACAGACCCAAAGCACAAAGTTCTCTTCAATGATAAGCATTACTTCTAGCACTATTTACACTCCTTCATATAGTCTGTGCAGGCAACTTTTTTGGCCTTTCTCAGAACACCCTGTTCATAAATACATGTATAGGTAAAGCAGTCCATGCTGAAATTAATACCATTTTATAACAATCGTTCAGTTTGGCCCCCAAAAAATTAGTGAGAATCCCGGGAAAAAAAGTGCTGAGTCTTTATTTGGTAAAAATGTAAATTTCGTTACATCTAAAGTAGAAGTAAAACAAAGATCAGGAACTGATACAATTAACTTACTCCACCCATAAAAGACACCAAAGGGAAAGAAATACAAACATTAAGCGACCAGACAAAAATGGAAACCTAAACAAAGGAAGGCCATAAGGACAGTTACTTTCCCACAAAATGGCCATATGGCCATCCAGAATTAAAAGACACAAGTGATACACACAGTAAGTAACAAACAACAACATAAATAAATCGCCACAGAAGAGCCGCCTTGGAACAGTCAGTGGAAGATTTCCACTGGGGGGCTTAAATCGATTTTACGTGGCCACAATCCTCGCCCTTACTTCCGTCGCGATTTAGACAAATAATTTGTTCAGTCCGCATGAAGGCCTCCTAACTCATCAGTGCAACATCTCCGTGAACACAAAAATCAAAGAACCACAGAGGTGAGACAACGGTGAGCACTCGACAGCAAGAAACCACTGAAATGCTGGAGCAAAAGAAAACCAACAGTTAGACCCCGATGAGCCCGACCAGAGACAGAGCATCAGGCACCAAACCTTGATATAATGATGCCTTGGATCGCTCACCTGATCCACACTGAAGAAATGAAATGGTAGGTTATATATAGTATGGTGCCTTGTCAGAAGGAGCGTACACGCCAAATATGAAGGATCTATCTCAAATGGTTCAAAAGTTATGATAAAGTAGGCCAAGGTCAAACTTTTTGTATGTGTGTGAAGCCCCTCTCACAATGAATATACATGCCAAATATGAAGACTCTATCTCAAATGGTTCAAAAGTTATGATTAAGCAGGTCACAGGTCAAGGTCAAATTTTTTGCATGTGTGGGAAGACCTTGTCACAAGGAACCTGTATGCCAATTATGAAGGCTTTATGTTAAATGGTTCAAAAGTTATGACAAAAATGGTCAAGGTCACAGGTCAAAAATTTTGTATGTGTGGGAAGCCCTTGTCACAAGGAGCCTACATGCCAAATATGAAGGCTCTATCCCAAATAGTTCAAAAGTTATGATTAAGTAGATCAAAGGTCAAGGTCACAGGTCAAAATTTTTGGATGGGCGGGAAGTCCTTGTCACACAGAACAAACATACCAAATGTGAAGGCACTATCTCAAATGGTTAAAAAGTGATGATAAAGAAGGTAACATGTCAAGGTAACAGGTCATTTTTGTATGAGTGGAAGCCCTTGTCGCAAGGAACCTACATGCCAAATATGAAGGCTCTATCTTAAACGGACCAACAGATATGACAAAATAACCTAATGATCTACTTTTTTATTTTTAAACTTGATAAAGATATTGTCAAGATGATCATTCTGAGCAAGTTTGAGATCATTCTGAGCAAGTTTGATGATAATCCGACTAAAATTGTGGCGGCCTCTATTGTGTTCAAAACGTTTTTCTATGATTTGACCTACTGACCTACATTTTGACCCAACATGACCCATATTCGAACTTAACCGAGATATTGTCAAGAAGATCATTCTGAGCAAGTTTGATGATGATTGGACCAAAACTGTAGCCTCTAGTGTGTTCACAAGGTTTTTTAATGATTTTCATCTACTGACCTACTTCTTGCCGAACTTGACTTAGATATTGTCAAGATGATCTTTCTGAGCAAGTTTGATGAAAATCAGATTAAATATGTGGCCTCTAGTGTGTTGACAAGGTTTTTCTACAATTTGACCTACTTACCTACTTTTTGACCCAACATGATCCCTATTCAAACTCGACTGAGATATTGTCAAGATGATCATTCATATTAATGATGATTGGACCGAAACTGTGGGCTCTAGTGTGTTCATAAGGTTGTTCAATGATTTGACCTACTGACCTACTTTTTGAACCCAACATGACCCATTTTCGACACTGACTTAGATATTGTCAAGATGGTCATTCTTAGCAAGTTTGATGATGTTCAGACTAAAACTGTGGCCTCTATAGAGTTCACAAGGTTTTTCTATGATTTGACCTACTGACCTACTTTTTGACCCAACATGACCTATATTCAAACATGACAGAGATATTGTCAAGATGATCATTCCGAGATAAATTGATGATGATTGGTCCAAAACTGGCCTCCAGTGTGTTCACAAGGTTTTTCTCTGATTTGACCTACTGACCTACTTTTTGACCCGACAAGACCCATATTCGAACTTGTCCAAGATATTGTCAAGACGATAATTCTGAGCAAGTTTTATGATGATCAGACCAAAACTGTTGCCTCTAGTATGTTCACAAGGTTTTTCTATGATTTGACCTACTGACCTACTTTTTGACCCCACATTCGAACTTGACCGAGATATTGTCATGGTGATCATTCTGACCAAGTTTTATGATGATTGGCCCAAAACTGTGACCTCTGTAATGTTCACAAGAAAAGTTTACGCACGGACGACAATGCCGGACATCTCACAGTCACAAAAGCTCACCATGGCCTTCGGTCAGGTGAGCTAATAAATGCACACAAATTATATATTTCGCTTACATGAAGTTCCCTGTCACAAATCTTTTTAAATACAGTACTTGTAAAAAGCTTACTCAAGGGGAGCAATTTCCCTATAAGAAAATCTGCTGTTGATTTCATGACTTTTAATAATTACTCGTTATTGATTGGTAAATAATAACTATTTTCCACTTTCAAAATCAAAATTTCTAAGTTTACATGAAATGTGAAAATAAAAGACATATTGGTGATTGATATAAAAGGAACAAACAGTGATAAAAAAGTGGGAAAATAAACACAATTTCAATTTAAATCTAATCTAAATATAAGTAAAATAGATCTCAACTGGGACCTTACAAAACTACTGAGTGCAGATGCACCTCTCTCGAAAAAGATAACGGTTAATAAATTACGTCAGGTTATGTAATCTTTACTGGCAGCCAGATCATGTTAATTCTGTGCAGTCAGCTGAGACAGAACAAAGGATTATCGGCTTTTCGAGGTTGATGTCCGATATATTCTCCTGCTTATTTGTTAAATGCCTTCAGGTGTGAAAATTTTAAGTCTATTACGGCTTACCGCAAATGGTAGCTCCGGAAAATTGCAAATGCGGGAGATTCTGTCTCCCGGACGGGAGAGCGGGAGGTATGCTTCAAATGCGGGAGCCTCCCGCATGATCCGGGAGACATCACAGGTATGTCAAAGCAAAGTATGTGTACAGGTAAATGAACATGTATTATGCAAGGCTCTTGCTTGCTACAAGTATGACTATTTTTGCAGAAAAAATGTGAGCAGCTTTTGCATTTGAAATTCAAGAGCTGCTCACATTTTTTTTCTGCAAAAAATACCATTGTATTAGATATTGTAATTGCTAGAAAGCTAACATTTTGATCACTAACGAACTCATTAACCCAATCATACTTTGAGTATGTATGTTGATTTGATCATAACTCATGACCCAGACATTAACTTACCCTGATTTCCTCTACCGAGTTACATCTTACTGGGTCCGTCAAATCTTCCTCTGCGTTCTCAAACCAACTGTTGAAGGCCGAGGCCTTCTTAGCGAAAGCAAGGTAGAGGTCCTCAATGTTACGATATTGCTCTTGTAACCGTAGCAACGTCTGTTTACGTTCCTCAGAGTCTGCCAACAGTTTCTGCCATCTAAAATTAGACACAATAGGTAAGTAAGGAAGATAACTCTTCCAATAATTCATAGCTGCTCCAGGTAAGGATAATTGTTCTTATTTCTTCACAAACACCTATGTTGTGGGTAATTGTTACAATTGCCTAAATGAGGTTTCTGAAGAGGATTAACCCATTGTATACTAGTGGACTATCCCATTGTTATATGTTGGAGAAGTCCATTTGTCATATATGGGGTGTCAGGCCTATTTTTTAATTTTTATTCCATTTTTGACAGAAAATCCTGTTAGCAAATAGTGCAGGCCCTGACCAGACACCGCAGAACATGCCACACTCTGCGGCGTCTGATCTGGGCTTGCACTGTTTACCTTTGCTGCATGCAATGGGTTAACTAGAGCTGTCAGAGGATCTGACTATAGCCCCGCTTCAGCGCTGTCAGAGAAGAAAGTTATTTAAGCTGCAGAGAAAACAGTTATGAACAAGAAATAACTGTTGAAAATTTTACATTATCTGGAAAAACTCTAAGAGTTGTGAGCCCTTGTCCCTCATTTCAATGAGCATGATACATTACCAGAATGTCCATGTTTATACTAAATTTCATCTTCCATTTTTCAATGTTCAAAGGGTAATAACTCCTAAAGTAGGCAAATCAGAGTCAGGGTTCCTGCGCTCTGCACATTGTCTCATGGTGCTTTACACTTGTGTGAAGTGTCATGAAAATATCTCAAATGGTTTGTGAGTTATGGAGCCGACACAGTCAAAATTGCCTTTTTAAATGTTCAAAGGGCAATAACTCCTAAAGTAGGCAAACCAGAGTTATGGTTCCTGCACTCTGCACATCATCTCAAGGTGCTTTTCATTTATTTAAAGTTTCATGAAAATATCAGAAACGGTTATGGAGCGGACATAGTTAAAATTGCCATTTTTTAATATTCAAAAGCCTATAACTGAAAAAGTAGACAATCCAGAGTTTGGGTTCCTGCGCTCTGCACACGTAATATGGTGCTTTACATTTGTGTGAAGTTTCATAAAATTATCTCAAACGGTTTTTGAGTTATCGAGCAAAGACGGCTAAAATTGATATTTTTCAATATTCAAAGGGAAATAACTCAAAAATTAGGCAATACAGAGTTATGGTTCCTGCACTCTGCACACCATCTCATGGTGTTTAATGTTTGTGTGAAGTTTCATGAAAATATGTGAATGGGTTTTAAAGTTATGGAGCGGACACGAAAATTGTTAACAGACACAGACAGACACACAGACAGACACACAGAAAATACGAAAACCAGAGTTATGGTTCTTGCGCTCTGCACATTGTCTCATAGTGCTTAACATTTGTGTGAAGTTTCATGAAATTATCTCAAACGGTTTTCGAGTTATGAAGCGGACACTGTTAAAATTGCCATTTTTCAATGTTCAAAGGGCAATAACTCCAAAAATAAGCAATGCAGAGTTATGGTTCCTGCGCTCTGCACATCGTCTCATAGTGCTTAACATTTGTGTGAAGTTTCCTAAAAATATCTCAAACGGTTTTCGAGTTATGAAGCGGACACAATTAAAATTGCCATTTTTCAATGTTCAAAGGGCAATAACTCCAAAAGTAGGCAATCCACAGTTATAATTCCTTCGCTCTGCACATTGTCTTATGGTGTTTAACATTTGTGTGAAGTTTCATGAAAATATGTTAAGCAGATACAAAGTTATGGAGCCAACACAAATTAACGGAATCACGGAATTACGGAAAATGTTCAAAGGGCAATAACTCCAAAAGTAGGCAATCCACAGTTATAATTCCTTCGCTCTGCACATTGTCTTATGGTGTTTAACATTTGTGTGAAGTTTCATGAAAATATGTTAAGCAGATACAAAGTTATGGAGCCAACACAAATTAACGGAATCACGGAATGACATGGCAAATCCAATATAGCCCCACTTTTTCAAAGCAGGGCTATAAATACTGTACTTGCAGTACTTGCAGATCTCCAAAGCAGGAGAACACCCTAGTACTGTACTTGTGCTATTGTGCTATCCAGCACCACTGCCCAGCCCAACCTTCGACTTCTGGTGAGTTTGATTAATCTATAAGAACGGGAAACTTGACAGACTGAACAATACAGGCTTCTGGACATTATGGACAGTCTGAGTCTTGTATTGAAATTTAAGCAAACTGGGTATATCCAAGCAGGGGCCAATCTTACAAAGAAGTATTGACCAATTGCATCTCAACACAAATGGTTTTTGGCATCTGATCTAGGCGTGTTTCACCAAGGTCACTACTATGGGATGCTAAAAATAAAGGGAGAACAGTGAAATTCTGCTGTTAAGACCAGCTAAAATTCTAACTCTTTAAAAACATATTTATCCCTTGTCCTGCTGAATATTTAAATATGCCACACCCACTACTGATTAGCAACCAATTAGATTACTTGAAGCAAATTATTGCAACAAATTCATAATCTGAATGACAATGCAGATCCTGATCAGATGGCTTCTTCAGAATCTGTTGTATGTGTTTACATGTAACATTTACCTTGCCATGACATCGTCATAGCGTTTCTGTATGGCAGGCGTCTGAGCATGCTGGGAGGCTATCAGCTGATCCTTCAGTGCTGTTATTGTCTGTATACCCTCCTTCTCGAAAGCTTGTAAACCAGCATCGAAAGTATCCTGTAGTGTAAATATACAAATTTTTCATTATTTTCATTTCATAAATGAGCAAGATGACATATAACATGCAGTAGCAGACTGACCCTTTCAGTTTGCAGAACTGATCAAATAACATTGCTCAAAGTGTAGATCCAAATGTGATGGCTCATAATGAGATGTCTCATCTGTATCTTCACTTTGAGCACTTTTATTTCTGAGGTTTTAATCCATTGTATACTGGTGGACTCTTCCAATGCTATATGTTGGAAAAGTCCATTTGTCATATAAGGGTTGTCAGGCCTATTTTTTCGTTTTTATTCCATTTTTGACGGTAAATTCTGTTAGCAAATAGTGCAGGCCCTGATCAGACGCCGCACTCTGCGGCGTCTGATCTGGGCCTACACTGTTTGCCAAGGTACCCCTTTAGGGGTTTCCCCACATACAATGGATTAATGGAAGTCTTATTTGGGACAATTATTCTGTCCAATTTCATACCTGGAAGGGTCTGCATCTGTAACTCAACAATGAAAAGAATGTCACAAAATGTATCTAAATGAGACATGCCAAAATCACGTATGATTCATGCGATGACGTAAAAATGAAAAAGCAAACCAAAAACCAAGAATGTTGTTAGGGAATATACAGATTACAAATTTTGTTAGTTAGATGTGTGTGTTTGTTAGCTTGAGAATGCTACACCAATTTTAAGCTTTAAATTTCAAAAAAGAGACATATTAATTAAAACTTTTTTCACAAGATCAAATATATTTTTTTTTTCCACAAGATCAAATATAATATAATAATCAGGATGTAATGGATCATGTTTCTTACGCTTTTTTCTGTAAACTATGGTAACTTCTCTCTAGAAATTAAGATTTTATGCTCAACAGCACCTAATCCTTTCAACCCTGTGGACTGATAAATATGCAAACAGTGTAGATCCAGATGAGATGGCTCTTAATGAGACATCTCATCTGGATCTACACTGTTGTTTTGTTTTTAATGATTTTGACCAAAATCACTGGCCATATTCGACTGGGAAGTTTCGTGAAATTTCTGTGAAATTCCACGCAGGAGTGCGGTGTTTTTCTTGTAACAGCCGATCACATGGTCCAATCAAATATTGGTTATTTTTCAAATACATAAGCGATCGTGGAGCACAATTCTATTCGAAGGAAAAGTCGAACCTTTCGTGCACCACTGTCGCTTATGAGCTTTACACAAATAAAATATTTGATTGGACCACGTGACCAGCTATTACATCTAGGCACCACACTCCTACGTAGAATTTCACAGAAATTTCACGAAACCTACCAGTCGAATACCTTCACTATTGACAGCAATGGATGGATGTGTCCAAAATTAAAGACAGAAGAGTCTACTTCTAAAATTCAAGGACAAAAGGGTTAAACAAGTGTATGTATAAAAATAAAATAGCGGGTTCTGGTTAAAAGTAACAAAAGAATCATGATAAGCATGCCGAACAAATGGGGCTTGGCAGTAGGATAACATGCAGGCTAAATAAAGCTCATTAAGCAAACTGAAGTTTAAAATTGATCTTAAAGTATCAAAGTGAGAGGATTTGCATGTAAGGTACATGTATGGAATGGCAGAATTGGTGAATATTATGAAAGGAAAGGAAAATGCAAGGTATAATGAATGACAAGCTTTCTGAAAGTGAAGAGGTACACATCGAAGATGTTTCCTCAGTTTGCAAACACAGACCATTAGGAAGTTATAATTATAGCAGGCACTTGACAATAAGACCAGGGTCACCAGCCAGGACTCAGATCAGCCTGCAGATCCACCCAGTAAAGTGCGGGTACTCGTTTATCTCTCTTTGAATAGCCCAGAGGCTGCAGAGGGCACATGTGATCAGTTAAGGAACTGGTCAGACTGCAGGGATAAACAGGCTGATGGTCACACAGGTCTTATTGTAGTAGTGTCTTTTCTCTTGACTTAACCAATATATGACAATGGAATCTCCCACCTAATGAGTTTGGAGTGGTCCATTTCCAATTATACGGGTATCAGATTTTTTGTTTGAGGTCAGTTGTAAACAAATGTGTGTACTTTCAGCAGTGTATACTCAGATCAGACACTGCTGTGGCGTCTGATCTGGGTATACACTGTTTGCCAATGTCCCAAAAAAGGCCGCTAGGAATATATGGGATAAGGAGGTATTAAGTAGTAGCTTGCTGATTTAATCAACTCTATGATCATAATTTAGGTCTCGGTGCAAGCATACTTTCACTGGTGAGCTCAATTTTTTTTTTAAACCCAACTGGAGTTTTTTAACCCTTTCAAACCTGTACACAGATACAAATACTTGTGCAAAAAGTGTAGATCCTGATGAGATGGCTCATAATGATCTACACTGTTTGCAGAACTATTTTTGAACAATCTCTCAAATTCATATTTTGAATTATACTTCTTTCCTAATCAAAGAGTGGAAGGGTATTCTGTGAAAATGCAGGGATGAAAGGGTTAACCCTTTTTGTACCAAATGGAATCAGGAGTCCATTTCAAAATTTAGGGGTATCAAGTTGTATTTACTTCAAAATTGATTTGGAAAATGGTTGAACTTTTTGCAAACAGTGTAGGCTCTGATCAGATGCCGCATTCTGCGGCGTCTGATCTGGGCCTGCACTGTTTGCCAAATACGTGTTTTGGGGTTTCTGGTACAAAATCGGTTAAGCCATCATTACAGTACATATTCTCTTTGTTTAGACACAGGATATGGAATAAAAGGCAGGGAAAAGAGTGTCATCGGTTCAGTGGTTTGTGATACAGGTACATGTAGGAATTTCTGCAAAATATTTCTGCAGGATACCTTTTTAGCTAAAATGAGACTTGTCATTGTGGAAAACTGACGAGCCTAACAAAAGTAAAATAAATGAAAACAGGAACAACACACAAATTAACAATTCTGCTGCATCAAATGAAAATGTCTCTTTCAACGTGTGAGCCCCAGGTAGACTTAGATCAGCCTGAACATCTGTATATGCTACACAGATGCTCGCTGATGAAGTTTCTTCAAGCAGACAAGCTAGGCTTGTTCTAAGAGGGTAGGCAAACTTTATTCACTGAGAGCATGCTCAAAGACAAGATTTTGCAAGAAGCACCTCTATTAATATAGCTGTGGTGGTATTAAAGTAAAGCTTCTGCCATTTGGTAAAGACATGCATTTTCATGTGAGCAAAGTTAATAGACATTTTTTTTTAGAAACAACCTAGAAATGAACCTATTCATAAGACATGTCTGATCAATACTTAACCCTTGTCCTGCTAATCCCGGATATGCCTTATCTTTGAAACAATGTAGATCCAGATCAGATGGCTTCTGACGAAGCCATCTGATCAGGATCTACATTGTTTGTCATTCAGATTGTGAATTTGTTGTAATAATTTGCTACAGGTAATCTGATTGGTTGATAATCGGTAGTGGGTGTGGCATATATGAATATTCAGCAGGACAAGGGTTAACTCTTGTCCAGTTAAACCACTATTAACCCTTTTTGTACCAAATGGAATCTTTCTCCTTATATATACCAGGAGTCCATTCCAAAATTAAATGTCAGGTTGTGTTTTCTTCAAATTTTATTTGCCAAATGGCCTAACTTTTCGCAAACAGTGTAGGCCCAGATCAGACGCTGCAGAATGCGGCGTCTAATCTGGACCTGCACTGTTTGCCCCTGATCAGATGCCGCAGAATGTAGCGTTTGATCTGGGCCTGAACTGTTTGCCAACTACCTGTTTTTGGGTTTCTGGTACAAAATAAGTTAAACGCTACCTTAGCAAACAGTATAGACCCAGATCAGATGGCTTCTGAAGAAGCAATCTGATCATCAGGAACTACACTGTCATTCATTTTGTGAATTTGAACAAATACATTATATTTCTAATTTCAATGATTACATTGTATCAAGTAATTTGAATAGTTGAATCAGAAATGGTTGTGGCAAAATTAATTAAATCTGTAGGACAAGGTGTTAATTTTCATTCACTTGACATGTATTTACTCTGTGGACAGTGAACTCACTGATTCAGGTTTATCCAAGTGTGAAATGGATATAATTATATACTCCAAAGCAGGCTTTCATGACATGTCCTTTTTGAGTTGATTGACAAGCAATCAACCCAAAGTTATAAAGCGTATTAGCTTTTCCCTGCTGAAGTAGGAAATCCAGGAAACAATTATTTATAGAAAATAGCCACAAATTCTTATCACTTTGAGGTCAGAGTGTTGCCTAAGATGGTGATCTATAGAGTCTGGACTGGAATCATGTGATGGGTTTGGCTAATAGTGCAGACCCAGGTTAGATGCCAAAGATTGCAGCATATGATCAGGGTCTACACTATTGGCTGGAAGTACAGGAAGTTTAGGGTAAAACAAAGCAAAACAAGTTCCAATTCCATCCATCACTTAGAGACAATTGACCCACTATTGTTTTGATTTGCTGATGTTATGTGTGATGCAGATAAGACTGTTTCTTTTGACTAGTTATGCTATAAGTCCATAACTCCAGATAAGGTGGTTTTTTATCCAAAAACTACTGTTTTTCTTAATTCTGTACAAAATCATATGTTGTGGGTGTGCACTTCTAATGAGTACCCACAATGCATGTGTTCCTACAGAAATAAGAAAAATAATATTTGGGATAATCTGGGATTAAAACCCTACCCCAAAATACTTTAATAGGTGAATGTCGATCTATTGTTTCATAGTTTTATCAGCTCAGTCAAAACTATATTTGTGTCATACTGAGCTAGTCGGTTTACCTAACAACACCTATTCTGGGCAGCTTTCACCAGAAAATGACAACTGCCCTTCTTGAATCAGCGTAAGAGAGAGAATGATCAAAGAAAATATCACATGATCTATCTCCACAAAAGAATGTTGCCTGACCTGCAAGGATCCTGCAACCTCCTGATGGAAAGTCAGTGATCCTACTGATCCATCAGGACCTGACACAAATTAAGAAGTTTGTCTATATTCTAGTACTGTACCTGCTTAGTAAGAAGGGTTTGCACTGAGGATAAATCTCTTCCATAGTCATCGGAGCGCACTTGATTCTCCTTGTCTATAATCCAGCTCTCGACGACATCTGTCTTCCAGATAAACTGTAGGAAGGCAGAGTTATCAATAAGCCCTGCCTTCCTGAGGGCGGCAGCTTCATCTAGGGAGGAGAGTTTCTCTTGCAGTCCTTGTATACGCTGAGCGATACTTTCTTTGTTGTGGTTACCCTGGAAGAGTAAGGCAACATAATGAGCCAACTCGCAAAAAACAAATATAAATGTTAGTGATGGTGCATCTTATAGCTCATTTCAGCTAACAGTATGATATTTTCCATAATCAGCTTTGTTTGTATTGAGGTTTTACATCCCTGTCAACACTATTTAGGTCATTTTAGAGACGCTGGTTCCGATTTTCTGGGATTTTTACCCTACACTGAGATGAGATGACCGCTCAAGCCATGACATCTCAAGCCCTACTGCCCTAAAAAAAAAAAAGATTTAAGGAATAGTCTGTATTGTACCATTTGCCTGGGCAGTCTTAGAACTTCTTAGTGGTTTACCAGTTCTCAACTAGAGCTGTCAGAGGATCTGACTATAGCCCCGCTTCAGTGCTGTCAGAGAAGAAAGTTATTTAAGCTGCAGAGAAAACAGTTATGAACAAGAAATAACTGTTGAAAATTTTACATTATCTGGAAAAACTCTAAGAGTTGTGAGCCCTTGTCCCTCATTTCAATGAACATGATACATTACCAGAATGTCCATGTTTATACTAAATTTCATCTTCCATTTTTCAATGTTTCAACTCATAAATTAGGCAATCCAGAGTTATGGTTCCTGCACTCTGCACACCATCTCATGGTGTTTAATGTTTGTGTGAAGTTTCATGAAAATATGTGAATGGGTTTTAAAGTTATGGAGCGGACACGAAAATTGTTAACAGACACAGACAGACACACAGACAGACACACAGAAAATACGAAAACCAGAGTTATGGTTCTTGCGCTCTGCACATTGTCTCATAGTGCTTAACATTTGTGTGAAGTTTCATGAAATTATCTCAAACGGTTTTCGAGTTATGAAGCGGACACTGTTAAAATTGCCATTTTTCAATGTTCAAAGGGCAATAACTCCAAAAATAAGCAATGCAGAGTTATGGTTCCTGCGCTCTGCACATCGTCTCATAGTGCTTAACATTTGTGTGAAGTTTCCTAAAAATATCTCAAACGGTTTTCGAGTTATGAAGCGGACACAATTAAAATTGCCATTTTTCAATGTTCAAAGGGCAATAACTCCAAAAGTAGGCAATCCACAGTTATAATTCCTTCGCTCTGCACATTGTCTTATGGTGTTTAACATTTGTGTGAAGTTTCATGAAAATATGTTAAGCAGATACAAAGTTATGGAGCCAACACAAATTAACGGAATCACGGAATTACGGAATTACAGAAAATGTTCAAAGGGCAATAACTCCAAAAGTAGGCAATCCACAGTTATAATTCCTTCGCTCTGCACATTGTCTTATGGTGTTTAACATTTGTGTGAAGTTTCATGAAAATATGTTAAGCAGATACAAAGTTATGGAGCCAACACAAATTAACGGAATCACGGAATGACAGAAGGACATGGCAAATCCAATATAGCCCCACTTTTTCAAAGCAGGGCTATAAAAAAAATCAGCTTAGTATGATATTTTACATTACCAATGGTATTAAAAGTATGAATAAATATTGGCACATTAATAATCTTAAGCTAATATTATTCTCTATTCATCGACCCCCGACATGGATAACTGAGAGTAATTTTTCTCATTTCTTCAATTAAACATATGTTGTGGGTACTTGTTAGAATCGCCTCAATGAGCAATTCTAACAAGTACTCCCAATATACAGTCGAACTTCAATGGCTCGAACACCTTTGGGACCTCGAAAATCTGTATGAGACTGGGGTAGTTCGAGCCATAGAGGTTACTGTTAGGAGGCATAACAAGATACCTTTAGACATCTTTTCGGTGTTCTATAATGAAAATGTATGCTGTGTGTACTCATTAGAATCGCCTCATCGAGGCGATTCTAATGAGTACACACAGCATACATTTGCAAGATAAAAGACTAAAATCTCCTTAATTATCCCCCACTATTTCTTATGTAGAGGATTTCGCTAGGGACTCGAGAATGGGTTCGACGCATCCATGGTAAACGAGCCATCGGTGTTCGAGCCATCGAAGTTCTACTGTATGTCTCTAACAAGAAATAAAGAAAAATATCTCTTAATCATCTTCATTTCTCCTTCATATCTGGAGCTGTGATCATACTAGCCCAACTCATATGAAATGCACAATTACCTCCTCCATGAGTTTTTCTCCCTCTTTCTGCACCTCCTGACATCTGTCACGGTGGACCTGGAAATCTGTTTCAAACACTTCATGTTTCTTTAGCAGTCCCTGGAAAACAGATCACGATGAGGAAAAATTAATGGCATTTTCACTTCTATTCCATGCTATAATCCAATAAAGAGTTGCTATGAAACAAGACAAATTTTCAACAACTCACAACAGCAGCAACTACTCATGGCCCAACAACTCACACTTTCCAATCATAGCTGTGATACCTCCCTCATCAGGAGGGAGACTCCCTCATTTTGATGCTAATTTTTGCCCAACTTATGCTAAATTTTAGTAAAATTTTGGAGTCACCCTCATTTGAACTGAGAATTTCCCTATATATTCTTTACATCTCCCTCATCACAATGGCAAATCTCCCTCATACAGTTAAAAAAATTATCACAGATATGTCCAATTCATCACGAAGCAAGTTAAATCCTGGATAAAACTGTCAATTCTATGGAATACCCAATGTCTTTGACCTAAAGACCTTAATTACACCACTTACATGTATTGTCTATTAGAAAACAACAAGCAAATGCAAAAACTACTCACATTTTTCCAGCAAAAATACAAGATTATCGGATATTGTACTTGCTAAACTTAAATTTGAATACTATAACAAGCTCGTTAAGCTAACAAAGACCCGGGGAAACTTAACTTTCTCCTATACATACACGCAATACGGAGGAATAACACGGACAATCCATGGCTATTTTTTCTTATTTCTCCATTAAAACATATGGTGAGAGTACTTGTAAGTCACCTCAATGAGGCAATTCTAACAAGTACCCACAACCTATGTTTCTAATTAGAAGTAAGGAATATTACACCTTAACCCATATATGCCTAGTGGCCCTTATCTGTTACATTGGCAAACAGTGCAGACCCAGATCAAATGCCGCATTCTGCGGCATTTGATCTGGGTCTACACTGTTTGCTTAGGCCTATCTATCCCAATACTTAGGATGATTACAGTACACTTTAACAATGTTGTTTTACAATGAAAAATACAAATAATCTGAAGAAACCTTCAACAACATCATTACCTGTACTGCAGCCATTGTATCTCCAAGGTCACCACCAGACAGAAGACGTTGCTTCTCTGCAATCCAGGCCTCTTCCTCATCCACGTTGGCTGAGAACTGCTGGAAGGCATAGGATTCCTCTAACATCTGACCTCTAAAAACAGCAAAACAGGAGTACATAAATCATATTCAGTAAAACCTGTCATAGTGGTCACCTGTGTAAAGCAAGCAACCTGTCTTAAGCAAGCATGTACTCAGTTCTCATAAAAGACAAATGCATTAAAAAACTTGCAAGCACTTGTCTTAAGCAAGCACATTTTCATAATCCCTAAGGTGCTTGTTTAATACAGGTTTGACTGTACATTAAAATTTGAACAAATTACACCACAACCTCTATATAACACTACTGGTCAGATCCAAAGTAGGAAACCATGTTAGTTATAAAATTGTGTTGTATGCAAACATAAAATGTATAGATTATAGGGAATACTGACTATTTTGGTCATATGATCAGTGTTACAAGATTAGTTTTATCGTAAAACTCCTAAAATTTGGACACCTTGAGGACTTGCTGTGATTCTCCTCAAATTTTAACAAATTTGTTTCACGATCCAGCAAAGAGTCCAAAAGGGGCAGATAGAATGGCAAACATTGTAGACCTAGATCTGGATCTACACTGTTTGCTTAGGCCTATCTGTCCCAATACTTAGGATCATTATGGTAACTGTTAGAATTAAGGCTGACACGATTAATCTTATAATCAATTAATCGATCGATAAATTCCACAAAAACGATTATCATTTCTGATTTGCTTTTAATCGGTTACTTGATATGGTTCAATTTACTACCCAAAGTCATGCCTAAAATAGCTGGATGTGTGGCAAACAGTGCAGACCCTAATGAGACGCCGCATTATGCGGCGTCTCATCTGGGTCTACACTGTTTGCTTAGGACTGTCTGTTCAAATATACATATGGTAAAGTGCAACACTTGGAAAGAGTCATGCTCAGACAGAAAGTCAGACAGGTAAAATCATGACAAAAACCTTAGCGATTACTAATCGATTATCGATCGCAATGACAGGACTGATAATCGATTATCTTTTCAGCTCCGATTAGCCAGCCCTACTTGGAGCCCTAGTTAGAATCATGTAAAGCTGGTCAGTAAGCTAAGACCCAAAAAGCCACACTAATCCTAGGCATGCTTAGACCATCTAACAGCTCAGTATAGTGCATATTCTTTAGCTAGTGACTAACAACTGTCCTTGACTCAGCACCCTTAACATTTAACCTGCTGAATATTCAATTAAGCCACACTCATTTCTGACTTTGAACCAATCAGATTACTTGATGCAGCTTATTTCTACATATTCATAAACTGAATGTCAAACTGTGAAGATCCTGATCAGATGGCTTCTTCAGAAGCCATCTGATCTGGATCTACACTGTTTGCAAAGATAGGGATTGTCGCCTACAGCAGGGTAAAGGTTAAGAATGGGTGAGTGAGTGTTTGGGTTTTACATCCCACCAACAGCTAAGATCATATGGAGACGGGACCTCGGTTTTAAGACTCATCCGAAAGTTTACAAGGCGAGTAGCATAACCACTACACCACGGAGGCTTCTAACCCTGAAGGATGTATGTAACACTAAATTCCATATGATGAGTTTAATCAAATACCGTACTAAACATTTTTTTAGCAAAAATATCATATTTGCAAATTAAAGGATATAAGTTTTAACGATACGTTAATTAACAACATCATTAGTTTTGAACAACTGACAAGAGGCCTATGTGACTGTCTTTAATCTTACCTGTTATCAGCCATCTGCTTAAGTTCCTCCCAGGACTGGGCCAACTGTTCCAATCTGTTCTTGATATCTGTTGTGTTGATGTCTGACTCACTGATCAGTTTTTCACCCATGTCCTGTACTGCCTGTAAATATATATCAACTTCAGTTCTGAGTTCATGTTCCTTCATAGTTCCATAAGAATTATTCTTTTATCTTTATACAGTGAAATTCCGCTATTAAGACCACCTAAAATTAGGACTAATTTTGCTATAAAAAGCTTATTTTGAAGGGAACACTGATTTTTTTTTTTTTGTGTGTGTTTTTTCTACCTACAATATCCTCTGGTGAGGGACCACCTTTGGGACTGTTCAAAAGTGGTCTTTAAGACCACTTTTGAACAGTCCCAAAGGTGGTCTTAATATAGGAATTTTACTGTATTTGATATTGATTATTATACTTATTTCCAGCCAATCGTTAATCAGAGACAGGTGAAAATGGGAGTACCCAGTCAAAACCACCCGACTTTTCATTGCAGAACTTGGCATCTTACAAATGACCCAAACGAAGCTTGAGTGGGCAGAAGCATGTGAAGAAAGTGTGGAATAACAGATTGTCGCAAACCAAATGCATGGAATGCTAAGTATACAATATGCATTGCAGGGTTCATTTGCTCAAAATTAACACCTAACAATTGGCCGAAACTAGCTAGTCTGGCCAAGAAAACTGAAGACTTCATACTTTTAACCCTTAAGACACCGAGAAAAACTACATCTGAAAATGTCGACTGCTTATGTCGTCTGCAGATTTTTTGTGCAAACTTTTTGAAAATATTTTTGCATACAGGCAAACAGTGTGGGCCCAGACCAGACAGCTCCTTTTGCAAAAAATTATTTTTGAGGTAACCGGCAGATGGCAAAGCAGACGACAATAGTCATGATTGGCATTTTATTGGTTAAGTTCTGAGGCTTATTCCTTGCTTCCGAAGGATAACCCTTTCATAGAACATATTAACTTCACTACAGCTGGTGTTAAGGGAATGTGTGGCTGCCATCGAAAGTCTCCCTTCCCTTAATTATAAAGTAGTTTTTTGGGATCACTGATTCCATTGTGGAACCTTGAAAATATTTGAGGGTCACTGATGAGGCCTTATTGGCCCAAACTAGCTAGTCTGGCCCAGAAAACTGTAGACTCCATTCTTTTAAGTTCTGTGATGTATTCTTTGCTTCCCTTTCACAGAACATATTTAATGTCACTACAGCTGGTGTTAAGGGAATGTGTGGCTGCCATAAAAAGTCTCCCTTCCCTTCATCATAGTGTAGTTTATATTTTCATGCCCTTTGGGATCGGCGATTCCATTGTGGAACCTTGAAAATATTTGAGGGTCACAGATGAGGCCTAACTGGCCAAAACTAGCTAGTCTGGCCCAGAAAACTGCATCCTTTTAACCCTTATCTTGCTGAATATTAATTTAAGCAACACCCATTCCTGTCTATCAACCAATCAAATTACTTGTTGTAATTTATTGCTACAAATTCATAAACTGAATGCCAAACCGTGTAGATCCTGATCAGGTGGCTTCTTCAGAAGCCACCTGATCTGGATCTACACTGTTTGCAAATATAGCGGTTGTCGTGAACAGCAAGTTAAGGGTTAAGTTCTGTGGTGTAGTTTTTGCTTCCAGAGGATAACCATTCCATAGAACATTTTGTCAGTTGTCATATCGTTGAAAGTTTGATCATTTAGTATGTCAAATATGCTAACATTTTTGCTGAAAAAATATGAGTAGCTTTTGGAAATGCAAATGCCACTCTCACTTTTTCAGCAAAAACAAAATACAGACTAGGGCTAGAACAGTTAAGATTTTGACCAATAACAAGTTTTAACTGTTAAGCCATTGCACGCAGAAATCCCTAAAGGGGTATCTTGGCAAACAGTGCAGGCCCAGATCAGTCAGACGCCGCAGAATCTGGGCCTGCACTATTTGCTGACAGAATTTGTCAAAAATAGAACAAAAACAAAAAAAATAGACCTGACACCCCTTATATGACAAATGAACTTGTCCAACATATAGCAATGGAAGAGTCCACTAGTACACAATGGGTCAAGCTAATGATGCTTTGAACAACTGATCCTAATGCATAGAAAGGGGTGGTAAGAATCACCTGTATAGCTGGTTCATGACTTGCAAGTTCAGCATCCAATCTCTTGTGTTTCTTCCTTAGGTTCTGAACACCAGTTAGATCCTTACCATAGTCTTCTGACCCAACAAGTAGCTTCTTCTCCCTGAAAAATTCGTTAAGTTTTTCATATTCACAGTGAATAGCTAGACTTGAATGAATTAGCCATAACTATCCAGCATGGATACTGCTTTAGAAAAACAGAAACACCTTTCAAAATCAGGAAGATTCTAAGACCTTTCTCATAGCATCTAATAAGGAAGGAACTGGATTATTTGGTGATAATTTTTTCATTATTTATTTCATGAATTTCATTCATTATTTCTCCATTAAAGGATATGTTATGGGTGCTTGTCAGAATTCTAACAAGTACCCATAGCATATGTTCCTAACAAAATAAAATACAGGTATGCTTTCTGTCCAATCAATCTTTGTCAAATTCCACAGCAGTATCAAACAATGAAATTCAATCTTTCCATATTTTGAATAGAGCAAAAATCTTGAAATAGTCATCAACATGATTCTGATGATTAACCCTTCTCTTGCTGAATATTCAGTTTAGCCACACCCATTTCTGACTTTGAACCAATCAGATTACTTGATGCAATTTATTCCTACAAATTCATAAACTGAATGCCAAACAGTGTAGAGCCTGATCAGATGGCTTCTTCAGAAGCCATCTGATCTGGATCTACACTGTTTGCAAAGATAGGGGTTGTCGTGAACAGCAAGATAAGGGTTAATCTTGTTGAATGTTACAGTGAAAATTCTACATTATTGTTCATATGGACATGCCCTGCAGGAAACATATTTTCTCCTTTTGTGCCCATACAAAAACAGTACATCGTTTTGCAAAAATAAGATATCCTTTCACGTAACTTGCAAAAATAGATGACTGAATTTACATGTTTTGATGTATTTAATGCCTTTAAAGAGCAGGAATAATGAATACACAGCTGTTAGCTTTATATCAGATTTCAGAGGCTGAATGTTGTATGTGAAGAAAACCAAAAAAAGTACGGTAATATCTTTAACCCTTATCTTGCTGTTCACAACAACCGCTATCTTTGAAAACAGTGTAGATCCAGATCAGATGGCTTCTGAAGAAGCCATCTGATCAGGATCTACACTGTTTAGCATTCAGTTTATGAATTTGTAGCAATAAATAACATCAAGTACTTTGATTGGTTGATAGACAGAAATAGGTGTGGCTTAAATGAATATTCAGCAAGATAAGGGTTAAAATAGTACAGTTAGAATTTCTAATGATTAAAACAGCATTATCTAAACATGTTCTTCTGTTAACCACATTCTTCTTTAATTCTTATCCTGCCTTTAACCCTTGTCCTGCTAAACACAACAACAAAACTTTGCAAACTTTGTCTGACTCGCACTGCTTTCCTCTGCGGTTTACCAATACCCATGTGCGGTCGGTTTCAGCTCTGGATGGAAGCATCATCCAGCCCATCCATTTCTTCAAGCCCTGATGGACAGGGGCAGAGGCATGTCACCAGTCAACTGCTTTGTAATCAAGAGACTGCTTTAAACCACAACCCCTTGCAAACCACCAATATCTTCACTGCCTGCCGCCCAGTGACAAAACAGTTCCTGCTAAACATGAGAGACAATTGCAGATGAAAGAAAAGACAATTTTATATGTGAAGGAGTTTAAGAGAGAGAAGTATATGTATAACCAGAAAATTTCATATATTTACATGTGAAAGAGTTTATGACAGAGAAGTATATTACCAGATAAGAGAAATTCAAAGTGATGGGTACACATTTCAGAGTAGAGATTTTAGAATGATAAAAGACTTTTCATAGTGAATCTCTTTTGAATAATAAATGTTCTGACAGATCAACAAAGATGAAATAAATAAACAATCGTTTAAAATAGAAGCAAGATCCTGATTGGTCAATAAAAGAAGGTAGAAGGAAGGATGAAGGTAAAAGTTTCATAAAATGCTTTTGTACCTAGCTGTGCACATTGTGACTTATTTTAAGTGATAATCAATGTCAATTTATACACAGGGCCAGTTGGTCAAAACTAACAATGTCATTAGACAAGAGGGCCCAGAGGGCCCTGATTCGCTCACCTGAATGTCATTGTCTCTAGTACATTCTATGTTTAGCTCTGGTGGCCATCTTGTTCATCAGAGTGGAAAGATCTTAGCTATTTTGGTAGGGTGTCACCTAGGCATCATTCCTTTGAAGTTTGAATCAAATTGACCCAAGGGTTTAGGAAGAGTTCGCATTTGAAGCAAATTTACAATGTTTTTCTATTTTTAGCTATGGCAGCCATTTTGCTCATTAGAGCGAAATCGTTTAAGCTATTTTGGTAGAGGGTCATCTAAGTAACATTCCCATGAAGTTTGAATGAAATTGGCCCAAGAGTACAGGAGGAGTTGTCGTTTGAAGAATTTTTCTATTTTTAGCTCTGGCAGCCATCTTGTTAGTCAGAGGGAACGATTGTAGCTATTTTGGTAGGGTGTCACTTACATAATATTCCTGTGAAGTTTTAATCAAATTGGCCCAAAGGGTTAAGGAGGAGTTGGCATTTGAAGCAAATTTACAATGTTTTTCTATTTTTAGCTATGGTGGCCATTTTGCTCATCAGAGCAGAACCGTTTCAGCTATTTTGGCAGAGGGCCACCTAAGCCACATTCCTATGAAGTTTGGATGAAATTGGCACAAGGGTACAGGAAAAGTGTTTAAAGATTTTTTCTATTTTTAGCTCTGGTGGCCATCTTGTTTGCCGAGTTGAACGATTAAGCTATTTTGGTAGGGAGTCATCTAACTAACATTCCTTTGAAGTTTGAATCAAATTGGCCCAAGGGTTGAAGAGTTCCGGTTTTGGCGCAAAGGACCAGTCTCTATAAGGCTATTTTCATGGCCACAACCGATTTCCTTTAAACTTTGTAGCTTCAAATTGGTACATGTTGGCTGTCTAATGATGAATTTTTAGACTCTTTGGTCCACTGGTTTTTGCTGTATACACTATTTAAGTGGGTGGGGTAATGTCACCCCATCAAGGGTATACCAACAAAAATGCTATTATTTTTGTTCAAAGTGCATGACTGGAGGCGATGTTTGCCGTATGCTTACTACCCTTTTAGGCATAACAGCCGGTGATAACAGTCTTATAAAAATCAAACAAGAGTAGAGTTTATACGCGCTTGTAAGTTGTACCCAAATATTAGTAATTTTTATTCCCCAACTTTACGAAAAACCACAACACCTTTACAGTTTTCAACTTATTTAAAAGAGCTTTCATAAATATGATGTTGATGTAATAGTCATTCTAGGTATATGTCAGAATTATTGTTAGTTCATTAAACTTAAGAGTTACCTGCCCCTGAAATTGAATTTTACCCATTTTTTAAATCGGAGTGCATTTATCCGTTTGTAGTACCCACAACTTCATTTGGGAGTGAATAAACCGATTCCATGCAAATATAATTAAATAGATGTGGACAAAGAAGTCATTTCATTTAATAGTGCATGCTAGCAAGCACATGAGCACAACATCCCACGGTAAGAGCGCCACTTCTTCACCAACAGTACCATCCAGTGATTGGGTTCAGTCCTTGTGGTCTAAACACATTGCAAAACGAGCAAACAATTCTTACATAGTCGCCAACATATGGTATGTTACTATTGGATATTTTGTTGCTAAGCCTTCCACTTTGTAATTCTCCCATTAGCTGATTCGACAACCTATCTCACTTTGTACCTAGCCTTGAATCATTCGCCTCTTCAGTCGTATATTGCTTCTGAGATTTGATTAGGAAGTGAAGCATATGAGAATTGATTTCATAACCCTTTAGTATTTCTCTAACATCCCTGAATCATACACCAACTTTTGCAAATGTCCTATTTGGGGATTCAAATTCTGATGTTGCAATAGCAGTGGCTGATGGAACATACATATATATTGAGAAGAGTGGAAACTACTTATTTCAGAGAAGATCTTATTCCGTACGTAAAGGACAGCCTTTGCTGGAACCTATGATGCTTGTGGCCACTGATGGTTACATTTTGACTGTGATGGGACCGTATCTTGCAGATGGGAAAAACACAGATGCTAAGATTACCGAACACATGTTAAAGACTAATGCAGAAAATATTACTGACTGGTTTGAAAAAGATGATGTTCTCGTTGTAGACCGCGGCTTCAGGGATGCTATAGATATACTAAAGGATTTTGGAATCAATTCTCATATGCATTACTTCCTAAACAAATCTCAAAAGCAACCTACGACTGAAGAGGCGAATGAGTCAAGGCTAGTTACAAAAGTGAGATGGGTTGTCGAATCAGCTAATGGGAGAATTAAAAAGTGGAAAGCCCTTAGCAACACAATGCCCAATAGTCAAATACCATATGTTGGCGACTATGTAAGGATTTTTTGCTCATTGTGCAATGCATTTAGACTACCTTTGGTAACAAGCAAAGATTCAGGCAAAGTAATTGCTAGAAGAATGATGGCCCTAGCAATAGCTCCAAATAAGCTGCCGGATAAGGTCGTAACAAGAATTCCGCCGAAGGCTATGTCGCGCATGTGGCGCGCAAAGTCATCGAACCATGATATGTAGGTCAAGGTCAAACAAAGATGCTTGCTCAAAAGATCCCATTCTCAAATGCAAGCTTGTACTACGTATCATTAATGAAGCTCTAATAATTCTTGAGAAATTAACTTAACCATTAGGGTAAACGCTAGGGTGGTCACATTATTTTACAAAGTCAGTGAACCATGAAATTTAGGTCAAGGTCAAATATGGATGCTTGCATTTAAGTTGTCATCCCCAGATTCAAGTTTTCATTGCTCTTAAAGGAACTCATTTTTGATTTTTATTTGCCTTCACTGCAGCTGGTGTTGTGCCGTGTGGCGGCCGTAAAACGTCTCCCCGTACATCAACCATAGTGCAGTTTATATTTTACTTTTGGTCCTTTAAGATCAGCGTGAATATTCTGAGAAATCGGAAATAAATTATTGGTTTACACTCATATTCTAGACAGGTTTTTAATTATTTGGACCCCATTTTGATTTATATCAGTCTTTGAATCGACTGCCTATTCGAAATTCGCAAAATTGCAGTATGTTTCCTCGGGCTTTCTTTGCTGGATTATTACAGGGTCACTGATGAGGCTTTATTAGCCGAAACTACGTAGTATGACCCATCTTCTTTCTTATGAATGTTTTCATTGCTCTTAAAGGAACTCATTTTTGATTTTTATTTGCACCAAATATCATTAATGAATCTCTTATAAATCTTCAGAAATAAACTTGACCATTAGGGTGAACGCTAGGGTGGTCGCAATATTTTACAAAGTCAGTGAACCATGAGATATAGGTCAAGGTTAAATATGGATGCTTGCATTTAAGTTAACATCCCCAGATACAAGTTTGTACCAAGTATCATAAATAAAGCTCTTATAGTTCTTGAGAAATAAACTTGACCATTAGGGTGAACGCTAGGGTGGTCGCAATATTTTACAAAGTCAGTGAACCATGAAATTTAGGTCAAGGTCAGATATGGATGCTTGCATTCAAGTAGCCATCCACAGATACAAGTTTGTACCACATATCATTAATAAAGCTCTTATAGTTCTTGAGAAATAAACTTGACCATTAGGGTGAACGCTAGGGTGGTCGCAATATTTTACAAAGTCAGTGAACCATGAAATGTAGGTCAAGGTCAAATATGAATGCTTGCATATATGTTGTCATCCCCAGATACAAGTTTGTACCAAGTATCATTAATGAAGCTCTTATAGTTCTTGAGAATTAAACTTGACCATTAGGGTGAACGCTAGGGTCGTCACAAATGTTGAAGCCTTGACGAACGGAAGAGCGGACGGAAAACCGGGCGCCTATATCGCGCCATGCTAATAGCAGGCGCGACAGAAAATGGCTGGGATAAAAAACGGGTTATTTGGATAAAGATCAATGATGAGAAACTTGAGAATTTCCCAGAGATGACTGAAGATGAACTCGGGGATTTGAAACTGGGTATTTACCAGCTGAAACAAGCCAAATCCTACACAGATGAACATTTTGACGACAATGGATCATATGAGATAATGGCACACAAAGAAGAAGATGGTGTTCTCAAAGCACAGATACGTTCTTGCCACACGTCTAATAAAACTATAACATGTGGGTTGAATATACACAAGGACTGAACCCAATCACTGGGTGGTATTGTGGGTGCAGAAGTGGAGCTCGTACCGTGGGATGTTGTGCACATATGGCTTCTGTTCTCTGGTATTTGGGATATTACCGGAACATAACAGAAAATAGTGAAGCAAAACCAAGCCGAGAACATATTGATTTTGTTTATGATGCTGCTGTTGACACATGGAGTACATCTAGCGATTCAGAGGAAGATCAGTAAATTAACAAATTCTTAAACATGTCGTGAGACCATATAGGTTTATATTTAAGCAAGCACAGTATCAGTCTAAAATGAGGTTCCACAACATGAGCAAAGCCTGCTTTGGTGGTCAAAAATGTTTGACAGTTGACAACTGTTCCATTTGCACCTGGAAATTAAGAGTTCATATATACCCCCCCCCCCTCACCCCCTCAAAAAAAAGGAAATACTAGCATGCACTATTAAATCAAATGACTTCCTTGTCCACATCTATTTAATAATATTTGCATGGAATCGGTTTATTCACTTTCAAATGAAGTTGTGAGTACTACAAACGGATAAATGCACTCCGATTTAAAAAATGGGGAAAATTCAATTTCAGGGGCAGGTAACTCTTAAGTTTTATGAACTAACAATAATTCTGACATATACCTAGAATGACTATTACATCACCATTATATTTATGAAAGATCTTTGAAATAAGTTGAAAACTGTAAAGGTGTTGTGGTTTTTCTTAAAGTTGGGGAATAAAAATTACTGATATTTGGGTACAACTTACAAGCGCGTATAAACTCTTCTCTTGTTTGATATTTATGAGACTGTTATCACCGGCTGTTATGCCTAAAAGGGTAGTAAGCATACGGCAAACATCGCCTCCAGTCATGCACTTTGAACAAAAATAATAGCATTTTTGTTGGTATACCCTTGATGGGGTGACATTACCCCACCCACTTTAAAAGTGTATACGGCAAAAACCAGTGAACCAAAGAGTCTAAAAATTCACCATTAGACAGTCAGTATGTATCAATTTGAAGCTACAAAGTTTAAAGGAAATCGGTTGTGGCCATGAAAACAGCCTTATAGAGACTGCTCCTTTACAATGTTTTTCTGTTTTTGGCTATGGGGGGCATTTTGCTCATGAGAGCGAAAACTTTTTAGCTATTTTGGTAGTGGATCAGCTAAGCAACATTCCTCTGAAGTTTAAATGAAATTGGCCCAAGGGTAAAGGAGGAGTAGTTGTTTGAAGAATTTTTTCTATTTTTAGCTCTGGCAGCCATCTTGTTAGTCAGAGCGGAATGATTTTAGCTATTTTATAGGGAGTCACCTTCATAACATTCCTGTGAAGTTTGAATCAAATAGGCCCAAGGGTTAAGGAGGAGTTCGTGTTTGAAGCAAATCTATGATATTTTTCTATTTTTAGCTATGGCGGCCATTTTGCTCATCAGAGCATAACCTTTTCAGCTATTTTGGTAGATGGTCACCTCAGCAACATTCCTATGAAGTTTGAATAAAATTGGCCCAATGGTACAGGAGGAGTTGTCGTTTAAAGATTTTATTCTATTTTTAGCTCTGGGGGCCATCTCGTTTGTCAGAACAGAACGATTTTAGCTATTTTGGTAGGGAGTCACCTTGGCAACATTCCTGTGAAGATTGAACCAAATTGGCCCAAGGGTTGAGGAGGAGTTAGCGCTTGAAGCAAATTTACGATGTTTTTCTTTTTTTAGCTATGGCGGCCATTTTGCTCATCTGAGCAATACCCTTTTAGCTATTTTAGTAGAGGGTCACCTAAGCAACATTCCTATATTCCTGTGAAGATTGAATCAAATTAGAGCAAGGGTTGAGGAGGAGTTTGCGTTCGTAGCAAATTTACGATATTTTTCTATTGTTAGCTATGGCGGCCATTTTGCTTATCAGAGCAATACCGTTTTAGCTGTTTTAGTAGAGGGTCACCTAAGCAACACTCGTATTAAGTTTTAATTAATTTGGCCCAAGGGTACAGGAGGAGTTGTTGTTTAAAGAATTTTCTATTTTTAGCTCTGGTGGCCATTTTGTTCACCGGAAGGGAACCGTTTTAGCTATTTTGGTAGAGGGTCACCTAAGCAACATTCCTATAAAGTTTGAAAGAAATTGGCATAAAGGTACAGGAGAAAGTGTTGTTAAAAGATTTTTCTATTTTTAGCCCTGGCAGCCATCTTTTTCAGCGGAGCAGAACGATTTCAGCTATTTTTGTAGAGGGTCACCTAAGCAATATTCCCATGAAGTTTTATTGAAATTGGCTCAAGGGTTAAGGAGGAGTTAGCATTTACAGCAAATTGTTGATGCCACAAGACAAACGACAGACATTGACCGGTCACAATAGCTCAGCATGAGCACTTCGTGCTCAGGTGAGCTAACAACATACTGTTGGAATGGTGATAAATAAATCTGGCAAATATGCCAAACTTTTGCTGAATGAGCAGCTATTTTTAATGCAAAAGCTACTCACAATTTCAAGCAAAAATACTACAGCATTCCAAATTGAACTTGATAGAATAGTTAACAATTTGACCAATGACGAGCTTTGAAAAACTAGGCCACTGTGTTTAAAGAAATAAATGTAATAAAATTGAAAGATCATCGAGAACAGCATGAAGATTTCATTCAAGTGTGGCATTCGATAATTCAAGTGTTACATTCAAAGTTGTTGTCAACAATAAATACCTTTCTGTATCAGTTGTTATTCTAGCAAATACAAGTGCAGAGTTTTATTCCATCACTGCATACTTGAGATTAATCAGATATGCACCGTTACAATATAAGTGAGTGAGTGTTAGAGTTTTACATCTCACCAACAGCTAAGGTCATACGGAGACGGGATCTCGGTTTAAAGACTCATCCGAAAGTCTGGAGACCCCTGGGGCCAGTTGTTCAAAACTAACGACGTCGTTAGTTAACGTATCGTTAAAACTTTGATCATTAAATATGGCAACTATGCTGAAATTTTTGCTGAAAAAATGTGAGCAGCTTTTGCTGACGCAAAAGCTGCTCACATCTTTCCAGCAAAAATACCAAAATTTACGATATTGTACTTGCTAGAAGAGTTAACAATATGACCACTAACGAACTCGTTAAGCTAACGATACTTTGAACAACTGGCCCCAGGTTTACAAGGGGAGTAGCGTAACCACTACACCATGGAGGCTTCTACCATTACAATATGAGCTAAGTCAAGAGAAAACCTATTTTATGTCATCTGCTAACAGTAGAATACCTCTGGGGCGAGTTGTTCAAAGCATCGTTAGCTTAACGAGCTCGTTAGTGGTCAAATTGTTAACTGTCCTAGCAAGTACAATATCCAAAATTTTGTTATTTTTGCCGAAAAAATGTGAGCAGCTTTTGCGGATGCAAAAGCTGCTCACATTTTTTCAGCAAAAATATTAGCATATTTGCCATATTTAATGATCAAAGTTTTAACGATACGTTAACTAACGACGTCGTTAGTTTTGAACAACTGGCCCCTGGTTTCTATTTCTAAAATTTCAAAGCTCTCGCCAGTCTGTGTAGCTGAACCGCTTGCTTTGTGTCCTACCTGGAGAAAAACTCCAAAGAAATGTTTTCACGCAATGGGCCTTACATTATGCCTGAAAGCATAAACTATTTTCCTTCCTATACTTCTCATAGACCAAGGGCTTGCTGATACATGCATACTGATTTTAATACCCTGTATCTATATCGATTAAAATAATCAAAATCACACTTTTTTGCTTGGATGCAAAATAAAGAAACATCTTACTTTTTGGTTGGTTGGTTGGTTTATTTGAGGTTTAACGTCCCTGTCAACACTATATAGGTCATTTTGGAGACGTTGCTTCCAATTTTGTGGAACTTTTACCCGACACTGAGATGAAATGACATCTCAAGTCCTGTCACCCAATGCAACCAAAAGGTTTTATCAGCATGGACGGTTTGATTTGCACCGCTTTGCCTGGGAAGGCTTAGATCCTCTAAGTGGTTTACCAGTACTCGTGTGCGGTCGGTTTCAGCTCCGCGTGGAAGCATCATGCAGCCCATTTATTTCTTCAAGCCCCGATGGGCGGGGCAGCTAACTTTTTGGTTTTCTTGAGTTTAGTGTTAATGATAAGTCAACACTTCAAAGGGCATATTTAGCCAGCCAGGCTGGCTTAGTCCTTCTAAGTGGTTAACGCATAAAATACAACTCTGCCAGCAACCTACAACTGTCTTTAAATCAGTGGATGGGCGAGTAGTACATGATCAATCTCCAGGGAAGAATCCTGCTATCCCTGGTGAGCAACACCCATCACAGGCACATCTGACACACGTAGCCATCTTAAATACAAATCCATTGAATTAAATACTTAAAGCCCATAAAAAAAATAGACAAAAGTGCCCAGTGGGGCACGTATACCCCCGGCCAGTGCCATCACCTCAGCTGAAACAAGAACTACAAAGGGAAATAACTCTTAAAGGTCTGACCCCTTGGCCCTTATTTTCTTTCCCACAATACAAGTAGTCATACTGATCATGTGTGCAAAATTTCAAGTTTCTATGTGAAGCAGTTCCTGAGATATCTTTGACACAAAATAATCATTGCATACTTCGTATGCCGGGGGTATTACAAGTAAATACATGTTATGTGTGAGTGAGTTTTAGTTTTACGTCCCACCAACAGCTAAGGTCATACGGAGACGGGACCTCGGTTTAAAGACTCATCCGAAAGTCTGGAGAAGCCCGGGATCGATCCTGCGATCCCTGGTTTACAAGGCGAGTAGCGTAACCACTGCACCACGGAGGCTTCTACATGATATGTGTACTACTTCATACAAACTACTTTGATTTGAAAGGCAACAAATCAATTTGTCTGCTATCTTACCTTATCATGTATGTATAGCAGCATAGACAGCAATTCCATTACCTGAGCAAGATCATGAGAAAATTTGCAAACAAAGGTGAAGCTCAGCCTGCACATCTGCACAGTCTGATCAATACCTTAGTAGTCATTGCTTGGATTGTATAATACCTCTAGTTCTTATATTTAAAATTTCAAAGCTCTTGCTAGTCTGTATAGCTTAACAGACCAGTTTGTGCCTTACCTGGAACTAGTTGTTCAAAGCATCATTAGTTTAACGAGCTCATTAGTGGCCATACTGTTAACTGTTCTAGCAAGTACAATATCTTCTACTATAGTGTTGTTTTTGCTGAAAAAAAATGAGCAGCTTTTGCATTTGCAAAAGCTGCTCACATTTTTCCAGCAAAAATACTAGTATATTTGCCATATTAAATGATCAAAGTTTTAACAACGTCATTAGTTTGGAACAACTGGCCCCTGGTCGCAAACCTGTTTCTCATGACAGGCTTCACATGGTGTCAGAAGTACAAATTCAAGGTTATTATGATCAACTTACTTGATCCAAGCTTCTTCGTCATCAATATCTCTCAGGAACTGGTGCATTGTGTTAGCCTCATTTAATCTGGTCTTACGAATAATTGCCAACTCCTTTATCCTGTAAAAAATGAAATACCAAAGTAAATGGCAAACAAAAACAAATCAAACTCTTCACAAAACTAAAAATTCTAGAGTTTGATACTAGTAATACTTGACCCTTGACCAGCTAAATATTTGAATATGCCACACCCACCACTGATTATCAACCAATCATATTTCTTGATGCAAATCATTGCAACAAATTCATAAACTGAATGACAAACAATGAAGATCCTTATCAGATGGCTTCTTCATCTGGATCTGCATTGTTTGAAAGATCAGACATATCCAGGCTCAGCAGGACAAGGGTCACATTTTAAATTTTCAATACCTTATATGAAATACTAACAAGAGGGCCCAGAGGGCCCTGAATCGCTCACCTGAGAATCAGTGTCTCTTGTACATTCTTGGCCCAAGGGCTATCCTAGGTGAAACTTCATACCAAATATCAAAGAGCTGAGCCTTGTGGTTTCAGAGATGAAGATTTTTAAATATTTTCCCTATATAATTTGTTCTATAAAAGGGTTATCCTTTGGAAGCAAGGAATACACCACAGAAGTGAAACATATGGAGTGTACATGTTTTCTGGGCCAGACTAGCTAGTTTCGGCCAATTAGGCCTCATAAGTGACCCTCAGATATTTTCAAAATTCCACAATGGAATCAATGATCCCAAAGGACAAGAAAATATAATCTTCACTATGGTGTAGGGCAGGGAGACGTTTTACCGCCGCCACACATTCCCACACACCAGCTGTAGTGAAGTTAAATATGTTCTATAAAAGGGTTATACTTTGGAAGCAAGGAATACACCACAGAAGTGAAACATATGGAGTGTACATGTTTTCTGGGCCAGACTAGCTAGTTGAGGCCAATTAGGCCAAAGGCCCCCGGGGATGGGGGCATTTTTGGCCCAAGGGCTATAATTTGAACAATCTTGGTAGAGGTTCATTAGATGAAGCTTCACACCAAATATCAAAGATCTGAGCCTTGCTGTTTCAGAGAAGAAGATTTTTAAAGATTTTCCCTGTATAAGCCTATGTGAAACCAAAGGCCCCCAAGGCGGGGGCATTTTTGGCCCCAAGGCTATAATTTGAACAATCTTGGTAGACGTCCACTAGATGAAGCTTCACACCAAATATCACAGATCTGAGCCTTAGGGTTTCAGAGAATAAGATTTTTAAAGATTTTCCCTGTATAAGGCAATGTAAAACCAAAGGCCACCGGGGCGGGGGCAATTTTTGGCCCTAGGGCTATAATTTGAACAATCTTGGTAGAGGTCCACTAGGTGAAGGTGAATACCTGGGCCTTGCGGTTTCAGAGAAGATTTTAAAGATTTTCCCTATATAAGCCTATGTAAAACCAAAGGCCTCCGGGGCGGGGGCATTTTTAGCCCGAGGGCTATAATTTGAACAATCTTGGTAGACGTCCACTAGATGAAGCTTCACACCAAATATCACAGATCTGAGCCTTTGGGTTTCAGAGAAGAAGATTTTTAAAGATTTTCCCTGTAAAAGGCAATGTAAAACCAAAGGCCCCCGGGGCGGGGGCAATTTTTGGCCCTAGGGCTATAATTTGAACAATCTTGGTAGAGGTCCACTAGATGAAGCTTCATATCAAACAGCAAAGACCTGGGCCTTGCGGTTTCAGAGAAGAAGATTTTTAAAGATTTTCCCTGTAAAAGCCTATGTAAAACCAAAGGCCCCCGGGGCGGGGGCATTTTTGGCCCTAGGGCTAAAATTTGAACAATCTTCGTAGAGGTCCACTAGGTGAAGCTTCATACCAAATATCAAAGACCTTGGTCTTGTGGTTTCAGGGAAGAAGATTTTTAAAGATTTTCCCTATATAAGCCTATGTAAACCCAAAGGCCCCCGGGGCGGGGGCATTTCTGGCCCAAGGGCCATAATTTGAACAATTTTGGTACAGGTCCACTAGATAAAGCTTCATACCAAATATCGAAGACCTGGGCCTTGTGGTTTCAGAGAAGAAGATTTTTAAAGATTTTCCCTATATAAGCCTATGTAAACCCAAAGGCCCCTGGGGTGGCGGTATTTCTTGCCCAAGCGCCATAATTTGAACAATCTTGGTAGAGGTCCACTAGATGAAGCTACATACCAAATATCGAAGACCTGGGCCTTTCGGTTTCAGAGAAGAAGATTTTTAAAGATTTTCCCTGTAAAAGCCTATGTAAAACCAAATGCCCCCGGGGCGGGGGCATTTTTGGCCCTAGGGCTATAATTTGAAAAATCTTGGTAGAGGTCCACTAGGTGAAGCTTCACACCAAATATCAAAGACCTGGGTCTTGTGGTTTCAGAGAAGAAGATTTTTAAAGATTTTCCCTATATAAGCCTATGTAAACCCAAAGGCCCCTGGGGCGGGGGCATTTCTGGCCCAAGGGCCATAATTTGAACAATCTTGGTACAGGTCCACTAGATGAAGCTTCAAAGCAAATATCGAAGACCTGGGCCTTTCGGTTTCAGAGAAGAAGATTTTTAAAGTTTTCATTTTAAAAATCTATTTTTAGCTCCTGTGACCTAGATGTGCAATGGACCGGAACCATTTGAACAACTTTGAAAGGGGACCACCTAAGGATCATTCCTGTGAAGTTTGGTTAGAATCTGATCAGTGGTTTAGGAGGAGATGTCATTTGAAGAAAAAGTTTACGCACGCACACACGACTGACAAAAAGTGATCCCAAAAGCTCACCTTGTTAATAAGTGACAGGTGAGCTAATAATGAGAAAATATGTGGGTTGAAATCAATTCTTGAATCCTGGTATCAGCAGGAGAGAAGCAGCTACTCTGGTCCTGCAGCTCTTGGACAAACCTTGGAACTTAGGCTACTCAATCTAAAGGGGAATGGGAACACCTTCAGGGGAGGCAACTCCTGCAAAATTATTTTTGTCTCCCATGTCAAATGGGGATCAACTCTTAAAGGAAAGAATTTGCTCCTGAGGAGCAAATTCTTTCCTTTAAGAGAAGACCCCTTTTTCAGTGGGACAGGGCTTATAGAAAAGTGTATAGGAAGTCTCGGAAGTTGTCACCCCTTGAAAAATGGTGGAAAAATCTGCCAGGTGTTCCCATTCCTCTCAAGTAATTTTGTGGGATCTTTGAAGATCAAAAGTTAATTTATCTCGCTTACATTTCTTATGTGGCTCACAAACATTTCTTATGTGGTTAACAAACATTTCCAGTCTTTTATCTGCTTTATACTTACTTATCATATCTTTCATTAATGGTCCTCTTACGAACTTCAATGCTCTCTGCATCCCATACACCACTCTCAATGAACTGATCAGCCTGGGAGTTCAAGTCTTTGATACGATCCTGGCAGAAGAATTATACAAAATCATGTTTTGGAATCATGCTTAGGACAATATTGTGAAGTCTTATGCAAATACAGAGAACCTTCGCTATTTTGTTTGTTTGTTCAATTTGAGGTTTAACATCCCCGTCAACACTGTATAGGTCATTTTGGAGACGTTGCTTCCAGTTTTGTGGGACTTTTACCCAACGTTGAAATGAAATGACATCTCAAGCCCTGCCGCCCAATGAAATCAATATATGCATGGACGGTCCGACTCGCACCACTTTTCCTAGGCAGGCTCAGAACCTCTAAGAAGTTTACCAGTATTCATGTGCGGTCGGTTTCAGCTCTGCATTGAAGCATCATGCAGCCCAATCTCTTTCTCCAAACCCGATGGGCGTGGACTGGGAACCTTAGCTATAATGACAGTATTTGTTCTCCAATACTTTACAGTTGCCGCTATATACAGCCTGAATAAGGAGTATAATTTGTAACAAAAGGCCTTTTCCCTTCAATTACGCCAACAAACAAATGTTATGGACATTTTTTAGAGTCGCCTCGTGATGTGATTCTAACAAATATCCACAATATTTGTTTTTTGGAGTAACAAATTCAATATTCTTGAATATCTCCATTAACCCTCCCATCTTGAGATAAGGATTTGTGCTATTGAAAATGTTGTAACTAATTTTGTTGTTATATCAAATGTTGGTGTAGAGGACCCTCGTTATAACGACAGTATTTGTTCCCTACTGTTGTGCCGTAATAAAGAATTTGCCGTTATAAAGAATCCCAGTTCGGAGTATGATAGGTGATAAAAGGCCTTTTCTCCATTATTACACCAAGAAACAAATGTTATAGACATGTGTTAGAATCGTCTCAGTGTGGCATTTCTAACAAATATCTATAACATTTGTTTCTTTGGAGTATTAGATTACAAGACCCTTTCTTGTATGGACTCGATTTGTGCATTCCCAACCCAAGGAAAGCCCACGCCACTCGGAACCGAGGCTAAGCCTTTAGCTAAGTAGTCTTTCCATTCAAATTGTCGTTATAACGAGGTTTGCCGTTATAACGAATGTTGGGTTGAAGAGGGTTGCCTGTATATAAAGCGGGTTATTTGTATCCTGCAAATTCAAAGAAAACCTCAGACAACATAATCCATTTTGTAGTTTGATAGTTATAGGACAGATATGGTACGAGTAAAATTCATGAAACATACTGTTAGTTATCAGAAGAAACAAAAGATTGTTTACTGAATCAGATGACAAATGCATGTTGTCATTCATGAAAATATCACTTTCAGACCTTGATAAATATATCTGAATCTGCAATAAAATGCCATTGCAAAATAGTGTCAGAATGAAAGTATTGATGAGATAGCTTGTTATGAGTTGTCTTTTACACATGTATATCTACTCACATGCTTTGCTAAAACTGACAATTTCAACTGTGTAATAAACTTACCTCGTGGGCAGCTACATCGGCCTCCAGAAGTTGGTGCTTCTTTAACAGGTTCTGGACAGATGACAGATCTTTGCCATATTCCTCAGAGCCAAGCATCTGTTCTACCTATAAATGAGACATGCTTGGTTGAATAACTGTTTCCTATTTAAACAATTTAACTAGTACTGCTGTCTTCATTTCTTACTCTACATGACCTGATGCTCTGATGATTCCATTAAATACACATATCTCACATTGCAAGCCAAGACAAGGCACTTGTATTACGTCTTTTTTTATTGTTGTTGTTGTTGGGGTTTAACAGCCCAGTCAACACTATTAAGGCCATGCCAAGCTATCAAAACTAACTAACCACACTTTTTCTAGGCTTATACATAAGCAGTTGACCAGTGTACATTCTTACAGCACAACTACCAACTGCCCTTCTTGAATCCGTAGATGGGAGAAAAGATTCCCTGATTATATGGGTATTACATGTAAAGACTAACAATGCTTATTCTGCTGAATTCTGCAGTATAGTAGTACTTGTTAAATTTCACCAGATTTATGGCATTTCCTCTATGGAATTTCTCGTGGTTGTGACAATCACTAGTTGAAGACCAGTATGCAAACGTCATACAAATATGTGACCGTGTCTGTGTACTAGAATATTCTGATTTAACCCTTTCAGTACCAGAAACCCTAATATAAGTACCATAGCAAACAGTGCAGGCCCAGATCAAACGCCGCAGAACATGGTGTCTGATCAGGGCCTTCACTGTTGCAAAAAGTTCAGCCATTTTCCTAATAAATTTTGAAGAAAACACAACCTGATAGCCCGAAATTTTCAAATGGACTCCTGCTAGGTAAGAGGAGGAAGATTCCATTTGGTACAAAAAAAGGTTAAAAAACAAGGTTTTCCCATTTGGCATACCTCTCCAAGCCAGAATTCAACATCCTTGACACCAGCATTGTAAGTCTGTTGACGACTGGCTTCCTTCAGCTTCTCACTCTTCTCAGCTGATTTAGCAACTAGAGTCTCCCACTGTGAGGCCAAGCTTTCTAGTCGAGCCTGAACTGCTGGTTCTGATCCTGCACACTGACGCTGATCAATCAGCGCTGTCGATAGAAAAGAAGAATGTAAAACACCAATGATACACCACCTCTTTATAATACTATAGTTGGGGCCACAAGCAGAAACCATGTTAAACAACCAAACAAAACAAAAATGTATGGATTTTATAGATGGTCATTTTTCAATGTAAGTTGTACATTTTTGAGATCCATCTTCAAACTGTGTTATAACTAAAACTTGTCAAATGAGATGGTGGTGTAGTATAAACACAAATGAACGAGGCAACCCATAACAAAAAGGGTTTCATCATTCTCAGAATCATGTTCTGCTAACGCATGTGTCAAGACATACTGACTTTTTACATGAAACAAACAACCGCAAAAATCCCAAAAATTCGGACATCTTGAGGACTTGCTGTAGTTCTAAAATTTTAAGAAATTGGTTTCATGATCCAGCAAGGAGTCTAAAAAGGTGCAGATGGAATGGCAAACAGTGTGGAAACTGATCAGATTGCTCCTTCAAGTCTGATCTGGGTCTGCACTGTTTGCTTAGGCCTATCTGTCCCAAATACTTCGGATCATTATGGTATCTCAAGGACTCTTCTAAATGTAAGCAAGCAGCAAATGCTCGGACGATATTGTGCACTAGAGCCTTTGCTGGTTATATATATGTATATAATAGAAGCCATTTTCTCATAAGAGCTGTCAAGAGTAGATACTGAACCCTTTCACCCCTGAGTCTCTGAGGTGGACTCTTCCATCTCTGAAATTTGGACAAATCCATTCTTGTAAAATTTGGAGTTTTGTCTTGGACAGAACGGCAAACAATGTAGAGCTTACACTGAGCCATCAAATCTGAATCTAAACTGTTTGCACAGGAACCTGTACTGGATTACTGGGTTGAAAGGGTTATTAAACCTATGTACATGTACCTTGCTTTTTGAAGATGATATAAACAGAAACAAAAATTTTAGAAGGTTGTTTGCAATAGTAGTCAGTAGCAACCGAGTTGTTTTCTTCTATGTAACCAGATGATTTCATTCAAACTTGTCTCTTATGAAGCTGCTAAAAGGATTCTGTAGAATGTCTTTTTTTTTCTTTTGTGTGTGTGTTTTTTTTTTTTTTTTTTTTTCTAGAGACATTTCATTTGGATTGTTTCCTTTGAAGAATAAAAAACTGAGATTTCAAGTCCCGTTTGCAAAGAAAAACCAGAGAAAACTTTAATATTTTTTTTTTTCTTTGCTGGGGAGATAACCCCAAGAGTAATGTTGTTGGCCATTATTTACTTACATCCACCTAATGTTCATGTTTATACAAAGTTTCAGCTTTCTAGCTTTCTTAGTACCTGAGAAAACTGTATCGAAAATATTTTTCATGGTTTGATGGTTAGAAAAGTGAAATGATTTTTTTACTTGCAGAAAATATCCTATCAGGGGAGATAACTCCAAGAGTTATGGGCCTTTGGCCATTATTTTGGTAAGGGCCATACATCCACCCACTTTTCATGTTCATACAAAGTTTCAGTATTCTAGCTTTCTTAGTTCCTGAGAAAACTGTCACCAAACCTTTTCATTTATTAAAAAAAACTATACTATCAGGGGAGATAACTCCAAAAGTAATGGGCCCTCGGCCATTATTTTGGTTAGCTCCCTATATCCACCCATTGTCCACATTTATGCAAAGTTTGAGGTTTCTAGCTTCTTTAGTTCCTGAGAAAACTGTGACCAAACATTTTCATTTAAAAAAAACCTATATTTTCATTTATTTAAAAAACCTATCAGGAGAGATAACTCCAACAGTTATGGGCCCTTGGCCATTATTTTGGTAAGCTCCCTATATCCACCCATTGTCCACATTTATGCAAAGTTTGAGCTTTCTAGCTTCTTTCGTTCCTGAGAAAACTGTGACCAAACATTTTCATTTAAAAAAACCTATCAGGGGAGATAACTCCAAGAGTTATGGGCCCTTGGTCATAATTTCGGTAAGGTCCGTGGAGGCACCCATTGTCCACGTGTATACAAAGTTTTAGTTTTCTAGCTCTCTTAGTTTCGGGGAAAACTGTGACGAAAAAATAACGGAATAACGGAATTACGGAATTACAGAATTACAGAATTACTGAATTACAGAATTACGGAATGACAGGGCAAATCCAATATAGCCCCACTTTTCAAGCGGGGCTATAAATATATATTTTATAAGTCCTGCTGATGTATATTAACCTTTAATCTACAGCCTTTTCAGGGCTTAATGCAAACTTTCTATAATCAGGGAGAGACATTCTGGATGTCAAGCCTTGTTTTTTTTAGGTAACAAAAAGTAAGAAATATGAAATACCAACTGATCAAGTAACCTACACCATGCCGAACATGCTGAATAAATTAAATTAGCCACACCCACGGCTGACTACCAACCGATCAAATTACTTGATATAAGATATAATGTATTTGGTCAATTCACAAACTTCATGACAAACAGTGTAGATCCTGATCAGATGCTTCTTCTGATATGGAACTACACTGTTTGCAAAGGTAGGGTTTATCATGCTAAGCAGGACCAGAATTATGTAGAAATTCAAGATACCTTGTCCAGTTCCCAGTAAAGCTTGCAATCTGTCAGCATTAGCTGCCAGTTCTGCTTCAAATCCTTGATGTTTCTGGTGCTTGTTCTGGATGTTAGCAGGATCTTTGTACGACTCGTCACTTGCAATCTGCAGTTTCTCTTGCAGCCAGTTCTCCATCTCATCAGCATCTCGGGAGAACTGCTGTAGTGTCTGCGCCTCGCCCAGTTTGGAGCGGTTGTCAATCAGGGCATCCTTCAGTTTTGACCACCTGCAAGAAAATTTTTTTTCTTCTGTAGTTATGTAAAAAGATAAAGAATTCTGCCAAAGGCTATGTTGTTCCTGTAGTAAACTTGGCCATTTGGGTGAAAGCTAGAGTTGGCACAAATGTTGACAGATTGACAAATGGATGGAAAATCGGATGCCAAAATTGCACTATGCTAGCCATGCTATTAGCAGGCGCGACAAAAAAGGTCTTTTAACGTATGCCCAGCAAAGCCTATGTATCTGCTCAGTCTGATCAGAATTGCTGCACAAGATTTAACCCTTTTTGTACCAAATGGAATCTTCCTCCTTATGTAGGTGTCCATTTCAAAATTGAGGGGTGTCAGGTTGTGTTTTCTTCAAAATCTATTTGGAAACTGGCAGAACGTTTTGCAAAAGTATATGTCCTGATCAGACGCTGCGTTCTGTGGCATCTGATCTGGGCCTGCACTGTTTACCAACTACCCGTTTTGGGGTTTCTGGTACAAAATGGGTTAAATGTCAAACTTTTCTCCATCAAGACAAGGGAGACTTTATTCTGCCTGACTGGGTAAGCAAGCCAATTTATGTCTGGACTGAGTGCATATGTTCAAAGACCGCTTTTTACTTGACATGGCAGATATGGTATATGCCAAGCATGGGAATTCATTGTACACTAACAGTTATGCTGATATGAGTGCTGACATAGTATAACTCTTTGTGAGTTTCATAAATATCCGAAACTTTAAATCATAGTTCAACTTGGATAAAGGAATGTAAATAGAGATACCTTATTTACCCTAAGTATTCAGACACCTCAACTCCTTACCATACTTGTTCTAATATTTGAGCGACTAAAATCTACTACCCGATGTTGGGCTTTAAAAATAGCTGGATGAGTGGCAAACAGTGTAGACCCAGATGAGATGCCACATTCTGCGGCATCTCATCTGGGTCTACACTGTTTGCTCAGGCCTGTCTGTCCGAATAAATATTGCAAATATGATATGCAGGCACTATTATTGGAAGAAAACGGAGTAATAATTGATGTACCGGTCAAGAACCTGGTCCCTCTTGTCAGTGATGGCAGGACTGTCGTAATGTTCTCCGTTGACCAGCTGATCAGCAAATACTCGTAAGGCCTGGATTTTCTCCTCCTGCAATGGATTAAACATTAACCCTTAAACGTCCAAAATAAAAATGCATGTGTTTATGTCTGCTGCATCTTCTTGCAAACTCACAAAGCAGGTGACAGTCGTTGTGACTGGCATCTTAAGGATTAACATTTGTATTCCAAATACGTTAATGCACATCATTTTTGCCAGACTAATTATTTGAATTGAAAACTCATTTTTAGAGGTTCATGATAAGATGAAGCCAATGGACCATGCTAAAATTCCATACTCCAAACCCACTCTGTACTGAATGGAATCTTCCACCTTATAAATAGGAGAATTCCATTCCAAAATTTTGGGGTACCCGGTAGAGTTGATTTTAGAAATAGACTTAACAAAATCTGTCATGGAACAGCATAGCTCACCTGGCAAGGTGTCTTTAAGGCCATGGGCATAGTTAGGTGTATTGCCCAATAAACCTTTGGACCTATATCTGTCATCATACAAACTGTGAACCAACTCCATCATAGTTCGGAAAATATGGGCTCTAAAATTTCTAAGTCTGTGACCTTGACTATGGGCGGGGAATTTCTGAGTAAACTCTTGGACCTGCATCTTGTCATACTAAATATGAACCAAATCCATCATATTGTTTGGAAAATATGAAATCTAAAGAACTTTAACATTAAAAATTTCTAAGTCCATGACCTTACCTTGAGATCATGGGTATAGCTGAATGAAACTTTGGACCTATACCTATCATCATGTCAAATTGAATCAAATCCATCAAACAGTTTAGAAAACATTGGCTTTTAAACACTTCTTTTGGAATCCAGAGAATTTAGACAAAGGAAAAAAGATTTTAAACTTTGAGCATCATACCTGGCTGCTGATTGCTCTGTCGAAGTCTTCATGTTTCTTGATAAGTGTCTCAACATTGTCCCCATCAACCTGGTCGCCAGACAGGAAGGCCTCTCGGGAAGCCATCCAGAACTCTGCCTGTTCACAGTCACGGTAGAATAACTGAAGCTCCAGACATTGGTCTAGCTTCATCCGGCGAGCAATCCAAGCTCTGAAATACAAATTAATACAAACTTAGATAAGGAGACAATAAAGCAGAATTTCTTCTTCCACTGAGTTTGTAATTCTTTCTTTTCTACAATCAGTCTTCAAATATTTATGGTTCCTGTTTTCATTTGTCATTCAACTCAATACATTTTATGATACCAACCTTGAAGGTTTTGGTTTGGTTTGCAGTTAAGGGGAAATGGGAACACCTGGCAGATTTTTCCGCCATTTTTTAAAGGGAGAAAACTTTAAGGGACTTCCTTTTCCTTTTTCTATAAGCCCTGTCTCACTGAAAAAGGGGTCTACTCTTAAAGGAAAGAATTTGCTCCTCAGGAGCAAATTCTTTCCTTTAAGAGTTGACCCCTGTTGACATGAGAGACAAAAATACTTTTGCAGGAATTGCCTCCCCTGAAGGTGTATCCATTCCCCTTAAACGGTCCAGTCAACACAATCATGGTTCAGTTTACCTAACCACAGGCTTATGCAGAACCAGCACCGGGCACATTCTGGTAACTGCTCTTCTTGAATCAGTGTAAGTGATAGAATGGATGTAGAAAGTATTTCATTATAAGTTTGAATGTAGGCCCCTGCCCAATGGGCTTGAAGAAATATATGGGCTGCATGATGCTTCCACGCAGAGCTGAATCCGGCCCGCACACTAGTACTGGTAAAACGCTTAGAGGATCTAAGCCTGTCCAGGAACCGTGGTGCGAGGCGGACCGTCCATGCTAATAAATCCTATTGGTTTCATTGGGCGATAGGGCTTGAGATGTCATTTCATCTCAATGTCGGGTAAAAGTCCCACAAAATTGGAAGCAATGTCTCTAAAATGACCTTTACAGTGTTGACGGGGACGTTAAACCTCAACTCAAACAAGTCTGAATGTAAGAATGTTACCAGGCCCGGCAACATTCTGTCGTGGAGATTGATCCTAAAATATTTTCTATGGCAGGACTTCACTAGTCAATTTCAAGAGGCTGTCAGTATAGCTAATTGAAAACTTGATAACTAATGTACAGTTAAGTTCTAGCCATTCTTAAGTCATTATACAGTCAACCCTATTTATACCATCATTCGTTGTAACGGCAAAACTCGTTATAACGACAATTTCAATGGAATGAGTTCTTAGCTAATGGCTTAGCCTCGATTCCGAGAGACATGGGCTTCCCTTGGGTTGGAAATGCCTAAATCGAATCCATATGCATGACAGACTCTTGTAATTTATTACTCCAAGAAAGGAATGTTACAGATATTTGTTAGAATCGCCTAACTTGGTGAGGCCTCACCAAGGGGATTCTAACAAATATCTATAACATTTGTTTCTTGGAGTAATTGGTGAGGAGATTCTAACAAATATCTATAACATTTGTTTCTTGGAGTAATGATGTGGAAAAGACCTTTTATAACTATCATACTCTTAACTGGGATTTTTTATAACGGCAAATTCATTATAACAGCACAATAATAGGGAACAACTAGAACTGTTTTCTAAGAAAACAGATGTCCCCCCACCACACTCATTATTTCAGCCCTGTGACCTTGAAAATTAGGTCAAGGTCACCAAAATCTAATCAGTTCTTAAGATCTGCCCACTGATATAATGTACCTAGTTTGAACCAAATCCATCCACTGGTTCAGGAGATAGGGTGCAGACAAGGCAATTTTCAACAGTCCAAGTCCCGTGGTGACCTTGAAAATTAGGTCAAGGTCACCAACATCTAATCAGTTCTTAAGACCAGCCCACTGATATAATGTACCAAGTTTGATCAAAATTCATCCACTGGTTCAGGAGAAAGAGTGCAGACAAGCCAATTTTTAAAAGTCTAACTCCTGTTGTGACCTTGAAAATTAGGTCAAGGTCACCAAAAGCTAATCAGTTCTTAAGACCATCCCACTGATATAATGTATCAAGTATGAACCAAATCCTTCCATTGGTTCAGGAGTTAGAGTGCAGACAAGCTTTTTTGGTCTAAAATTTGACAATGGTTTCAGCCCTGTGACCTTGAAAATTAGGTCAAGGTCACCAAAATCTAATCAGTACTTTTCCCCCTCCCAATGGTGTATCTGTGTAAGTTTAATCAAAATCCATCCATCCATTCAGGAGATAGAGTGCAGACAAGAGGCAACGCCAACGCTGACGCCGACAGGATCCGCACCAAAACCAATATGTCCCCCTCCCTTTCGGGTGGGGGGACATAAAAAACCAATATGTCCCCCTCCCTTTCGGGTGGGGGGACATAAATACTGGCGTTATTGCGGGAGGTCCTCTGTATTTAATATGCATCGTAAGGAACATTCATTGAACACATGAGCTGATAGAATTTCTAGCATACCTGTAAGTGATGAGAATTCCATGAAAGGCTGCCTAAATATAATATGTATAACTGAATTCTGAAGCTTATGCTATTCAATTTTTTTTTTTTTTTTTTTTTTTTACAAAAAAAATGGTTTGTAGACCAAACACAAATTTTTGTTCACAGACAATGGTATTTCAGACAAACGTTTCATACACAATAACAAATTTTGTTTTATGATAAAGGCAATGTTACATGTTTATTAGCAAAAGAGCAATAGTGACAAACGGGAGAAAAGGTTTTTAATTTTATGCCCAACTTACTGTTCAAGGTCTTCTCGAGCCTTGGCGAGATCGTCCAGTCTATCTCGTACATCTTCACTAGCATAGTGCTGGTTCTGCAGCAGCTGCTGTCCAAAAACTTCGAAAGCCTGGAACGTTCCTGCACGAGCATCAATCTCGGTGCGATGTTCCTGTAAATAGCAAGCAATTGTAAGGATAAGATAGATGTCTCTCTTGTATAGTATTTTATTCTGTTTTATTGCATCAAGAAATGCTCTTGGCTGTGAGAATCATGATGCTCTGCTATATACTTGTGCTAAAGTAGTCATGAAATAAAAGCTACTGAGAGAGTAAACTATGTTAACCCTTGACCTGCTGAATATTTATAAATGCCACACCCACTATGGATTATCAACCAATCAGATTACTTGATGCAAATTATTGCAACAAATTCATGAGCTGAATGACAAACAATGAAGATCCTGATCAGATGGCTTCTTCAGAAGCCATCTGATCTGGATCTTTATTGTTTGAATGATTAGACATATCCGGGCTCAGCAGGTCAAGGGTCAAAGATTAGACATCTCCGGGCTCAGCAGGACAAGGGTTAAGGTAACGGGTACAGTGAAATTCTGCTCAATTAAGATTTTTTCTTCTTTTTAGCCTGAACATTGCTATTTTAAAAGTTGGATTTCTGAAAAACCTGTCGAGGTAAGAAAAATTGTTCCTTTCTTTCTCGTTACTCCAAGAAAGAAAAGTTGTGGACACATTTGTTAGAATCTTCACAACAGAGGCGATACAATGAAAATCAATGTCATTTGTTTCTAGGAGTATTAAATACAATATGATTGAATATCTCCATTAATCTGTATCATCTTTAGCTAAGGATTCATTCAACTCAAATTGTCCTGAAAATTAGTTTTGTCGTTACCGTATTTACCCTCTGTATTCGGACAGACAAGCCTAAGCAAACAGTGTAGACCCAGATGAGATGCCGCATTCTACGGCATCTCATCAGGGTCTACACTGTTTGCCACTCATCCAGCTATTTTTAGACACAACATCCCGTAAAAATTTGTACTAGTTCAAATTTTAGAACAAATATCGTAAGGAGTTAAGGTGTCCGAATATTTAGGGTAAATACGGTATATCAAATGTCATTATAAACAGGGTTCACAGTAAAGATGACCCACAATAGTTATACATAGTTATACTGTTAAAACTAGATGTAAGGATTTTTGTTCATGATGAAGCTATTATTCTTGAGGTCATCTCCACACAGTCACTCTCATCTAATTTGACACTGTTTAACTTTTTTCCTCAAACCTGATGAATGAATGTATAATCAGGAAAAGTTGAATTTGACACCAAAGTTAAATTTAATGCTCAAATTCAACATGTGTCAAATTCAACATTTGTAGACAATTATTAAACAGTGTGTTTGACAGTGTTGATTGTGTCAAATTCAACAAAGACTGATTACGTAGCCACTCCATAAGAATTTCCGCTACAGCTGATAATTCAAATGCACAAGTTGATGTAAATGTACGAGGGCTGGATGATATGTTGTGAGCCTTGTATTGAAGTAGATTTGCAGGGATGTTCTTTTTAAGTCCTACTATTCTCTGACTATATTAGGCCGTGTACCCAAGGACTGGTCTCATTTGGTCAGTTTATATCAACAAGGTAGCACTCAAAAGTAAACAAGACAAGTGGACAAAATCAGTGAAAAAGCAGTGATCCCATATTTGCTTAAAAAAGGTTTAATACCTGAGGATATTAATAATGATACGGTAGCAACACTAGGGAAAGATGCCCCTTCATATGCTACAGTGAAAAGATGGGTGGTGGAATTCAAGTGTGGCAGACAGAGCCTTGAGGATCACCCCTGTCCTGGAAGGCCTGTCAATGTTGCAACCCCAGAAATGGTCAATAATGTCCATGATATTGTTATGACCAACAGACGAGTCACGGAAAGATATATAGCCAGAAGAGCTGGCATTTTATAGGAAAGAGTTCATTCCATTCTGACAAGATTTTGCAATGAAAAAGCTTTCGGCCCAATGGGTACCAAAGACTTCTGACAGTTGATCAGAAGCACACCAGGCCCACATTTGAGGAAGATCCTGCCAATTTTCTTCAGAGATCTGTCACTGTGGATGAAACAAAGGTCCATCAGAGGCCAAACAACAAGCACCCTGGCTCATTCCTGCCAAAGAAGGCAAAGACTGTTCCATCAGCTGGGAAGGTTATGGCCTCAGATTTCTGGGATGCAGATGGTATTCTGCAGAAAGATTATCTCCAAAAGGGATAAACAATCAATGGCACATACTATGCTTCACTTCTGACACAGGGACGGGAAAATATTACACTTAAGCACCGCAGAAGCTCACCAAAGGTGTGTTGTTCCATTAGGACAATGCTCCTGTTCACAAGTCTGTCATTGCTTTGGCTGCCATTCACAATTGCAGATTTAAATTGATTTGGCATCTGCCTAATTCACCTGATCTCGCTCCATCAGACTTTCATCTATCTCCAAAACTGAAAACGGCTAGTTCAGGCACCTACTTTCATTCCTATGATGACGTCAGATAATTTATATGCAGTGGATGACTTTCTGAACAGCCAAGAAAAAAGAGTTCTATAGAAGTAGCATTAAGGCCCTTAAACACCACTGGCAAAAGTGCATAGATACTGAAGGGGATTATGTTGAAAAATAACAAATATGTACGACAAAATTCAAATCCTTCAATATGGGGCTCACAACATACCAATCAGCCCTCATATTATCATCTATGGACAGCAAAGGCAGTTTTGCTTGAGCTTTTCTTGTTCCTAATATGGGACAAGCAACTTTCCTCATTAGCTGGACTGCATTCTGACATTAACTTGCCCTGTCTAAGGGGCCAGCTGTTCAAAGCATTGTTAGCTTAACGAGCTCTTTAGTGGTCGAATTGTTAATTTCTAGCAAGTACAATATCTAATATAGAGTTATTTTTGCTGAAAAAAATAGAGCAAAAGCTGCTCACATTTTTTCAGCAAAAATTTCTGCATATTTGCCATATTAAATGATCAAAGTTTTAACGATATGTTAACTAACAGTGTCATTAGTTTTGAACAACTGGCCCAGGTATATTTCTGCATTTAAACAGGGAGACAACTTTTGAGAAGAATGTGCTGGCCTCCATATTTATTTGTCTTCCCCGAAGCATATGACATGGATAATTCCAGGAATACAAGAAGTGTCTAAATATGTGAAAATTTACAAGCCATTAGCACCTTCTTGTACCCTCTGACACTGAAACAGATATCAGGTAAAAATTGGGTCATTGAGCATGTGTGCTCATTGTAGCCTCAAATCAGTCTGCACTCAAAACTTAGGCAGAATTCAACCTTCTCTGACTACCAGAAAAAGATTTGCGTTATTGGACATCCATATAATGCATAATGAAGACTGACTGGACTCCACTAATGTGCAAGCTGATCTGAGTCTTTGCTGGGCACACATTCTTGAAGACCCCTTTTTCGCTTGGCTTAACCCATTTTGTACCAAATGAAATCTTCCTCCTTATATACAGCAGGAGTCCATATAAAAATTTAGGGATGTCTGGCTGAATTTTCTTCAAAATCGATTGGAAAAAGGCTGAACTTTTAGCAAAAGGCTGAACTTTTTGCAAACAGTGCAGGACCTGATCAGATGCCACATTCGGCAGAGTCTGATCTGGGCCTGCACTATTTGCCACTGGCCCGTTTTGGGGTTTCCAGTACAAAATGGGTTAATATTTTCTCTATCAGACTTTTTTTAACCCATAAGATGCAAATCACAACAATTTCATCTGCTTTGTCGTCTGACGGTTACTTTAAAAGTCGATGTTGCAAGCAGTGTGGACCCAGATCAGACTGCTCCTCTAAAAGCAGTCTGATCAGGGTCCACAGTTTGCCGGTAAACAAAAATATTTTTAAATGTTTACAAGAAGATTCAGCAGATGACATAGACTTAATTTACTGATGTAGGTTTTCTTGGCATCTACTGGTACTGCAAGAACAGTGCAAATATATCAGAATAAATACCCAAAATGCACTATAATGCAATTTACAAAACTTATACTGAAATGAACACTGTTTTGTTAGTAAAAAACAAATATACTACAAGTTTAGAACTGCACTTTCTGATCTCACACACCAGCTTCAGTGCAAGTCCGAAATTCTAACATGGGACGTTAAATTGGACATTTTAAAACTTCATATCAAGGGAGCAAAATCTTCTGACTATATGCTAACATGCTTTCAGTAAGTACATATCTAACCTTTTCATACAAACATACGCTGCAAATAGTATATATCCAGACAAAATGATTCAAACTAGGTCATCTTGTCAAGATCTATACATTTTTATAACAGATGTGTTAAAATTTAACACTCTGCATGCCAGGTATTTTTCAGCAGACAACATTTTTAAATACAGTAAAACTCCTATATTTAAGACCACCTTTGGGACTGTTCAAAAGTGGTCTTTAAGACAACCTTTGAACAGTCCCAAAGGTTGTCCATGACCAGAGGATACTGTATGCAGAACTGCAACCTACTAAATAAGCTTTTTAAAGCAGAATTAGTCTTAATTTTAGGTGGTCTTAATAGTGGAATTTCACTGTATTTTTATTATTTTTCCAGAAAATAGGATTTGATATTTTACACAAAATGTCTCCTGCTGAGACAATTTGTATGTCATGTCATATCCTATTTTCTGGGAAAAACAAGAAAAATAACAACAAATTGTCATCTGCAAAATTAGCCTAGAATGTGGTAAAGGAAGCAGTGGGGTCCATATTAACCCACTGCATGCAGGAAATCCCCAAAGGGGAACCTTGGCAAACAGTGCAGGCCCAGAGCAGATGCCGCAGATTGCGTCGTCTGATCAGGGCCTGCAGTATTTGCTGACAGAATTTTCCGTCAAAAATAGAATAAAAATGAAACAAGATGTGTTTGTGAAACACGAACATGTACCCTGGCATGGTCATTTTTTTTCAAAGTTGGTCACAGTTCAAAGTCAGGGTCAAAGGTCAAGATTTTTGGTTTGAGTGGGGAGCCCTTGGCACAAGGAACTTACATGCCAAATATGAAGGCTCTATCTTAAACGGTTCGAAAGTTATGAACAATAATATTTTTTTCTTTAAAGTAGGTCAAGGTCACAGGTCAAAAATTTTTGCATGAATGTAACGCTCTTGTCACAAGGAATCTACATGCCAAATATGAAGGCTCTATCTTAAACAATTCAAAAGTTATGATCAATTTTATTTGTTCTTTTAAGTAGGTCAAGGTCATAGTAAAAAAAAAATTGCATGAATGTAAAGCTCTTATCACAAGGAACCTACATGCCAAATATCAAGGCTCTATCCCAAACAGTTCGAAAGTTATGACCAAAATCTTAATTTTTCTTTTAAGTAGGTCAAAGGTCAAGGTCACAGGTCAAAAAGTTTTGCATGAATGTAAAGCTCTTGTTACAAGGAACCTACATGCCAAATATGAAGGCTGTATCTCAAACGGTTCAAAAGTTATGACCAATGTCAACTTTTTCTTTTATGTCGGTCAAAGTCAAAAATTGTCGTATGAATGTAAAGCTCCTGTCACAAGGAACCTACAAAATATTAAGGCTGTATCTCAAATGGTTCAAAAGTTATGACCAAAATGTTATTTTTTTATTTTAAGTAGGTCAAAGGTCAAGGTCACAGGTCAAAATATTTTGCATAAATGTAAAGCTTTTGTCACAAGGAACATGCATGCCAAATATGAAGAATGTATCTCAAGCGGTTCAAAAGTTATGATCAATGTTATTTTTTTCTTGTTAGTAGGTCAAAGGTCAAGGTCAAGGTCAAGGTCACAAGTCGAATTTTTTTGCATGAATGTGAAGCTCTTGTCAAAAGGAACATTCATGCCAAATATGAATACTCTACCTCCAAAGGTTCAAAAGTTATGACCAACGTTAAAGTTGTACCACGTACAAACCAACAAACAAACCAACAAACAGATAGGGCAAAAACAATATGTCCCCCCTATCGCTACTGGGGACATAAAAATAAGCCTGACATTCCTTATATGACAAATGGACTTGTCCAACATATAGCAATGGAAGAGTCCACTAGTATACAATGGGTTAACCCTTGTCCTGCTGAACCAGGATATGTTCTACCATTGCAAACAATGTAAATCTAGATCAGATGCCATCTGATCCAAAGTTTCACAGTCTGTCATTCATTTGATGAATTGGAAGGAATAAATTACATCAAGTAATCTGATTGATCGAAAGTAAAAAGTGGGTGTGGCTAAATCAATTTATTTACAGAACAAGCCAAGGATTAGACTTTCAGGTTTGAAAATGACTTTTATTTAACCCATGTCCTGCTGAACACAACAACCTCTACCTTTACAGTGTAGAACAAGATCAGTTGGCATTTGATCAGAATCTACACATTCATTCAATTTGCAAATTTGAATGAATACATTTTATCAAGTGATCTGATTGGGTGATAGTCAGAAATGGGTGTGGCAACATTAATTTATTCAGCATGACAAAGGTTAATCTTCTTTGTGAGCAAACCTACCTTACCACAGTGCCTAACTTTCACTACGATCTTGCAAAGACAGATTTAGGGGCAGTGGGCAACTCTTTTTTTTTTAAAAAAATATTTTGTCTTCTTTCGTATTAACCCTTATCCTGCTGAATATTCAATTTAGCCACACCCATTTCTGACTTCGTTTGATGTAATTTAAGGCTACAAATTAATAAACTGAATGTCAAACAGTGTAGATCTTACCATCTGATCTGGATCTACACTGTTTGAAAAGATAGGGGTTGTCTTGAACAGCAGATAAGGGTTAATTTTAGAAATTTAATTAGAAAATGTTTGAATTTTCTGCAAACAGTGAAAACCTAGATCAGATGCTGCATTCTTCAGGGTCTGATCTGAGCCTGCACTGTTTGACCTTTGGGGTTTCTCCAAATATATGGTTTATAGAAAAGAATTTCTCACGAGGAGCAAATAGTTTCCTCTGAGAGTAGATTGCTGCTGAGGAACAGATCCTTTTGTTCAAGAGGTGATTCCTATTACCGTATTTGCCCTAATTACCGCACCGTGTGCTTAGTTTTTTCAAAATTGTGTCAAAAAATCGTGGTGAAAAATCGACCTATTAAGCGCACACCAATCATTTCGGGTAACTGTCTGGGAAGTTGAACTGTCTTGTTGTTTCCTGCTTCGCAAAATTCGTCATGAAAAAAATTGATACTTTCTTAAAACCCACATGCCTAATATTGCAGTTATGCAGTAGCCCTCACATTGGCTTCTTTTGAAAGAAGCCAACTTGTTACATCCGTACACCGTAACATGTTTTTCCCATAATTTCATAAAAATAAATACGATGGGCCTCATGAATATTCAAGATGCCTCTCGGGGCTCCTTTTCCGATACTTTATGAGTCACGTTATGCAGTCGGGTGGGAGTTTGGGTCTGTGGGAACATCCTGTGCCGGCATATTGCAGCAGGTGCGGAATGGGGCTGTTTTTTTTTTTCCATTTACCTTATTTCTAGTTCCCATCTCTCGGGAGATGGCTTGAGATAGTTGGTTACACACATTGTATGTCGGCATGATTCCTGATCGGACTTAACCGGGTTGACAGATTTAATCAGTGCCAATTAAAGTCGCATCTCTGACATTTCGCAATTATTGATAGGTGAGTGAAAAATGATAATGATGTGTAACTTGAGACCCACGTTTTTCATGCGTCAATCATACTGCCATAATTAACAGCCTTTTTTTCTTTCTACTGATCCTGCGTTGGTCACGTTTGACCATTTCCGCAGGTCTACATTTTGCGTGAACAAATCTAATTACTCAATTTTGACACATGGTTCAAGTGACCCTGCAATAAGATCAAAGATGCCGATGTGGACTAATCCGATTCACCTATTTACAAAATCAACTGATCTGACAACTCGTACTCAAGGCGTTCCACACTACAGGTGGTCAGTTTCTGTAATAAACACATTCAGCTGATTATTATTACCGGATAATGCGGATTATCAATTGTTGTTTTTGTAATCAACTTGTTTCCTTTAATACTTCTATTCTGGAGATGGAGTCAGAAATATTTGGTTCTAGTCTGGTAAGGCGAAGTTCTTGAACTTTGGACTTAGAAGTCGCCCGAATTGCCCCCTTGGCTGATCCCTGTCAGGTATCTGTGGATTTCATGTGTACCAAAAGGTTTGGGAACCACATTTAAACGAGGAATTAAAGTGTGTATTAGAGTTGTGGAATGAATTTGACAGAAATGCAGTTGCTTTGCATTCGCTGTTGAAGAAATAACGGTAAGTTTTTATAGAGTTCCTGTGAAAGCTTCAATGGGAGGTTATTGTAAGGTGTGCGCTTATGCATATTTTTTCAAAAATAGCTTTGGTGTGCGCTTATAGGAGCATGTGCGGTTATAAGGGCCAATACGGTAACCTATCCTGCTGTTCACGACAACCACTATCTACAAAGGAGGTTACTTTGAAAAACAGTAAACATTCAAAGTTGGTTTTTATAAGAATAATCCGATACAGGCACTGGTCCATGTTCTTTCTGATCACCCCTCGTACTTCTGAACTTGATCACAGACATCATAAATTATTTTTCGAAGAATGTCAAAGCTTACTTTGTATGAAGAATAGGAAAGAAAAGTATGCCACCTATCACATTTCCATAGATACAGATAAGGGTTAAGTAATAAGAATAACTGATGATGTTCCTTAATGCTCTTCAAACAATCAAAATCAAACAATCAATAATTTCCTCAGCTGACATAAACATGCAAATACCTGAAGTGCAAGGAAATATATGTGGTGGGTACTTGTTAGAATCGCCCAATAATGGCAATTCTAACTTATCCACAACAGGCTTTTCAGGAGGCCCCCTCCCAACATGGCTTTTCCTCAAAAATTGAGTACCATGCTGTAATTCAGTACTTGTATTTGAAAGGGAAAACAGGTCAGGAAATACATAGCGAGTTAACCAACCAATGTTTATGAGTCTTCTGCACCATTGTATGCACAAGTTAAACTCTAGTTGGGGAATTCAAACGCGGAAGAATGTCTTTAGAAGACAAAAAACCAGGTCTGGACACCCATCAAATGCCACCAATGAAGAAATATGTAACAAAGTACGGGATCTGGTGTACTCTGATAGGCAAATTAAGGTGGAAGAAATAGCAAATGCATTACACATTTCACATGGTAACGTTTCAACAATTTTACATGATCGCTTGGGCATGCTCAAGCTAACAGCCCGTTGGGTCCCAAAATCCCTTAGCGACGAGCAAATGGCAACCAGAGCATCAGTATGCAGTGCATTGTTGAAGCTGTTTAGGTCAAAGGAAGATGATTTTCTTTCACTGGTGACTGTAGATGAGACCTTGTGTCCAATATTAGGAGCCAGAGAATAGAACCCAAAGTCGCCAGTTGGTAGGGCAGGGGTCTCCGAGGCCAAAGAAGTTCAAAACGCAACCCCCCACTGGAAAGGCCATGGCAGCTGTATTTTGGGATGCACAAGGCATTATTATGTTGGACTTTCTAGCAAAGAAAAGTACAATAAGAGGTGCGTATTATGCAAATTTACTCGACCAACTGAGAACTGCGATCTGTGAAAATCGCTGAGGTAAACTCTCCAAAGGGATTCTGCTCAAACAGAACAATGCAAGACTCCACACTTGCAAAATTACAATGAATGTTGTTGAGCGGAATGGGTACGAGTTAATACCACACCCCGCCTATTCTCTGGACTTAGCTCCTAGTGACTATTTCCTATTCCCAAACTTGAAAAAGGATATCTGTAGAAGTAATTTCCAGTCCAACGAAGAAGTCATGGCGGCAGCTGAGGCGTGGGTCTGAGACAAGGACCCTGGTTATTCCAAAACTGGGCTGATGTAACTGGAACAGCGTTGTTCCAAGTGTATCATTCTAGAGGGCGATTACAACTAAAAAGAAGAGATTGATCTCACCTAGAAATAAGTTAGGCTGGGTTTTTATTGACTTGCCTTCATAGTTTTACAAAATGTCATTATCCAGTGCGTTTAAAAACCTAGTGTACAGGAAACTCTGCATGACACTATTCATGATAACACAGTTTAGATATATTACCAACGAAAGATGACTTCCCCCCAAAATAATGCAAACAAACAAAACTGTATAGAACTATAGATCATATACAAACATCTAACACTTCAGTTTGAATACAGATCAGTTACAAAGATTACATTAAATTTGTACAAGATACCCCAAATAGTTTTACACAGAAGTTGTACCGGACAAGTAGCTGAAAATAAACTGCATTCATGGTTAAAAACATTTCAATATTATATAACATCATCTCAGGATCAGGGCCTGCTGTTATTATTAACTCCTACAAGAAATTATGATGCATGTCACTCAACATGCAGTGTCACTGACTGTGACACTCAAAAATCGTGCAATACTGAGCCATGTCAAGCAAAATCAACCTTTTTGCATAGCAACAGTTTTTTTTTCAAAACTGTTCTTTTTTTCGGGACATTTTCCGTTTGAATTTTCACAATTTTTATGGTATTTAGATAGAAGTTGTAATGAACAGATTGGATACTCTTCATTACAACTATTTTTTCCTGGCCCAGTTGTTCAAACCATCATTAGCTTAAGAAGCTTTTGTTTGTTTTTTTTTTTTTTAGAGTTTAATGGCCCAGTCAATACTATTAAGTTCACATCGAGCCAGTCAGTTTACCTATCCTGACTTTTCCTGGGTAGGCTTATAAGTAGGCAGTTAAACAGTACAGTGCACCTTCTTTCGACAGAAACTGACAACTGCCCTTCTTGAATCAGCGGAAGGGAGAGAATGACCAAAGTAAAGATTTCATGATCAATCTCCACGAAAGAATGTTGTCGACCCCGCAGGTATCCAACCGCAACCTCCTGGTCATCAGTCAGACGCGCATGTGACTGAGCTACCGAGGTTGACTGCTTAATAAGCTCATTAGTGGTCAAAACATTAACTGTTCTAGTAAGTGCAATATCTAATACAGTGGTACTTTTGCTGAAAAATTGTGTGTAGCATTTGCAAAAGATACTCATATTTTTTCAGCCAAATATTAGTCTATTTTTTGCCATATTAAGCTGAATGGATACATCTTCAGGGGAGGCAACTCCTTCAAAAGAATTTTTGTCTTCCATGACAATAGAGGTCATCTGATAAAGGAAAGAATTTGCTCCTCAGGAACAAATTCTTTCCTTTAAGAGCAGAGCAAATTATTTCCTTTAAGAGCAGACCCCTTTTTTCCATGGGTCAGAGTTTAAAGAAAAGCTAACAGGAAGTCCCGAAAATCGCTCCCTTTGAAAAGGTGTACCCATTCCCCTCAAATGATCGAAGTTTTAACAAAAGTTTAACTAACGACATGGTTAATTTTGAACAACTGGACTGTGGTTGCTATTGCAACAAGGTTCTATTTTTGGCTCATAACATTCATCATTGGCATTCCTGTCACCTCTTCTTCTTCTTCCGGTTCCCCTTCAGTAGTTGGCGCGAGCTGTGTGATGCCGTAATGGCTGACAATTTCTGAACTATACATCTGCAAATTTACAGGAGAGGTCGATGAGGTCGACTTTCGTTTTTCGAGGAGAACTTCGGGCAGGGGAGGAGCCTCATATTCCTGGAAATTTCGGAGCCTGCTATTATTGAAAAATTTTACGGGGACGGTTTTCAATATCTATCTATTTTTGGTCACAACGAAATAAGTTATGGTTCACTGTGCAAATGCATGAATTTATTACAACAGAAACTATAAAGGTTAAATAGGATGAAAGGATACATATATTTTGGGTTTTATCTTAAGTTTCTTTCTGAGCAAGGATTTATCTGCCTACAATTTTTTTGTTGTTTCCAAAATGTTTTCAAAATATTTAAAAATGATACCCTGCAAACTGGCACGGATGACCAAAAAAAGACACTCAGATCTGCTTTTTCAGACTGATCAGTCTTCCCTGGGGGCCCATGTCATTTAATAGGATTTGCATTTTCTAGTGTAGGTTGTAGATGTTAAATGCATTGTCAGCTTTACAAATCAATTGTGGTCGAAATGTTCATTTTTCCAACAAGTACAATATCTTCTACAGTTGTATTTTTGCTGGATAAATGTGAGTAGCTTTTGCAAATGCAAAAGCTACTCACATTTTTTCAGCAAAAATATAAGCATCAAAGTTTTAACTTTCATCCTGCTGTTCACGACAACCCTTATCTTTGCAAACAGTGTAGATCCAGAAGAAGCCATCTGATCAGGATCTACACTGTTTTACATTCAGTTTATGAATTTGTAGAAATAAATAACATCAAGTAATCTGATTGGTTCAAAATCAGAAATGGGTGTGGCTAAATTAGTTTATACTAATTAATTTTAGTTTGATTGCGGTGTGGCTAAATTGAATATTCAGCAGGATAAGGGTTAACAATACATTTACTAACAGCATGTATGTATTTCGTGCTGATTTTGAAACTAAAGTCGTATATCTACATGATCTCAGATAAACCCTTGTCTTTTAGGTGATGTATGGATGTGTTTCACAAGGACAGAAACAAGTACAGTTAAAATACATTACTACATGTATTACACATAGACTGGCAAGCTTTGGATTTACAACATCAATTTAAAGAGATGACTTTTAAGAGAGGATAATTATAGGCCTAGCCTACATCAAATCACGTTTGGAAGGTTCTGATAAATAAAAATCAACTGGAAGGAATGGATGGGGTCAGAGTTCTGGGGTGACAGTCTAATACCAGCTGTTCAAAGCATCGTAAACTTAACTAGTTCGTTAGGGACCAAAATGTGAGCTGTTCTAGTAAGTACAATATCTAATAGTTATTTTGCTGAAAAAAAGAGCTTTTGCATTTGTGGCTACTCACATTTTTTCAGCAAAAATACAAGCATATTTAATATGTTTAATGATCAATTTCAACTGTAAGTTAACAAAGACATTGTTGGTTTTAAACAACAGGAATGGACCCTGGTTTCTTGGTGAGGAAGAAAACTATATTTAACTTTATTATCATGCCAAAATTTTATGAATGTCTGCGATATTTTTGCCATTTCCAAGGATTTTTATGAATCTTATACAATATGGCATACTGAAATCTATATACTCCTTAATTACCTTGTTTGTTTGTTTTTTTGTTTGTTTTTTTTTTTAGTTTAAAGGCCCAGTCAACACCATTTAGATCATATCAAGCCTGTCAGTTTATCTAACCAAACTGTTCCTGGGCAGGCTTATACAAGGCAAGTAAACGGTACAGTGCACATTCTTTTGCCAGAAACTGACAACTGCCCGGGAGAGAAAGACCACAGAAAAGATTTCATGATCAGTCTTGCTGATCCTGCACGTATTGAACACCTGATCTACTGATCAACAGGCAGATGCACATCTGACTGACCTACTGAAGCTGGCTGGTTTATTACAATGGACAAGTACCATAATGATCCTAAGTATTAGGACAGATACGCCTAAGCAAACAGCGGAGACCTAGATCAGTCTGCTCCTGCAAAAGCAATCTGATCAGGGTCTACATTGTCTGGATCATGAAACAAATTTGTTAAATTTTAGGAGAATTTTAGGAGAATTACAGCAAGTCCTCAAGGACTTTTTCAGTAAGATGTCGAATAAGCAGCCACATCTGGGTATCCTCTAATATTCAGTGATAGGGGCTTGACACGAGAGCAAGGAATGCTGTCTTCATATTGAAATAACATCATTTAAAATGGTGTCTTTATCAAATTTAATATTTGCAGTCTACTTAAGATCTTACATGATTTCTTATTCCAAGAGAAATACGAGGCTCTTAACAGGGTGTTTAATTTGACAAGGACATACAATGAACAGAACATAAAATGTACTAAAAATGACTTCAAATAATAAGCTTCATTGATTATCTCCACACATCAGCTCATGAGGAAAGGGACTTTAATCGGCCCATCGGGGCTTGAAGAAACAGATAGGCTGCAGGATGCTTCCACGCAAAGCTGAAACCGACCTGCTCACGAGTACTGGTAAACTGCTTGGAGGATCTAAGCTTGCCCAGGTAAAGCGGTGTTTGTCAGACCGTCCATGCTTATAAACCCTTTTGGTTTCATTGGGCATCAGGGCTTGAGATGCCATTTCATCTCAATGGCGGGTAAAAGTCCCACAAAATTGGAAGCGACATCTACAAAACGACATTTACAGTGTTGACAGGGATGTTAAACCTCAAATCAAACAAACAAGGGACTTTAACATTTTGTCATAAGCAGCACTTCATACTTCTATCTCTCTGGCTCTTTCTTTGTTTGTCTGATTTGAAGTTTAACGTCCCCGTCAACATTGTAAAGGTCATTTTGGAGACATTGCTTCCAATTTTGTGGGACAATATGAAATGACACCTCAAGTCCTGCAGCCCAATGAAACCAACAGGGTTTATAAGCATGGACGGGCCGACTCGCACCGCATTGCATGGGCAGGCTTAGATCTTCTAAGCTGTTTACCAGTACTCGTGTGCGAGTCAGTTTCAGCTCTGCGTGGAAGCATCTCTGGCTCTTTGAAGCTTTGTCTGCAGGCTATGCCCACTTAGATGTTTTCAAACAGCGATGCCTCAAGTAAGACTGCCAGTATACGCCAGCTTACCTGGACCTTTGTCGCCTGTGAGAAAAGTACCCATTCCACATGAGCTGACTCAGTTGTTCCAAATACTAATGAAATGTTATTCTTGAGAAAATTTAATTACTTCCTTTCTAACACAATTACTTCCCTTTGTTGTCATTTCCTTCTTGTCATAACCCTTTGAGTGCTAATCACACTAGCACACAACATTTTCAAATGATTAATCTTTTTTTTTCAATAAAAATAAGGCTTGACATTTTTTTTTCAGAGAAAATAAGGCTTGACATTGCATGTAGCCGGCCTCGGTTGCTCAGTCAGATGCGTGTCTGACTGGTGATCAGGAGGACGAGGGTTCGATACCTGCCAGGGTCGGCAACATTCTTTTGTGGATATTGATCATGAAATCTTTTCTTTGGTCATTCTCTCCCTTCCACTGATCCAAGAAGGACAGTTGTCAGTTTCTGCCGAAAGAATGTGCACTGTATTGGTTAACGGCTTACGTATAAGCCTGCTCAGGAAAAGTGGGGCTAGGTAAACTGACCAGCTCAAAATGACCTAAATAGTGTTGACTGGGCTGTCATACTCCAATACAAACAGACAAATTGACATTGTATGTGATTCACATGAAATGTCAAGCTTTTTTTCCGCTGGAAAATAAGAAAAAAAAATTGGATTGTCATCTGCTCAATAAATTTCTGCAGCGCTTAAAGGGTTAATTAACTGAAGGGGTTAACCCTTAAGATGCAAAAAAAAAAAAAAGTGCATCTGAAAATGTTGTCAGTTTCTGTTGTTTGCTACAGCTTCTTGTGAACTTTTCAAACATTTTTTGCATACACCCAAACAGTGTGGACCCTGATCAGACTGCTCCAAGAGGAGCAGTCTGATCTGGGTCCACACTGTTTGCAGCAATGACTTTTATAGTAACAAGCAAGCAAAAAAATGCAGGTGACAATTGTTGTGACTGGCATCTTAAGGGTGAAAGACGAAATTTATGGTTTCATTCCATCCTTTATTCCACAAGTGTTTGGAAACAGTAAATTCAAGAAGGTCCAAGTCTTTGCTACTTGTCTCAACTAAAAATGTTAACTTCCTCTCAAATACTGATGGTCAAACATTGTGTAGATCTTAAACAGATGCTACATGTAGGATACAAAGGAGTCATTTAAAAGCAATTTTATCATATTATGTGTATAAAAAAATACATCAGACTTTAAGGTACCACAGGGATTGTACAATAGGAAAAAGTCAAAATTTACATGGATAACTATCTACAAATATTGCCTCACGTATACAATCCAATTAAATCCGGAATCTAAAATGCAGTCAGTTAATAACATTCACAATAAATGAATGTCCGATGTGTGTGTGTGTGTGTGTGTGTGTGTGTGTGTGTGTGTGTGTGTGTGTGTGTGTGTGTGTGTTTTAATATTGTAATTCTGGCTTGATGAAATTTGCTTCCAAAGGTAGTGAACCATTGTCTTAACTTTTGAAGAAAACTTTTAAAACTTTTTTGACACTCTAGTCCAGTAAATTTTGACTTTCAACACATACAACCAAATGTTTATTGCACTGATATTCTTGAATATTGTCCGAGTCAGGATATTCAGGCGAATGGATACACCTTCAGGGGAGGCAACTCCTGCAAAAGTGTTTTTGTCTCCCATGTTGATAGGGGTCAACTCTTAAAGGAAAGAATTTGCTCCTAGGGAGCAAATTCTTTCCTTTAATAGCAGACCCCTTTTACAGTGGGTACAGGGCTTGTGGAAAGCGAATAGGAAGTCCCAAAAGTTGTCTCCCTTTGAAAAATGGCGGAAAAATTTGCCATGTGTTCCCATTCCCCTTAAAGGACGGTCTTGTAAGTGTCCTTCAGTATCCAAACTAGGGACAATAGTCACCAATATCAAGGCAATAGCCCTTTTATTATATAGCTTTGAATATTTTGCCTCAATACCAGGAATTGTTGCTTCAGAATGTTCATTTTATCAGAATCCATGTGGGTGTATAACAAATTTTTCAAGTGATATCCCTGTTGGAACACGGTAGAGTGTCACCCAGTGGTTAAATCTGAAGGCATCCAAGCAATCAAAGCACTGGTGGGTCATTTGTAAGGCTGACACGATTAATCGTAAAATCGATTAATTGATCGATAAATTCAACAAAAATGATTATCATTTCTGATTTGCTTTTAATAGATTACTTGATAGGTACAATTTACTACCCAAAGTTATGCCTAAAATAGCTGGATGAGTGGCAAACAGTGCAGACCCTTATGAGACGCCGCAGTCTGCGGCATCTCATCTGGGTCTACAATGTTTGCTCAGGCCTGTCTGTTCAAATATACATATGGTAAAGTGCAACATATGGTAAGAGTCATGCTAAGAAGAAAGCCAGACGGGTAAAATTATGACAAAAACCTTAGCGATTACTAATCGATTATTGATCGCAATGACAGGACTGATAATCGATCATCTTTTCAACTCCGATTAGCCAGCCCTAATCATTTGTCCCGGAGTGTAGACTTGAAAAATTGTCCTTGGACTCTTCCTCCTATTATATGGCAGGAGTCCATTTCCAAATTTATTTCGATAATAGCTGAACTATTTGCAAATAGTGTAGGCCCTGATCAGACACCATGTTCTGATGCATCTGATCTGAGCCTGCACTGTTTGCCAAGGTACCCATTTATCTATCTTCCAATACGTCAGTGCGAAAAGAGTTGTTAATATAGTTAAAAGATAAAAACAGAATTGGGGTTTTTAAGGAGAAACATGGACCACCAGGCTGGGGTTTCTGGTAGAAAAAGGATAAATGGGGACTTAGACCAGTTCATTTAACCCTTAAATTCCTGTATTGTAAGCAAACAGTGTAGCTCCTGATCAGATGTCACTGATCAGACCCCATTCTGAGTCTTTTCTCTTTGCCAATCCAATGCATGATTCCAGCCCAGATTCTATTGATAACCCTCTTATGCAACACTCTGACTTAACGGCAGTAAGAATAGGGTGGCTACTTTCTATAAATAACCGTTACCTGGATTTCATATAAATCAGTGATAGTCACATGGACACCAGCACTGAATAGCTTCTTGTGCTTAGTAAGTTTGAGTCAACTGACAAACAATCCACCCAAAAATGCAATGTATGCCAAGTGATTTCAGCAAAATTCTTCTGACTTTACTGTGCATTTATAACAATTTGAAATTCATAGCTATATAATAATGTTAGCCGAAATCCTTAATATTGGGACAGAAAGGCCTGAGCAAACAGCATAGACCCAGATCAGACTGCTCCTGAAGGAGCAGTCTGATCAGGGTCTTCACTGTTTGCTATGCAATCTGCACCTTTTGGACTCCTTGCTGGATTGAGAAACAAATTTGTTAAAATTTTAGGAGAATTACAGCAAGTGCTCAAGGTGTCCGAATTTTTACGGTAATAATGTTAGTTAACAGTGTTACCATCCTACCGGTAACACGGATGTCTGCTAAGCTATTGGTTAGGACACACAACACAAAACATGAACATGATAATACATGATATGAACAATACAAAAGACTGTGTACATTACTAAGACATTTTGTGATAATTTTCCTTCATGTTCCTTTTGCATTTCTTTTGTTTCAGACCACAGATAAAGTCTTGTGTCCAGCTATAGACTTCAAGTAGGTGAATGTATATACATTAATCTTTCTGTTTTCCTGTGATTCAGTAATTAAGCATGGGAAAAAGCTTCACTCACAGGAAAGAATGGGAACCCCTGGCAGATTTTTCCACCATTTGTCCAAGGGAGACAACTTTCGGGACTACTTTTGCTTTTCTAGAAGCATCGTCTCACTGAAAAAGGAGTCTACTCTTAAAGGAAAGAATTTGCTCCTCTGGAGCAAATTCTTTCCTTCACGAGTTGACCCTTATTGACATGGGAGACCAAAAATGTTTTTGCAGGAGTTGCCTCCCCCAAATGTGTTCCCAGTCCTCTTAAGAGTAGCCCCATCCCTATGAAAAAGGTATCAACTATTTCATCACTTTAAAGCCATTGACTGTAAGTTTATTCAGAGGTACCAGAGATCATGTCAATTCAGGGTCCTGGTTTGTGCAAGTGCTAGATGATCACACTACCGTATTCTACCTATTTACCGCACCGTGCGCTTAGTTTTTTCAAAATTGTATGAAAATATTGTGGTGAAAAATCTACCTAATAAGGGCACACTCAATACGAAAAAAAATACGAAAAAAAAGCTTCCGATATTATTATTTTATAGAGTTGAATTTCAGAATAGGGGTTCACCACATATACATATGGTTTAAAGATGCAGCAAAACTCAATATGAATTTGTTGGGAGGTTACTGTGAAGTGTGCGCTTGTGTATTTTTTCCATAAAAAGCTTGGGTGTGCGCTTATAGGAGCATGTGCGGTAAATAGGTCGAATATGGTATATAGAATACATAGAAAATGCAGTGGGGTATAGAGGGATGGTTATTGCATGGACTTGTTGACCTGACGGAGGATTGAGAATCTGTGAATTTAATCCATTGTATGCGGGGAAACCCCTAAAGGGTACCTTGGCCAACAGTGCAGGCCCAAATCAGATGCTGCAGAATGTGGCGTCTGATCTGGGCCAGAACTATTTGCTCACAGAATTTTCCATCAAAAATAGAATAAAAACAAAAAAAATAGGCCTGAAACCCCTTATATGACAAATGGACTTGTCCAAAATATAGCAATGGAAGAGTCCACTAGCATACAATGGGTTTAAGTGCACTGATCAATGAGACCCACCTGATGTCTTTCCAGTAATGCTTCAGCACCTGTTACATCTTTAGCAAGCTCGTCTGAGGATACAAGGGCCATCATACTGTTGATCCATGATGTCAGATCTCTGTGGATGGGAAAAGAAAATTGTCATAGAGAAATATTTTATACATATTTTCAGGCTAGTTCAAGAAAATGGATACAATTTAGGGGGCAACATGTTTTTAACCCTTAAGACTCCCAAGAAAAACTACATCTGAAAACTTCAAATCAAACAAACAAATTATGGGTTGAAAGAGGATCTTACACACATGGTCACATGAAATTTATGAAACAGACCTTAGGTATGTTAAGTACTGAACTTTTCTGTTTACTACGGTTGACACACATGCTGATGGACTGACAAAATGACAAACGAATGAATGGATGGCAAACCCCACTCCTTAACTGTGCCATGCTTGCAGCAGGTGTGGCAACATTAAGATTGATGGAAAAGTGTACATCATTTGCCACTGAACCAAAGTCTTTGTTGTCCAAATATACAATGAATAATACAAGAACATTTAAGGCACATAAAAAAGTCTCTGAATATTTAGAGAAAATATTGAACTAACCTGTAGTCACTAAGGAATCTCTGTAAATCGTAACTATCCAACAGCTTGGCTTTACGTCCATCAGCCTAAAAAATACAAAGAATTATTCATTACAAATGAAGACATTATTATTGAGCCAGGATCTGAATTTCCACATTTATGAGGGTATTTTCTGAGCAAGGGTCTTAATTTCCACAGGATTTATTGGGAATCATCAACTGTCTCCATTTCTACAAGGTTTATATGGATCTGCCTGGTGAATTCACACTGATTTTACTAGTTCCACACATTCTTAAGGGGAATGACTAAACCTTCATGGGAAGCAACTCTTACAAACAAGTTTTTGTCTCTTTTCATCAATAAGGGCCTACACCTAAAGGGGGCCTACTCTTTTAAAGAATTTGCTGCTTGGAGCAACATCTTTCTTTTAGAGAGTAGGCCCCTTTTCAGCAGGACAGTTTACCACAATACAAACATGGGAATCCACAAATAGTTGTCGCTCTTGGAAATATTGAGGAAAATATGGCAATTGTATTCATTCCCAGCAACCTTTTGCATCCAGATTCCAGCCACCGACTTCAAAACGAAATGTATATAGTGACTCTATGTCCATACCTTAGTAGTAAGAGCATTCCACATCTCATTAATCTTTCTCTGATGCTCATAGATAGGTTCCTCTTGGTCAGGGTGGGTCTGCATCAGCCTCTTAGCCGTCTCATCAAGATCTCGTACCTATGCAAAATAAGTTAGTAAAAGACATATAAGATTAATGAGAAAAGCCAAGTCAATGGTTCCTGTGAACAGAAATACAGTGAAATTCTGCTATTAACTCTTATCTTGCTGTTCACGACAACCCCTATCTTTGCAAACAGTGTAGATCCAGATCAGATAAACAGTGTAGATCCAGATCAGATGGCTTCTGAAGAAGCCATCTGATCTGGATCTACACTGTTTGGCATTTAGTTTATGAATTTGTGGCAATAAATTACATCAAATAATTTGATTGGTTGATAGACAGACATGGGTGTGGATTAAATGAATATTCAGCAAGATAAGGGTTAAGACAAGCTAAAATTAACACCAATTCTTTTTTAAACACATATTCAAAAGGTTTCATTTGTTCCCAGTAGCAACATTTGGACTTTTCAAAAGTGGCCTCACCAAGGCACTTCAAATGACAACATAGGTTTTTATGGAAAATTGACAAAATTTGTCTCTAAATATTACCAAATTGCCACATTTTCTGATTCTATTATTATACTCCTGAAACTTCAACGAGAATCATGCAAAGATTTACCTTCTCTCCAAGGGCAGCCAGATCTCTCTCAAGCCCCTCATGTTTCCTCTGCAAGGCCTGTACACTGGCAAGATCATGACCATAGTTCTCGTTGTTAAGGGTTGAATCCTTCTCCAAGATCCAGTCCTCGGTCTCGTCAACATCTCTATGGAATCTCTGTACCTCATGGGCACTGCACAGTGTCTGGGCTTTATCAGCTGTCACCTTCTGCAGAGTGTCCCAGCGGGTGTTCAGTGTCTGGAAAAAGCATATTAGATAGGTAATTCATAACCCTTATCCCGCTGAATACCTAATTTAGCCACACCCAGTTCTGAAATTAAACCAATCAAATTACTTGATTTAATTTATTCCTGCAAATTCACAAAATGTATGTCAAACAGTGTAGATCCTGATAAGATGGTTTCTCTGATCTGGATCTACACTTTTTGCAAAAGTAGGGGTTGTCATGAACAGCAAGATAAGGGTTAACTCTTGTTCTTCACAATAACACAACCCCTACCTTTGCAAAAAGTGTAGATTCAGAACACATGGAAGCCATCTGATCAGGATCTACACTGTTTTTCATGCAGTTTGTGAACTGAACAAATATATCAAGTAATTTGACAGGCTAAAAGTAGTACTGGGTATTTGTTTGATTTGAGGTTTAACGTCCCCATCAACACTGTAAAGGTCATTTTGGAGACTTTGCTTCCAATTTTGTGGGACTTTTACCCGTCCTTGAGATGAAATGACATCTCAAGCCCTGTCACCAAATGAAACCAATAGGGTTTATTAGCATGGACGGGCCGACTCGCACTACTCTGCCTGGGCAGGCTTAGATCCTCTAAGCAGTTTACCAGTACTCGTGAGCGGGTAGGTTTCAGCTCAGCGTGGAAGCATCATGCAGCCCATCTATTTCTTCCAGCCCTGATGGGTGGGGGCCCCCGAGTAGTGGGTATGGCTATACTAATTCATTCAGCACGACAAGGGAAAAATTCAACAAAAATTTGTTGAACAACCAATTTACATTATCTGAGCCCCACCAAGCGAATTTGTGTCTTCGAGCATTCCGTCATGACAAACTTTTTAACTGCGCATGCCCAGCCATTCAGAGGTGCCAGGGATATGGCTTTCTGTCTGAAGGCTCCTCTTGATTCACTGCTTGTATGAGCGAGCAGCGAAGGTTCTCGCGAGACTGCGCGGATGCGCAGGCTCGCCTGAACCTTCACTGCTCGCATAGGCGATAAGCACCAAAATCGCTTGACGGGGCCCATCTATCATGTTGAATTTGACAAGATCGATCAGGTTGAGTTTAACAAGGTCTATCAGGTTGAGCTTGACAAGATCGATCAGGTTGAGTTTGACAAGATCGATCAGGTTGAGTTTAACAAGGTCTATCAGGTTGAGTTTGACAAGATTGATCAGATTGAGTTTGACAAGATTGATCAGGTGGAGTTTGACAAGATTGATCAGGTGGAGTTTGACATGATGGATCAGTTGAGTTTGACAAGATTGATCAGGTTGAATCTGACAAGATCAATCAGGTTGAGTTTGAAAAGATTGATCATGTGGACATGGCCAAACATAAACATGGAGGCATCTATAATCAACAGAATTTTGAAAATAAATTGACCCTGGGCACATCATGAGCTACAATTTGACCTGTGAGGCACCCAAAGACTCCGATCAGCCTGTGCATCCATGCAGTCTGATCAGAGTCTTTGCTGTTAGAATGAGCTTTTTATAGCCTCTGGAATATGCAAAGATCAACAAAGACTGGCCAATTTGGTTGGATGTGTGGTCTGTGTTGAGTCTTCACTGACTGCACAGTAGTAGTCATACAGTAGGTTTTGTCGTGATAATATGGATTGTGAATGAAAGCAAAAAAAAAACAAACAAATTCTAATGAATTCGTTATAAGTATCGATCACTATGGACCCTTTTCTCCAAGTCGAAGAAGTTCGAAACATGTCAACAGAACTCTTTTGCATTACTAGAAAACTGAACCTATGCCAGTAAATATTAATGTTGTATTAAAGTGTTGCTGTGTAATTGTATGGCATCCTCAGAATTCTTCACTGACACCAAACAGCCAATTGCGGTGCAGGAAGCTAGAGAACATGTACAGTGAGTGAGTGTTTGAGTTTTACGTCCCACCAACAGCTAAGGTCATACGGAGACGGGTCCTCGGTTTAAAGACTCATCCGAAAGTCTGGAGAAGCCTGGGATCGATCCTGGGATCCCTGGTTTACAAGGCCACCAGCATAAACACTACACCACGGAGGCTTCTACATGTACAGTGAAATTCTGCTATTAAGACCACCTAAAATTAAGCTTTTGGTGTAAGATCTGCCATGCGTGCAGCAAGCCAGCTACCTGGAAGGGGGCCCACTTATGTGGACGTTGCCCCTGTACCTGCACGTTAATCAAAAATCCGTTGATGATGATGATGATGATGATTAATTCTGCTTAAAAAAGCTTATTTACTAGACTACAGTTATTTCTTCATTGTGTTTTCTGCATACAGTGTCCTCTGGCCCAAGACCACCTTTGGGACTGTTCAAAAGTGGTCTTAAAGACCACTTTTGAACAGTCCCAAAGGTGGTCTTTTTATAGGAATTTTACTGTATTATGTTAACACTAGGAACTGATGATTTATACGTACAGCAATCTGTTCCCTAATCTTGTCTGCAGCTTCAGTTTTACCCATGGCAGTAAGTTTGTCAGCTATGTTGTTGAGCTCCTGTAGTCTAGCTTCATTTGTCTTCAAGTCCTGAAACAAAATATTGGTATATTCAGAATGAGTGAAGGCAAAGACAATATAATGGCGGATGGACTGTGAAACTTCCAATGTCTTCAATATGTATGGCTAATTTACCGAGGCGAGTGTTTGTTTGTTTGATTTGAGGTTTAACGTCCCCGTCAACACTGTATAGGTCATTTTGGAGACGTTGCTTCCAATTTTGTGGGACTTTTACCTGACAGTGAGATACAATGGCATCTCAAGCCCTGTTGCCCAATCAAACCAATAGGTTTATATATAAGCATGGACGGTCCGACTCGCACAACTTTACCTGGGCAGTCTTAGATCCACTTAGCGGTTTACCAGTACTCGTGTGCGGCCGGTTACAGCTCTGCGTGGAAGCATCATCCAACCCATTTATTTCTTCAAGCCCCAATGGGTGGGGGCCGACCGAGGTGAGTCAAACACCTTTTTGAGTCCCTGAGAAATATTTTTGATAGGCAATTTAGCGTTCTGCATGCTTGGTATTTATTTTTAGCAGATGACATTTTGAAATATTTTCCTAATTTTCCCAGAAAACAGGATTTGACATCTCATGCAAATTGCCCACAACCTATGTCTTGCAGCAGAAATAAGAAAACTAATGTATACCCCTGTAAACCCCAGTTTTCTCTATATAAAGTTGGATTTAGAGGCGTGTCCATTACACAGACTTGATAACATATCAATAGGGGTCAACTCTTAAGGGGAATGGGAACACCTGGTAGATTTTTCCGCCATTTTTCAAAGGGAGACAACTTTCGGGACTTCTTGTTCGCTTTTCTGTAAGTCCTATCCCACGGAAAAAGGGGTCTACTCTTAAAGGAAAGAATTTGCTCCTCAGGAGCAAATTCTTTCCTTTAAGAGTTGACCCCTATTCACATGGCAGACAAAAATACTTTTGAAGGAGTTGCCTCCCCTGAAGGTGTTCCCATTCCCCTTAAAGGAAGAATTTGCTTCTTTCCTTTGAGAGTAGACCCCTTTTTCAGATTGTATCCAATTTTGGCACAAAAAAAACATGATGCTTATCCTACCTTTCTGAAGTCATCGAATTTCTTCTGCATCTCTTCGACCTGTTCCAGGTCTTCCCCAACATCCTCTCCAACCATTATGTTCTCCTTCTCAGTGATCCATGCTGCCAGCTCAGCTGCTTCTCTCACCAGCTGGTAGGCCTCACAAGATTCCTTGATCTTCTCACGACGCTGGTTACCAAGGTCCAATAAGTTAGCATATCTGTAAGAATAAGTAACATTTGGTTACCAAGGTCCAATAAGTTCAATAAGTTGGCATATCTGTAAGAATAAGTAACATTTGGTAACCAAGGTTCAATAAAATAACATATCTGTAAGAATAAGTAACATTTATATTTTAATACAGTACAAATTTTAGGTATGGCATTGCAAAAAGGTTTGAAGATTTGGTATAGGAGCTATTTGAAATTTTCTTCTTTGCACCTGATCAATGTAAAATAGTTAGCAAGTGTTCAAATATGGTGAATATATAACAAGGTTCCTTTTTACAAACAGGAAGTCAGATATATTTCTAAACAAGCAGTAAATTGTTTTTCCTGGAGTGGTCTCCCTTCTTAAACTGAGGCAAAAAAAAAATCACAAGTGAAAAGTGAAAGTTTTGGCTTCGGTTCATATGCAAAAATTTGACTTCAGTTTTACAAAGGGAGATTCACAGGTGAAAATATTGGCTTCCATTTCAGAAGGGAGATTTGCAAGTGGAAATATTGGTTTCTACCTTTAGAAGGGAGATTAACAACTAAATATTTTGGATTTCCTTTAGAAGAATAATTCACTATGACATTGAACTTACTGGGTCTCAACTTGGTTCTGTCGTACAGAGATGGTGAACTCATCCATCAAGTTATTCCTGCTGGCAGAGAGGCTGGGGTCCAGCTTCTTCACATAGGCTGCTGGTACGAAACCTTGACGGTCATTGGCTTCTACTTTCCACCAGTCCTGTAACAGAAATATTGGTTTCTTAAGGGGAATGGGAACATCTGGCTGATTTTTAGGCCATTTTTTAAAGGGAGGCTACTTTCGGAACTTCCTGTTCGCTTTATTTTAAGTTCTGTCCCATGGAAAAAGGGGTCAACCCTTAAATGAAAGAATTTGCTCCTCAGGAGCAAATTCTTTCCTTGAAGAGTTGACCCCTATTGTCATGGGAGACAAAAATACTTTTGCAGGAGTTGTCTCCCCTGAAGGTGTTCCCATTCCCCATAAGGTAAATGGATACATCTTAGGGATGGCAACTCCTGCAAAATCATTTTTGTCTCCCTTATCTCTAGCTGCCTATTGTGGGATATGCTAAAGGATACACCTGCTGTTTGATGATTTTATTAAACATTCCGGAAACTGAAAGACAAAACACTTTCTCCTATTTGTGTTCCAAATTCCATTTAAGAATATTCAGCTTAATCTAAACCGTGGGATCACCCAGGAGATTAGATGGTTGCTACATTACTGTTGATGCGGCCATGTTCTCATGAACAATATTTTTAAATTCGAGTGAATGTCTGATAATGTGAAAAAGTTCTTAAACATTTTCATCAAAGAAGATGGAAAATTTTGTTACAAGTGGACACAGTCATTCAAAAGCAGCACATTTGGTACCACTGAATTTTGCACAGGCTGATCTGTAGACCAGGGCCCAGCTCTCAAAGCAACATTAGCTTCAGGAGCTTGTTAGTGGTCAAACTATTAACTGTTCTAGCAAATATAATAGGTATTTTTGCTGGAAAAATGAGAGTAAAACTACCAACTTTCTATCAGCAAAATTATAAGTATACATGCCATATTAAATATTCAAAGCTTTGATGATATGTTAACTAATGATACTCTTAGTTTTGAACAACTGGCCACTGGGCTAAAAGCAGAGTATTATGTACCTTGTTTGAACTGTTAAGTAGTGTGAGAATGTCTCCCTTCTTCATAGACACCTCCCTAGGAGATTTCTCTGTATAGTCATACAGTGCCATCACTTTCTCAGTTCCCAGGTCATCTACCACTGGAGCTTCCTGTTGCTGTAATACCAAACCAAATATATTGTTGGGGTTCCGTTAAGGGGAATAAGAACACCTGGCACATTTTTCCACCATTTTTCAAAGGGAGGCAACTTTTGGAACTTCCTGTTTGCTTTTCTATAAGCCCTGTGCCACTGAAAAAGGGGTCTACTCTTAAAGGAAAGAATTTGCTCCTCCCTTTAAGAGTTGACCTCTATTGACATGGGAGACAAAAATACTTTTGCAGAAGTTGCCTCCCCTGAAGGAGTACCCATTCTCCTTAAATATGGGTCAAAAGAAAATGAAGCCAGGAAATCAGCCAGCTCATGAGTAAAGGATACTTATCGCCTAGGCGACCAGCATTAGCTCTAGTGTGACTGCGCATAAGTCCCAGACTCACTGAGCCTGACATAAGGGCAGTCTCGTCGAAGCATTTGTGGATTGCAGACATGTTGAGGAGTCCTCGAGGTAATTCCATGAACAAAGTCAACCAACTAGCCCCTTTAGCTGGTTATGCATATGTATTTGAAAAATATAAATCAGAGAATGCTGTGGACCCTTTTCCCTACAGTATTGGTCAGCTACAACAGATCTTGTGATATTATGTGTTATTTAAGGGGAATGGGTACACCTGGCAGATTTTTCCGCCATTTTTCAAGGGGAAAAACCTTCAGGACTTCCTGTTAGCTTTTCTATAAACTCTGTTCAATGGAAAAAGATGTTTACTCTTAAAGGAAAGAATTTGCTCCTCAGGAACAAATTCTTTCCTTTAAGAGTTGACCGCTATTGACATGGAAGAAAAAAACACTTTTGCAAGAGTTGCCTCCCATGAAGGTGTACCCATTCCCCTTAAAGTCTGCGAAGAAAGCCTCTGTAGAAAGTCTTGCTTGAGATTTGACTGTCTTCATATATGTTAAGTATCTTATTGACAAGGCTCAAAATTTTATTCAAGTAGGTAACTCCTACACAAGAAATTTTACATGCATGCAAATGTTTGCAATAAAAATCTGTTTTTACCAAACATTCAATGCTAAACATGATTAACTGGTAGAGAACACAAAATGATATCTATCTGATGTCCAGATAAAACAAGGGTTAAATAAGCCCAATTTAACTATAAGACAGATAACAATATGAAGAAATGTTTAGCCACAAAGAATCAATTTGATACTCAAGATTAATAAGCTGTATGTACGAGGAATACAATCATACCACATAAGCTTTATCATTATGTAGAATCCCAGCTCTTCAGTATCTTGGGGGAACTGTTCAACTGTTTAGAATTGCTGGAATGGTTTGCTGATTAACACTTATCCTGCTGAATATATTAATTTAGCTACAACCATTACTGACTATTAACCAATCAAATTGCATGACATGTATAAACATGCATGCATGGTTCAGTTTAATAAAACGGTTCTGACTTAAAGAAAATCTATATATATGTATTTTAGTACTTACATTACAGTTCTGAGCCTGATCTTGTAGACCTTCCACAACTGTCCTGTAAGCTTCCAAATCTGACATGAATGCATCATGTTTCTTAAGCAGAGCCTCAGCAGAGTCCTCATCCTTGCCATAGTCATTGTTGGCAGCAATAGGTTCTTTCTCTCTCATCCAAGATTCCGCTTCGTTGGCATCAGCAAAATACTGTTGTGCTTGCAGGGAGTCCTCAAGGTCTTGCTTTCTTTGTGTGGCTTTGTCCTGGAGAAAATTAAAGAAACAAGAGGGCCATGATGGCCCTGGATCGCTCACCTGATCCATAGTGTAACAAGTGGGCCCCAGAGAGGGCCATTATTGGCCCCAGGGCTTTAATGTACATAATGTTGAGGGAGGTCTTAAAGGTGAAGCTTCATACCAAACATCAACAAAGGCTAAAATTTGAACAATCTTGTCAAAGGTCCACTAGATGAAGCTACACATCAAATATCAAAGACCTGGGCCTAGCGGTTTCAGAGAAGAAGATTTTTAAAGATTTTGCCTATATAAGCCTATGTAAAATCAAAGGGCCCCGGGACAGGGGCATTTTTTGCCCCAGCACTATAGTTTGAACAATCTTGGTAGGGGTCCACTAGATGAAGCTTCATACCAAATATCAAAGTTCTGGGCCTTGTGGTTTCAGAGAAGAAGATTTTTAAAGATTTTCCCTATATAAGCCTATGTAAAACCAAAGGGCCCCGTGGCAGGGGGGGATTTTTTGTCCCAGCACTATAATTTGAACAATCTTGGTAGGGGTCCACTAGACGAAGCTTCATACCAAATATCAAAGTCCTGGGCCTTGTGGTTTCAGAGAAGAAGATTTTTAAAGATTTTCCCTATATAAGCCTATGTAAAACCAAAGGGCCCCGGGGCAGGGGCATTTTTGGCCCCAGCACTAAAATTGGAACAATCTTGGTAGGGGTCCACTAGATGAAGCTTCATACCAAATATCAAAGTCCTGGGCCTTGTGGTTTTAGAGAAGAAAATTTTTAAAGATTTTCCCTATATAAGCCTATGTAAAACCAAAGGGCCCCGTGGCGGGGGCATTTTTGGCCCCAGCACTATAATTTGAACAATCTTGGTAGGGGTCCACTAGATGAAGCTTCATACCAAATATATAAGACCTGGGCCTTGTGGTTTCAGAGAAGAAGATTTTTAAAAATTTTCCCTATATAAGCCAATGTAAAAGCAAAGGGCCCCGTGGCGGGGGCATTTTTGTCCCAGCACTAAAATTTGAACAATCTTGGTAGGGGTCCACTAGATGAAGCTTCATACCAAATATCAAAGTCCTGGGCCTTGTGGTTTCAGAAAAGAAAATTTTTAAAGATTTTCCCTATATAAGCCCATGTAAAACCAAAGGGCCCCGTGGCGGGGGCATTTTTTGTCCCAGCACTAAAATTTGAACAATCTTGGTAGGGGTCCACTAGATGAAGCTTCATACCAAATATCAAAGACCTGGGCCTTGTGGTTTCAGAGAAGAAGATTTTTTAAGATTTTCCCTATATAAGCCTATGTAAAACCAAAGGGCCCCGGGGCGGGGGCATTTTTGGCCCCAGCACTGTAATTTGAACAATCTTGGTAGGGGTCAACTAGATGAAGCTTCATACCAAATATCAAAGACCTGGGCCTTGTGGTTTCAGAGAAGAAGATTTTTAAAGATTTTCCCTATATAAGCCAATGTAAAACCAAAGGGCCCCGTGGCGGGGGCATTTTTTGTCCCAGCACTATAATTTGAACAATCTTGGTAGGGGTCCACTAGATGAAGCTTCATACCAAATATCAAAGTCCTGGGCCTTGTGGTTTCAGAGTAGAAGATTTTTGAAGATTTTCCCTATATAAGCCTATGTAAAACCAAAGGGCCCTGGGGCGGGGGCATTTTTGGCCCCAGCACTATAATTTGAACAATCTTGGTAGGGGTCCACTAGATGAAGCTTCATACCAAATATCAAAGACCTGGGCCTTGTGGTTTCAGAGAAGAAGATTTTTAAAGATTTTCCCTATATAAGCCAATGTAAAACCAAAGGGCCCCGTGGCGGGGGCATTTTTCGTCCCAGCACTCAAATTTGAACAATCTTGGTAGGGGTCCACTAGATGAAGCTTCATACCAAATATCAAAGTCCTGGGCCTTGTGGTTTCAGAGAAGAAGATTTTTAAAGATTTTCCCTATATAAGCCTATGTAAAACCAAAAGGCCCCCGTGCGGGGGCATTTTTGGCCCCAGCACTATAATTTGAACAATCTTGGTAGGGGTCCACTAGATGAAGCTTCATACCAAATAACAAAGACCTGGGCCTTGTGGTTTCAGAGAAGAAGATTTTTTAAGTTTTTGGTGAAAAAAATCTGTTTTTGGCTCCTGTGACCTAGATGTGCAACGGACCGGAACCATTTGACCAATATTCAAACTTGACCGAGATATTGTCATGATGATCATTCTGAGCAAGTTTGATTAAGATTGGACCAAAATTGTGGCCCCTAGGGTGTTCACAAGGTTTTTATATGATTTGACCCGCTGACCTACTTTTTAACCCGATATGACCCATATTCGAACTGGACTGAAATATTGTCACAATGGTCATTCTGAGCAAGTTTCATGATAATTGGACCAAAACAGTGGCCTTCAGAGTGTTCACAAGGTTTTTCTATGATTTGACCTACTGACCTACTTTTTGACAAGACATGACCCATATTCGAACTTGACCAAGATATTGTCATGATGATCATTCTGAGCAAGTTTGATGATAATTGAACCATAACTGTGCCCTCTAGAGTGTTCACAAGGACTATCTATGGTTTGACCTACTGACCTACTTTTTGACCCTACATGATCCATATTCGAACCTGACCGAGATATTGTCATGATAATTATTCTGAGCAAGTTTGATGATGATTGGACCAAAACTGTGCCCTCTAGAGTGTTCACAAGGTTTTTCTATGATTTGACCTACTGACCTACTTTTTCACCCGACATGACCCATATTCGAACTTGACCGAGATATTGTCATGATGATCATTCTGAGCAAGTTTGATGATGATTGGACCAAAACTGTGGCCTCTAGTTTGTTCACAAGAAAAAGTTTACGCACGACGGACGACGGACGACGACGCCGGACATCTTACGGTCACAAAAGCTCACCATGACCTTCGGTCAGGTGAGCTAAAAATGTTTTTGTTTTTTTTTGTTGTTGTTTTTTATATCATTCCCACCCCCACCCCCAGTTTCTGAAGTAGACCCTTCTTTGAATATTGTAAATAGGGCTTACAGGGTTTGCATTGGCTGAAAGGGTTATGCTGAGCGAATACACCTAGCAGATTTTACCTCCATTTTTAAACGACCCATTCAACAATATAAAGGTAATACCGAGCCGGTCAGTTTACCTAACTACACAATTCCTAGGCAGGTTTATACATAAGCTGTTAACCAATATAGAGCACATTCTTTCGCCAAAAGCTCTTGAATCAGTGGGAGAGAATGGTGGCAGAAAATATTTCAAGATTAGTTTCACATAACAATGTTTCTAGACCCTGCATGAATCGAACCTGTGACCCTGTGGACACTAGTCGGGCACAAGTCTGCCCAAGCTGTCGAGGCTCTGCAATTTTGTCGAACTGCTGTAAAATTTAAACTTTTCAAAATTCCTTTTTTTTTCTCCTGTGGTGAACCTTTTAACCCTTAGAACGCTGAGAAAATCTACACCTGAAAATGTTGTCTGCTTATGTCGTCTGCTAAATCTTCTTGCCAACTTTTTAAAAATATTTTCGCATACAGGCAAACAGTGTGGACCCAGATCAGACTGCTCCTACAAAAGCAGTCTGATCTGGGTCCATACTGTTTGCAACAATGATTTATAAAGTAACCGGCAGACGACAAAGCAGACAACAACTGTCGGGACTGGCTTCTTATGGGTTAACACTAACCCAGTTTTACATGTAACTGTTTGTTTGTTTTGGAGTTTAAATAATGGCCCAGTCTACACTATTTTAGGTCATTTTTGAGCCAGTCAGTTTACCTATCCACACTTTTCCAGGGCAACCTTATACTTAAGTGGTTAACCAGTACAGTGCACATTCTTTCGCAAGAAACTGACAACTGCCCTTCTTAAATCAGTGGAAGGTAGAGAATGACTGTATAAAAGATTTCATGATCAATCTCCATGAAAGAATGTTGCCGACCCCGGCAGGTATCGAACCTGCATCCTCCTGATCACCAGTCAGATGCGCATCCGACTGAGCTACCGAGGCCGGCTACATGTAAATGAGAGTGAAACATGACAATGGAATTTAAGAAGAAGACTATTTAGCATGACTAGAAACCACTGATAGAAGCCCCTGTGGCGCAGTGGTTATGCTACTCGCCTTGTAAACCAGGGATCGCAGGATCAATCCCGGGCTTCTCCAGACTTTCGGATGAGTCTTTAAACCGAGGTCCCGTCTCCGTATGACCTTAGCTGTTGGTGGGACGTAAAACTAAAACTCACTCACTAGTAACCACTGACCTACCAGAGAATAATATCATGGTTTATACAGACAGTGTGTCCATAGCTCCAGATAAGGAGTTTTGTTTGTTTGTTTGATTTGAGGTTTAACGTCCCCGCCAACACTGTAAAGGTCATTTTGGAGACGTTGCTTCCAATTTTGTGGGACTTTTACCCGACATTGAGATGAAATGACATCTCAAGCCCTGTTGCCCAATGAAGCCAATAGTGTTTATTAGCATGGACGGTCCGCCTCGCACCGCGGTTCCTGGACAGGCTTAGATCCTCTAAGCGGTTTACCAGTACTAGTGTGCGGGCCGGATTCAGCTCTGCATGGAAGCATCGTGCAGCCCATACATTTCTTCAAGCCCCTATGGGCGGCGGCTGACCAGATAAGGAGTAGAAACGAGGATTATCAAGGGATTATTTCCTTCATTTCTTGCAAGAAACATGTTGTGGGTACTTGTTAGAATCGCCTCATTGAGGCAATTCTAAATAGTACCCACAACTTACAGTTTTAGAAATAAAAAAATTTTCCCCAAATTTATTAGCCTTGTTACTTCTGATTTATAGCTCTGTGCTAGCTCTCCTTCATGCAGGCTGATTATGGGAAAACTTGATGTTTTATTATTTTGCAAGCTTCTATACTTCTGGGCACATTAAAAAATCGTTAGCTTAAAAAACTCATTTGCGGCCAAAATGTTATAGCTAATGCAATTTGACATGAGATTGACCACCTCTATTACCATAATTTGACACCCGACTGAATGTACATATTTATCTTCGCCGTTTTCCGGCGTGGTCGATATTGTTATTCGATACATAGAGGCCGGTAAATGGGACGCCATTCATGAGATGCCAAAAATTCACGAAAACTTTACGAAAACCAACCTATTATGCAATAACATTGACTAATTTATTTTTTGCATTAAGGTCAGTCTCATGTCAAATTGCACGAGCTATATATAGTCTAGCAACTGTATCTACTACACAGATATGTTTGCTGAAAAAATGTGAGTAGCTTCCGTGTGTATCATTTAGCTAACATATTAGCAATTTTGGCATAGTTTTGCTTAGGACATAGCTAGTTTTGAACAACTAGACCCAGTGGTCAAAATGTTAAATGTTCTAGCAAGTACAATATCTAATACTATTGTAATTTTGCTTGAAAAATGTGAGAAGCTTTTGCATTTGCAAAAGCTACTCCCACTTTTTCAGCAAAAATATAAGTACACTTGCTGTATCAAATGATGAAAGTTTTAACAACACATTAGCTAACAGCATCGTTAGTTTTGAAGAACTGGACCCTAGGCCCTGATTTACATCATGCTTATCTTACCTTCAATGTCTTCCACCTATCTTCCAACTCTTTAATCTTATCTTGGATTTCATCTGCTGCAAAGTGACCATCATTGACCATGTCCACTCCCAGATGGCTGACATTGTTAATACGAGGATCGTGGCCAGCCAACTCTGCTTGCAAAGCCTGATGTTTCTTCATCAAGTTTTGTACACCGATGAGGTCACGGCCTGCAAAGTAGAACTTTAGGCTTAAGGGGAATGGATACCTCTTCAGGGGAGGCAACTCCTGCCAAAGTATTTTTGTCTCCCATGTCAATAAGGGCCAACTCTTGAAGGAAAGAATTCTTTCCTTTAAGAGTAGACCCCTTTTTCAGTGGGACAGAGCTTATAGAAAAGCATACAAAAAGTCCCAAAAGTTGTCACCCTTTGAAAAATGGCGGAAAAATCTGCCAGGTGTTCTATTCCCCTTAAGATGCCAATCACAACAACTGCTGTGTGCTTTGTTGTTTGCTGGTTACTTTAAAAGTATTTGTTGTAAGCAGTATGGACGATGATCAGACTGTTCCAATAGTTACAATGTTTGTTTGATTTGAGGTTTAACGTCCCCGTCAACACAGTATAGGTCATTTTGGAGACATTGCTTCCAATTTTGTGGGACTTTTACCCGACATTGAGATGAAATGACATCTCAAGCCCTGTCGCCCAATGAAACCAATAGGGTTTATAAGCATGGATGGTCCGCCTCGCACCGCGGTTCCTGGACAGGCTTAGATCCTCTAAGCGGTTTACCAGTACTAGTGTGCAGACGGTTTCAGCTCTGCGTGGAAGCATCATGCAGCCCATTTATTTCTTCAAGCCCCTATGGGCGGGGGCGGAAATAGTTACAATGAACAGTTTTATAAATACACATTATTGCAAGAGAAGCTTGATCTGACGCATGGTATCATGTCAATTGGATGTTTCTAAATCAAAATATCCAACTAAATGTGGAGGTGGAGAGTGATGCCTAAGACCTGTAAACATCCACCAGACTATAGTATCAGTATATTTATTATATACCCTTTTTCTTTACTTCTAGACCTAATTAATAATTTTTTTTTTTTTTAATAAATAAGCGGGCAATTTGACTTTACCTTCTGAATGTAAGTGACGTCATCATTTTTAACACAGCTGGTACCACATTATATATGACTGCTTTCTGACCCTCAATCAAAGGCCGAAGCCTGGATGTAGCCTCATTTTAAAGGACAGAGCTACGGAAATTAGGAAAGGCAAGTAGAGTGATAAAGAATTCTGTATTTTTCATTTTTGTGTTGTAAAATGGTAGTAGACAGCAATATTTTTTGTAGGTTTTGTTTGTTTGATTTGAATATAATATGTAGGTTGACGTGTATCATGTGCTAAGAAGCCTGCTCTTCCCTGAATTCTATCAATTCCATCATGCATTACCTACACACAGAAGTTGCACTAGAAGAAGGATACAGACCCTCAGTCATTGTTGTTATATTGTGGTGTAGATTAACCCTTTAACATGCAGGGGAGACAACAGTTTGCCATATCCTAGTCAACAGGGGTTAACTCCTCTTGGAGTAAAGAATCTGCTCCTCAGGAATTAAGTATTGCTAAACTTCAATGACTCAAAACACTTTAGGTACGCCCCCGCCCAAACGGGCTTGAAGAAATATATGGCCTGCACGATGCTTCCACGCAGAGCTGAATCCGGCCCGCACACTAGTACTGGTAAACAGCTTAGAGGATCTAAGCCTGTCCAGGAACCGCGGTGCGAGGCGGACCATCCATGCTAATAAACCCTATTGGTTTCATTGGGCGACAGGGCTTGAGATGTCATTTCATCTCAACGTCGGGTAAAAGTCCCACAAAATTGGAAGCAACGTCTCCAAAATGACCTTTACAGTGTTGACGGGGACGTTAAACTTCAAATCAAACAAAACAAACAAAACACTTTAGGACCATAGAAATTACAGCGCCATCTCAGGAGGCATATTCTTTTTTGATTTTTGTTATATTAGGGTATGACGTGTGTACTCATTAGAATCGCCTCATGGAGGCGATTCTAATGAGTACACACAACATACGTTTTCAAGATAAAATAAGAAAATTCTTCGTAAATGATCCCAAATATATTAATATCTGCAATCATGGGAAATTAAATTTTTCCTAAGGACTAAAGAACAAGTTCCAAACAGCCATGATAATCAAGCCAGCGGTGTTTGAGTCATCCAAGTTTCACTGTATTTCATTTATGAGTAGACCCCACTTTTTTCTTTTTTTAAAAAAAAAATCATTTTTACAGGAAGCATACAGGAAGCCATAATAAATGTCTCCCTTAGAAAAGAATGCCATAAAATATGTCAGACTTATCCACTGTGCTTAATAGTACCTCTGTTTGTTGAGGCAGCTATTGGTTCTTTCTCCTTAACCCAGTCCTCTTCATCCTCTACATCTCTCAGGAAGTGTTGCAGACGTAAAGCATCTTCTAACTTCTGGTGACGTGCTGCCATTGGTTCCTGTATCAGATAAATTGTTGCATTAGTCATCTGTAATGATTTTAACAATGACAGTCCATCACCAGAAGTTGGAAGATGCCTTATGTCTGCAACATTTCTTGTTGCAGACGTAAGGCATCTTCTAACTTCTGGTGACGTGCTGCTGTTCCTGTATCAGATGAGTTGTTGCATTAATTTAGTCTTTTATCAGGTATTTACACATGACAAGACAGAATTGCAGAGTTCAATTTTGAGCTCCAAAATTATGACAAGGTTTGGTGAGTTTAACCTTTAAGCACCACTGAAAATGCAAGAAGTAGATGGCAATATTTTTTTTTTCACGGAAAATAAACAAAAACACTTTGTTTCAGGTTTTATATCCCCCGTCAACACTATTTAGGTCATTTTTTAAAATATTACTTCCAATTTTTACCCGACATGTAGTTGAAATGACATCTCAAGCCCTACTACTAAGAGAAACCACTAAGGAGCGGTCCGACTCGCATCACTTTTCCTGGACAGGCTTAGACCTATGACGTTTACAAGTACTCAAGTTTGGTTGGTTTCAGCTATGCGCGGAAGCACCATGCAGCCCAATCTATTTCTCCGATGGGCAGGGGCTATAAAAATACTTTGAAAATGAAATCTTGCAAGTCTTGATTGGTGAGTGCTTCAGTGATTAATCAGAGGTTTTCTTCCAGCATCTGACTATGAAAATACACGTATGTTCGTTACTTTAAAAATTGAGACAATCTGAACATTTACTATCATTCTGGCAGAATGATGAACAGTGAATGTCCCTGAATCAGTCTGATCTGGGCTGACATATTTGGTCAGTCTGGCCCAGTGCTTAATCAGTATTTTTCACAGATATTCATTAAAATCTCCTCGATGACTCAGAAATAAGGCAGTTTTTTTTTTCTCAGATTTTTACTCTTCATTTAAGAATATCCTAATTATGGGTACCCAAACCGACTACCATAATGATCCTAAATATTGGGACAGATAGGCCTAAGCAAACAGTGCAGACCCAGATCAGACTACTCCTGATCAGGGTCTAAACTGTTTGCCATTCCATCTGCACCTTTTGGACTCCTTGCTGGATCATGTAACAAATTTGTTATAAGTTTAGGAGAATTACGGCAAGTCCTCCAACTGTCCAAATTTTTAGATTTTTTTTACGTAAGAACCTCTATATAACACTGTTTATAATGTGATTTTGGATTTAACGGGTTCAGGATAGATCCTAAAAAAGTATAAATCACACAGAAAAATGACCATTCATGGTCATTTTTCTATATGATTTATACATTTTTGTTTGGATATAACACATACTGTTTAATTAAGATGGTTTCTGCTTTGGACCCCAACAACAGTGCTATAGAGAGGTTGTGGTGTATCTTAACTATGGGTACCCAAATTGTCCAAGAAAGTTAAACAAAGCGTACCTGTAGGGCCTTGTATCTGTCAAGCAGCTGTGTCTGTTTAGCCTGAATATTTTCTGAATCAAAATGCCCTGACTCCACAAACTGAGCAGCCTGAATTGCAATACCTTCAATTCGATCCTGAAATACGGCAAACAATGTCTACTTATTATAACCTTTAACCTGCTGAATATTTAACTTAGCCACACCTTTTTTTGATTTTCAGCCAATCAGATTACATGATATAATGAGTTCGTTCAAATTCACAATCTGAATGGCAAACAGTGTAGATCCTGATCAGATGGCTTCTTCAGAAGCCATCTGATCTGGATCTACACTGTTTGCAAAGATAGGGCTTGTCGCCTACAGCAGGGTAAAGGATAAGCTCTAAGATATGTTCTAGGTCGTATTTGGGAATTTATTCTACATAAATCTTTTTTGTTCCAAATAGAATCTTCCACCTTGTATACAGCGAGTCCATTTCAAAATTAAGGGGTGTCAGGTTGTGTTTTCATCAAAATCTATTTGGAAAATGACTGAACTTTTAGCAAATAGTGGAGGCCCTATGAGACGCTGCTTTCTGCGGCATCTGATCTGGGTCTGCACTGTTTGCCAAGGTACCCCTTAAGGGGTTTCTGGTAAATGGGTTAAGAAACAATGTGAAACTTTGGGTCATAAATTTCCTCATATAAATAATAAACAAATACTGTTGTCTGTTTGTCATGTCATGACTCATAGGTCAGAGTTGGTTCCACTTTCTGGTGACTGAACAGGTAAATCGGAAAATGCTGCAAAATGTCAATGACAGAAAATAATGATCAAATTATACCTCAAACTTCCTTCTTTTATTTATTTAATTATTTCTGATCTAGGTCTACACTGTTTGTTCAGGCTGATTTTTATGACAATTTGGTGTCCAAACATTTGTTTGTCTGTGTTGAGGTTTCACGTTCCCATCAATACTATTTAGTCATTTTAGAGACGTTGCTTCCAATTTTGTAGGACTTTTACCAAACATTGACATGAAATAACATCTCAAGCTTTACCGCCCAAAGAAACTGCTAGGGTTTAAGGAGTGGTCCAGCTCGCACCACTTATACTGGGCAGGCCTAGACCTTCAAAGTGGTTTACCTGTTCTCAATTTCCGTCAGTTTTGGTTCTGCGGGGAAACACCATGCAGCCCAATCTATTTCTCCATGCCCCTATGGGCAGGGGCACATCCAAATATTAAGGGTTAACATGGTACCATGCTACTTAAGGGGAATGGGAACACCTGGCAGATTTTTCTGGCATTTTTCAAAGGGAGACAATTTTTGCGATTTCCTCGCTTTTCTATTAAGCCCTGTCCCACTGAAAAAGGGGTCTACTCTTAAAGGAAAGAATTTGCTCCTCAGGAGCAAATTCTTTCCTTTAAGAGCTGACCCCATTTGGCATGGTAGACAAAAATACTTTTGCAGGAGTTGCCTCCCATGAAAGTGTATCCATTCCCCTTAAGATTAGTTTTTGTTTGTTTGATTTGAGGTTTAACGTCCCAGTCAACACTGTATAAGTCATTTTGGGGACATTGCTTCCAATTTTGTGGGACTTTTACCCGACATTGAGATGAAATGACATCTCAAGCCCTGTCGCCCAATGAAACCAATAGGGTTTATAAGCAAGGACGGTCCGACATGCACCCTTTTACCTGGGCAGGCTTAAATCCTCTAAGCGGTTTACCAGCACTAGTGTGTGGGCCGGATTCAGCTCTGCGTGGAAGCATCATGCAGCCCAAATATTTCTTCAAGCCCTGATGGGCGGGGGCCGTTAAGATTAGTTACACATCCTCTCACCTGGTGAGCAGCCACATCAGCTTCCAACAAGGCATGCTTCTTCTGTAGGTTCTGTACACTTGTCAGATCCTGCAAGCAAATTTGAGTAGTTATTACACACTGTGTGAAGTGTCAATTCCTGGAATAGGTCATAACCCCATTTCAATAATAAGCTTTGGGTCTTTGCTCAAAGCACATGCTTGAAGGTAATTGTTTGCTTGTTGCAACTAAACATTTTCTCTCTTCTTTGGCTGAAGAAGACAAGAAGAGTCAAGCCCCTGACCAGCTATTTCCTCTGTATTACTCTTTATGAACATGCCTTGTCAAAATACAGTCACGCCTCTTTATACCAACATTTGTTATAATGACAAAACTCATCATAACGACAATTTCAATGGAATGAATTCTTAGCTCAAGGCTTAGCCTCGATTCTGAGCGACGTGGGCTTTCTTTGGGTTGCAAATGCCCAAATCTAATCCATAGTCACGAATGGTCCTTGTAATTAATACTCCAAGGAATAAATGTTATAGACATTTGTTAGAATCGCCTCAACGAGGCGATTCTAACAAATGTCTATGACATTTGTTTCTTGGAGTAATGATGTGGAAAAGACCTTTTATAACCTAACTGCGATTCATTATAATGGCAAATTCTTTACAACGGCACAGTAATAGGGAACAAATACTGTCATTATATCAATGGTCCTCTGTAAATGGTTAATCCTGAATCACTCCTTCAGCTGCTAAAGAAAATTCTGGGGCGAAGCAGACGACAAACTAATTTTTTATTTATTTTTCAGAGAAAAAATGCTTGAGATTTCGTGTGAATCATCTGCCCAGCAGACTATTCACATATAAAGTAAAGCGATGTTTTCTCTGAAATACAAGAAAAACAATACTTAGAAAACTCAGTCTGCTAGTCATGGAAAGTATTTAAAGTGGTATTAAGTATCAGGTTATTGTACATGATGTAAAGTTATATTCAGTGTTCAATCCAGGATTTGGGGTTTGGGGGCCCTCTGGGCCCACAGGTCTTGGAAAAGGGGGGCCATTTGGAAATTTAGGGGGCCCTTAAATTATACTATATAAAGTTACAAGATTTATTTTTAGGTTTTAGCTGCATGATAAAAATGGGCACAAAACAAGTTTAACAGCACAGACAAAATCTATTTAGTTGATCTATCCATCTTCTAATACGGAGTTGGTCGCATTTGCTCATTACCTCATTTAACCAGTACAAAACAATTTGGATAAATTGTCTTGCTCAATTGCTAAATGCATGTTTTATCTAGAATGAATGTCATTAAAAATATTTCTGGAAGTGAAGAACTCTATAATAAATAGCGCCCACCTCGGTATATTGCGGTATTTCGGTCCGGTATTTAGCGTAAGCCGAACGGCGCACACAAATTTGGCGTAAGCCGTCCGGCGCACACAAGTATACCGAACATGGCCGCATTCCCGGTAAACAAAACGTCGATTTGGGTTTATAAAAATAAGAATTGTTATTAGTTAAACAGATAAAACAAATGTTTTTCTATGTTATTTTGATCAGGCAATATGCGGTTTTTGATCAGCTGAACAATACGCAACAGGCAGCCGAAAAACTGCGAGAAAATGTAAAAAATGATCTCCAGAATAAACAGTCTCTAAATTCTACAGTTGCGCCCGACGGGCCCATTGAATGATCTCTAGTGCGCCCCTCAGGTAAAAAGCGGGCCCAGGGCGCAATGGCGCAGCCTAGATTGAACACTGATATTTAGCGCAAGCGAGATTAGATCTTATCTTACTCTATCTCTCTAAAGTATACTAGCCCATTGTATGCTAGTGGATTCTTCCATTGCTATATGTTGGACAAGTCCATTTGTCATGTAAGGGGTGTCAGACCTATTTTTTTATTCTATTTTTGACAGAAAATTCTGTCATCAAATAGTGCAGGCCCTGATCATACGTCCCGTTCTGTGGCGTCTGATCTGGGCCATCACTGTGTGCCAAGGTACCCCTTTAGAGGTTTCCTGCATACAATGGGCTAGAGCATAATTTTAAGAGCAGTCTACCCTTTTTATTATCACTATTACCTAAAAGTTGCAGAATACAGGTACTGCCATCTTGAATGGCTGATCAACCTTATTCAGAAAGTACAAAATAGTGATTTCTTCCTTCTGAATATTTAAATTACTAGTAAGTTATCTGACTGTAATATACTTTCCATAAACTGTAAAGATGTTAATTCTTCAATTGACCCAAATCAACTAGCTATATAGCTGTGAAGTCTAAACTAAATCACAAAAATAACTGTGTGTTTGTGTATCTGTGCATGTGTGTGTGTGCATGTGGTGAAGCATAACTGAAAAATTCCCGCCTAAAGTGGAGTTCAAACCCAGGCAATGACAGTAAAAGTCCGGTGCTCTAACCACTGACCTAAGAGTTTACCTCCTGTCAAACTTGTCAGAGATTGGTTATAAACATATAACTGAAGATTTGGAGTTGCTGACTGTACAACTCCCCCACTTCAAGGATGTCATCATTTATGATGACACAAAGCCATTTTTGGCGAAGTAAAGTCCGATCCCAGATCTTAAGAAAAGAATATCTAAATAAATCCTTGCCCATGGTGGGATTTGAACACAAGCCGCTTGTGCAAAGTCCAATGCTCTTACCACTGAGACTATACTCCCTAATGCAGTTGTCAGTGATTTGTTATAAACCTTAAGTTAGGTAGATCACTGATGGTAGGAACTGCTGGAGTGAATGAGTGAGTGTTTGAGTTTTACATCTCACAAACAGCTAAGGTCATACGGAGACGGGACCTCGGTTTAAAGACTCATCCGAAAGTATGGAAAAGCCCGGATCGATCCTGCAACCCCTGGTTTACAAGGCGAGTAGCATACCCACTACACCACAGAGGCTTCGTAAGAATTGTTGGATGTGTGTACATGTGTACATGTGTGTTGTGGACAGCAGTACTTGCAAAATAATTGGGGTACAGTATCCTATCTATGTGAGCTTGTGAGTGCTTATTATCAAGTATCCAAGCCTACAGCAAATCCAGACCCAGCTAGTATGTGTAAAACTAAGAGAAAATCTTGTTAGGTTTGCACAAAGAAAAAGTATGGGCAGAAAACATCAAATCACACAGAATTTAGTATCAGCATATTAGCCTAGATGCCGAGAAAATAAAACAACATCTGAAAATGTTGTCTGCTCATGTCGTCTGCTGAATCTTCTTACAAACTTTTTAAACATATTTTTGCATACAGGCAAACAGTGTGGGCCCAGATCAGACTGCTCCTACAGGAGCAGTCTGATCTGGGTCCACACTGTTTGCAAAAAAAGATACTTTTAAGGTAACTGGCAGACGGCAAAGCAGACGACAATTATCGTGACTGGCATTTTATGGGTTAGTCTAGTTTCTTATAGCACACAAAACCCTTCAACATACAAACTGAATTCTGGCTTAGATTTTATTGATAGCAAATCAACAACAACCATGTACATGTACTAGCATATTTTGAAACCACCCAGATATTTTTTATCTCTTTTCTTCTTGCCGTATTTACAGAAATTATTTTCTATGCCCATGGGCGTAGACTATCTTAATCAGATACATAGGTTTCAGCAAATGGTGTAAACCCAGATGAGATGGTACAGAATGCTGCATCTCATCAGGGTCTACAGTGTTTGCCACTCATCCAGCTATTTTTAGACACCTCATTAGGCAGCAAATTCAACTTGTTCAAACTTTAGAACAAGTATGGTAAGGAGTTGAGGTGTTTGCTTGTTTGTTTGATTTAACATCCCCTCAACACTATTTAGGTCATTTTGGAAACATTACTTCCAATTTCGTGGCACTTTTACCTGACACTGAGATGAAATGACATCTCAATACCTGCCACCCAAAATACCAATAGGGTTTATATGCATGGACGGGCTGTCTCGCACCACTTCGCTTGGGCAGCTTTAGACAAGGAGTTGAGGTGTCTGAATACCTAGGGTGTATTCAGTAATTACTTATCAAGGATACACTTCTTCTATGTTAACACTTTTACGTCTAAGTTTCTGAAGTGGACTGTCCCATCTTTGAAATTGGACATGCCCATTTTTATCAATAGGGGTTTTTGTTAAAACCATCAACTATGAGCCATCCAATCTGGACTTATAGTTTGCATATGTATAGTAGTCATAGATAAGACAGGGTCGCGCAGTTCAGGTGTTGTCAATATACACCACAACCTCTTTATAACACTGTTGATGGGGTCCTAAGCAGAGACCGTGTTAGTTAAACAACCGTGTTATATCCAAACAAAAATGTATAGATTATATAGAAAAATGACCATTTATGGTCATTTTTCTATATAATCTATACATTTTTGGGATCCATCTTGAAACCGTTTTATATCCAAAACCGTGTTATAATGAACCATGTTATAATGAACAGTGTTATAACGAGGTTGTGGTGTATGTAAAATTCGCCGAGTCCACAAGAAGATTTGGTGGAGTGCCTTTCACATGCTTTTTGAAAGTGGAAAAAAATGACCAAAATTTGTGTTGTTGAATTCACATAATCGGGTGATCTGTAATAGGCAGAATATTCCAAAGGTAGGTGCAAATGATAGCTCAGCCTCGTCAATCTTATCTGCAACTACTGGTACTATACCTGTATTAGTCTAGAAGGTTGAAAGGGCTAAATTTTGAAAGTTTAAGGAATTTCCATACATTTTGATACTGGTACATTTCATCAACAATAACTTTCTAATTGGGCCCCATCAAGCGATTTTGGTACTTATCGCCTATGCGAGCAGCGAAGGTTCAGGCGAGCCTGCGCATCCGCGCAGTCTCGCCAGAACCTTCGCTGCTCGCTCATACAAGCAGTGAATCAAGAGGAACCTTCAGACAGAAAGCCATATCCCTGGCCCCTCTGAATGGCTGGGCATGCGCAGTTAAAATTAGTCATGACGGAATGCTCGAAGACACAAATTCGCATGGCGGGGCTCAGTTTATGACAAAAATACTTGACTGAAATGCTTAAAACAAAATCACGGAGTAAAATTAGAAAAGAGAGAAAAATATCTGGCAGTCATGTGCAACAAATCTGCAATAATTCATACCAGATTAACTGAGAACAAGGTGCCCTAATGTGGTGAAAGAAGAACATTTTTCATGAAATAAACATAGAATGGTGGCACATTACATAATGTTTCAGCACATTACATAAATGTTTCAATGTCGTAAAAGTTTTGCCAGTTCTGCTTATAATGTTACAGCTTGGAGCATGTTTTATCCTTAAAGTGCTTAGCATAGCCCTGCAGATGACATTTGAAAATTGTTATTTTGTCCTATTTTCCAGTTAAAATAAAATTATAAAACTTTTAGAATGCCATCTGGTGTTATTTTGCTTAGCACTTTTGCACTTTAAGGGTTAAAACTGAGAAGCAAAGAAGCAGCATTGTTGGCCTTGATACAAAGAAGCTCTTTTCAGCATGAGGAAAAGGGACTTATCTCTTGTCCTGCTGAATAAATTAATTTAGCCACACCCATTTCTGACTTTGAACCGATCAGATTTTTTTTTTGTTTTGGTTTTACAGCCCTTTCCGGATTATTTCACTTATTTCAAACCGGTGGGCGAAAACCAGCATACCAGGAGAAAAACCACCTGACCTACCCTTGCAAAACCTGGCTTCTCACATGCGCAAACCCCTAGTGATTAAGAGTCCACACTCTTGCCCCTTAGACCACAGAGGCCAATCAACCAGTTAGATTACTACAAATTCACTAACTGAATGTCAAACAGTGTAGATACTGACACAGATCAGGTTGCTTCTTCAGAAGCTATCTGATGTGTATTTACACTGGTTGCAAAAAGAAGTGTATGACTGTAGGATAAGGGTTATACAGTAGAACGTCGATGGCTCGAACACCGATGGCTCGTTTACCATGGATGTGTCAAACCCATTCTTGAGCCCCTAGCGAAATCCTCTACATAAGAAATAGTGGGGGATAATTAAGAAGATTTTAGTCTTTTATCTTGCAAATGTATGCTGTGTGTACTCATTAGAATCGCCTCGATGAGGCGATTCTAATGAGTTCACACAGCATACATTTTCTTTATAGAACGACGAAAAGATGTCTAAAAGCATCTCATTATGCCTCCTGACAGTAACCCTCAGTGGCTCGAATTACCCCTGTCTCGAACAGATTTTCGAGGTCCCAAAGGTGTTCGAGCCATTGACGTTTGAATGTAACTAGTCTATAACTAATCTAAATTATCTCCCTCTTATGATCAGTCGCCACAGAGGAATGATGCCAGACAAGTAGGGTCCTCAACCACATAATCATCAATCATTATCAGAAGCCAGCTGATCAAGATCAGGGGCCAGTTGTTGAAAAACTAACAACATCGTTAGTTAACGTATCGTTAAAACTTTGATCATTAAATATGGCAAATATGCTGAAATTTTTGCTGAAAAAATGTGAGCAGCTTTTGCGGATGCAAAAGCTGCTCACATTTTTTCAGCAAAAATTCCCAAATTTTACACATTAAACTTGCTAGAACAGTTAACAATATGACCACTAACGAGCTCGTTAAGCTAACGATGCTTTGAACAACTTTTTTTTTTGAACCCTTAGTGGAAATTGAAATCATGCAACACAAATGGCTAAAAATTGGGGAGTAGTGTTGCATACAGAAATATTCAGCATGATGAGGGTCAATGTTATCTTGGGTAAATTTTCTTATCTCCACACCAGGTGGAGTAACAAGGACAAATACAAGATCATTTGAGCCCCGCCAAGCGAATTTGTGTTTTCGAGCATTCCCTCATGACAAATTTTAACTGCGCATGCTCAGCCATTCAGAGGGGCCAGGGATATGGCTTTCCGTCTGAAGGTTCCTCTTGATTCACTGCGTGTATGAGCGAGCAGCGAAGGTTCTGGTGAGACTGCGCGGATGCGCAGGCTCGCCTGAACCTTAGCTGCTCGCATAGGCGATAAGTACCAAAATCGCTTGAGGGGCCCATTTTGTTTCTTCATCAAAAACTGTGTTGTGGGTACCACAACATAAGTTTCTGAAAAGAAAGAATTATCCTTGTTACAACCAACCATGCGGAGCTATGTTTAAAGGGGATAGTTTGTTTGTTTGATTTGAGGTTTAACGTCTCCGTCAACGCTGTAAAGGTCATTTTGGAGACGTTGCTTCCAATTTTGTGGGACTTTTACCCGACATTGAGATGAAATGACATCTCAAGCCCTATCGCCCAATGAAACCAATAGGGTTTATAAGCTTTGCCTGGGCAGGCCTAGATCATCTAAGCGGTTTACCAGTACTCGTGTGTGAGTCGGATTCAGCTCTGCGTGGAAGCATCATGCAGCCCATATATTTCTTCAAGCCCTGATGGGCAGGGGCCGTTAAAGGGGATAGGAGGAGGAGAGAAATCTTAAGGGGAATGGGAACACCTAGCAGATTTTTCTGCCATTTTTCAAAGGGAGACAACTTTTGGAACTTCCTGTTCGCTTTTCTATAATCCCTGTCCCACTGAAAAAGGAGTCTACTCTTAAAGAAAAGAATTTGCTCCTCAGGAGCAAATTCTTTCCTTTAAGAGTAGACCCCTATTGATATGGGAGACAAAAATACTTTTGCAGGAGTTGCCTCCCCTGAAGTTGTTCCCATTTCCCTTAACATTTCATAATTTTGTGACATGCTTAGTCAACACCCTTTAATCTGAATCTGGAGTTTGGAAATCAAAAAATAAATGAACTGGAGAAAGTCCAACCACCTGATAAATTAAATGTCTACAAGCATGGATTCTGTCTCTAAAAATAGCATTTTTTTTTATATGAAAATTTGTATTTTTCATATTTCTGGTATTGGTATGAACACGGACTGTGAGTGCTTCTTGGAACCACCTCGATGAGGTTCTAACGAGTACTCAAAATCCGTATGTTTTAGAACAAGAGGGCCCAGAGGGCCCTGGTTCGCTCACCTGATCCAATGTATAACAAGTGGGCCCCAGGCAGGGTCAATTTTGGCCCAAGGGCTATAATTTGAACAATCTTGGTAGAGGTCCACAAGATGAAGCTTCATATCGAATATGAAAGACCTGGGCTTTCTGGTTTCAGAGAAGAAGATTTTAAAGGTTTACCCTGCATATAGAAGTCTATGTAAAACAAGATTTTCCCTATATAAGTCTATGTTAAACCAAAGGGCCCCGGAGCAGGGGCATTTTTGGCCCCAGGGCTATAATTTGAACAATCTTGGTAGAGGTCCACTAGCTGAAGCTTCATAACAAATATCAAAGACCTAAGCCTTGTGTTTCAGAGAAGATGATTTTTAAAGATTTTCCCTATATAAGTCTATGTAAAACCAAAGGGCCAAATGGCGGAGGCATTTTTGGTCTCAGGGCTATAATTTGAACAATCTTTATAGAGGTCCACTAGCTGAAGCTTCATAACAAATATCGAAGACCTAAGCCTTGTGGTTTCAAAGAAGAAGATTTTTCAAGATTTTCCCTATATACGTCTATGTAAAACCAAAGGGCCCCGGTGCGGGGGCATTTTTTGCCCCAGGGCTATAATTTGAACAATCTTGGTAGAGGTCCACAAGATGAAGCTTCATACCAAATATCAAAGACCTGGGCCTCGCAGTTTCAGAGAAGAAGATTTTTCAAGATTTTCCCTATATAAGCCCTAGTAAAACAAAAGGGCCCTGGTGTGGGGGCATTTTTGGCCCCAGCACTATAATTTGAATAATCTTGGCAGGGGTCCACTAGATGAAGCTTCATACCAAATATCAAAGACCTGGGCCTTGCGGTTTCAGAGAAGAAGACTTTTCAAGATTTTCCCTATATAAGCCCATGTAAAACCAAAGGGCCCCCGTGTGGGGGGCATTTTTAGCTCCAGCACTATAATTTGAACAATCTTGGTAGGGGTCCACTAGATGAAGCTTCATACCAAATATCAAAGACCTGGGCCTTGCAGTTTCAGAGAAGAAGATTTTTAAAGATTTTCCCTATATAAGCCTATGTAAAACAAAAGGGCTCTGGTGGAGGCATTTTTGGCCCCAGCACTATAATTTGAACAATCTTGGTAGGGGTCCACTAGATGAAGCTTCATACCAAATATCAAAGACCTGGGCCTTGCGGTTTCAGAGAAGAAGATTTTTCAAGATTTTCCCTATATAAGCCCATGTAAAACCAAAGGGCCCCCGTGCGGGGGCATTTTTAGATCCAGCACTATAATTTGAACAATCTTGGTAGGGGTCCACTAGATAAAGCTTCATACCAAATATCAAAGACCTGGGCCTTGCGGTTTCAAAGAAGAAGATTTTTAAAGATTTTCCCTATATTAGCCCATGTAAAACCAAAGGGCCCCCATGCGGGGGCATTTTTGGCCCCAGCACTATAATTTGAACAATCTTGGTAGGGGTCCACTAGATGAAGCTTCATACCAAATATCAAAGACCTGGGCCTTGCGGTTTCAGAGAAGAAGATTTTTCAAGATTTTCCCTATATAAGCCCTAGTAAAACCAAAGGGCCCCCGTGTGGGGGCATTTTTAGCTCCAGCACTATAATTTGAACAATCTTGGTAGGGGTCCACTAGATGAAGCTTCATACCAAATATCAAAGACCTGGGCCTTGCGGTTTCAGAGAAGAAGATTTTTAAAGATTTTCCCTATATAAGCCCATGTAAAACCAAAGGGCCCCCGTGCGGGGGCATTTTTGGCCCCAGCACTATAATTTGAACAATCTTGGTAGAGGTCCACTAGATGAAGCTTCATACCAAATATCAAAGACCTGGGCCTTGCGGTTTCAGAGAAGAAGATTTTTTAAGTTTGCGGTGAAAAAATCTATTTTTGGCTACTGTGACCTATATGTGCAACGGACCGGAACCATTTGAACAACTTTGAAAGGGAACCACCTAAGGATCATTCCTGTGAAGTTTGGTCAAAATACGATCAGTGGTCGTACGCACGGACGCACGACGGACAAAAAGTGATCCCAAAAGCTCACCTTGTCACTACGTGACAGGTGAGCTAATAAGAATAGGGCAGATATGATACAAATTTGTAAATCATGCTTTTCTCCATATAAAGTGAGGGTATCACACAGACCTGACGCAAGCAAAAAATTTATGGCAAATATTTGATGTAGATCCTCTCTGACAATTATGTCCCCCCACCCGAAAGGGAGGGGGACATATTGGTTTTGGTGCGGATTCTGTCGGCGTCGGCGTTGCCTCTTGTCTGCACTCTATCTCCTGAATGGATGGATGGATTTTGATTAAACTTACACAGATACACCATTGGGAGGGGGAAAAGTACTGATTAGATTTTGGTGACCTTGGTCTAATTTTCAAGGTCACAGTGCTCAAAACATTGTCGAATTTTAGGCCAAAAAAGCTTGTCTGCACTCTAACTCCTGAACCAATGGAAGGATTTTGTTCAAACTTGGTACATAGTATAATTTGGATGGTCTCAATAACTGATTAGATTTTGGTGACCTTGACCTACTTTTCAAGGTCACCACGGGACTAAGACTGTTAAAAATAAGCTTGTCTGCACTCTATCTCCTGAACCAATGGATGGATTTGGTTCAAACTTGGTACATAAAGCAAGTGGGATAGTCTCTAGAACTGATTAGATTTTGGTGACCTTGACCTAATTTTCAAGGACACCACGGGACTTAGATTGTTAAAAATAAGCTTGTCTGCACTCTATCTCCTGAACCAATGGATGGATTTGGTTCAGACTTGGTACATAAGATAAATGGGTTGGTCTCAAGGACTGATTAGATTTTGGTGACCTTGATCCAATTTTCAAGGTCACCACGGGTCTTAGGCTGTTAAAAATAAGCTTGCCTGTGCTCTTTCTCCTGAACCAATGGATGGATTTGGTTTAAACTTGGTACATAAGATAAGTGGGGTAGTCTCTAGAACTGATTAGATTTTGGTGACCTTGACCTAATTTTCAAGGTCACCAAGGGACTTAGACATATACAAAAGAAATGTCAAGATGCTCTGGACTTCAAACTGGTGGGGGGACATATGTTTTCCTCTGAAAACACTGTTCTAGTTTTCCTGATTTTTCCATAAAAATTAAGTTGTGTCTAGAGTGATCCATAACATATATGTTGATAATTATAGATAGCTACTATAGTGAAAAGTATTTACAGCCATGTGTGCACAGAAGACTCAGATCAGACTGCCCAGCCACATTCTGATCAGCCTTTACTATGTACTAATTGACACCAATCATTTTTCTTCTTTTTTTAACTTTAAGGCCCTTAATTATTAAACTTATTACAAGCCAAGTTTTAATCAGAGGTGTGCAAAAACCGGAGTACTTGGAGAAAAAACACCTGGGGCCAGTTGTTCAAAGCCTCGTTAGCTTAACGAGCTCATTAGTGGTCATATTGTTAACTATTCTAGCAGGTTCAATATCTAAAATTTTGGTATTTTTGCTGAAAAAAGTGAGCAGCTTTTGCATTTGCAAAAGCTGCTCACATTTTTCAGCTAAAAAAGTGCACATTTTTTTTTTTTCAGCAAAAATTTTAGCCTATTTGCCATATTTAATGATCGAAGTTTTAAAGATGCGTTAACTAATGACGTTAGATTTGAACAACTAGCCCCTCTCCTTCCGTTGCAGAAACTGATGCATCACGTGATCCAAGCAACAGCTCGAGCCCACAGACTGAGACTCAATGACTGAGAAAGCGCTCTCACCCACTACGCCACTGAGGCCTGTGCTGAGAGTATATGCAGGCTGATTAGAGTTTTCACGCTCAGACCACACATGCTCATCAACGACACATTTTTGCTTAACACGGCTCTTTTGAAATGATCCTTATTAAACCTAATTACCTTGACCGCTTAGTCTCTACTGGAAGTTGTGCACAGCTAATTTGCAAACTACACTAAGCATTTGCAGCAATCATAGCAACAGACAAGGTTGGTATTCCGTGATAACCGAAGGCTAATTTTTGTCAATTCTCCATAAAAACCTATGTTGTGGGTATTCATTAGAACCTCCTCGGCGAGGCGGTTCTAATGAATACCCACAACATAGGTTTTTATGGAGAAATAAGGAAATTAGCATTCAATTATCACCAAATATCCACCTTATATGTAACTATGAAATAATCTTGTCTACCTTTCCATTTAAGTTCATCCACCCATTTTAGCTATTAGCAGGTGAGAGCAGAAGGGCAAGGGACATAGGGATTGGACATGTTCTCTTGATTTTCTGACATTCTGGGAGTGGGCGGGGCAAAATGGAGAAAAACTCAATGTGAGTACTACTGCCAAACAAAGCGGGAATAAAACACTTACATGTCGCCTCAGAAGCTAAAAACAGAATTTTAACAAATATGCAAAATAACTGAATATATACATTCAACAATAAGCGCATGCCATTAGAATTCTATACAACAGTAAAACGCTACGTTTTATGTACGACCTGGGGCCAGTTGTTCAAAACTAACAACGTCATTAGTTAACGTATCGTTAAAACTTTGATCATTAAAAATGGCAAATATGCTGAAATTTTTGCTGAAAAATGTGAGCAGCTTTTGCGGACGCAAAAGCTGCTCCCATTTTTTCAGCAAAAATACCAAAATTTACAACATTGTACTTGCTAGAAGAGTTAACAATATGACTACTAACGAGTTGGTTAAGCTAACGATGCTTTGAACAAGTGGGCCCAGTACTTTTAGACCAGGACCCAGTTACTTCAAAGCACCCTTGGTATAACGAGCTCGTTAAGTGGTCAAATTGCAAACTGCTTTAGCAAGGGAAATATCTAATACTCATTTTTGCTGGAAAAAGGTGAGTATATTTTTCATTTGCAAAAACTCCAATTTTCTGCAAAAATATTAGCATATTAGCCATATGAAATGATCAAGTTTTAATATGTCTTTTGTTTAAAACAACTTGGCCCAGGTGTCTATACATGTAACTGCAATCAGCACATGGCATTCAAATCTTTTATCCTGAGAAAACATGCAATGTTACATTTTCTTAGCATAGATGCTTCGCTGAGACTGCTCTAAAATCAAGCAAATATTTACATAAATCTAGACTTTGTAACTAACACTGTACAATATGTAACATGGTTTTGGATGTAACCATTTAATCATGGTTCCCAAAAATGTTTTGTTGATACAGAAATTTTTATTTGTAATCTATATATGGGCCCCGTCAAGCGATTTTGGTACTTTTCGCCTATGCGAGCAGCGAAGGTTCAGGCGAGCCTGCGCTTCCGCGCAGTCTCGCCAGAACCTTCGCTGCTCGCTCATACAGGCAGTGAATCAAGAGGAAACTTCAGACAGAAAGCCATATCCCTGGCCCCTCTGAATGGCTGGGCATGCGCAGTTAAAATTTGTCATGACGGAATGCTTGAAGACACAAATTTGCTTGGCGGGGCTCATACGATTGTTGGGATACAGCATGGCTATTTAACTAGCATGGTTTCTGCTTTTACCTCAACTATAGTGTTAGAGATTGTGGTATTTGTATATTTTCATCAAAGTCTCCCTTATCATTAAACAGCATATATCCTTCCTAGAGCCATGAAAGGTTGGGTTTCAGTGTATAGGCATGCTTCATGATTTGGTTTGGTTTGAAGTTCAACAGCCCAGTCAACACTATTTAAGTCATATTGAGCTGTCAGTTTACTTAGCCACACTTTACCAGTGCAGGCTTATACATAAGTTTTTAACACAGAGAGTGCCCCTTCTAACCACAGAAACTGACAATTGCCCAGCTTGAATCAGCTGAAGGGGGAGAATGACCATTGAAAATATTTCATGATCAATCTCCATAAAAGAATGTTGCTAGATCTGGTGGGTATCAAACCCGTGTCCTTATCACCAGTCAGACTTGCTTCTAAGTAAGCCACCATGCCAGCAGAGCAATGAATATCAATGTCAAAGGTATGCTGGTAGAACTGCAAACACTGTAGACTTAACCCTTACCATGCTGAACCCAGATATATCCTTTTTTTTGAAAGCAGTATAGATCAAGATCAGCTGGCTTTTCTGAAGCCAGCTGATCAGGATCTATACTGTTTTCCATTCTGCTTCTGATACATGGTAAAAATGAAATTATGCAACACAACTGGCTGAAAATTGGGGAGGAGTGTAGTAAATTGAAATATTCAGCATGGTCAGGGTTAATGTGATCTAGGTTTACACCATTTGCTCAGACACTTTGACCAATCTATTCCGAGTAGCCATGGTATATCCTGTATCATATACATCTTGGCTATGAATATTCCTAAAGGGAATGGACACCTGGCTCTTTATGGGACTCCTATAAACCAAACCCTTCTGAAAACATTGATCTGATGTTGGAAGGAAGAATTTCATCTTGTATTTAAAGCAGTACCTTCTCTTAAAGGGAAGAAATTTCTTCTCTTTAAGCGTAGTTGCCTATTGAGTATCTTCTCTTATTAGAAGGAAAGAAAATTGTTCTTTTTCAGAGCAAATTCCTTCCTTTAAAGGGAGATGTCTCAAAGTTGGGAGCAAATTCTTTCCTTTCTGAGTATTTGCCTATTGACAGACAAATTTAATTTGAAATTGTTGCCAACCTAGTACAGGCGTATCAAAATATGTAAATATGAATATTGACTACCAACTTTTTTCTAGAGCTAAAAGAATAAATATTTAACAACAAATCATGCAATTAAAATCTCTAAGTCTATGTTAGAAGAAATATGAAAGAGATTATGTAAAAAAATATTCGTAGCAAATTCATGCATAAATGGTTAATAACTTACAGAAATATGTACACCACAGCCTCTTTATGACACTGTTCATTACATCACTATATTTCCGATTTTGTGAGATTTTTTACCAGATATTGAGACGGAAAGACGTCTCAAGCCTTACCGCCCAAAGAAACCGCTAGGTTTAAGGGGGCAGGCTCAGACCTTCCAAGCAATTAACCGGTACTCAAATGTTCGGTTGATTTCAGCTCTATGAGGAAGCATCGCGCCATCCAATCTATTTCTACAAGGTCCAATAGGTGGGGACACTCCCAAAAAAGTGTAAATTATATGGGCCCCGTCAAGCGATTTTGGTACTTATCGCCTATGCGAGCAGCGAAGGTTCAGGCGAGCCTGCGCGGATCCGCGCAGTTTCGCCAGAACCTTCGCTGCTCGCTCATACAAGCAGGGAATCAAGAGGAACCTTCAGACCGAAAGCCATATCCCTGGCCCCTCTGAATGGCTGGGCATGCGCAGTTAAAATTTGTCATGACGGAATGCTCGAAGACCCAAATTCGCTTGGCGGGGCTCATATAGAGAAATGACCATAAATTATCATTTTTCTGGATAATCTGTAAATATTTGCTTGGATATAACATGGTTGTTTAACCCTTCTCTTGCTGAATATTCATTTAAGCCACACCCATTTCTGTCTATCAACCAATCAAATTACTTGATGCAATTTATTGCTACAAATTCATAAACTGAATGCCAAACAGTGTAGATCCTGATCAGATGGCTTCTGAAGAAGCCATCTGATCTGGATCTGCACTGTTTCCAAAGATATGGGTTGTCGTGAACAGCAAGATAAGAGTTAATTAATTCTGCTTCAGTGTTAGAAAGAGGCTGTGTTGTAATTTTATAAATAACATACAATGTTTTATTGTAATTATTGACCCTTTCACCCCTTAACAACCTAGCCTTTTTAAATGTCTTGGACATGTGCTCATTTTGTTTGTCTGTTTGGTTTGGAGTCTAACTGCCTAATCAACACTATCTAGGTCATGTCAAGTCAATCAGTTTACCTAACTCCACATTTCTTGGAAAGGTTTATACAAAAGCGGTTAACGAGTTTCACCAGAGTCTGACAACTGCCCTTCTTGAATGAGCGATGAGGTTGACAGTAGAAAATATATATGGTAGGAATCCATTTCGAAATTTAGGGTGACAGGTTGTGTTATCTAAAAATTTATTTGGAAAAAAGCTGAAATTTGTGCAAACGTTTTGTGCCGTCTGATCTAGGCCTGCACTGTTTGCCCGGGTACCCATTATGCCCGGGTACCCAAAATGGGTAAAATTTCATATGAAATGACCAAGAGTGTAAGATTCTGTTTATCATGTAATGATTTTATACCCTATTTCAGTAGAAAACATGAGGTTGTCAAGGATGGCATCATGACGTTATAGGAAAGTGACCATGTGTTAATACATGCATGGTCATAACATTTTTATGGCATTACGAAGTAACAGCGACATTTTATGATAAATATATTTTCGTGTAAGTTACATATCAGTTACTTGCCCAGTCTAAATGAAGGTATGGCAAATATATTGACAATACACTTTTAATATTAACATGTATATGATGTAATCTACTTTATAATTTTAACTGGAGTTTTACAGATACATGTTCTCTTAACCCATTTTGTACTAAACTGAACCTTCCACCTTATATATAGCACAATTCCATTACAAAATTTTGGGGTTTGGGGTGTTAGGTTTTACTTTCTTCAAATTTTATTTGGAAAATGACCAAACTTTTAGCGAACAGTGTAGGCCCTGATCAGACACCGCATTCTGCGGCGTCTGATCTGGGCCTGCACTGTTTGCCAATTACCCGTTTTGGGGTTTCTGGTACAAAATGGGTTAAGACAGGATCAAACAAGGAGTTCTGGACTCATTTTTCTGCTGTTTTATTTCGGCTACATTTCTGTACTTATTTTCTGCTCAGTTAGTACATCATTTTCATTCAAGCTATGAAGCAAAATAATTTTAATTGTTTTTATTGGCTCTTTCCAGTTTCCTTTCCCTAACATATTGGCTCATATACCACCAGGAGTATGATTTCTAAGCAATACAACAACTATACTTACTTAACCCCTTTTGTACCAAATGAAATCTTCCTCCTTATATACAGCAGGAGTCCATTTCAAAATTTAGGGGTGACCAGCTGTTTTCTTTAAAATTTACTTGGAAAATAGCTGAACTTTTGGCAAACAGTGAAGGCCCTGATCAGACACCGCAGAATGCGGCGTCTGATCTGGGCCTGCACTGTTTGCCAATATCCGGTTATGGAGTTTCCGGTACCAAATGGGTTAATGCATCACCTACTTCTGTACACAAAGAAAAATGCACCGACAACAATACAACAACCAAACCCTAAACAAACTCTAAACAGAAATACTCTCTCAAAAACATAAGAATAACAAAATTCCCAGCCAACACACAACACTGACTCAACATTAAATCAACGTTGAAACAACATTACCAATGTAATTTCAACACTGATTCAATGTTGAGTGGATTCTATGTTGCTGGATGGCTGGAAGCTAAATATAGAGATATTGTGTAATTACCTTCCCATAATCCTCCGAGAGCAGCTGTCCTTCAATCTCTGACAGCCAGGTCTCAATATCTTCAACATTCCGATTGAACTGTTGCTGTTGGCTTGCTTCCTTCAACTTGTTACCTAAAAAGCATGGTTTAATAGTTTTGTTTGTTTGATTTGAGGTTTAACGTCCCCGTCAACACTGTAAAGGTCATTTTGGAGACCCTGCTTCCAATTTTGTGGGACTTTTACCCGACATTCAGATGAAATGACAGCTCAAGCCCTATCGCCCAATGAAACCAATAGGGTTTATTAGCATGGACGTTCCGCCTCACACCGCGGTTCCTGGACAGGCTTAGATCCATTAAACAGTTTACCAGTACTAGTGTGCGGGCAGGATTCAGCTCTGCCTGGAAGCATCATTCAGCCCATATATTTCTTCAAGCCCCTATGGGCGGGGGCCAACATGGTTTAATAGAAGTTTTACAATCAAAACTCTACGATAAAAGACCTGGCTAGGTCTCTTAAATAGGGTCCTTAAATTATGCTACTCTTGTATTTGCTTGTAAGTTTAATTTGTGATAACTGAAGTGAAGGATGCTTTTTGTCAGTTTTTATGCATAATAAGGAATATTAACAAACACCTTCCATATCTGTTGCTATATAAGTGATCCAGGGCTAGAAAATTCCACTCATCTGCTTGCCATGACGAGTAAATATTTTGGAGGATGAGTAAAAATTTTGTCTTGTCCCTATGAAATTTATAAAAATCTACAGGCCCTGGGTCATGCAGAATGAGTGAAATTTTGAAGAATTTTCTCGCCCTGGTGATCTCCATGAAAGGCAGTTTCATCTGCATCTCGAATAAAACTTTTTATACAGGGCATGTCTTGAGGTGACTTAAGTTTTACAAGGGACCTTGCTTTGGAATCTCATCAGGATGTCTGGAGTATCACCTGAATATAAGAATCTTATATGGGTGTGAGGGGTGGATGGAAAAATCCGTCCCGAGGGACACTGTCCAGCATCACGAGGCTTGCTGAATGATGCTGGACAGTGATCCGGAGGGACTGTTTTTCTATCCACCCTTCGCACCCATATTGGATTCTTTTTCTTGCATACCTTCCATTTCTTAGCGCGGATTTTTAATGCTGCAGTCACTTCGGTTACCGATGTCCGCCATATTGTGTTGACACTGCAGGAATGTTTAGTGACGTCACCTAACATGCTGTGACGTCAACCTTAATGACGGCGCATACGAGGTCGTAATCAACCAGTGCATTTATCAAACACACGATTATATTCGATTTGGGGTCGGAACACCAGGGTCAGAACATAAATTTCTATCCCAGGGTAAAATCACGGATTTCCTTGTCTGGTGTGCAAGAAATTGGAATCTCAGGGGACCTGAGACTCGAACCCACAGCTGTGAGAGACCATATGCTTATGAGACAGCTTTCTTAACCGCAAGACCACAGGGTCCCACTTGCATATGTTCCAACCATTCATAACCCTTATCCCGCTGTTCACAACAACCCCGTACTTTTTCAAACAGAGTAGATCCAGATCAGATCGCTTCTGAAGTCATCTGATCAGGATCTACACTGTTTGTCACGTAGTTTGTTAATTACACAAATATATTATGTCAAGTAATTTAGTATAAACATATTTTATTGCAACTATTACATATATATGTGTGCAATGGGGTTGGGTCACAAGTTCTCTTAACATTAGTTACGACCCTTCCCCTACAAAATGACATCAATAAATTATAGTCACGTGATAATGATATGAACGAACTAATAAATAATAACTAAATAAATAAATAAATAAATAGTGTGCGCCTTCTCGGGTGAGCATGGAGTGATTGGCGCCTACTAAAATACTAATCAGAAAATCGTTTTGTATTTTTAATTTGATTGGTTGTTACTCAGCAATGGGAGTGGCTTAACAGATTTATGCAGCGGGAAGACAGTTAAATACAGCAAACAAAGCCCTTCCAAAGCACTGAAGTCACTATTTGTTTAAACTTACCTTTAAGTTCAGTCTGTTTCAGCAAAGTCTCCCATAAATCCAGAATCTCATCTATTCTCTCCCTACAGATAAACAACAGAATATTAATAATTCAAATTAGTAGCAATTAAAACCAAAATAAAAGATAACTAGAAAATCTAAGGGTTTGTTACTGTCCATATATCAGAGGTGGGTGAAAACCGGAGTACCAGGAGAAAACCACCTGAAGTTCCATTGCAGCACTTGAACACCCCATATTGACTTTAGCAAGGCAGGTACATAGACAAAAGTGGGGTTTACGGGGGTATACATTATCTGCCTTATTTTTGCTCAAAAACATAGATTGTGGGTACTCGTTATAACCACCTCATTGAGGCTGTTCTAATGAGCACCCACAATCTATGTTTAAAGCAGAAATAATTAAGATGTTATCAATTTTTACCCAAAATTTGTCATTTCTGACACCATGCTGGACACCATTATTTCTTATGGACATGTTTTCCTAATGGAGATACCTTATGTTTAAGAGACAGTGCTCCTAACAACTAGGTCATGGAGGCCTTGGCTCATTCTCTTCAACCCTTTTTATACTGGAAACTCAAGAATGGGACACTGGCAAACAGTGAAGGCCTTGATCAGATGCCGCGGAACGTGGCATCTGATCAGGGCCTTCACTGTTTGCAAAACGTTCAGCCATTTTCAAATCAATTTCTAAAATCAACAAAACCTGCTAGCCTTTAATTGTGAAATGGGCTCCTGCTATATATAAGGTGGAAGATTCAATTCAGTACAAAATGGGTTGAAATATTAAAGACATGTACCTGATGGTATCCGAAGCGTAGTGTTCCTCAGCTAGGAGTGTTTCACCAGATGTCTGTATGGCCTCAATCCTGTTCTTGTTGGCTTCAACCTCTGCTTCGAAGTTCTGATGTTTCTGAACCTTTGTCTGCAGGTTGGTCGGATCCTAAAACAACATAAGGCAGCATAATTTTTAGTCCAGAAGCCGGACTTTGACAAAACAAGAGCACAGCATGCGGGTGCCAACGCTAGGCTGCAAAAATTCTAAGTCGAAAAAAGGGGCATAACTGTGCCAAAAATATTTTGAGGGTTACCTCACCTATTGGTATGAGTTCCCCTTTTCATAATGAACAACTAGTCCGAGTTTCAAGTAAATATGTTCAGTAATGACAGAGATGTTACAAAATTTCTCAGTTTTTGCACGACGCCAGAGCTGACAATACCTCGTCATATTCTTCGAAAACAGCCAAGCTAACTAGTAATATTTCTCTGAGGATTTGTTTGTTTGAATTGGGGTTTAACGTCCCCGTCAACACTGGGTCATTTTGGAGACATTGCTTCCGATTTTGTGGGACTTTTACCCGACATTGAGATGAAATGACATCTAAAGCCCTGCTGCCAAATAAAACCAGAAGGCTTATATGCATTGGATGATCTGACTCACACCGCTTTGTCTGGGCAGGCTTAGTCTTTCTTAGCTGTTTACCAGTACTCTTGTGTGGTCATATTCAGCTCTGCCTGGAAGCATCATGCAGCTGCAAACTGTTTAGTATCAAAGTAAAATACCAAAGGGGCCTTCAAATATCTAACACCAGATGTTAGTAAGAATTTTGAAGAAACTGACAAGTACGAAAATACCAGTTTATTTCAAAAGCCCCCAAAAAACAAAAGCTTAAGTCTACTATTAGAGTTGCTGAAAGGAGATAATTCATACATGATCCCTTATTTTTCCTGCAAATATTTTTACTATATTTATAAGCACAGACAGTAGATTTTACCAGCCATCTTAAGCTGATAGAAAGTAGTGGGAGGTAATTACTTATTTCTATGCTTTAGTTGCCACCTTTTGCATAACTGCTAATTTTTAATAACTAGCCTGCTGAAATAAATTAACCCTTTTCCCGCTGAACAAGACAACCCCTACCTTTGCAAACAATGTAGATACCGATCAGATGGCTTCTGAAGAAGCCATCGGATCAGGATCAACACTGTTTGACATTCAGTTTGTGAATTTGAAGGAATAAATTACATCAAGTAATCTGATTGGTTCAAAGTCAGAAATGGGTGTGGCTAAATTAATTATTCAGCGGGATAAGGGTTAATTAACATTCATAAGCCTACTTAGACAGAACAGATATGTTGAGTATTTGATGATGACAGGAATGACACATTTTCTTTCACTCATTTTCTTTTTCACAAGGAAGACAACTCTTTGACTTCCTGGTTGCTTCTATGCAATTAAGCTTTTCCGAATCGTGTCTACTCTTAACAGAAATAATTTGCTCCTCAGGAGCAAATTCTTTCCTTTACGAGTAGACCTCCTACTGATAGGAAAGACAAAACTATTTTTAAAAGAGTTGCCACTCTGATAATGTATACAATCCCCTTAATTTTAAAGGTGCATTATTGAGCTATCTGGAAAAAATGCTTCCAAAAATAAAATACATATAGCCGGTATTTTCCTTTAAAACAATACAAATGAATGCATTTTATGCAAAAATGCGAACAATTATGATGACAGGTAAACAAGTTTGAGAAGGATTCCCTAACTAGGTTTCGAACACTAGTTACATCTATTTTTAGTTCGTGACAAAAATAGAATCCCCATATATGACGTTATGCACCATTCATTTTTGGCCTTGTTTGCTTAGGCCATGCCTGAATTGGAAAAAAATATGACGCTGAATACCATGCCATAAGTAACGACACTCAGAGACAATACTGTCGCCATGTATGTGTAAAGTGACAGATTTATTTTTAGAACAGAAATTCCGAACACATGTTCAGAGTTAAGGGTAACACGAATGAAAACGACCATTTTCACAAAGTTCTGAAGCTGTATTTGGCTGCAAAAGTGTACACATGACAAAGGAGTATGCATTGAAGATAAAAACCCGAAAAAAAATTTTGAGACCCGGTAGCTCAATAATGCACCTTTAATTTCAAGGTCACATTTCTTATTACACTAGAAAACACTGATGTGGATACAAATCACAATCACCGTGCCCTGAACTTGAGCCCTTCTCCCCATTTCCCTTAACCCTCATCCTGCTGTTCACAACAACCCCTACTTTTGCAAACAGTGTAGATCCAGATCAGATGGCTTCTGAAGAAGCCATCTGATCAGGATCTACACTGTTTAACAGTCAGTTTGTGAAGTTGACTGAAAAAATTACATCAAGTAATCTGATTGGTTCAAGGTCAGAAATGGGCGTGGCTAAATTGATTATTCAGCGGGATAATGGTTAATGTTCTTTGGAGGTTGTTTGTCCACTGACCCAAAATTACTAAGCACAGTAGCTATTCATTGCTGATGTCCACGTGACTATCACTAGGAAATCCAGATAATGGTCATTTATAGTTGTGCTATTCTTGTCACTGTGACATCATAGTGCTGTGTAAAGAAAGCTATCTGTGAAACACTGACTGGATTCATCTGTTAGGGCATTAGCAAACAGTGTAGACCCAGATCAAAAGACACAGAATGTGGTGTCTGATCAGGGTCTACACTGTTTAACCCTTAAGATGCAAAGAAAAACTGTATCTGAAAATGCCCTGTTTGTGTCGTCTGCTAAAACTTCTTGTAAACTTTTCAAACATATTTTTGCATACAGGCAAATATTGTGGGCCTTGATCAGACTGTTCCTTTAGGAGCAGTCTGATCTGAGTCCCCATTGTTTGCAATAATGACTTTTTAAAGAAACCAGCAGACAACAAAGCAGATGACAATTGTAGTGATTGGCATGTTAAGGATTAAATATAATACAGCAATTTAAGGATTAAAGGAAATAGCCTTATTGTCCATTCAGGGCCATTTACCCAGCTCTGAGACAAGCCACCAGTGTTGAGGTCAGTGCTTTGATTTTTTGTTGTTGGTCTGCCAAAATTTTCAAAATCTTACAACATACCAAGTAGTTTTCATCACTGGCTGTCTTCAACTTCTCATTGATCCAGCTTGTTGTCTCATCACAATCTCGCTGGAACGTCTGGAATTTGTATGACTCCTCCAGTAGGTGGCGTCTCAGCTGGGCAGCCTCGTACAGGCGATCACGCCTCTGTAAAAGCTGATCTCTCCTGGCAGCAATATCATCATGGGCGTAATGTTCATTCTCAATTAGTTTGGATGCAAACTCATCAAGTGCCTAAAGAAGAATACCGTAAAAAGTCTAAAGATCTGGATACCTTGGGGACTTGCCGTAGTTCTTCTAAAATTTTGATAAACTTGTTTCACGATCCAGCAAGGAGTCCAAAAGGTACAGACAGAATGGCAAACAGTGTAGACCCTGATCAGACTGCTCCTTCAGGAGCAGTCTGATCTGGGTCTGCACTGCTTGCTTAGGCCTAGTCAAACCTCTTTATACCAACATTCAATACAAGAGGCCCAAGAGGGCCTGTCGCTCCACCGGCTAACTTCAGACAATTGTCATATTTATTACATTAACCAATGGTATACTAGTGGACTCTTCTATTGCTATATGTTGGACCAGTCCATTTGCCATATAAGGGGTGTCAGGCCTATTTTTTTTTTCTATTTTTGATGGAAAATTCTGTTAGCAAATAGTGCAGGCCCTGATCAGACATTGTGTTCTGTGGGGTCTGATCTGGGCCAGCACTGTTTGCCAAGGTACCCATTTAGGGTTTTCCCGCATGCAATGGGTAAAAAAGAAACAAGTGATCCACCCAAGGAATGTCCATTCTATATTTTTTGGACCCCAGAGCCATGGTTGGCAGGATTTATGTGAGTGACCATTTGGCATTGCTCCGTTCTAAATATCTAAAGCTCTGGGCCTTATGGTTTCAGAGAAGAAGACTTTTTTTAAGTTTTTCCTATTATAAGTCTATGGGAACTAATATGCCTCTGGGCGTGACCAATTTTTTACCCCAGGGACATTGTTGGCAGGATTTATTTGAGTGACCACTTGACGTTGCTGCATACTTAATATCTAAGCTCTGGGCACTGATGGTTTCAGAGAAGATTTTTGTCAGTTTTTCCCAGTATAAGTCTATGGGAGCTTATGGGCCTCAGGGTGTGGCCAATTTGGACCCCAGGGGCATAGTTGGCAGGATTTATGCAGATGAATACTTCAAGTTGCTACATACTAAGCTCTTGGCCTTATGGTTTCAGAGGAGAAAAGTTTCAAGATTTTGTCATTATTAGTCTATGGGAGCTACTAAGCACCGGGGCATTGCCAATTTGGACTCAAGAGTCATAGTTCGCGGGACTTAGTAGGTGACCACATAACTTTGCTACATACTACAGTTCAACCTGTATTAAGCAAGTGCCTAAGGGATAGTCAAAATATGCTTGCTTAAGACAGGTTCTTGCTTAATACAGGTGAAATTTAACACATCTGCCTTTCTTGGGAACTGAATGCCTGCTTGCTTAAGACAGGTTGCTTGCTTAATAGAGGTGGCCACTAAGACAGTTTTACTGTAAATGTCTTAGCTTTAGGCTTTATGGTTTCAGAGAAGAAGTTTTTCCGTTTATTGGTCTATGGAAGCTAATGAGCCAAAGGTGGTGGCCATGGCGGCCATGTTTTTTGTCTGATCAAAATTTCTTCAATGAATCTGACAATGGTAGACACAAGGAACATTCATGAAAATTAAGAACGAAATCCATTTAGCGGTTTTGGAGGAGAAGATTAAAAAAAAAAAAAAAAAAGAACTCTTTATGAGTCTATGGAAGCTAATTAGCCAATAGGCATGTCCATGGCGGCCATGTTTTTTGTCTGATCAAAATTGCTTCAAGGAATCTGACAGAGGTCCACCCAAGGAACATTCATGCAAAGTGAGAATGAAATCCATTAAGTTGAGCGGTTTTGGAGGAGAAGGTTTTTAAAACTTTTCCCCATATAAGTCTTTGAAAGCTAATGAGCCAAGGGGCATGGCCATGGCAGTCATGTGGGGCATGGCCATGGTGGCCATGTTTTTTGCCTGATCCGAATTTCTTCAAGGAATATGACAGAGGTCCACCCAAGGAACATTCATGCAAAATAAGAATAAAATCCATTGAGCGGTTTTGGAGGAGAAGATTTTTAAATATTTTTTTTTGCTTTCTATGCCATTTTGTTCTGCATGTAACAAAATTCTTTGAAGGAATTCAGAAGCGGACTATGTGAGAAACATTCCTGTGAAGTTTGGTTACAATCGACCAAGTAGTTAAGGAGGAAATGTTTAAAGAAACAAGAGGGCCCAGAGGGCCCTGGTTCGCTCACCTGATCCAATGTATAACAAGTGGGACCCGGGCAGGGTCAATTTTGGCCCCAGGGCTATAATTTGAACAATCTTGGTAGAGGTCCACAAGATTGAGCTTCATATCGAATATGAAAGACCTGGGCTTTCTGGTTTCAGAGAAGAAGATTTTAAAGGTTAAGCCTGCATATAGACTATGTAAAACAAGATTTTCCCTATATAAGTTTATCTAAAACCAAAGGGCCCCGGAGCAGGCGCATTTTTGGCCCCAGGGCTATAATTTGAACAATCTTGGTAGAGGTCCACAAGATGAAGCTTCATACCAACTATCAAAGACCTGGGCCTTGCAGTTTCAGAGAAGAAGATTTTTCAAGATTTTCCCTATATAAGCCTATGTAAAACAAAAGGGCCCTGGTGCGGGGGAATTTTTGGCCCCAGCACTATAATTTGAACAATCTTGGTAGGGGTCCACTAGATGAAGCTTCATACCAAATATCAAAGACCTGGGCCTTGCGGTTTCAGAGAAGAAGATTTTTCAAGATTTTCCCTATATAAGCCCATGTAAAACCAAAGGGCCCCTGTGCGGGGGGCATTTTTAGCTCCAGCACTATAATTTGAACAATCTTGGTAGGGGTCCACTACATGAAGCTTCATACCAAATATCAAAGACCTGGGCCTTGCGGTTTCAGAGAAGAAGATTTTTCAAGATTTTCCCTATATAAGCCTATGTAAAACCAAAGGGCCCCCGTGCGGGGGCATTTTTAGCTCCTGCACTATAATTTGAACAATCTTGGTAGGGGTCCACTAGATAAAGCTTCATACCAAATATCAAAGACCTGGGCCTTCCGTTTCAGAGAAGAAGATTTTTCAAGATTTTCCCTATATAAGCCCATGTAAAACCAAAGGGCCCCCGTGCGGGGGCATTTGTGGCCCCAGCACTTTAATTTGAACAATCTTGGTAGGGGCTCACTAGATGAAGCTTCATACCAAATATCAAAGACCTGGGCCTTGCGGTTTCAGAGAAGAAGATTTTTCAAGATTTTTCCTATATAAGCCCATGTAAAACCAAAGGGCCCCTGTGCGGGGGCATTTTTGGCCCCAGCACTATAATTTGAACAATCTTGGTAGGGGTCCACTAGATGAAGCTTCATACCAAATATCAAAGACCTGGGCCTTGCGGTTTCAGAGAAGAAGATTTTTCAAGATTTTCCCTATATAAGCCAAAGTAAAACCAAAGGGGCCCCCGTGCGGGGGCATTTTTATCTCCAGCACTATAATTTGAACAATCTTGGTAGGGGTCCACTAGATAAAGCTTCATACCAAATATCAAAGACCTTGGCCTTGCGGTTTCAGAGAAGAAGATTTTTCAAGATTTTCCCTATATAAGCCCATGTAAAACAAATGGGCCCCCCATGCGAGGGGGGGGGGGGGCATTTTTAGCTCCAGCACTATAATTTGAACAATCTTGGTAGGGGTCCACTAGATGAAGCTTCATACCAAATATCAAAGACCTGGGCCTTGCGGTTTCAGAGAAGAAGATTTTTCAAGATTTTCCCTATATAAGCACATGTAAAACCAAAGGGCCCCCGTGCGGGGGCATTTTGAGCTCCAGCACTATAATTTGAACAATCTTGGTAGCGGTCCACTAGATAAAGCTTCATACCAAATATCAAAGACCTGGGCCTTGCGGTTTCAGAGACGAAGATTTTTAAAGATTTTTCCTATATAAGCCCATGTAAAACCAAAGGGCCCCTGTGCGGGGGCATTTTTGGCCCCAGCACTATAATTTGAACAATCTTGGTAGGGATCCACTAGATGAAGCTTCATACCACATATCAAAGACCTGGGCCTTGCGGTTTCAGAGAAGAAGATTTTTCAAGATTTTCCCTATATAAGCACATGTAAAACCAAAGGGCCCCCGTGCGGGGGCATTTTGAGCTCCAGCACTATAATTTGAACAATCTTGGTAGGGGTCCACTAGATAAAGCTTCATACCAAATATCAAAGACCTGGGCCTTGCGGTTTCAGAGAAGAAGATTTTTAAAGATTTTCCCTATATAAGCCCATGTAAAACCAAAGGACCCCCGTGCGGGGGCATTTTTGGCCCCAGCACTATAATTTGAACAATCTTGGTAGGGGTCCACTAAATGAAGCTTCATACCAAATATCAAAGACCTGGGCCTTGCGGTTTCAGAGAAGAAGATTTTTTAAGTTTTCGGTGAAAAAAATCTATTTTTGGCCACTGTGACCTATATGTGCAACGGACCGGAACCATTTGAACAACTTTGAAAGGGGACCACCTAAGGATCATTCCTGTGAAGTTTGGTCAAAATCCGTTCAGTGGTTTAGGAGGAGATGTCATTTGAAGAAAAAGTTTACGGACGCACTCACGCACGCACGCACGCACGCACGCACGCACGGACGCACGGACGCACGACGGACGACGGACAAAAAGTGATCCCAAAAGCTCACCTTGTCACTACGTGACAGGTGAGCTAAAAAGTTAACGCACGGATGCACAACCGCACAGACGCACAACAGACACAGGGCCATAACATATAACATAAGACCCGCCAGTCTTTGGCCAGTGGAGCTAAAAAATGAACAGATTTATGTTTTTATTTCTTTATTTATTTATTTTTTCCTTTCCTCCGTCGGATTCGGTATGCCTCCCTTTTCAACTAAGCCATTTTAACCCTCAGGGATCTGAAGAACTGTTGACACTGTAGTATAATTAGGTCTAATAAATCAATCTCCCTCAGTATTTTGAATTTATTTTGAAACATCAAGTCGTATAAATAGAGTTTGTGTATCACCAGTGTGATGGGCATGTGAAATTTCTGATGTTTTGAATTTTAGAATGACAATTTGTAGGTGGACCTCTATAGATATGTGATAGTCAGCAAAATTGGAGGATATTAATTCAGATACAGGAAGGTACTTTTAAATAAATAAATAAATAAACAAGAACTTTTGAAGAAGAAAAGACTTTTTTAACATTACACTACATGTTATATAGTGAAAATAAACCCCGCCCACTGCAGCCATGTTTTATGTCGGATCAAAATTTCTTCAAGGAATCTGACAGAGGTCCACCCAAGGAACATGCATGCAAAATAACTATGAAATAAAACAAGAACTTTGCAGAAAATATGTTCAGCATTACACTATATGTTATATAGTGAAAATAAGCCTCGCCCATGGCGGCCATGTTTTTTTGTAAGATCAAATTTTTTTCAAGGAATCTGACAACAGTCCACCCAAGGACAATTCATGCAAATTACAATGAAATCCCACAAGTACTTTTGCAGAAAATGATTTTTTAGCATTACGTTATATGTTAAATAGTGAAAATAAGCCCCGCCCATGGCGGCCATGTTTTTTGTCGGATCAAAATTTCTTCAAGGAATCTTAAAGAGGTTCACCCAAGGAACATTCATGCAAAATAAAAACAAGGCATCGCATGCGATACAAATCCCCTCGCACTAGACAACTTCATGTGTGGAAAACACTGAAATGACAAAAGTCCAACTTGCTTGAGATATTATCATATGCAACATTTGTGTAAAGTTTGTTTAAAAATCCTCCAATAAATGTACATTCTAGAGTGATGACGTTTCTCTAAAAATAGCCATAGTGACCTTGACTTGAGGCCATGACCACGAAAGTAGATCTTGCTCAAGATATTATCATAAGCATCTTTTGTGTGAAGTTATATTAAAATCTGTTAATAAATGTAGGCGATAGAGCGATGACAAAGTTTTTCTAAAGATAGCCACAGTGACCTTGACTTTGAGGTCATGACCTTGAAAGTCGAAGTAAGTCGAGATATTATCATAAGAAACATTTGTGTGAAGTTCTATTACAATCCATCATTAAATGTAGGCGCTAGAGCGATGACAAAGTTTTTCTAAAAATAGCCACAGTGACCTTGACCTTGAAAGTCTAAATAGCTCGAGATATTGTCATAAGGAACATTTGTGTGAAGTTATATTGAAAGGAGCAGTCTCTATAAGGCTGTTTTCATGGCCACAACCGATTTCCTTTAAACTTTGTAGCTTCAAATTGGTACATATTGGCTGTCTAATTGTGAATTTTTAGACTCTTTGGTCCACTGGTTTTTGCTGTATACACTATTAAAGTGGGTGGGGTAATGTCACCCCATCAAGGGTATACCAACAAAAATGCTATTATTTTTGTTCAAAGTGCATGACTGGATGCGATGTTTGTCGTATGCTTACTACCCTTTTAGGCATAACAGCCGGTGATAACAGTCTTATAATTATCAAACAAGAGAAGAGTTTATACGCGCTTGTAAGTTGTACCCAAATATTAGTAATTTTTATTCCCCAACTTTACGAAAAACCACAACACCTTAACAGTTTTCAACTTATTTCAAAGATCTTTCATAAATATAATGTTGATGTAATAGTCATTCTAGGTATATGTCAGAATTATTGTTAGTTCATAAAACTTAAGAGTTACCTGCCCCTGAAATTGAATTTTACCCATTTTTTTAAATCGGAGTGCATTTATCCGTTTGTAGTACTCACAACTTCATTTGGGAGTGAATAAACCGATTCCATGCAAATATAATTAAATAGATGTGGACAAAGAAGTCATTTGATTTAATAGTGCATGCTAGCAAGCACATGAGCACAACATCCCACGGTACGAGCACCACTTCTTCACCAACAGTACCATCCAGTGATTGGGTTCAGTCCTTGTGGTCTAAACACATTGCAAAACGAACAAACAATTCTTACATAGTCGCCAACATATGGTATTTTACTATTGGATATTTTGTTGCTAAGCCTTCCACTTTGTAATTCTCCCATTAGCTGATTCGACAACCTATCTCACTTTGTACCTAGCCTCGAATCATTCGCCTCTTCAGTCGTATATTGCTTCTGAGATTTGATTAGGAAGTGAAGCATATGAGAATTGATTTCATAACCCTTTAGTATTTCTCTAACATCCCTGAAACATACACCAACTTTTGCAAATGTCCTATTTGGGGATTCAAATTCTGATGTTGCAATCGCAGTGGCTGATGGAACATACATATATATTGAGAAGAGTGGAAACTACTCATTTCAGAGAAGATCTTATTCCGTACGTAAAGGACAGCCTTTGCTGAAACCTATGATGCTTGTGGCCACTGATGGTTACATTTTGACTGTGATGAGACCGTATCTTGCAGATGGGAAAAACACAGATGCTAAGATTACCGAACACATGTTAAAGACTAATGCAGAAAATATTACTGACTGGTTTGAAAAAGATGATGTTCTCGTTGTAGACCGCGGCTTCAGGGATGCTATAGATATACTAAAGGATTTTGGAATCACTTCTCATATGCCTTACTTCCTAAACAAATCTCAAAAGCAACATACGACTGAAGAGGCGAATGAGTCAAGGCTAGTTACAAAGGTGAGATGGGTTGTCGAATCAGCTAATGGGGGAATTAAAAAGTGGAAAGCCCTTAGCAACACAATGCCCAATAGTCAAATACCATATGTTGGCGACTATGTAAGGATTTTTTGCTCATTGTGCAATGCATTTAGACTACCTTTGGTAACAAGCAAAGATTCAGGCAAAGTAATTGCGAGAAGAATGATGGCCCTAGCAATAGCTCCAACTAAGCTGCCGGATAAGGTCGTAACAAGAATTCCGCCGAAGGCTATGTCGCGCATGTGGCGCGCAAAGTCATCGAACCATGATATGTAGGTCAAGGTCAAACATAGATGCTTGCTCAAAAGATCCCATTCTCAAATGCAAGCTTGTACTTAGTATCATTAATGAAGCTCTAATAATTCTTGAGAAATTAACTTAACCATTAGGGTGAACGCTAGGGTGGTCACAATATTTTACAAAGTCAGTGAACCATGAAATTTAGGTCAAGGTCAAATATGGATGCTTGCATTTAAGTTGTCATCCCCAGATTCAAGTTTGCACCAAATATCATTAATGAAGTTCTTATAAATCTTCAGAAATAAACTTGACCATTAGGGTGAATGCTAGGGTTGTCGCAATATTTTACAAAGTCAGTGAACCATGAGATATAGGTCAAGGTTAAATATGGATGCTTGCATTTAAGTTACCATCCCCAGATACAAGTTTGTACCAAGTATCATAAATAAAGCTCTTATAGTTCTTGAGAAATAAACTTGAACATTAGGGTGAACGCTAGGGTGGTCGCAATAGTTTACAAAGTCAGTAAACCATGAAATGTAGGTCAAGGTCAAATATGGATGCTTGCATTCAAGTTGCCATCCACAGATACAAGTTTGTACCACATATCATTAATGAAGCTTTTATAGTTCTTGAGAAATAAACTTGACCATTAGGGTGAACGCTAGGGTGGTCGCAATATTTTACAAAGTCAGTGAACCATGAAACGTAGGTCAAGGTCAAATATGGATGCTTGCATGTAAGTTGTCATCCCCAGATACAAGTTTGTACGAAGTATCATTAATGAAGCTCTTATAGTTCTTGAGAAATAAACTTGACTATTAGGGTGAACGCTAGGGTCGTCGCAAATGTTGAAGCCTTGACGAACGGACGAACGAAAGGACGGAAAACCGGGCGCCTATATCGCACCATGCTAATAGCAGGCGCGACAAAAAATGGCTGGGATAAAAAAACGGGTTATTTGGATAAAGATCGATGATGAGAAACTTGAGAATTTCCCAGAGATGACTGAGGATGAACTCAGGGATTTGAAACTGGGTATTTACCAGCTGAAACAAGCCAAATCCTACACAGATGAACATGTTGACGACAATGGATCATATGAGATAATGGCACACAAAGAAGAAGATGGTGTTCTCAAAGCACAGATACGTTCTTGCCACATGTCTAATAAAACATATAACATGTGGGTTGAATATACACAAGGACTGAACCCAATCACTGGGTGGTATTTTTGGTGCAGAAGGCGAGCTCGTACCGTGGGATGTTGCGCACATGTGGCTTCTGTTCTCTGGTATTTGGGATATTATCGGAACATAACAGAAAATAGTGAAGCAAAACCAAGCCGGGAACATACTGATTTTGTTTATGATGCTGCTGTTGACACATGGAGTACATCTAGCGATTCAGAGGAAGATCAGTAAATTAACAAATTCTTAAACATGTCGTGAGACCATACAGGTTTATATTTAAGCACAGTATCAGTCTAAAATGAGGTTTCACAACATGAGCAAAGCCTGCTTTGGTGGTCAAAAATGTTTGACAGTTGACAAATGTTCCATTTGCACCTGGAAATTAAGAGTTCATATATAACCAAAACAAAAGGAAATACTAGCATGCACTATTAAATCAAATGACTTCCTTGTCCACATCTATTTAATTATATTTGCATGGAATCGGTTTATTTACTTTCAAAGAAGTTGTGAGTACTACAAACGGATAAATGCACTCAGATTTAAAAAAATGGGTAAAATCCAATTTCAGGTGCAGGTAACTCTTAAATTTTATGAACTAACAATAATTCTTACATATACCTAGAATGACTATTATATCAACATTATATTTATGAAAGATCTTTGAAATAAGTTGAAAACTGTTAAGGTGTTGTGGTTTTTCGTAAAGTTGGGGAATAAAAATTACTGATATTTGGGTACAACTTACAAGCGCGTATAAACTCTTCTCTTGTTTGAAATTTATAAGACTGTTATCACCGGCTGTTATGCCTAAAAGGGTAGTAAGCATACGGCAAACATCGCCTCCAGTCATGCACTTTGAACAAAAATAATAGCATTTTTGTTGGTATACCCTTGATGGGGTGACATTACCCCACCCACTTTAATAGTGTATACAGCAAAAACCAGTGAACCAAAGAGTCTAAAAATTCACCATTAGGCAGTCAATATGTACCAATTTGAAGCTACAAAGTTTAAAGGAAATCGGTTGTGGCCATGAAAACAGCCTTATAGAGACTGCTCCTTTGTGAAAAAAATGTAGTCACTAGAGCAATGACAAAGTTTGTCTAAAAATAGCCACAGTGACCTTGACCTTGAAAGTCAAACTCGCTCGAGGTATTGTCATAAGGAACATTTGTGTGAAGTTATATTGAAATGGATGAAGAAATGTAAGCGCTAGAGCCATGACAAAGTTTTTCTAAAAATAGCCACAGTGACCTTGACCTTGAAAGTGGAACTCACTAGAGACATTGTTATAAGGAACATTTGTGTGAAGTAATATTGAAATTGGTGAAAAAAATGTAAGCGCTAGAGCAATGACAAAGTTTTTCTAAAAATAGCCTCAGTGACCTTGACCTTGAAAGTCAAACTCGTTCGAGGTATTGTCATAAGCAACATTTGTGTGAAGTTATATTGAAATCAGTGAAGAAATGTAGGCACTAGAGCGATAACAAAGTTTTCTAAAAATAGCCATAGTGACCTTGACCTTGAAAGTCGAAATGGTGAGATATTGTCATAAGGAACATTTGTGTGAAGTTATATTGAAATCGATGAAGAAATGTAAGCGCTAGAGGGATGACAAAGTTTTTCTAAAAATAGACACAGTGACCTTGACCTTGAAAGTTGAACTCGCTAGAGATATTGTCATAAGGAACATTTGTATGAAGTTATATTGAAATTGGTGAAGAAATGTAAACGCTAGAGCGATGACAAAGTTTTTCTAAAAAATAGCCACAGTGACCTTGACCTTGACCTTGACATTGATAGTCGAACCCGCTTGAGATATTGTCATAAGGAACATTTGTGTGAAGTTATATTGAAATCAGTGAAGAAATATAGGCGATAGAGTGATGACAAAGTTTTTTCTAAAAATAGCCACAGTGACCCTGACCTTGAGGCCATGAGTTGGAAAGTCGAACTCGCTGGAGATATTTTTATAAGGAACATTTGTGTGAAGTTATATTGAAATTGGTGAAGAAATGTAGGCGCTAGAGCGATGAAAATGTTTTTCTAAAAATAGCCACAGTGACCTTGACCTTGAGGTCATGACCTTGAAAGTCTAACTCGCTCAAGATATTGTCATAAGGAACATTTGTGTGAAGTTATATTGAAATCAGTGAAGAAATGTAGGAGCTAGAGCGATGACAAAGTTTTTCTAAAAATAGCCACTGTGACCTTGACCTTGAAGCCATGACCTTGAAAGTGGAACTCGCTCAAGATATTTTTATAAGGATCATTTGTGTGAAATTACATTGAAATTGGTGAAGAAATGTAAGCGCTAGAGCGATGACAATGTTTTTCTAAAAATAGCCACAGTGACCTTGACCTTGAGGTCATGACCTTGAAAGTCCAACTTGCTAGAGATATTTTTATAAGGATCATTTGTTTGAAGTTATATTGAAATTGGGGGAGAAATGTAGGCGCTAGAGCCATGACAACGTTTTTCAAAAAATAGCCAGAGTGACCTTGACCTTGAGGTCATGACCTTGAAAGTCGATCTTGCTCCAGATATTGTCGTAAGGAACGTTTGTGTGAAGTTATATTAAAATCGGTCAAGAAATGTAGGCGCTAGAGCGATGACAAAAGTATGTACGTACATACGTGGCGCTAGAGCGATGACAAAAGTACGTACTTCAAACGTACGTACGGGACAAATGCTATATCCCCCCTCACAACTATGTTGTGCGAAGGGATAATGAAATCCAACAGGTGGGTTTGGAGGAGAAGATTTTTAAAGATTTTTAATATTTTGTGTTGTTTTGTTGCCATGGCAACCAGAGTTCTGGGTGTAACAAAATTCTTTGAAGGAATTTAGAAGAGGACTAAGTAAGGAACATTCCTGTGAAGTTTGGTTACAATTGGCCCAGTAGTTTAGGAGGAGAAGATGTTTTAGCATTACACTATATGTTAAATAGGGAAAATAAACCCCGCCCATGGCGGCCATGTTTTTTGTCGGATCAAAATTTCTTCAAGGAATCTGAAAGGGGTCCACCCAAGGAACATTCATGCAAAATAAAATGAAATCCAACAGGTGGTTTTGGAGAAGAAGATTTTAAAAGATTTTTAATTTTTTTTGGTTTTGTTGCCATGGCAACCAGAGTTCTGGGTGTAACAAAATTCTTTGAAGGAATTTAGAAGAGGACTATGTAAGGAACATTCCTGTGAAGTTTGGTTACAATTGGCCCAGTAGTTTAGGCGGAGAAGATGTTTAAAGAAAAAGTTAACGCACGGACGCACGACGGACACAGGGCCATGACAATAGCCCCGCCGCTGGCCTTCGGCCAGTGGAGCTAATAATGACAAAACCTGTTATAATGTCATTTCAATATAACACACTTATAGCTCAAGATAAGGCTGATTAATAGTGACATTTAAGAATATTGTATTAAATAGTCCAAGAAACAAAAGTTGAGGATGTTTGTTAGAACCATATCTGTGAGGCGATTCTAACTGATGTCTTCAACATTTCTTTCTTGTAGTAATCAAGGAAAAATGGTCCTTTATTCTTTATTGCCTACTATACAACTCCATTTCGGGGTTCTTTAAAGAAGAAAATTTGAAAGTGCAGTAAAACGTTCGGAACAAATACTGCCAATAAAACAAGGGTCATCAGAATCAGAATTGTTCCTGGTGACACGTCAAATGACATTCATACACTCTGTCATCTGTAACGAAAATAATTCTGAGCTTCTGTTATTGAATAAAAGCGCTTTTTTGTTGTTATTTTTTGTTTCGTTTTTTTTTGTTTTTGTTTTTTTTTATGCTTTTACAGCTCTTTCAAGATTATTACACTTATTTTTAGCCAACCTTTAACCAGAGGTGTGCAGAAGATGGTGTACCTGGAGAAAAAACACCTAACCTTCTATTGCAGAACCTGGGTTCTCACAAGTGAATCAATGGAGGCTTGAACCACAGCGGTGAGAGACCTAATGATTAATAGTCAGTGCTCATAGCATCTAGGCCACGGGGACCATGTTTATTAAAATTTATCAAAGATATACACTTTAATACCTTAATCTTCTCTTCCTGTGCCGCAAGAGATTTCTCACGGTCATCATGTTTCTTGAACAGAGCTTCAACACTGTCCAGGGAGTCTCCAAGGTCTTCATTAGCCAGAAAAGCCTGTAAAATATAAAATACTGACAGTGTGTGTGATTGAGTTTTGCATCCCACCAACAGCTAAGATCATACGGAGGCGGGAAAATACTGACAGTATAAATATCCAATAAGTAGTTAAGGTTATCTGATCTTTGTTTTGTGTGAGTGAAACATCGGTAACTCATGTCTCGTTTACCACGGCTAATTCGAATTTTTTCTCCGAGCCCCAAGAGAATCCTTTCCGTAGTTCCAGATATCTGTACAATCTATAGAGGTTTTTCTAATTTTACCTTTCAAAGATATGTTATGTGCACTCATTAGAAACACCTCAGGTATGAACACCTCAGTAAGTTATTGAGCAAAATGCATTTTAGAATGATGGAATGAATCACAAAGGACATGACAAATCCAGTACAGCCCCAATGGCTATAATTAATCCAGCATTAAAATTGATGACCTTCGTTATGAAGGTCCTAAACATTTCTTTGTAAGAATGTACAATAACTTTTTATGAATGTCCATCCTTGTCACCTTCTACACAAGCCTGACTTACCTCTTGTTTAGTCATCCAGGCATCAGCCTGTTCTGTGTCTCGATAGAACAGCTGAAGATCCATACATTGTTCATACAGGATCCTCCTCTCTTCCCACAGGTCATACAGATTTGTCTTCTCTGTCGCTAGGGTTTGTAGCTGTAAAAATACATGGCACAACTGTTCAATGTTGAAGAAATTGTTAAGTTTAACCCATGCACCCCCAAGTTTCTAAAGTGGACTCTTCCATCTTAGAATTCAGACACATCCATTCTTGTAAATAGGGGTTTAGTCGAACTCATTTACTGGATGTGTGTGTGTGTGTGAATTCGGGTTTAACGTTGCTTTCAACAATTTTTCAGTCATATCACGATGGTGTCTGGTTGCGACAGGGAGCTCAATGCTCACGTTTATAGTGCTGCCTCACTGAAGTATCATGTCCCAGACACATTACATGATACCACACCCAGTCACATTATCCTGACACTGGATCGATCAGTCCTAGCTCTACCCCGTAATCCTGAGTGCCAAGCGAGGAGCAGCTAGTACCATTTTTAACGACTTTGGTATGTCGCGGCCCGGGATCGAACCCGAGACCTCCCGTTCCCCAGAGCGGACACTCTACCAACTGAGCTATCAGGGCCGGTATTTACTGGATGACAAACAGTGTAGATCCTGATGAGACGGCTCTAAAAGAGCCGTCTCATCAGGATCTACACTGTTTGTATAGGTATATTTACTGGTCTACAGTTTAACATCGTGTTAAAACTGAATTGTGGTAAAAAAAAAATATTGCAAAAATGCGTTTAAATTGCCTTTTGCATTGCACCTAACTTTTTTTTCGGCAAATATATTGCGGTATTTGATACTGTACTTGCCACAACATTTTACATTTAACCATTAATATGTTAAGCTAAAAAGTCTTTTAATACATAGCTCCAGATATGGTGCTTTTTTCATTTAAAAAGTAGATATATTTCTTATTTCTGCACGAAAACATATGCTGTTGTCAGTCATTTAATCCTCTGACTGGTTAAGGTGAGTGTGTGTTTTAGTTAAACATCACACAAACAGCTGAGGTCATACGGAGAGGGAACCTCAGTTTAAAGACTCATCCGAAAGTCTGGAGAAGCCCGGGATCGATCCTGCAATCCTTGTTTTATCAGGCGAGAAGCATAACCACTACACCACAGAGGCTTCTATGACTGGTTAAGGTATATAACATTTTATTTTATATTTATTATATGTACCTATGTTTGTTTGATGTGAAGTTTAACATCCCCATCAACACTGTAAAGGTCATGTTGGAGACGTTGCTTCCAATTTTGTGGGACTCTTACCAGACATTGAGATGAAATGACATCTCAAGCCCTGCCGCCCAATGAAACCAATAGGGTTTATAAGCATGGACGGGCCAACTTGCACTGCTTTGCCTGGTTTAGTTTATTTTATTCAATTTATGCATTAGATTTTAGCTACAAAATCTAGTGTATCAAAACTAAATCAGGATCATAAATTCAATAAGCAATCATTTCAAATGCAACTTTCTTCGTTTAAAAATATCATTATATCCAGTAAGAAAACATCTGTTTGACCAGTCACTATTTTTTTGTTTGTTTTGAGGTTTATTATCCCCGTCAACACAGTATAGGTCATTTTGGAGACGTTGCTTCCAATTTTGTGGGACATTTACCCAAAATTGAGATGAAATGACATCTCAAGCCCTGCCTCCCAGTGAAACCAATAGAGTTATATGCATGGATGGACCGACACGCACCACTTTTCCTGGACTTCTAAGCAATTTACCAGTACTCATGTGCGATCTGTTTTAGCTCTGTGTGGAAGCATCATGCAGTCCAATCTATTTAAACCCTGATGGTAGGGGGCCAACCAATCACTATTTACCTAGTCATACATGTAGCAATCACTGATACACATTTTAATCCAACACTGGTTCCCTACCTTTTCCCTGACTTCATCAGCAGCATAATGATCACTTTGAACCAGCTTGGTACCAGCATCTAGAGTAGCAACATAACTGTCTTCTCTGGCATCAATCTCACCCTATCACAAAGAAACAGACATTTAGTTTGAAAAAAAAAAGAGAAAGCCTCCATTCTTATTACAGTTAAACCCGGAAACAATATCGGATACAAATTTCCCTCTATTAAGCGTGCTACTGCCAAACCGGCCAGAGGACATGGAATTTTATCCAAAATTGTTCAAATATTATCCTAATGCAGTCATTTACATTTTTTGTGTTGGCAAGATTGTTTGGTTTCTGTTTTTTGGGACTTTTCACACCAGTCATATGTCTGGTGCAATTTTTGCCACATCAAACTGCATAATGCTGGTGTTTAGTGAGAATTTTAGTGTTTAGTATGACTACTTGGGCATTTAGTGAGACCAAAAAGCTGTCAATCGCTGGATCCTAGTAAGAACCAATATTATCAAATATCAATTAGATGAGGCTGGTAACCACCGAAGTGTTTGGAAAATCAGATGACTGCAGTCACATTGTTTGCAAATATATAATCTGTCAGGTGCATTAAATTAGTAGATAATAACACATTATTACCAATTTGTAAAGGTGTGAAAGATACATTTCAAAACACACTGACTGATTGACGGTTTTGGGTTTGATAATACGTCAACTCTGGTTGCAAATGTCAGAGATTTCACTGGTTTTGCTATCTCTGTACACATTTATTATCCCCACGTTTTTGAAAAAAAGTGGGGATATTGTTATCGCCTCCGTCCGTCTGTCTGTCTGTCCGTCTGTCTGTCCGGCTATCTCCTCCAAAACCGTTAGCCGGAATTCAACCAAATTTGGTATGCGAGTTGCTTACATGAATGGCTTGCGCAAGAGCACATTTTTTTTTGTCCCCGCCCCCAGGGGCCCTGGGGAGGGGTCAAAAGGTCAAATCTCAATAAAATTCAATTACAAAGTCAATTTTGAAGATTTTGATGCCAAACTTTGCACATGTACTTAGTTATGAAAAAAGTAAAACATATTGAACGGGATTTTGGCTGTGACCCCTAGGTCACGCCCTGGGGGTCGGACTTGGGGGGGGGGTCGGGGGTCAAAATTAAAGTTTTTCAGAACATAGTCATGTTGCATATCTATGCGAAGGGGATAATGGGTAGAATAAACTACAAGTAAAATTTTGACCCTGGGGTCAGATTGGGGCCCTGGGAGAGGGGTCAAAGGGTCAAAATTTAAGTTTTTTGGAACATAGTCATGTGGCATATGAAATTGAAGGGCATGATTAGTAGAATATAATACAGGTAATATTTGGACCATGGAGTCAAATTAGGGCCCAGGGTGAGGGGTTTTCAGTACTTGGCCCCTCTGTAGAAAACGTGGGGATTTGCGATGGCGCGCCATCGACAGTATTCTAGTAGTAAAATATTTTCAGGACTGAATTCCAAATATTTACCTTATGTTCCTGATGTCTATCAAGCAGAGCCTCAGCTCCTGCCACATCCTTGGCAAGGTCATCTGCTGAAATGATTGCCTTCATATCATGGATCCATGACACGAGGTCCCGAAAATCCGCCAAGAATCTGTGCAGGTGGTAAGAATCATCCAGTCTGGATTTACGCTCGGCTCCTTTCTCCTTCAATCTTTCCCAGTTGTCTTCAATCTCGTTCTGTTTACCATAGATAGTATCTGCCTGATCTTTATGAATTTCTTGTAAACGCTTAGATTCTGTGCCGAGTGCTGTAACCTGCAAAACCAAAAAGGAAGCTTAAAGTGAATTTTTAACCCTTTTTGAACCAAATGGAATCTTCCTCCTTATATAAAGCAGGAGTCCACCTCGAAATTTAGGGGTATCAGGTTGTATTTTCTTCAAAATTTATTTGGAAAGTAGCTGAAATTTTTTGCAAACAGTGTATGCCCTGATCAAACGCCGCGTTCTGCGGCATCTGATCTGGGCCTGCACTGTTTGCCAGGGTACCCATTTAGGGGTTAAAATGGGTTAAAAGACTTAAGAGAGCACTCTTATAATAAAAAACTAGAGTCTCCCCTTTTTTAATCCCTTATCAACTCCTAAGGAGCAAGATGTTTCCTTCAAAACTGGGCCCACCCCTTTTTCAGAGGGGCTAAATTTACTAGAGTCAATCTAAAGTCAAGAAAGTTGTCTCCCTTGCAGGGTGTCTGGTGTATCCTTTTCCCTTAATTTACATGTACTTTCTACAAACTTTGGCAGCATACAAGATACAGTCAAACTTAAATGGTTTAACCGATTTTGTACCGGAAACCTCAAAACGGGCACCCTAGTAAACAGCCCAGGCCCAGATCAGATGCCGCAGAATGCGGCATCTGATCAGGGCCTACACTGTTTGCAAAAAGTTCTAACTTTTGAAGAAAAACAACCTGACACCCCTAAATTTTGAAATGGACTCCTTCTTTCTATAAGGAGGAAGATTCCATTCGGTACAAAAAGGGTTAAACACCTTTAGGACCATGACAGGGGTAGTTTGACCCACTGAATGTCCATCATATCTTTTGGATTTTCTTTAAAAAATGTTGTGTGTTCTTGATAGTACTGCCTCATTAAGGCAATTCTAATGAGTACACACAATTTTTCAAAAGTAATTAAAAAATATCCCTTCATTTTCCCAAATATATTAATATCTGGAGTTTAAGGGGGGGGATTTTTTTAGGGCCTCAAGTGAGTTTTATTTATTTATTTATTTTGTTTTTGGTTTTTCAAGATTATTTCACTTATTTTGATCCAATCATTATTCAGGTGGACAAAACCTGGCGTACTTGGAGAAAACCAACTGACCTTCTGTTGCAAGTCTCACACGTGACCCAAACAGGCTCGAACCAGAGCAATGAGAGACCTAATGATTAAGAGTCAGCACTCTTACCCACTAGGCCACAGAAGCCCCAAGAACAAATTAGAAACAGCAACCAAGGTAAACGAGTGTGTCGAGTTTTACGTCCCACCAACAGCTAAGGTCATATGGAGATGGGACCTCGGTTTAAAGACTCATCTGAAAGTCGAGAGAAGCCCGAGATTAAAAACACGACCCCTGATTTTTGAGGTAAGTAGCTTATCCACTACACCACGGAGGCTTCTCCATGGTAAACAAACCACCGGTGTTCAAGCCATGGAAGATTCACCGTAGCTAATATTGAGACCCCAGTAAAATTATGTTATGCCAACCTTTTCATTAAGTGCAGCCAGATCTCTTTCCACTCCCTCATGTTTACGTCTGAGAGCCTGTACACTCGCCAAGTCTCGGCCATAATCATCAGTAGACAAAATGGCATCTTTTTCCATGATCCAGGATATGGTTTCATCAGCATCTCTGTAAAAATCAGGATATCTTTCATTAATTACCTCAGATACTCCCATTATTAAGAAAGCATTACTTTTCAAATTAACCCTTTTTGTACCAAATGGAATCTTCCTCCTTATATATAGAGCAGGAGTCCATTTCCAAATTTATGGGGTGTCAGGTTGTGTTTTCTTCAACTTTTATTTGGAAAATAGCTGAACGTTTTGAAAACAGTGTAGATCCTAATCAGACGCCGCATTCTGCGGCGTTTGATCTGGGCCTGCACTGTTTCCCAGAGTACCCGTTTTGGGGTTTCAGACACAAAAAGGGTTTAAACAAATGCCACTCTAATAGATATTATTCCTTCAAACTTTGCCATAACATTTAAAATGGCATGCAAAATTATTGAAAAAACATTCTATTTTTATTGTAGGTTTAAGAGAACCCACTTTTCCTGGGCAGGATTAACTAGTATTAACCAGAAATGTGCATATTCTTTCGCCAGAAACTGGCAACTGCTCTACTTGTATCGGGGACAGAAAAACTGCAGAATATATTGCAATTGCTTTATCAATCTACATAAAAGAATGCTACTGACTGGCAGGGATCGAACCAGTTGGATGCGCATCTGACAAAGCCACAAAGGCAACCCTTACAGGAGATAAGGGGATTCAGTTGCTTGAAGTTTATTTGTTTAGAGGTATACCTATGTTGTACTGATCTGCTCTTTTTGGAAGTTATTTCTTTGCCGTAAACTGAATTTGTTTTTTTTTTTAATTCAACAGGGATCAATTTTCTGGCAGGTGTGAACTATTTACAGCTGGGCTATTCTTATCACTTTGGGCCCTGTGGTGTCTGATCTGGGCCTGTACCGTTTTATTTGTAGAAAATGTGGAATGTGCCATAACGGTTTTCGAGTTTTATGACGTAGGCGCGAACGATTGGTATTGAGGCCAAGGACAGATAAGCTAAGGGTCAGCATTTTTATCACGAAACAATTTATACCTGTTAAATCTCTGTATTTCATGAGCCCCAAACAATCTCTCTTGTCTTAGAAGGGATAACTGCTTGAGTCTCTGCCAGGCCTCGTTAACTTCATCTTTTCTCTGTCTTATCTGGTCCTCCTCTGGGTGACCATCAGTGACCAGCTGGTCAGCAAGGGAGTTAACCTCAGTCACTTTGTCCTCATGGTTTTGTAAATCCTGCAAAATAATTGTCAAATACACATGAAGATGTAAAATTACATATTTTGAGCCACTTTTTTCAAACGAGACAATTTTACAGTAAAGATCCTAAGTATTGGGACAGGCAGGCCTAAGCAAACAGTGCAGTCCCAGATCAGACTGCTCCTCAAGGAGCAGTCTGATCAGGATCTACACTGTTTGCCATTCCATCTACACCTTTGGACTCCTTGCTGGATCATGAAACAAGTATGTTAAAATTTTAGGAGAATTACAGCAAGTCCTCAAGGTGTCCAAATCTTTAGGATTTTCACGGTAACCACTTCCTGTAAACTAGGCCCTTCTTAAAAAAGGGATCTACTCTTCAAGGAAAGAGTTCTCTCCTAAGGGACAAATTCTTTCCACTAGGACTAGACTGCTATTGAAAAGACGACAAAAAATTTGCCTCCGTTACCTCCCCTGAAGTGTACTTACTCCCCTTAAGGTACTCATAGATTCACAAAAATATGACATAAGGAAACCAAAAAAAACTCTGGGATTATATTAAAGAAAAAACGGAAGTGCTTCTGAGCAACAGAATGCATCAACAAAAGCAACTGGAACTGTCATAGGACTATGCCATATCTACAAGCACCTATTCCCTCCAGTGCATAACTGAACGAAGCAATGCACAATTTATTAAACATTCTGAACATATGGCTGTTCTTAGAAATGCATGATTTATTACACATGCTGAAAAATCTGATGTTCTTTACAGCAGCTCACAAGAGTGTCAACTGACTACTGACTTTTTATACCTACCTTCTGAAACTCATCAAATTTCTTCTGTAGTACTTCAACATGTTCCAAATCTTGTCCAAATTCCTCAGATGTCACAAACGCCTCCTACAAAAGGATAAGTAGTGATATTACGCTACTAGAACCACCTAATATTAAAACTAATTCTACTTTAAGACTAATTCTTCTTTATTCAGTAGGTTGCAGCTATTCTTTCTTTCTTTTTTCTGCATACAGTGTCCTCTGGTCAGAGACCACCTTTGGGACTGTCCCAAAGTGGTCTTAGTATAGGAACTTTACTGTATTTATTTTTAAAAATTGGTTTTAAAATCTTGTTAACCCTAGTCCTACTGAACACAACAACTGCTACATTTGCAAACAGTGATGGAAGAAGCCATCTGATCAGGATCTACACTGTTTGTCAGTGTGTATTGAACAAATACATTATATCAAATAATTTGATTGGTTGCCAGTCAGTAATGGGCGTGGCAAACTTAATTCATTTAGCAGGACAAATGTTAATGTCCACAACTGCAAATTCTACCTTAACAAGCTTTTGCTATATTCAACTTAAACTTTAAGGCATTTATAATAAATATATTACAGTTCAATATTTGTGCATTTGTGAGCATCAAATCATGATTATGTCACAATCAATGTGGACTAAGCATGGGACATTTTAATTAACTAAGAGAAAAGAGGTGTCCATCTAATGTTAAGATCCTCTGTATCGAACTTCAAACTTTTCATCACTCATTTCTCTGGCATTTCTAAACATTTATACCTACCTTATCATGAATCCAGAACATCACTTCGTTACATTCTCTGACAAACTGTACCAACTTCAGTGCCTGTTGTAGCTTTGTCCCCTTCTCTGCCAGCTTTGACAACAGTAACTCCCATAATCTGTGTAGCTCATCCAGTCTTGCCTACAACGACACCCATTTTATTTTATATTCATTTATGTGTGTGTGTGTGTGTGTGAATTCGGGTTTAACATCGCTTTCAACAATTTTTCAGTCATATCACGACTGTGTCTGGTTGCGACAGGGAGCTCAATGCTCACTTTTATAGTGCTGCCTCACTGAAGTATCATGTCCCAGACACATTACATGATACCACACCCAGTCACATTATCCTGACACTGGGTCGACCAGTCCTAGCTCTACCCCGTAAATCTGAGTGCCAAGCGAGGAGCAGCTAGTTCCATTTTTAACGACTTTGGTATGACGCGGCCCGGGATCGAACCCGTGACCTCCCGTTCCCCGGAGCGGACACTCTACCAACTAAGCTATCGGGCCGGTATTCATTTATGTCACATACCATTTACAATATTTTATAAGCTTACAGTAAAACCTGTCACAGTGAGCATCTCTTTTAAGCAAGCAACTTGTTTTAAGCAAGCATGCATTCAGTTTCTGAAAAAGGCAAATGCAATAAAACACACCTGTATTAAGGAAGCACCTGTTAAACCCATATTGTACTGGAAACCCCCAAAACAGGTAACTGGCAGTGTAGGCCAAGATCAAACACTGCAGAAGTGCCTGATCAGGACCTACACTGTTTGCAAAAACTTCAGCCATTTTCCAGATACAAATTGGAGAAAACACAACCTGACACCCTTAAATTTTGAAATGGACTTGTGCTATATACAAGACAGAAGATTCCATTTGGTACAAAATGGGTTAAAGCAAGCATATTTTGAGTATCATTTTGAGCTTGCTAAATACAGGCTGGACTGTAGAAGCACAAGAGATTAATCAGGAACAAAACACTTGCGGAGTGTTTCAAATCCTGAGCAAAATAAACTGGATGCTGTTTTTTTTTTTGTTTTTTTTTTATTTTTCAAAGGGAAGTTTTCCTCTTTATCCTGCAAAAAACTCTTCTTTATATATTGAAGAAGTCCATTTTTATTTTTATGGGTGCCAAATTCAGTTATTTATACAAGTTTATTCCGAAACTGATCAACTTTTTGTGTACCTCCATAGCTTGAACGCCTTATGGAACATAAAATTGTGTTCCAGATACCGGCAGCTTGAACTACTTTGGGTTAATCATAGCGTCTGGTCATGAGGCATATTATGGATATCTTTTCATTTTTCTATAAGATAAAGGTATGCTGTGTGAACTCATTAGAATCGCCTCATTGAGGCGATTCTAATGAGTACACACAACATACCTTTTCAAGATAAATCAGGAAAAGCCTCCCTAAATAGGGCTTATCTGGAAAATGCCAACTTTAAAACTTGTGCACCTAGTCTTTTGAAATTTCACATATTCTCTGATCTCGATAAAACTAAGAAATGCTGAAAATTTGAAGTTATATTGAATAGTTCCCGAGTTACAGCCACTCAAAAATATAAAGAATACATAGCAAAATGTCGAGTTTGTACCTAGGTAGTTACAAATGAGCAATTTTAATATACTTGATCCAAATGGTTTTCTGTATTAAATAATGCATAACATTAATATTTCTTATCCAAATATGTTTATATTTGGCAGACTTGTGCCTAGATAATATACCTATAAAATTATGCTGTCACATTTATAATTTTGTTGCTTTTTATGAAAATAGGAACATTTTTCTCTCAAATGACCATATTTGGAATTACAGAAATTTAAATAGCCATATCTCCAAAACCCGCATTGATATTTTATTCAAACTTTCAGGATTTTCTAAACTTGTTAAATACTTTTAAGTGATAAAGGGCTGAAAGCCAAATTTATAAAGGTTGCAAATTTAGCATTTTCCGGTGTAGGCCTATTATCCTAAATATATGGAAATCTGGAGCCATGGGAAGAATTCACAAGGGACTCAAGAACAAGTCCAGTAAACAAGCCATCTGAAGTTTCGCTGTTTGTTTCATTTGAGGTTTAACATCCCTGTCAACACAGTACAGGTCATTTTGGAGACGTTGCTTCCAATTTTGTGGGACTTTTACCCAATATCGAGATGAAATGACATCTCAAGCCCTGCCACCCGATGAAACCAAAAGGGTTTATAAACATCCACGGTCCAACTCGCACCGCTTTGCCTGGGCAGGCTCAGATCCTCTAAGGGTATTACCGTCGGTTTCAGCTCAACGTGTAAGCATCATGCAGCCCATCTATTTCTTCAAGCCCCGATGGGCGGGGGCGTTCAAGTTTCATTGTATGTGGCTAAAGAAATGCAATTAAATTTGTTATCTCATTATTAACATAGATATGACCAATTCAGACTAAAATGCAAGCGACAGAACAAAATGTAGGAGTTACATACCCTAATGATGTCTGAAGCAAAGTGACCTTGTTCTATCATTTCTGTTCCTGTGTTGTCCAGAGCTACAATAGCATTCGCATGGGCTGCAACTTCAGCTTCAAAAGCCTGGTGCTTCTGGATCTTAGCCTGTAAAATAAACACAATCACACTAAAATAAACATACTTCTAGATTTTCATGTCAACTTCCAACTGGATACACTAATTTGGTTGATGAGAAAAGGTCACTGGTGATTAGCAGTTTCACTAGAGCCATTACTGTGTACAGACATGTAGAGATGTCATTTGAAGAACATGTTGATGGTAGACAAACATACAATGGACAAAGAGCTTCTTCAGAAGTCATCTGATCTGGATCTACACTGTTTGCAAAGGTTAGAGTTATCATGATTCAGCGGACAATGGGTTTAGTCAATATCAGCTGTACACCCTGATGCCAATAAACATCTTTACCTCACCAACAGTATAACCCATTGTATATTGGTGGACACTTCCATTGCTATATGTTGGACAAGTCCATTTGTCATACAAGATGTGTCAGGTCTATTTTTTCATTTGTATTCTATTTTTGATGAAAATTCTGTTAGCAAATAGTGAAGGCCCTAATTAGATGCCGAGTGCGGCGTCTGATCTGGGCCTGCACTGTTTGCCAAGGTACCGCTTTAGGGGTTTCCCGCATGCAATGGGATAAACACCCACAATGAACTATATTTCTTTCTATGACTTGGTTTTAACAATAGTAGCTCTAAGATGTATGATGAATATCCAAAATCAACCATAATAGCATTTTGATATTAGCCCTTATCTTGCTGTTCACGACAACCCCTATCTTTGCAAACAGTGTAGATCCAGATCCGATGGCTTCTGAAGAATCCATCTGATCAGGAGCTACACTGTTTGGCATTCAGTTTATGAATTTGTAGCAATAAATTACATCAAGTAATTTGATTGGTTGATAGACAGAAATGGGTGTGGCTTAAATGAATATTCAGCAAGAGAAGGGTTAGGATTATCAGACCTGATGGGAACCGCTTCAGACAGCCAAACTAAGGCTATTCTATGCCAAGTCTGTTATCCTTGGATAAACTTAATTATCAAAAGACACTTATATGCAGCAGTCTCTCTGCACAAAATGGCCCCCGCCCATCTGGGCTTGAAGAAATAGATGGGCTGCATAATGCTTCCACGAAGAGCTGAAACCGACCGCAAACGAGAAGTGGTAAACTGCTTAGAGGATCTAACCCTGCCCAGGCAATGCGGTGCGAGTCAGACCATCCATGCATATAAACCCTATCGGTTTCATTGGGCGCCAGGGCTTGAGATGTCATTTCATCTCAATGTCGGGTAAAAGTCCCACAAAATTGGAAGCAATGTCTCCAAAATGACCTTTACAGTGTTGACGGGGATGTTAAACCTTAAATCAAACAAAACAAACTCTCTGCACAAAGCATTTTAAAAGACTGAAACATAACTGGATAAGATGATATCTGCAAACATATTTCATAGAAAATTGTGACTGACTTTTCATGAGACGCCTCTGCTAGGCAAACAATTCACATGAAATATTTTCTCATTCAGTACCCTGAGAAAAATCACATCAGAATGTCAACAGCATCTGCTTGGTGCTTCAAGAGTTTTTCTTTTTTATTTGGGTTTCACAGCCCTTTCATGAAATTGAAGCTCAAACCAACAGCTTTAAAAATTTGAGAGTCTTGTTGATTCAGATAAAACTCTCTTAACCCACTGTATGCTAGTGGACTCTCCCATTGCTATATGTTGGACAAGTCTATCTGTCATATAAGGGGTGTCAGGCCTATTTTTTCATTTTTATTCTATTTTTGACGGAAAATTCTGTTAGCAAATAGTGTAGGCCCTGACCAGAAGCCTTGGTCTGATCTGGGCCTGCACTGTTTGCCAAGGTACTCCTTTAGGGGTCTCAGGCATACAATGGGTTAACCACTAGGCCACAGAGGCCCATGGTTTTAGAGTTAGAATGTCACTTTCCATAAATATCTAAAAATTCGGACACTTTGAGGACTTGCTGTAATTCTCCTAAAATTTTAACCACTTTGTTACACTATCCTGCAAGCAGTCCAAAGGGCGCAAAAAGGAAAAGCAAACAGCGTAGATCCTGATCAGACTGCTCCTTTGGGAGCAGTCTGATCCGGGTCTGCACTGTTAGCTTAGGCTTATCCGTCCCAATACTAAGAATCATTACGGTATACCTGTAAGTTGGTTGGATCTTTATAGCTCTCATCAGAAGCTGTCTGTAGTTTTTCATAAATCCAACTCTCCAGTTCGTCAGCATCTCGTTTGAAATACTGGTATCGTCTAGAGTCCTCAAGCTTGTTTCTGCGATCTGTGAAAGAGTAATAAAACAGTTGTATTATTTCAGTACGTGACATGTAAAATATATCAGTCTTTTACCTGCGTGTGCATATGCTTCTACACCCTTTCAAGAATGTTTCGTTTATAATGAGCTGTTTTTTTTTTTTTTTTCATAAGAAGTCAAAAACGTGAAAATTCAGAGAAATCAAAGCACTAGTGGGTCAATGTTCTCTGGTGTAACCTGAAAACCTGGACTTATACCCTTAAATTCATGCACTCAGCTTCATAGTATAGCCCCTGATCTGATGCCATGTGATGTGGTGTTTGTTTGTTTGTTTGTATTGGAGTTTAGGGACTTTGGTCATTTTTGAGCCAGTCAGTTTACCTATCCACACATATCTTGGGCAGGCGTATACGTAAGCAGTTAACCAGTACAGTGCACATTCTTTCTCCAGAAACTGACAACTGCCCGTCTTGAATCTGCAGAAGGGAGAGAATGACTGTAGAAAAACGAATCTCTACCAAAGAACGTTGCCGACCCCGGCAGGTCTCGAACCCGCGTCCTCCTGATCACCAGTCAAGACACACATCCAGCTGAGCTACCAAGGCCGGCTTTGTGATGTGGTGTAGGTATGGGTCTGCACTGTTTGGCGAGTGTTTGCCCATGTCCCATTTGGGACTGTGTACATATATATGGCCAAGTCAAAAAAGGAAAAACACTTTCCAGTACTTCAATGCTTCACCTTTATTTTCATTGTGCTCCATTTATTTATAATATGCAAACCGTTTAACCCTTATCCTGCTGAATGCATTGATTTGTCACACCCATTTCAATCAATCAAACAGTCAAACTGCTTCAACAAATGTATCCATTCATATTCTAAAACTGCATGGCAAACAGCGTGGATCCTGATCAGATGCTGATCTGGATCTACACTGTTTTTAAGGGTAGGGCGTGTTGCGTTCTGAAAGATTAGGGTTAAGACTTAAAAGTTTATTGATCAGTGGTAGCCAAGCGGGTAGACTGGAAACAGTCCATTCATTTAATCATTTCACTTATAAGAATATGCTTATTCTTTTTAACCCAGCTCAAAAGCAATGACTTCCATCCCATAGCACCAAATGAAAGTTTTGGAGATCAGAGAGTATTAGAGAGGAGAATAATATAAATCAATGCTAATACAAATGAGAAGATATTGGTTAAACTTTTGGACTGATTCCAGTCTACCAAGCGGGCATCAACAGCAAAACTCAACTTGTTTATTACTTTGTGTCTATTGATAAACAATTGATACAAAAATGCTGAAACAGAACATGTTTTTTGGCCTAGTACTGGAAAAGAACCCACCCTGCCATTGGCTTGAGAATCCAGATTATAATTTGGTCTTTTTTTTTTATCTCAAGCTGTTATTTTTGTTGCACTGTGGTTTAAATGAATGTGAGGCTATCAGGTCATTTTATTTCCTTCAAAATGCAGAAAAAAGACAAACAGTTGAAGAGAAAACCCCTACTTGTCCACTCTCATGGTTAGATATACATGTACATAAACAACTTTTTAGAAAGTAGCAGCAACAATGTACATAGGATCACTGTCATGCAGACTCATGCTGAAAGAACATAACAGTATGGATAAAGTTTAGAAGCCTCCACGGTGTAGTGGTTATGCTACTCACCTTGTAAACCAGGGGTCACCGGATCAACCCCGGGCTTCACCAGACTTTCGGATGAGTCATTAAACTGAGGTCCCGTCTCCGTTTGACCGTAGCTGTTGGTGAGATGTAAAACCAAAACACTCAACGGATAAAGTTTTGTTTGTATTGAGTTTAATGGCCCAGTCAACACTATTTAGGTCATTTTTGAGCCAGTCAGTTTACCTATCCACACTTTTCCTGGGCAGGCTTATACCTAAGCGGTTAACCAGTACAGTGCACATTCTTTCACCAGAAACTGACAACTGCCCTTCTTGAATCAGCGGAAGGGAGAGAATGACCATAGAAAAGATTTCAAGATAAATCTCCATGAAAGAATGTTGCTGACCCTGGCAGGTAACGAACCCACGTCCTCCTGATCACCAGTCAGACCTGCATCCGATTGAGCTACCGAGGCCGGCTATGGGTAAAGTACTTCTCAATTACAAATCCTCGCATGACCTACCTGATATGGCCTGTTTGAAGGCTCCATATCTGCCAAGCACCTCTTCTCTCCTCTGCTGGATATCTTCAGCAGTCTCTAAGATCTTTATCTCGCGAGGCTGAACCTCGGTCATGGCTGCTGTTTACTGCAAAATACAAATACAACAATGTCAGATAACATACACATAAAATACATGTAATAAATTACTCAGGAATAGCCAAAATAAAAGCAGAGAGCCATCTCAAGTCAGTGAAAGACTTAAACAAATGAGCAGAAGAACAACACCCATACCTGTAATACTTTTTTAAACTGTAGGAGGGAGATTTGCCATTGTGATGGGGGAGATGTAAAGAATATGTAGGGAAATTCTTTGTTCAAATAAGGGAGACTCCAAAATTTTACTAAAATTTAGCGTAAATTGGGCAAAAGTTAGCATCAAAATGAGGGAATCTCCCTCCTGATGAGAGCAGTATCACAGGTATGAACACCCACAATGCCACATAAGAGGTGGTATCCACATATTAATTTTATTATATATTACATATGTTGTGGGTACTCATTAGAAGCACCTCACCAAACTTAAACAGACACACCAACTCAAATTTCTCCCAGATTATCAGTTTTAAATTCCGTCACGATTCATAAAAATAAACATTTTTTTTTTAAATCCAGAAAAAGTTTTACCTCACTTTCTGTATCCAGTAGACAAGATTATTGATCAGAACAAGAATTCCATTCTCTTCAGGGACTAATCAATGTTGCAGCAACAGTAATGTTTCATATACAAGCCAATGCTACATAGAACTGAAGGAAGCTTAGCCTGTGTCATGTACAAAGCTCCAGATGATGGAGTAGTGTTTATTTGTTTGGATTGGAGTTTAATGGCCCAGTCAATGCTATTTAGGTCATTTTTGAGCCAGTCAGTTTACCTATCCACACTTAACCTGGGCAGGCTTATACATACTGAAAGTGGTTAACCAGTACAGCGCACATTCTTTCGCCAGAAACTGACAACCGCCCTTCTTGAATCAGCGGAAGGGAGAGAATGAGCATAGAAAAGATTTCATGATCAATCTCCACGAAAAAAATACTGCCAACTCCGGCAGGTATCAAACCAGCATCCTCCTGATCACCAATCAGACATGCATCAGACTGAGCTACCGAGGTCGGCAATGGAGTAGAGAGGATAATTTTTAATATTTCTCCATTCCCGTAAAATTCCTAAAAATTCGGACAACTTGAGGACTTGCTGTGATTCTCCTAAAAATTGAACGTTTGTTTCACAATCCAGCAATGAGTCCAAAAAGTGCAGATGGAATGGCAAACAGTGAAGACTCTGATCAGACTGCTCCTTCAGGAGCAGTCTGATCTGGGTCTGCAGTTTGCTTAGGCCCGACTGTCCCAATACTTATGATCTTTATGGTAGAGCACAAACTTTCACCAGTATTAAACAGTCATCTACCATAGACATCAGTATAGAAATTGCAGATAAATATTAGATAAGGAAGTCTGATCTGTCTCTGCACTGTTTGCTTTTTCTAATATTTCACAGCAATAAAACAGATCTTCGTAACATTTTCAACTTTGTGGACATGTATAGGAAATAACCGGGCTATTCTGATGTGAGATCAGAGTGCTGTGTAAAACTAAAAGAAAGCTTATTGAACAAGAGGGCCCAGAGGGCCCTGGTTCGCTCACCTGATCCAATGTATAATAAGTGGGCTCTGGACAGGGTCAATTTTGGCCCCAGGGCTATAATTTGAACAATCTTGGTAGAGGTCCACAAGATGAAGCTTCATATCGAATATGAAAGACCTGGGCCTTATGGTTTCAGAGAAGAAGATTTTAAAGGTTTACCCTGCATAAAGAAGTCTATGTAAAACAAGATTTTCCCTAAATAAGTCTATGTAAAACCAAAGGCCCCCGGAGCGGGGGCATTTTTGGCCCCCAGGGCTATAATTTGAACAATCTTGGTAGAGGTCCACTAGCTAAAGCTTCACAACAAATATCAAAGACCTAAGCCTTGTGGTTTCAGAGAAGAAGATTTTTCAAGATTTTCCCTAAATAAGTCTATGTAAAACCACAGGGCCACATGGCGGGGGCATTTTTGGTCCCAGGGCTATAATTTGAACAATCTTGGTAGAGGTCCACTAGCTGAAGCTTCATAACAAATATCAAAGACCTAAGCCTTGTGGTTTCAGAGAAGAAGATTTTTACAAGATTTTCCCTATACAAGTCTATGTAAAACCAAAGGGGCCCGGAGCGGGGGCATTTTTGGCCCCAGGGCTATAATTTGAACAATCTTGGTAGAGGTCCACAAGATGAAGCTTCATATCAAATACCAAAGACCTGGGCCTTGCAGTTTCAGAACAGAAGATTTTTAAAGATTTTCCCTATATAAGCCTATGTAAAACCAAAGGGCCCTGGGGCAGGGGCATTTTTGGCCCCAGCACTATAATTTGAACAATCTTGGTAGGGGTCCACTAGATGAAGTTTCATACCAAAGAGCAAAGACCTGGGCCTTGCAGTTTCAGAGAAGAAGATTTTTAAAGATTTTCCCTATACATGTATAAGCCCATGTAAAACAAAAGGGCCCCCAAGCGGGGGCATTTTTGGCCCCAGCACTATAATTTGAACAATCGTGGTAGGGGTCAACTAGATGAAGCTTCATACCAAAGAGCAAAGACCTGGGCCTTGCAGTTTCAGAGAAGAAGATTTTTAAAGATTTTCCCTATACATGTATAAGCCCATGTAAAACAAAAGGGCCCCCGAGCGGGGGCATTTTTGGCCCCAGCACTATAATTTGAACAATCGTGGTAGGGGTCAACTAGATGAAGCTTCATACCAAATATCAAAGACCTGGGCTTTGTGGTTTCAGAGAAGAAGATTTTTTAAAGATTTTCCCTATATAAGCCCATGTAAAACCAAAGGGCCCCGGTGTGGGGGCATTTTTAGCTCCAGCACTATAATTTGAACAATCTTGGTAGGGGTCCACTAGATGAAGCTTAGTTTATACTAATTTATTTTAGTTCGATTGCGATGAAAGCTTCAAGCTTATTGAATCGCTCTCGAACACTCATTCCGGGTGTTTTCACGCGCGCGCAAAAGAGAGGCAGTGGCTTTTACACCACTGCTACCCATTTACACCTGGGTGGAGTGGGGCAGTGTCATTATGTGTCTTGCCCAAGGACACACCTCGATACCGGTGGCCGGATTCGAACGCACAACCTCTCGATCATGAGTCGAACGCGCTAACCACTGCGCTATCGAGGCTGACGCTTTATACCCACTATCAAAGACCTGGGCCTTGCGGTTCCAGAGAAGAAGATTTTTAAAGATTTTCCCTATGTAAGCCCATGTAAAACCAAAGGGCCCCGGTGCGGGGGCATTTTCGGCCCCAGCACAATAATTTGAACAATCTTGGTAGGGGTCCACTAGATGAAGCTTCATACCAAATATAAATGTCCTGGGCCTTGCGGTTTCAGAGAAGAAGAATTTTTAAGTTTTCAATGAAAAAAATCTATTTTTGGCTCCTGTGACCTATATGTGCAACGGACCGGAACCATTTGAACAACTTTGAAAGGGGACCACCTAAGGATCATTTCTGTGAAGTTTGGTCGAAATCTGATCAGTGCTTTGGGAGGAGATGTTGTTTGAGAAAAAGTTTACGGACGCATGCACGCACACACTGACGCACACACGCACGCACGCACAACAGACAAAAAGTGATCCCAAAAGCTCACCTTGTCACTACGTGACAGGTGAGCTAATAACATTGATAGGGGCATGTGAAGATTTTAGATCCAGATCAGATGCCAAAGAATGTGTCTGATCAGGGTCTAAACTGTTTGCTTATCCCTTATCCTGTTGTTCACAACAACCTCTACTTTTGCTAACAGTGTAGATCCAGAACAGATGGCTTCAAAGTCATCTGATCAGAATGCATTTTGTTTGTTTGATTTGAGGTTTAACGTCCACGTCAACACAGAATAGGTCATTTTGGAGACGTTGCTTCCAATTTTTATGCGGTCAGTTTCAGCTCTGCGTGGAAGCATCATGCAGCCCATCTTTTTCTTCAAGGCTCTATGGGCGGGTGCTGCTGATATTACTGAAGTTAATTCAGCAGGCAGTATGGGAATTTAAGCATGAAACAAACAGCCTAATATTCTCTGTTCATGACCACTTTCTCAGCTCAGAACAATCAACACAACAGTGCTGCAGGTCTAGAAAATTCCACTCATCATGATGAGTAAAAATTTTGGAGGACGAGTAAAAATTTTGTCTAGTCCCTATGAATTTTACCAAACTCTACATGCGCTTGGGGATGCAGGAGGAGTGAAATTGTGAAGAATTTTCCAGCCCTGTGTTTTCAGTGCTTTGATTATGTTCTTGTGGCAGCATTGCTCAGGATCAATAGTTCTCTTATTAACCCTTTTTGTACCAAATGGAATCTTCCTTCTTACATATAGCAGGAGTCCATTTCTAAATTTAGGGTGACAGCTTGTGGTATTTTCAAAATTGATTTGGAAAAAGGCTAAACTTCCTGCAAATAGTGTAGGCTCTGAGACGCCGCATTCTGTGGCGTCTCATCTGGGCCTGCACTGTTTGCCAAGGTACCCCTTTTGGGGTTTCCGGTACAAAATGGGTTAACACTGCCATATCAATAAAGTGAATATTGCACAAGTGGCATCCTTCCAGTAATATTCTTAGTCATAACTGTTCTAAAATTTATAACATCTTAATGCAAGTCAACACTCTGTTTTGCTTAAATTTTGGTTTCCCAATGTCTTTCTTTACTGAATTATACAAGTATGCGCATCAATAGAAGTGTTTGTATACAATGCAATGCAATCATATGCTATACAGTCTGTAATGTTCGAATACAAATTTTCAGGACAGCTACGGCAGCTTCTCTGCCACAACTGAATCACCTCTGGTATTTGAAAAACATGAAAATAAAGGAAACTGGCATAGTACCAGACTTAAAAAGCTATTTTTCTGAGCGATTTTGTATTTTTTTTTTTGTGTGTTTTTAGTTTACCAACCCAGTCAACACTAATAAGGTCATTTCAAGCCATTAATCCTTTTTGTATAATACCAAATGGAATCTTCCTCCTTATATATAGCACAAGTCCATTTCAAAATTTAGGGGTTTCAGGTTGTGTTTTCTTCAAAATTTGTTTGGAAATTGGCTGAACTTTTTGCAAACAGTGTAGGCCCTGACCAGACGCCGCATTCTGAGGTGTCGGATCTCGGCCTGCACTGTTTGCCACTTACCCTTTTGGGGTTTCCGGTACCAAATAGGTTAAGAACAGAGCACATGCATGTAATTTATTCACTGCCCTTCTTCAATCAGTAGCCCCCGCCCATCGGGGCTTGAAGAAATATATGGGCTGCACGATGCTTCCAAGCAGAGCTAAATCCAACATGCACACATGTACTGGTAAACCGCTTAAGAGGATCTAAGCCTGCCCAGGCAAAGCGGTGCGAGTCGGACCGTCCATGCTTATAAACCCTATTGGTTTTATTGGGCGACAGTCTTGAGATGTCATTTCATCTCAACGTCGGGTAAAAGTGCCACAAAATTGGAAGCAACCTCTCCAAAATGACCTTTACAGTGTTGACGGGGACGTTAAACCTCAAATCAAACAAACAAATCAATCAGAAGTGGGGGATGATGGACTGGCTCCCGACTAACAATTTACTACCGGATGTTGTCTAAAAATAGCTAGATAAGTGACAAACAGTGCAGATCCTGATGAGACACCACATTGTGGTGCATCTTATCTGTGTTTACAATGTTTGTTCAGGCCTGGACGGTAAATACAGTGGAACTTCGATGGCTCAAACACCGATGGCTCGTTTACCATGGATGTGTAGAATCCATTCTTGAGCCCCTAGCGAAATCCTCTACATAAGAAATAGTGGGGGATAATTAAGGAGATTTTAGTCTTTTATCTTGCAAATGTATGCTGTGTGTACTCATTAGAATCGCCTCGATGAGGCGATTCTAATGAGTACACACAGCATACATATTCATAATATAACACCGAAAAGATGTCTAAAAGTATCTCGTTATGCCTCCTGACAGTAACCTCAGTGGCTCGAACTACCCCTGTCTCGAACAGATTTTCGAGGTCCCAAAGGTGTTCGAGCCATTGAAGCTCAACTGTACAGTAATTTTGTTGAACTGCCTTGTTGAGGCAATTCTATTGAACAACCATATGGGTTTCTTACATTATTCCTTAACCCATTTAGTACCAGAAACCCCAAAACGGGTACCCTGGCAAACAGTGCAGGCCCAGATCAGAGGCCGCAGAACGCGACGTCTGATCAGGGCCTACTCTTTGCAAAAAGTCAAGCCAATTTCCAAAAATTTTTGAAGAAAACACATCCTGACAACCCTAAATTTTGAAATAGACTCCTGCTATATAAAATAGAGGAAGATTCCATTTGGTACAAAAAGGGTTAATATACTTGTTATTCATTATATGCCCCCCCCCCCCCCCCCCCCCCCCAACCCCCTCCCCTTCAGCCAATACCACCCGTTATTATAAAATGGCCAAATCATACATTTTGACCCTAGGTCAAGTGAAGTGCGATAAGATATTCTCTCTCACAGGATGTAAACTTACATTTTTTAACCTGTTTTGTACCAAATGGAATCTTTCACCTTATATATAGCAGGAGTCCATTTCAAAATCTAGGGTGTCAGGTTGTGTTTTCTTCAAAATTGATTTGGAAAATGGCTAAACTTTTTGCAAACAGAGTAGGCCATGATCAGACGCCGCTGCGGCGTCTGATCTGGGCCTGCACTGTTTCCCAAGTACCCGTTTTTTTGGTTTCGGGTACAAAAAGGGTTAAGCACTAGGCACATAGAGATTTTTTCCTTACTTTTCAGTGAAAAAACCGCTTGACTTCACACACCAATCTTCTGCTGGTCTGTTCTAGAATTTTTTGCAGTGCTTCAAGGATTAATAATGTACCTCGCGCCAAATGAAATATTAAACAATTAATTACCATGGGACCATGTACATCCCATTATCATTGCTAACTTTATACATGTACACCTGTGGACACAAAAGCGTTCAAACTTTGATGAGCTTCATTTCATTTTGACTTGAAACATCAATCAATATATCCTAACATCCTATCGACAGAAATAAATTCAAAACACAAGGTGGTGTACATTTCATTGCTGACTCCTGCACTGTCCAATCAAAATACATCCCAAATGTCAATCAGAAAGTGTTTGCCAAAATGAGACCAATCAATTGCTTGATCTAGTTTTAGAATTATTTGATGAATGACATTTGCTTGTCAAACTAACTTGATGCAAAGAGATTCGTTGAACGTTATTTCATTGGAGTTTGAACGCTTTTGTGTCCACAGGTGTATGTATTCCATAAAATATCAATCAGTACTATAGCAGAGAGCATTTTCAAATATTTCCCAATTTCAGAGAAAGGCTTGTCATTTCATGTGAATATTTCATGTGAATCCTCTACTAGATAGATACATGTAGATGATTCACAGGAAATGTCAAGCCTGATTCTCTGGAAGAAAAAGAAGGTACAGTAAAATTCCTATATTAAGACCACCTTTGGTACTGTTCAAAAGTGGTCTTTAAGACTACTTTTGAACAGTCCCAAAGGTGGTCAATGACCAGAGGACACTGTGGGCAGAAATCACAAAGAAAAATTAAGTGAAGCCTTCAAAATAAGCTTTTTAAAGCAGAATTAGTCTTAATTTTAGGTGGTCTTAATTGCGGAATTTCACTGTAAATAGGATGTTGGCTGTTCTAAAATTTTCCTCCACCCCATGACATTTTAAGGGTTAATGTACCTGGTTAGCACATACCTGTAAGTTAGTCATTCCTACAAGTTTTGATGCCAATTTCACTTACATGAATGCCTTCTAGCAGCTGATAAGAGGTAAAGAACCAAACAGCATGTTCCATAGTAGATCAGATAGACGAACAAAAGAATGCCTATATACAGTATAAACAGTTCTGGGTGTTCCTCAAAAAAGGGGCAATTCAGCATCTGAAGTCTTGTACACTTGCTGTTTAAGTACTTTTCTGTTATTATTATTTTTATTCTTGCTTATGTTTTCACACAAAAAAACAAGCATAGTTTATATATATAGATCCTTTTTGGAATCATATCAGAAATCAATGATTTATAAATAGTTGTCAATTTAAAGACCAGTCTTAAAAAATTATTGTCTCTGAGTTTGGTCTTTTACAGATGTAAATTTCAGGTTTTCTGAGTTGTACCCACACAACCATCACAATGCTGGAGAGGTGCACATCCAGGTAGATCTTATTTGCATTCACAGAAATTTTAGTATTTCAAACAAACACTGTTGACCCTGATCAGATGTCAAAGTGTGTGGCATCTGATCAGGGTCTACACTGTTCTCTATGTCCCTCTGACTTTCTGCAAACACTATATGCATAAAATAAGTTAATGTAACGACTGTACATGCATTTATTATTATACTGATCATAGATATGTAGCCATGCAAAGTAAAATTCCGCTATTAAGACCACCTAAAATTAGGACTAATTCTGCTATAAAAACCTTAGTTTGAATAAGCTTAACTTTTCTTTGTGTTTTCTGCCTGCAATGCCTTCTGGTCAGGGACCACCTTTGGGACTGTTCAAAAGTGGTCTCTCTGAGACCACTTTTTTTAACAGTCCCAAAGGTGGTCTTAACATAGGAATTTTACTGTATACAGCTTTTATGAATCCTTTGAATTTAGATAGACACGATCAATGACAGATACGTAAATCTGATCAATGCCACTTATGTAATTCTGTTCACTGCATTAGTACTGTTTTGTCATTCCAGTATAATGCACAGCTCCAAACAAATAAGTGTTATTGTAACACTGACTTATAAAATGATTCCAGCTAGCTCCCAACAACATACACTAGAGAATCAGGCAAAATATGAAATATACGAACTAATCCTTATGTGGAGCTATGAACATACATGTATGTTTCAGGATCCATGACTGGAAATGTACATTGTATATGCACATGTATTCCACTATTAAGACCAGCTAAAATTAAGACAATTTTTTTCTTTTTTAAACATATCTAAAAGTTTCAGTTTTTCTTTCTTTGTGTTTTCTACACCCAGTGTCTTGGACTAGTAAGTGTGTGTGTGAATTCGGGTTTAACGTCGCTTTCAACAATTTTTCAGTCATATCACGACGGTGTCTGGTTGCGACAGGGAGCTCAATGCTCACGTTTATAGTGCTGCCTCACTGAAGTATCATGTCCCAGACACATTACATGATACCACACCCAGTCACATTATCCTGACACTGGATCGACCAGTCCTAGCTCTACCCCATAAATCTGAGTGCCAAGCGAGGAGCAGCTAGTACCATTTTTAACGACTTTGGTATGTCGCGGCCCGGGATCGAACCCGAGACCTCCCGTTCCCCGGAGCGGACACTCTACCAACTGAGCTATCGGGGCCGGTCTTGGACTACTAAGAGGACCACCTTTGGAACTGTTCAAAAGTGGTCTTATGACCCACTTTTGAACAGTCCCAAAGGTGGTCTTAATATAGGAATTTTACTGTACTTGTATATGCAGTCCACTTTAACCCATAGAATACCAAGCATACTTTAGCTTATTGTATTTCTTTGTTTTTATTTCAATTTTTTTTTTCCAAATAAAATGAAGCTTATATTTTCCAAAGAAAGCAACAAAATGTCAAGCCTGATTTTCTTTGAAAAAAATGACAAAAAAAAGATGTCAATTTCAGCTGTGCTTCAAAGTTCAAAGGGTTAAAAATAGAATCATGAAACTAACATGGTTCCTTAAAACAAAGTTCTGTTCTGAAATTGTACAAATCTGCATCAGTTACCGGTAGATTTAATATCTATGCCATAATGTCTCAAGTGTCATGCGAGTTGCAAAACAATGAGCATGTCACAACAGCTAATGACTGTAATTAGACCTAAGACCACAATAAAAAGCTATTTCTAGCCATAGTTTCTGACAATAGTTTCCATGGCAATAACAAAGAAGGTTTGATAAGAAAGTATTTAAAACACTTACCAAGGTTTCTTCCATTTTATCATTTTATTTAGTTATGCATGTATAATCCCCACACTTTTCATTCAAAGAAAAAGTGCCAGGGATAATTGTAATCATCTTCAATGTCCGTCTGTCCCTCCATCTTACCCAATAACTCCTCCTAGACCTTTAGGGATACAAACTGAAACCTTGGAACTGATAGATCTTTGGTCTGGGGAGTGAAAGTTTTCAGAATATGGTCATGTAACATAGACAATGTATCAAGTCCAAAGGCATGATACGTAGAATACATTGCAATCAAAATTTGACCCCTTGGGTCAATGTGGAGGTCACCAGAAGTCAAAAACCTACCATATCCCCCTCCATAATGATTCCTGGTAACTTCTCCTAGACTGTTACAGATAGAAACTTGAAACCTTAGGAACCGATAGATATTTGGTCTGGGGAGTGCAGGACTTTTTGGGAATTTCGATCCCACCCCTGGGGGCGGGGATATGGGGTTGGGGGCTAAATCAAATGAGGAGAAATATGCCATAGCGTGCCATCGACTGCACATTTCTAGTTATACTTTCAATTAGTCAAACTTCAACGGCTTGATTCAGGAGCAGTCTGATCAGGGTCTACACTGTTTCCATTCCATCTGCACCTTTTGGACTCCATGCAGGATTATGGAACAAATTTGTTAAATTTTTACGAGAATTAGTGAGTGAGTGTTTGAGTTTTACGTCTCACCAACAGCTAAGGTTATACGGAGACGGGACCTCCGTTTAAAGACTTGTCCGAAAGTCTGGAGAAGCCCGGGATCGATCCTGCGATCCCTGGTTTACAAGGCGAGTAGCATAACCACTACACAACGGAGGCTTCTTTACGAGAATTACACAAGTCCTCTGGGTGTTCAAATTTTTAGGAGTACAGTCACATCTTCTGATTCTGATGAAAATTTACAGGTTATGAACATGACCTCTATATCGCTCAGAGCAGAAACCATGTTCAACTAAGTTGAACAAATGTGTTATTATCTAAAATATTCCGAAATGAATAGATTATATATATAATATGTTTATTTTTCATTTTACAATATGTATTTTTTTTTTTTTACTTTTTTCACGGGCGATCCAAAACTGAGTTAAAGTGAAGTGATATTAAGGAAGTGTATGTATATTTTCATCATCTTAAAGTCCTAGATTTTGCCAAAGAATTTGTGAATTTAAAGACTATTAAATTTAAGTAAAAATTGGTCACATACCTTCTAGTAATATTATTCCTGTTTCATATGAACTTATAAAATTCCAACAGACAACAGACAAACCTTTCAGAACTGTTCTATCTTGTTACACACAGATGCTCCTATGATAATTATGGAGGAAAAAAATCTTCAACATGATAGACTTGCAGCATACACAGGTAGGTATTTTATCATTCCTTGCAAGAGTTTCTTCGAGATTTAAAGGGGAAAAACATTTCTAAGTATTTTGTTGTTTATTTTACTGTACATGCAGTAAATTTCAAGGGATGGAAGTTACATTTGTATTTACATCACTACTTCATTCGTTGGGATCAAAAGCAACAACCATGAAAATGTCCGAGGGGCATTCATTTAATGTTGTCATTGGGGTTCTACGGGGTGTTCTATTAATCCCATTCATATTTCGTTTAATTCCACTCTTCAAAGTATTCTCGCTTGACAGAAACAAACTTTTCAAGTCTCGAAATCCATTCTGTAAAGCCAGAGAAGTAGATCTTTTTAGATATACCCTGAATATACAGTAAAATTCCGCTATTAACCCTTGTCCTGCTGAGCCCGGATACGTCTTATCTTTCAAACAATGAAGCTCCAGATCAGATGGCTTCTGAGGAAGCCATCTGATAAGGATCTACATTTTTTGCTATTCAGATTGGGAATTTGTTGCAATAATTTGCATCAAGTAATCTAATTGGTTGATAATTGGTAGTGGGTGTGGAATATATGAATGACAAGGGTTAAGACCAACTAAAATTAATACTAAATCTGCTGTTAAAAGCTTATTGAAAATGTTTCAGTTATTCTTTCTTTGAATTTTCTACTCCCAGTGTCTCCAAATAAGAGACAACCTTTGGGACTGTTCAAAAGTGGTCTTAAAGACCACTTTTGAACAGTCCCAAAGATGGTCTTAATATACAAATTTTACTGTACTGGTAAATTGCATTACCATGTGCAACTTCGGGATTCGTAACGAAGACCAGAAAGGATTTTGTTTTCTTTAGTAAACAGGAAAAAAAGTTAAAGGGATTAACCCTTGACCTGCTGAATATTTATATATGCCACACCCAATTATGATTATCAACCAATCAGATTACTTGATGCAAATTATTGCACCAAATTCATGAGCTGAATGACAAACAATGAAGATCCTGATCAGATGGCTTCTCCAGAAGCCATCTGATCTGGATCTTCATTGTTTGAAAGATAAGGCATATCCGGGCTCAGCAGGACAAGGGTCAAGGTCCTGCGAATAAGACGGATGTGAGAGCTGAACTACCTTTTCCTGTTTTCAATCTTGAACAAGCAGGTGCGACAAAGACCTCCTAAACTGGTTGCATAGTGTGTCATTACCTTTGACAATTTATCTGTGATTGTCTTGCCATTTGGTACAGGAATTTGAACAACAGGTCCATCGCAATTGAAAACTACTGCGGGCTATTAGTGACACAGTTAAATGAAGGCCCCGCGTATACCGGTAAGGATTATAGAGAAATACATCAGGTCTTTCTTCTATATAATCTTACTGATACATGCATGTTTATAGGCTTACTGATATATGCATGTTTATAGGATCCATCATCACAGTTTTACAATGTAATTATTTGCACAAATATACAAGTACAATCAATGTTATATTCAAAACCTCGTTATATTGATGAACAGTGTTGCAAAAAGTCGGAGGGGGGGAGGGGGGGGGGGGGTGGGGTTGGGAGAGGAGGTAACTGGTGTTTTAGATTAAGGCCATGAAGCTAGTTGTTGTTGTTTTTATTGGACTCAGCATACATGAAGATGATTATAATCATTTTTCTGGAATTTATCAATCGATTATCATATTAATCGTGTCAGCCTAACAGATGATCGTACAAAAATCTTGCAAGCTTTTCAGCCATTTAGTTTCATGCACTGCTTTGCTGCCAGTCTACTTCCAAAATAAGATCCAGCCAAATGATAACACTCATAATGAAATCATCATCATACTGAGTTGATTACCTTCTGCTCTCTGGGGAACCAGAATATACAGTATTTACAGTATTTTTCTGCTTCTGCCCCATGGGGAACCTTATATACTGTATTTACCATTAATTTTTGTATTATTGTATGCTAGAGGACTCTTCCATTGCTATATGTTGGACAAGTCCATTTGTCATAATAGGGTCGACAGGCCTATTTTTCGTTTTTATTCTAATTTTGATGGAAAATTATGTCAGCAAATAGTGCAGGCCCTGATCAGATGCCGCATTCTGCAGCATATGATCTGGGCCTGCACTGTTTTGGGGGGTTTAACCCAACATGATGTAGTTAATTGTAAGTGCTCAAATTGTAGAACAAGTATGGTACCGAGTTGAGGTATCCAGTTAAGGAGTTGAGGTACTTGGGGTATATTGCATTTACCCGAAGTATTCGGTCACCTTAACTCCTTAACATTCTTGTTCTAAAATTTTGATAAGTTACTACCATCATGTTGTGTCTAAGAAAATCTGGATGTCTGACCCCGGTGAGATGCCGCATTCTGCGGCATCTCAACCGGGTCTACACTGTTTGCTCAGATACATAGGGTAATTATGGTACATTGTATCAGATAATCTAGATTTTAACCCTTTTTGTACCAAATGGAATCTTCCTCCTTATATTATGGCAGGAGTCCATTTTGGAATTTAGGGATGAGTGCGAGTTGACAGGTTGTGTTATCCTTAAAATTTATATTCCGGAAATATATGAACATTTTGCAAATAGTATAGGCCCTGATCAGATGCCGCATTCTGCACTGTTTGTCAGGATATCCGTTTTGGGGTTTCCGGTACAAAATGGGTTAACTTACAGGAGTTGCAACTCTCCCTACTGGCAAAAGGGACAGGGCAGAAAAGAAAAGGGACAAGGTTAGACAATGCAAACAGGCAAAAACATGTTTAAGCCTTAAAGCACCAATCACAACTGCAGACAGTATTTTCAAAGTACATTCCCTTTCTTAACCCTTGTCCTGCTGAATATTTATATATGTCACACCCACTACTGATTATCAACCAATCAGATTACTTGATGCAAATTATTGCAACAAATTCACAATCTGAATGGCAAACAATGTAGATCCTGATCAGATGGCTTCTTCAGAAGCCATCTGATCTGGATCTACTTTGTTTCAAATATAAGGCATATCAGGGATTAGCAGGACAAGGGTTAAGAGTAGAAGAGATTTGACATTGCATTTGAATCATCTGTCAGAAATTCATTGTCATCTGCTTAGAATTTTGCTAAGTGCTTTAAGTGACATAAGTGTTAAGCAGAGCTTGCAGACATAACATAATAATCTTAGAAATCAGACATACCATAAAAATCTTAGAATTTGGCCATCTTGAGAACCTGCTTAATTCTAAAATTTCACTACAAAAGGTACCGACCGAATGGCAAACAGGGCTCCTTCAGGAGCAGTCTGATCAGGGTCTGCACTGTGTTCTTAGGCCTACCTGTCCCAATATTTATGATCATTACGGTAGCTGTTAAAATCACCTCACAGAGTAGTCCCACACCAACTGTACACTCACAGAGGGCGCTGCTGCACTAAGACTTACACCAGGTCCTGTTCTCTCCTAAATATACATGTATAGCTGTTTTTGTTTATTTTTTGCACTAATACATGATTGATTGGTTTTGCAACATAACTGAATAGGTCGCTTTTTCCTGCCTTTTTAAGATGAACTCGCGTTTTTAGATTTCACTTTTTTTTTCACTCTCAGATGCAACAAATCTTTAGCACATGGATTCAGCAAACAAAAACATCTGATTTCTTTGGTTTCTAGCTAGCAAGACGCCTTTTCAGGCCTTTTTAAGACGAAATCACGTTTTTTTCGGGGCAGAAAAAAAAAATAGATTTCATTTTTTTTTCTTCACTCTCAGTTGCAACAAATTATCCAGCAAATCTTCAGCACATGGGATTTAGCAAGCAGGTGGTTTTTCCTGCCTTTTGAGTCGCAGATGCAACAAATGATTCAGCAAGTATCCCTATGGGTAATATACATGTAAAGCAATTTTTTTTCTGCCTATTTTAGCCAAAAAGCATGGCGTTGTTTATATGCAAATGCCAGCTATACACAGCCGAATACAGTAATCCAGGGTCCCATCAGTTTGTGGTCTCTGATGGCCTTGTCAGTCTAACAAAAAAGAAGGAATGGTGGCTTAGAAAGAATGGCGACTTTGTTGTTTTCTTTGTCAGTTAAATATGGCATTTTATTGCAAGAATTAATGAACTTAGGACAGTAATAGAAACATAGATAGTAGATGTATCGCAATATGGGTTGTCCATATCCAGTGTTTTTTTTTCCCTATAAAACCGGGTCCGGAAAACGGACCTGTTCCCAATCGCCAAAAGTATGTTTTTTTCCCAATTCAAAGGTTAAAAATTCCCAAAATCATGATGCAGCATCCTTTTTTTTCTCTCTCTTTTTCGTCGCGAGAAATCGGTTGTTTTATCGCTCGTATTGTTTACCTTCCGGAAATCCGAAGTAACGTCCCTTTGAAGAAACGGCTATTGACATAATTCGCGTACTATTGCAACGATTTGCCGAAATTCGGGTAAGTTCAAAGTCGTAGGTAAGTCCAATATGTAACTCTTCCGTCTGGAAACCACCTTTAACTGTAATCTGCCTGATTAGAAAATGAATTGCAATCTGCATTGTTTAATTAGAATTCTGTTACATGTTTATTAAATTGAGTTTGTTTTGACATACTTATTAAAATAACACCCTTTTTCCCAATTTGAGTAAAAACGACGCTATTTTTCCCAATTTGAGAAGAAAATTTTCCCAATTTCACCGGTACCAGTCCCAAAAATGTGAAAAAAAACACTGATATCGCAATATAGTATATGCTTTTTGGCCAGTGTTAGCGCTAGCTATTTCTGTTTTGTGTCCTGCGGATGCAGAGGCAAGAAAAATCGCATCCTTGACCCATTATTTTGTGTCATTGAGCCATTTGGTGAAAAGTGGTTGCTATAAAAATAAAAGAATGTCACCTCTTGTTTATTGCCTACAAAAGTAGCTTCCCGACAGGTGTATGTCGCCGCCTGAAATTCGCAACATTGATAAAAAGCATCTTTGACTGTTCAGTCACATTGGTTGTTCACTTTAGACTTGGGTCAATACTGACCAACTCATTATATGTGACCAGCCATGAGATTTTGGGTCCAAATGGGGTCCATGACCGAAAATGAGTTTTTGCCATTTTCTGATGGCTTTATAATACTGAAGTGCATTATGTGAAATTTCACATGAAAACATGGAGCGGTATACGAGATAAAGGTCTTTAAAGACTGACCCTGAATATGCGAAAATTGCATTTTCAGTCATTTTAGATGTATATTTGCTAGTGATTCTTGATTTCAAAGCCTCATTAGGCATTCAGAGAAAACAAAATATCAGCAAATCATGCTTTCACACATTTATTTATTCACCCAGGAGCAATCATTCGTTATATATTTGTTGGGAAGAATTCTGTTGCCATGGCAACAAATTTAAAATCCTTAATTTTTTTAACACAATACTCTTGTAGATTTGGACATATATTTTCTCATTAAATCTAATTCAAAGTAATATTGAAAACGTGCATTACTAAATCCAATTAAAGATCATGTCAACCATTATCAGAGAGATCAGCTTTGCTGGATATACAGTAGCCCACCTACTTACATTATATGTATGTATGTCACCAACATCAATTTGTTTGAATGCTACGTACATCTAAATAACCAAGGATTGGACTGTACTAATTACTTTAACTGCAAAGTCTGGCTTTTGAGAGAAGACTTTTTAACACACATTGCTACATTCAAGGACATAGTGGTGGAATGAATGATTTCATGATCAGGGCTTTAGATAATTTTTTTTTCAAAAGAGTACAGTACTCGTCCTTTTTTAAAAAAAGGAGTAACGAGAAATTTTTAAGAGTACTGAAAAATAAACCAAAATACTTCGTTTTGCAGTCTCGACACAATGTTTTTATGGACTGATTTGTGGCCAGGTGTACTGTTTGTTTTCTTATATATACACATATTCAATACGTGTGTCTATTAGAAAACAAGCAGTATGCCTGGCCACAAATCAGACAAAACAATGCCATATTGAAATCTCTTCTGAGCAGTATGTTGACGGAGAAATCTAACTTTTGGGGTTCAGTTGTCTTGGCGGATAGCCGGACTTCAATGGCTGATTATTGTGGCCAAAGAGTTTCTAAAAATTTAGAATATCAGCTTCACTTTATTGTCCAAGGTATGGAGTGAAACTCATATTCTTTAAAACTTTTAAAATTCCTTTTCAAAACCATATTCTCAATTTCATCATATATTGTCTATGGATATTTATTTTCTTCCACCCTTCGATCGTGGGACCAATCGTGTTTCCTTACAGGCAATGTTATAATCGGAACCAGTTACTGAATCAAAAATCTGTCGGGATCTTTTTCACAAAAAGTGCGCCTGACCAGCAGAAAAGAACTTGAGGATTGCAGTGCTCCATCTAGGATTTTAGGGCAGAGGGGCGCTAGGCTGGGCAGTGTTGCATTGTTTTGGTTTAAGAAATGCCATCAAAATCGTTATGATCAGTTGGCTATTCACACGTTGGTGAAGCTAATGGTATCGTGTCCCCATTGGAATTATATACATCTATATGTACATGCATTTCACAAGTAAGTAGTGTACTGGGTCGAAACAATAGCAACGTTTATTATTTGAGAAAACATTTGAACATTTTACTTCTAGGTTTCTTTTAATATAGAATTATAATATTTAAATAAAAAAATAATTTGTTTGATTCATCTGAAAGCGTGTTATTAAAGCAATACAAAAAATAACCGATGACTGAATAAATAATCTGTTCAAGGGAGACTACTCAATAATTATCCATGTCATTTGACGTCTCAGAACTCAGGCTGGTTGCCAATGATCGGCAAAGACTCTGATCAAAATGCGAAGCGAGTGTTTGTAATATCCCCGCAGCTTGACCAGTCTGCGACAGTATTACAAGTAAACAGTGTGTATAACGAGCTGCGTCGCACAACACCTTGCAAAGACCAAGATCAACATGCGCAACTCGGGCAACCTTTTTTCTCACCTATCTCTGAGTAGCCCTGCAAAAGGCTCTTGGGGTCAGCGAAGACTGAGCAGTTTGCAATGATGCACAGGCTACTCCGAGTCTTCACTGGTCGCACGATACTCGAAGACTTAGAACAGCATGCGCAACCACTACGTAAGTCAGAACAACATGCGCAACAACTACGCAAGTCTGTTTGGATAACCCAGCTTGTAAAATCAGCGATGCGCAGACGGATGCGCGTCGATACTGTTGAGCAATGACCTGCTCATCCAATCAATAAGGCTAATGAAGGCTCGTGCGCATGCGCTGACTGATCCGAGACTTCATTGCTCGCTCGTCTTACAATAGTTCAGATTACTCCGGTTTACGCCCACCTGATTAACGATCGGATCGGCTCTATATGTGATATAATCTAGAAAGGACGGTAACCCCAACCCCAATAAAACTCGATTCCCTTGAAATAATTTATGAATGCATAATTTTCCCGTGTGAGAATTTCCCGCCTTTTATTACACACGTCATTTATTTCACGTGCGTTCCAAATACGCTCTCAAAAAATATTAAATGCGTAATGCTAATTTGTTTTTCGTACCTGATACGCAGCAGATTTGAAAAAAAGGAGTATCCTCCCAATTATTTTCGTAATTTACGCGGTACGCAGCCTTATCTAAAGCCCTGATGATGGCTAATAAAATATGAATTCCATATGAAAATGAATAATAATAATAACAATAATAATAATAATGATAATAATAATAAAAATAATAAAAACACAGAAAATTTACGCACAATCCTTTACTTGTTCAACAAAATTGTATGTACATCATTGCAATTATAGCAAAATTTTGTATTGTAAATAAATCATTAATCTGCATTAACCTTTACCCTGCTGAATTAATTTTTTTTCCAATAATGCCAGCCACTGAATAAATTTTCCAATATTTACCTGCTGCCACTGAATTGTTTTTCATGGCGCCACTTCTTGTTGTAGTAGTTGTATTAAAATGGTTATAACTTTGTTATTACTAGGACTATGTATATAAAATTTGTACCAGTTTTTAGGTATTTGAATGTCTTTTACTGTAGCATGTTTAGATTTATCATATATTGTGTATCGTTTGTTATAAAATGTGATAAACACATAAAATATAGTGCGAAAATGTGATTTTTTGTTTGTCTCAGTCATTTTAAACCCATATAGTCTTCTCTATCCAAAGAATACAGCAATTTTGTTCTCAGACAATGTCTTAACAATCCATATGCAACTGCACAGTGCATTCAACCCTATAATTCATGAGTGAATGCCACCTCTCAAAGCATGGTAATGGACACATTGCCTTGTTACATTTCTTGCAAATGTACTCGGTTTGATGCCGTTTCTTTTTGCGGTCAGAACAAACAACACAGTCAGGTCTAGATGGTTTTCCATTAGGTAGTTTCTGTGGGTTTTTCCCAAGATAGTGATCACCCCCAATAAGGCAATCTGGTCTGTCACGATCCACTATAGGTCTGCCAACTGTGCGCGTAACAGGTCGATTATATCCATGCAGCATACCGTGTATCACTCTTAGACGAAACTGTTCAGCATTAATCCTTTTCTCATGAGATGCTCTCCATATAATGAGAGAATTACAAAAACACACTTCAAGAAGGTAGAAAAACACCTTCTTCCACCACTTACATGTACGATGAAGAACCATGTAATATGTCATAGCCTTATCGGCCCTATCGATACCGCCCATGTGTTGGGAATACGATTGGATTGCACAAGGTTTGTCCACCTCTCTGACATGTTCTGGATTTTGTTTTGACCTCACCTGTTTGCGATAGGTTACAGCACTGTGAACTGTTGTAATTAGATTTACAACCTTTTTATCATACCACGATATGTATAATATTTGACCGTCTCTTGCGGTAACTGGTGGCTGACCGGCTCTTGGCTGGGCACGTTTGATTTGTTTGGGTACCCCAATTCTGTTTGCACGAAGAGTTCCGCATGCCCCAGTCTGATTATCAGCTAAGAGTTTATATCAAGCCGGTGAGGAGAAAAAATTGTCCATATATATTACATGGCCTTTGTCAAATAACGGTTCAGCTAGAGTTTGAACTACATGGGTACCAAGAGGCACATCGGCAGGCCGGTCTCCATCTTTACCTAAGTAGAGTTTCCAATTATACATATACCCCGTTGCTGCGTCAGCTAGCCCCCAAGCCTTCAGACCCCACTTCGTAGGCTTGGCTGGCATATATTGCATGAGAGAAGTGCGCCCCTTGAAAGGAATCATACTTTCATCGACGGACAACTCTTTGTCCGGGCCGAAATACATTTGCCACTTAGGAACCAAATAGTCAATTATCGAACGAATTTTGAATGCTTTATCATAACTGGGATCGCCACGGGTAATTGGTTGTCATTGTTCACCAAGTGAAAGAACTGTAATATCACCATAAACCTATCTCTTGACATGACTTCACGAAACCCCTTCATATCTATTAGAGGATCTGTAGACCAATAAAGTTCAAAGCTAGATCGTTTACTTATTCCGGTCAGCAGTAGTAAGGCCAAAAATGCCCGCATTTCATCTCTTGTTGTGTTTTCCCATTTTGCAACACGACTGTTGGGGGGTATGTTATTTGAAGCAATATAGTTACTGGCATATCTATTTGTTTCTTCAATACATATGTCAATCAAATCAGAAGTCAGAAACAGGTTCATAACTTCATATTCAGAAAAGTCCTCAGGAATATTGAGAGCTCCAATATATCCAGGACGAAAGAAATTTTTCAGCCAGGGATGATCATATCCAGAGGGCACATTTCGCTGCTCATTTGCTTCAGTGTCCGAATCCAGGTTACTTTCGGTTTCGTTTTCGGGCACTTCGTCATCTTCGAACCCCGAAAAATCACTTTCGGAGCCACTGTCAGTGATAATCTCACGCATCTGTTCCATTGTTTTGACTATCTAAACCAATTACGGCTCAACTGGTGAAACAAAATTAAAAGATCGCCGAAAAAACGGCAAAAATCGACAAAAAATTGGAGAAATTTGATCGAGATTTCTTTAAAGGAAGTAGCAATGTATTTGCTTCACTGCGCATGTTTTATCTGGTTGCGTCATAGCAACCAATCGCTGCGAAGAGCGGCAAATTTGAACTGGTATAATTCGGCGCACGAATGCGCCTACAGCGGGGTGGTATAGGAAACTCATGGGCGCATTCGTGCGCCTACAGCGATGCGCCATTACATTTTCACGGGCGCACGAATGCGCCTACAGCATGCTAAAGGTTAAATAATGGCATACATGTAATTCATAAGTATTTTGTCAGATTACCTCACCCACCAACATATTACTAGTATTATCATGATTTGGGATCTTTAATCGCAGAATGAAGTAAAGATGACATTTACATCCTTGTGTGAATATTTGAGTATGTGTGCAATTGTGTGTGTGCAAACTGTGCAAATTTAAAGCTAAAAACATCCCCTTATCATGGACATCCTTGCAAAACAAAATTTACATACCTCCACTCAGGGCTAGGAGAAATAGACTGGCTACATCGTGCCTACCTGGCGTAACATGAGCACAATTTTGTAAAACGCTAAGAAGGTCTTAGGTTGCCCAGGCAAAACAGTTATAGTGAGATTGTTCTGCAAAGAAACCCTAGCAGCTTGTTTATGCAGGGGGTTTGATATGTAATTTTTTCTCAGTGCCGGGTAAAAGTCCTCTAAAATTGGTATCAATGTTTTCAAAATGACATAAATAGTGTTGACAAGGTTGTATAACACAAACACAAACAAATAAACAAAAGCTTTATACAGAGAATTGGGGGTTATAAGGGTATCTGTTATTTTAACTAACATAGTTATGGATACTTGGAAGAACCATTTCTATCATGCATGATACAGTCTTGCTATACCAAAATTTCGACTGTGGGACACATGGGCCTATCAGTTAAATATAATGAGGTATAACCTTGCCATAAAATCATGTCAGTTATTCCATTCCACACATGTAGATGTTGTTGAATATTGTAAGTGCACCACTTGTCACAATAAACCCGAACGTCGAGAGAGGGTTGCAGGGCTATAATAAATATGTGGGCTCTACCAGGGTCATATTCAATTCCTAGTAAAAGTGAATACCTCCAGCTATTATTTAAAATTATAACTTTAATTATCTTTTTCTCTGAACAATAAAACTGTCATCTCATTTTCGGAGTAAAATTACATTGCAATAGTTGACGCAGCAAACCCGCAGTTACAGTAATACTGTTTATATCAGTCTTTGTATCGACTGCCTATTCGAAATTCGCAAAATTGCAGTATGTTTCCAGCGGCTTTCTTTGCCGGATCATTACAGGGTCACTGATGAGGCTTTATTAGCCGAAACTACGTAGTATGACCCACCTTCTTTCTTATAAATGTTTTCATTGCTCTTAAAGGAACTCATTTTTGATTTTTATTTGTCTTCACTGCAGCTGGTGTTGTGCCGTGTGGCGGCCGTAAAACGTCTCCCCGTACATCAACCATAGTGCAGTTTATATTTTACGTTTGGTCCTTTGAGATCAGCGTGAATATTCTGAGAAATCAGAAATAATTTATTGGTTTAGACTCATATTCTAGACACGTTTTTAATTATTTGGTCCCCATTTTGATTTATATCAGTCTTTGTATCGACTGCCTATTCGAAATTCGCAAAATTGCAATAAGTTTCCTCCGGCTTTCTTTGCCAGATCATTACAGGGTCACTGGTGAGGCTTTATTAGCCGAAACAACGTAGTATGACCCATCTTTTTTCTTATAAATGTTTTCATTGCTCTTAAAGGAACTCATTTTTGATTTTTATTTATGCAACAAAATTAAAGTACTTATAAACTAACATCACCAAACATGACCAGTACACTAATACCAATCAAAACATTCAGTTGCAGCTGTATTCGCAGTTTCAGCAACAGAAACAAACACATTAATATAGAGTCAAAATATTTATTTCGTACATAATCATTAAAAGTGATGATAATTCAAATGAGTTTAATGACTTCAAATGATACTTGACTTGCAGTTATTGAATTGATTCATATACTGGTGTTGTTTTCCCTCGCCCAGCAGGGCTTGGAGAAATATACGAGGCTGCATGGTGTATGGACTTCAGTGTTAAGTTGAAACAACCTAACATTTTAGTACTGGTAAATTAAATGCTGCGGGTTATTTTTTCTAAATCGTAAGGTAAATGTTAACACAGGCAGTACCATTCTTTTTTTTCTTTCTTTTTTTTTTCTTTTCTTTTTTTATTTGGAGGGTGGGGGTGATTTTAATATTATTAAGATTATTTCACATATCGAACCGCTCGTTAATCAATGGTGGGCGACAACTGGAGAACCCATAGAAAAAATGACCTTCCGTTGCATAGTTTGGTGTCTCAAATGTGACCAGAGCCAGACTCGGACTCAGTACCGTAATTACCTTATGTTATATTCGTGTACGATTAAATCTCGATTTTAACATCTGTTAGCCTGGGGTCTTCATTCTACCAACCTACAATTCTCAATACATCCAACTTATGGGAGTATAGAATTCAAAGTAACTGTTTGTGCAACCCTTGAATTGAAAGTGGTGCATATACGTGTACATGTGCATATACGTGTACATATATATGATTTTCCCAGTGATAGGTGCAAAAGTAACATTTATTAAATTGATTGATTGATTTGAGGTTTAACATCCCCGTCAACACTGTAAAGGTCGTTTTGGAGACATTGCTTCCAATTTTGTGGGACTTTTACCCAACATTGAGATGAAATTACATGTACATCTCAAGCCCTGTCACCCAATGAAACCAATAAGGTTTATCAGCATGGATGGTCCGACTCGCACCGCTTTGCCTGGGCAGATCGTCTTAGCGGTTTACCAGTATGTACTCGTGTGCAGGTCGGATTCAGCTCTGCGTGGAAGCATCATGCAGCCTGTATATTTCTTCAAGCCCCGATGGGCTGGGGCCGAACATTTATTAAAGTGTCTTGCCAAAGGACACATTTCCGCAACTCAGGAGCAAATTCTTTCCTTTAAGAAATCAACACATTATTTATTGTTTGATTACACCAAAGGCTCTAATGAACTTATCTGCGGCATTCATGAAGGTGCTGATTTTGACACAATGTGGTCTTACATGTTGCTTGGATTGATGGCCACTATACCGCTAGCCTATTGCATGCTAATCAGGAATTAAATCTGGATAGAAGTGGCTGAAAAGGAGGGGCATACTCGTGTGCTATTCAGTTAACAAATTATTTGATATAAAAGAGGCAAATTAGATTTGGAAGACTTCCCTGTATGTGTCTTGTAATGCCAAAATGTATTTTGGTGATCTGCTGTTGTTGACATCATGGACCCTTTGTATAAAACCTTCTGAATCAAGGGATCTATTAAAACCGAACCGTGAGCAAGTGCAAATTAATTAGCCTATCAGAGTTGATCAGGAGAACGCGGGTTTGATACCTGCCGGGTTCAGCAACATTCTTGCGTAAAGCTTGATTATGAAATTTTTTCTACGGTCATTCTCTCCCTTCCCCTTATTCAAGAAGGGCAGTTGTAAGTTTCTGGCGAAAGAATGTGCAATGTACTAGTTAACAACTTACGTATTAGCCTACCCAGGAACAGTGTGGATAGGTTAACTGACCGGCTCAAAATGACCTAGTTAGTGTTGACCGGGCCCTTTAAACTACAATACCAAAAAGCAAACAAACGAACAATTATCCGAGAAATACTATGTTCCAAAATTTTGTACTTTGAACTTTTGTTGACCATGTTTATGGTGTTAAAGGAATGCAATTCTCGCAACAATCCTGCAAAATTCTTAATAAAAAATGAAAAAAAAAAGAAAGCTGAAAAAAGGGGACCAGGACGGGACTCGAACCAGCGATCCCATCTTGGGAAGCAGGTGCTCTGCCGACTGCACTACTTGTCGCTATTACATAAGGGAACGAATCATAACTATATATTGACAACGGCACGGCCATTATTACCGGTCAATATTCTTTTTCGTCATATTTTCGCACTCATATCTTCCAAGTATGAAAAGAAGGCTTTTTATTTTTGCTTATAAATCCTATGCAAACTTGATAAGTTACAAAATACAAGGCTCTTGTTCCAAACAATATTAACAACAGATGCGTCATAAATTAGCTACGTCAACTATGACGTCGCGATTTATTCACGTTTTCTCGGAATGACGTAATGCCCCATTTGGGCACAAAATCTCATGACGCGTCACATATATTCACCGCCTTGGACGATAATCACCCAATGAATGAAAAATATTATATCTGTTGCGCCCGAGGTAAATTATGGTAATGGACAATAACCCCTAACAGTTTGTTATATGGACTTGCGAATTGGGTATAAATAAAGTTTGTTGCATGCATACCAGTTTTTTTTTTGTCTGGATTCCATGCGTCCAGCATATATTCATAGTTCGATTCAGCACAATAAAATTGAATATATTAATATCATCTAAAATTTATTCATCTTTTTAAACCTTTTATGCAGAAATAAATGAAACAAATAAATAAAACAGTGTTCATACTTAAATCATCCTGACATACTTTTATTTTCTCGTGACATTGTAGTCAATACACGGCTAAGATAGAACCACGTGTACGGCTGTATTTATTTTAAACAGGACCGTTTTCTCACTCTTTATCACTGCAGATCTACGCACAGATGACATCTTTGTCCGTTGTTTTCCGACAGGCAATGAATGTAAACTATTGTGTAACCAAGACTTTTTACGCAAAGTTACATTTATTTCTCCTGTTCTTTTGAGTCCCAATTAACATGATTAGACTTTCATACTTCAGTTATTACTCATTTATCTATAGTTAATCTAAGGTGGACTGCATGGGATGCATGCTATATTGCCGCTATTCATCTTAAGTAGCCGATAAAATTAGCACCCGATGTTGTGTCGGCATCTTTGATGACTGGCAGCACATAATAAAAGTTTTTTTGCGTGGGACGCAAGCGGTATTTTTTTTCGTATCTGGCACTAGTGAAATTGCGTCCCAGACACAATTTTTTTTTTGCGCCAACGCAAACGCTGTTGGCAGCCAACTTAAACGCTGTTGGCATATTGTTGCAGCCCTAGTTTCAATGATACATGAAACCTGTTTGTGTTCAATTGCTTCCATGTATCAATACACCAAATATGACCTGAAAATACATAACATAATTTTATTCTGAACTTAAATGTTTTGAACAGTTAATTAACTTCCCAACTCCACAAGATTCTGTTAACTCCGTAATGTGAGTCATACATGTACCTGTAACTGTTTATAGCAATAAATAATAAATCAAACACAGAAACATCTAATAATTTCTACTTTGTCCCGATTCTCACTTTGCACAGGGAGATTCCTGAATTGTCTTGTGCAAAAAGAACCAAAAGAAGTACATGTATTTTCACTTCGCCACTTGTGAAAATACTTCATTCAGTTTTCATTCGATGAAATAAAAATCTTACACTGATAAAAAACAAATCTCCCCTATATCAGACCGACTCATCCTTATTATTTGGAGGTGGCTACAGTACAGTCTTAGAAATCTTATTATCCCTCACGATCGTGCGTGATGAATTTCGAATGTCACGTGACTTTTTAGCGTGGGTTTTCCATGGAGTAATCGTGGAACTAGCGCGGGTTTTGCGTGGAGCGTGGAGAACCAACGTGAGCTCGCGCAACGCAAGCGTGATCGCGAGCGTGGAAAAGATTAACGGTAAACGCGAAGAGGATTATCTATCTTTCGTTTTGCGAGAAATACCTGTATTGAACCTGTTTTATGCCGCAAATTGTACATTTATTTTATTAAATGGGGCAAAAAGTAATTATCGCAAAAACACACATAACTTTAGAGAGTAATACCCTTGGTCATAATCCCGATGAAGTTTATCAGCATGACCCGGGATGCATGTTTTTTTTTTTTTTTTGCACACATGCATATACAAAATTTGCAGCCCAACGTTGGGTCTAGAATGACATGACGTGTTAACATTGTCGCATCACTGTCGGACCGACGTTGGCCTGCTGTAGTGTGCTCGCTCGGAATGAGCATACGTATTGTTATTGAGATATATGTATCTTACTTACTGTACTTACTATTTGCAGGAAAGAGGTATGATCTTGAGGAGAAAAAATTTCTTCATGAAGAATTCATACAATAAAAACAAACCCCGCATGGATATTAACGAATCTTTAAAACCCTCGCATATACAATTCAAAAGGCATATTGTCACTTATATATGTTATTATGTATCAAAAAGAGTATCTAACGGATGCATGGGCTCACGCACATACCCACAGCCGATCCTGAAGCACGTGCCCATTGTGGGCATTAGACTGAATACAGCAGTGGCTGACATTTAAGGCCGAAAGAGCACGGGAACGGACTGCATCGAACCGGGGTCGTTCATCATACATACCTGTGTAAAGTTCAGTTTTAGAATACTGACTTTTATCAGCTCACACAAAGTATGTTGCCCTATGACTTATGACTCAAGTTCATGTTCTACAACAATAAAAAGTTCTTTATGACGCACGACTCCATTGATTGACACATCACGTTAACAAGTCCGTGAAATGAACACCTCCTAAACCCCACATTATACAGAGAAAATGGGGTTTACGGGGGTATAAATTATTTTTCTCATATTTGTTCTCAGACATAGATTGTGGCTACTCGTTAGAGGCAGTTCTAACGAGCACCCACAACATATGTTTGCCGTACAAATAAATGAAAATCAGGGATTTTCATCAGAAAAGTAGCCGTTTTGGATACGTAAAATATACTTTGTCGCACGGATGCGATACAGACCAAGAACCGAGTCTTGATTAATTTCTTTAAGGAAACCTCTGCTCTGACCTCTCAAATGCGTCCATTATTAGGATTAACCAATATACATGTACACTGTTTAAGCCTTGCGTCCAGGAAAGCGGTGCAGATCCAGCATTATGCGGCATCTTAACTGGTTCTGCATTGTTTGCTACATTAATTTTATGGTAAAATAATAAAGCCAAAACAAGCTTAGTTTATCCATTGGACTAACCCAAATGGTACGAGTAGAAGAATCCATTCGGCTTTTATGGGTTGAAAGCAAATGATTCTAATATAAGAAAAGAAAAGTCAATTTTACTGGTTATCTTTAATAAAAATCCTTAAAACTACAAGTCATTTTGAACAACAGCCCCGCCCATTGGGGCTTGAAGAAATACATGGGCTGCATGATGCTTCCACGCAGAGATGAAACCGACCGCATACTAGTACTGGTAATTCACTTATAGGATCTAAGCCTGCTCAGGAAAAGCCGTGCGAGTCGGGCCGTCCATGCTTAAAAACCCTTTTGGTTTGACTTGGTGGTAGGGCTTGAGAAGTCATTTCATCTCAATGTCTAGTAAAAGTCAAACTTAATTGGAAGCAAACTCTCCAAAAAGACATACACTGTGTTGACGGGGACGTTAACCTCAATGCAAACAAACAAAGTCATTTTGAACAACAGCTTAAATGAGCGTCCAGTGTCTGGTAAACGACCCACAAATTTTGAAGCAACGTCCCCAAAATGAGCTAAATAGTGTTAATGGGGACATTAAACCCAAATTCAAACAAAAGACTGAAGAAGCCGTCCGATCAGCATCACGAAATAACGTATATGTCGTCTGCTGATTATTTTGCAAACTTCCTTTTGCACACAGGCAAACAGTGTGGGCCCACATGAGACTGCACCTTTTCTGATCAGGGTCCACACTGTTTGCCAAAATTACTTTTATGGTAACCAGCAGATGACAAAGCAGTCGACATTTGTTGTGTTTGGGATTTTATGATAGAACACAATCCTTATCAGCTGATCAGCATTTTGAGTGACATCTCTAATGTTAAAAAAAGCATGCTTTTGCAACATTCACAAACAAGGATTGACGTTCTACAACTGCGGCTGATAATAAAACACTCCATTTCCATGGCCGTTATGGGCGTCATTTTGTAACTGATCAGTTTACCAATCAGCACTATTCCTGGGCAGTCTTTTACGGTAACGGTTAACCAGCACAGTGCGTATTCTTTCGCCAGAGAATGACAACTGCCCTTCTTGATTACAGCGGAAGGGAGCGAAAGGCCAGAACAAATTTCATGATCAATTTCCACAACAGAATGTTGCCGACCCCGGCAGGTATCGGACCCGCGTTCTCCTGATCCCAAGTCAGACGCGCATCTGAATGAGATACCGAGGCTGGCAATGGGCATGCTGTACTAGAATAAATTGATTATAGAAGAAATATTGTTTGTTGGTTTTGAACATTCCAGGAGAGCAACCTAGCCATAAAAAATGTATGACCGGAAAGCCATACGGCGTAGTAACTAGTAACCTTTATATGTGACCTTGACCTGGTGTCAGCAGGATTCATTTATGAACTCTGCACATGAGCTCACTGAGGGGGATGATTGATCAAAGTAATGAAAATCCTTTGAGGGGTATAGGAGATATGGAACGGACACAAAATTCAAAGTTTTAAACTCGTGACCTTCAAATGTGACCTTGACCTGGAGTCGGCATGGTTTATTTATGGGTTCTGCACATAAGCTCACTGAGGGGGATAATTGACCAAAGTTTAATAAGAATCCTTGTATGGGATAAAAGAGATATGGAACGGACACAAAAATCAAAGTTTCAAACCTTTGACCTTCAGCTGTGACCTTGACCTTGAGTCGGCATGGTTCATTTATGTGTTCTGCACATGAGCTCACTCAAAAGAATATTTGACCAAAGTTTAATGAAAATCCTTCCAAGGGTAAAGGAGATATAGAACGGACAAAAATATCAAGTTTCAAACTCGTGCCCTTCAACTGTGACCTTGACCTTGAGTCAGCATGGTTCATTTATGGGTTCTGAACATCAGCTCACTGAGACTAACACTTGACCAAAGTTTAATGAAAATCTATCAAAGGGTCAAGGAGATATGGGGCGGACAAGGAAGTGTTACGGACAGACAGACGGACGGACATTCCTATAATCCCCGCCGCGAAGGACGGGTAGACGAAAGACATTCCTATAATCCCCGCTCCGCTTCGCGGCGGGGGATTAAAAATTGTTGATGTCACAAATCCTGGTATTGATAGCCGCGCTATTCTAATCGCTGTGAGGTCAGAGTGTTGCGCAAATGTGCTGATTATCTCCAGAATCTGGACTGGAATCCTGTTGTCGGGTTTGAAGACCCAGATCAGACGCCGCATGAAATAGGTGTAAAGAAATTTAAAATAATAATGATTTGCCACTATTACATACCTTTACCGGCCCCGATAGCTCAGTTGGTAGAGTGTCCGCTCCGGGGAACGGGAGGTCTTGGGTTCGATCCCGGGCCGCGACATACCAAAGTCGTTAAAAAATGGTACTAGCTGCTCCTCGTTTGGCACTCAGATTTACGGGGTAGAGCTAGGACTGGTCGATCCAGTGTCAGGATAATGTGACTGGGTGTGGTATCATGTAATGTGTCTGGGACATGATACTGCAGTGAGGCAGCACTATAAACGTGAGCATTGAGCTCCCTGTCGCAACCAGACACCGTCGTGATATGACTGAAAAATTGTTGAAAGCGACGTTAAACCCGAATTCACACACACACACACACACACACACACACACACACACACACACACACATTACATACCTTTATCTGTAGTCAGTTAACGGACTCCTTAACATGAAATCTGTCATTGAGAAATAAATTATAATAGCCGGTGTATTGTTGTTACGTTACTCGCCTCATAAACCAGGGATTGTCGGATCAATCCCGGGCCTCTCCAGACTTTCCGATGAGTCTTTTAACCGAGGACCCGGCTCTGTATGACATTAGCTAGTTGTTGGTGGGACGAAAAACTAAAACAGACACATATGTAGACCGCATTCTTATACATTTTCCTTGTACATGAGCCGGCGCACGACAAAGACTTTTTTCTATTACAGAAGTATCAGATCAGCATGCGCATTTAGACAACATGTCCAGTCTTTGCTTGTTGCTCTTTGAATAGTCCACATAGTAGGCTTATTCGAACAGCAAAGGCTCTGATCAGACTGCACGGATGCGCAGGCTGATCTGAGTCTTCAATGGTTACACGTCTTATCGAATTACCTGTTCCCCAGTCTATGCATCCACTTTGGTCAAAGTCTTCACTTGTTGCTCTTTGAATAGCCCAGAGATCAGAATGCTCACAGGAACAGCAAATGCTCTGATCAGACAGCACAGATCAATTCTCAAACGAGCGATTATGTTCTTGTAAGTGCCTTTTCACACGCAATAACTGTGCGCGTGCTCACTATTATGACGTAGTGTGGTAAAACTGCACGTGCTTACATGACGAACTGCGGTAATTCGTGGGAATCATGTGCTCAGTCGGAGACAGCGCATGGAAAAAAGCAATCTGTCACACTGGTTGTTCACGAGAAGCGAGGTTTGTACCAAATGGAGTGAGTGAGTTTTAGTTTTACGTCCCGCCAACAGCTAAGGTCATACGGAGACGGGACCTCGGTTTAAAGACTTGTACCAAATGGAATCTTCCAGCTTATATATGGCAGGAGTCCATTTAAAAATTTAGGGATGTCAGGTTGTGTTTTCGTCAAAATTGATTAGGAAAAAGGCTGAACTTTTTGCAAACAGTGTAGGCCCTGATCAGACGCCGCGTTCTGTGGCGTCTGATCTGGGCCTGCACTGTTTGCCAGGGTACCCGTTTAGGGGTTTCCAGTCTGAAATGGGTTAATGGAGAAATAATGACACCGGCCTCGGTAGCTCAGTCGGATGCGCATCTGACTGGTGATCAGGAGGACGCGGGTTCGATTCCTGCCGGGGTCGGCAACATTCTTTCGTGGAGATTGATCATGGAATCTTTTCTACGGCCATTCTCTCCCTTCCGCTGATTCAAGAAGGGCAGCTGTCAGTTTCTGGCGAAATAATGTGTACTGTACTGGTTAACCGCTTACACGTATAAGCCTGTCCAGGAAAGTGTGGATAGGTCAACTGACCGGCTCAAAAATGACCTAAAATAGTGTTGACTGGGCCGTTAAACTCCAATTCAAACAAATGGAGAAATAATGAAAACAGCATTACAATAAGATGGTTTAATCCAGGCATTAATGATTGTCTGAGTGTAGGCTGGGAAAATGGCCCTGGATGGGAGCTCAGACATTTGTTCGTTAATCCCTTAAATGCCTTAACTCTAAACGATGCAGACTCTAATCAGAGGCCCTTTATTTGGCGTCTGACCGGGATCTACCCTGTTTGCCATTTCCAGACCAGATCGATTCTGCAGGTAAACCTTTACACACTACTCTGGCCTCACTGATACGAACAGCGCGGCTTTAATAAACCGTTAACTGGATTTCATTTTTTTTTTTTTTTTTTTTTGGTTTGGGTTTTACGGCCCTTTCAAGATTATTTCACTCATATCGAGCCGATCGTTAATCATAGGTGGGCGAAAACCGGAGTACACGGAGAAAAACCACCTGACCTTCCGTTGCAGAACTTGGCGTCTCAAACCTGGATTTCATACAAATTAGTGACAATCATTTAGAATTAGTATCGTAAAGCCTCTGCACTTCGTAACTTTTGGTCGATTGTCAATCTACCTAAAACTTCTGTGGTGCTGTGTAATAATAAAAACCTTTTCCGAGATGGGATGCTACTCTTGACGGAAAGAATTTGCTCCCGAAAGGCAAGTATTTTTTTTTACTTTACGCACATGCGTAATATGTCTATGAGCCTTTCGCCTATGAATACACTGGAAGTCGCTGAAATAACACACGCACCCACCTTTCGTGGACGGTTTTCCAGGTTGGCGTGCGCATCCATGCAGTCTGGTCAATATTCAGCCATCACAAGTGGCCGCAGTTCTACCCATGGTGAAATGATACACTTACCTTTGACAATGCATGTTATTCTGGGTCTTTGTTTTGTTTGTTAGTTTGATAAAGGTTTTACGTCTCCTTGAACAATGTAAAGGTCATTTTGGAGACGTCGCTTCGAATTTTGTGGGACTTTGTCTTTTACCCGACAATGAGATGAAATGACATCTCAAGCCCTGTTGCCCAATGAAACCAATAGGGTTTATATGCATGGACGGGCCGGCTCGCACCGCTTTGCATGAGCGGTTTACCAGTACTCGTGTGCGGGTCGGTTTCAGCTCTGTGTGGAAGCATCATACAGCCCATATATTTCTTCAAGCCCCGATGGGCGGGGGCCGTCTGGGTCTTTGTAGTAGCACGGGTTTTATGTCGAGCGCTAACTTATGTACGATCTCAGTGGTTTGTTTTAAAATATGCTGAACATGAGGCCGGTTGCGACATTTATTTTCAGTAAAAAAGGTATACGATTCATTGGTCGAGTCTACTGATTAAAATAGGGGTATGCTGTTGATTTTAATATACCCGTTTTTTTTTTGGTGTTTTTTTTGAAGAAAAAACATGGGTATATTATTTTCGTCATTGTTGTTCGTCCGTCCGTCACAAGTGGCCGCATTTCTATCTATGGTGAAATTAGCGAAAACACTTACTTTTGACAGTGCATGTTATTCTGGGTCTTTGTTCATGTCGAGCGCTAGCTAATGTACGATCTCAATGGTTTGTTTTAAAACATGCTGAACATGAGACCGACGGCCAAAACCAGTCAGCTCCGGCTACGACATTTTATTTTTCAGCTAAAGGGTATACGATTTATTGGGTGGTGTCACTGGTTATTGTTTTTTGGGGGTATATTATTTTCGTCACTGGTGTTCGTCCGTCCGTTCGTCCGTCCTTCAAACTGTCACAAACCTTGTGAATGCAACTACTTTTTTATTCATCACGCAAAAATGCATGCCTATATTGTTATGACCCCCTTCAATCCCACTTTTATATAGCGAAGCTGGGGTTTACAGGGGTTAATCTTTATGTTCTTATATAGATGCATAAGATAGTGGGTACCCGTTACAACCGCCTCGCCGAGGTTGTGCTAACGAGTACCCACAATCTATGTTTTGAGCAGAAATAAGAAAATTATCAGGATTTTTATCTGAAAAATTCCGTTTTGGGTGGTAAAATTTTACCGATGTATTTCAATAGGCGTGTTTTCGTAATGTCTTAGCCTATGGTGAACGAACTTGGACGGTAAAACTTAGGAAAAAGGCTGAACTTTTTGCAAAACGCCTCGGTGAGGTGATAAAGATAGCTGTGTAGCGAGAAAGTTCTGACTGATCAGTCGACGAAAACCTCGTCTGATACTCGGATAAGGAACTGAACTGTTTACGCAAATAACAAAAATTATGTATGTTTTGTTTGTTTGTTTGATTTGAGGGTTAACGTCCCCGTCAACACTGTATAGGTCATTTATGAGACGTTGCATCCAATTTTGTGGGACTCTTATCCGACATTGAGATGAAATGACATCTCAAGCCCTGGCGCCCAATGAAACCAATAGGGTTTATAATCATGGACGGTCCTTCTCGCACCGCTTTGCCTGGGCAGGCTTAGATCCTCTAAGTGGTTTACCAGTTTCCGTGTGCGGTCGGATACAGCTCTGCGTGGAAGCATCATGCAGCCCATTTATTTCTTTAGCCCCGATGGGCGGGGGCCAAGAGGTTGTGGTGTATATAGATAACTAGAGCTTTGGGAACAATTTGCTATGTGCTCAAGAACGATTTCGATTTGGCCATTATAAACAAGCAAGTACTCGTTTGCGGTCGATTTCAGCTCTGCGTAGCCCATCTATTTCTTCAAGCCCCGATGGGCGGGGCGTAATTATGTATGCTAAAGTCATGGCTGGTCATTCTTGTGAACGTCACTTTAACCCATCAGACCCAGTGCTTGCACGACCTGCAAAAACTCAAGATTAACCTGCAAATCCTGCCTAACCAGCGTAGATCAGCCTTTCCGTATGCGCAGTTTGAAAAGCATTTCCGTTTTGTAGGCATCTGATCATGATCTACACGGTTTCAAAAAAAAAAAAAAAAAAAAAAAACACGCACACACGAAAACAGGAGTTATTACAAGTTATGCTACATATGTAAATATGTAGTTATGCTACATATGGATCAGACAAGCTGGAGGTTGTAGCTTCCTTCTGCTACCTAGGTGATATGCTCTCTGCAGGGGGTGGTTGCGACCTTTCAACTACATCATGTGTGAAAACAGCCTGGAAGAAATTCAAGGAGTTGCTACCAGTTCTCTCTTCCCGCCACCTCTCGTTCAAGACACGTGGCCGTGTGTATAGCTCTTGTGTGCGGAGCGCAATGCTCCATGCCAGTGAGACATGGCCATTGACAAAGCCAAACCTCCAACGTCTACAGCGAAATGACAGGGCAATGATCAGACAGATCTGCAATGTCAAGCCACAGGACACTGTCACCATCAGGTCCAGTGAGTTACTTGAGCGTCTTGGCATTGAGGACCTGGACCTCATCCTGAAAGAGAGAAGACTTCGCTGGTATGGACATGTGGAACGCTCCAACGGTGCAATCAAGACTGCCTGTGACATACAGGTAAGTGGAAAGCGGGGGCCAGGCAGGCCCAAGATGACCTGGAAGCAACTAACAGAAAGAGATTGCAGAGAATGGAAGCTCTCTGCTATCGATCCTCATGATAGACAAGCCTGGAGATCTGGTGTAAGATCTGCCATGCGTGCAGCAAGCCAGCTACCTTGAAGGGGGCCCACTTATGTGGACGTTGCCCCTGTACCTGCACGTTAATCAAAAATCCGTTGATGATGATGATGATGATGTAAATGTCATGATTGTTATTATAAATAATGGAATCGCCTCGTTAAACACGAAGCAAAGTTCGAGCGAGCGCCAGCCAAATACAATAAGATTCGCATGACCGGTAAAGACTCAGATTGGAGCCTGACAAGAGTTGATCAGCCTGCACAACCGCGAGGTCTGATCAGAGACAATCATCGGGCATTCAGATTGGGATCTGAACTGTTTACGCAAATAACGCTGGTCACGTCACAGATACGTTTACATGTATCGCAGCGACGAACAAACACTACAAAAATGGAATCGCCTCGCTAACTGTAGTTTGAGCCAGCGCATGGCAGTAAGTCCTGAACGAGCAGTAAAGTGAGTCTTTCAGCTTTACGTCTCACCAACAACTCGATGAGGCGGTTCTAACGAGTGCCCACAATCTATATTTTCAGCAGAAATAAGAAAAATATTACAAGTTTTCACCTTAAAATTTTCATTTTTTTTCGGCGATAAAGGTGGCATTGTATATTATAGGCGTGTTTTCGTAATGAAGCCGATTTTTCATCAGAGTAGGGCCAAAAACCGGAGTACCCGGAGAAAAAAATTAGGTTCAATTACACAATATTTCTTCAAAATACCAAAAAAAGTTAAGTGATTAATTTCTTTGGGCCTCATCGCAATCTTCTTCATCGTCTCGGACCATTTAAAACCTAATTCTGTAATTATTTCATGCTTTGTTTCACCGGGTCGGTTGGTGTTAAATTTCTTTGGGCGATATTTTGTTTGACCAGGCCAATCAATCATACATGTAATTATCTGCAGCTTAAGCATACTTGTTTGTTACGTAAGTGGAGAGTAAATAATACTACGGATAGCTAGATGTATGTTTGATTGCCAATTTAAGGAAACCGAACACTATCTCTTTCTTCATAGTCACAGAAGCACTATAATCATTTCATGCTTTGTTTCACCGGGTCATTTAGTCGTAATTTACGGTACTTAACCATTCATAATGTTTTTTTTTTTTATTTTTATTCCAACGGGTTGTAATTTAATGAACAAAAACCTATACATGTACATGTATTTCGATAAAAATTGATGCGCGAGAGTAGCGTGGGCCAACGTGGACCTAAGCGTGTAGCGTGAAGGCTTTCCGTGGATCGCGATGGTTGCGAGATACGAGCGTGGACAAACGTGAAATAAGCGTGGATCAAGCGTGGAACTAGCGTGGGTTTTGCGAGGGTTGTGCGCGAAGCGTAATCCTTTTCTCGTTCATGCACGATCGTGAGGGATAATAAGATTTCTAAGACTGTACTGTATATTGCCTTCTACTCTTCAAGCACAGCCTTCACTGGCTTCTATATCTTGGTCTTCCTTGACTAGTCCTATGCAACCATAATGGTGAATGGATACACAACTCTTTCAAAATGTTTTATCTGTTTCACAGAAGGGGTCGACTCTTAAAGGAAAAAACTTGCTCCTATGGAGCAATTTTTTTCCTTTAAGTGTAGGCCCTTTCCCAAGTGGCTCAGTTTTCCACCATGTGACGTGAGCAGGTCAGGATGTTACAAAAGTCGTCTCCCTTGTAAAAATGGTGGGAAATATGGCAGGTGTATCCATTCCCCTAAATGCCTACTGCCTTATTTACTTTCAGCTTTCGAATGTTAGGGGTCCCTTTAGTGGCCCAGCCATTTGTACGTTTTAGCTCTTGCTTGGACAATTTATCTATCTCTGCTGTCAACCCCTCTCGCGAGTGTTACACATTCTACATGTCATTCTCATATTTTGCCCTCTTTATCAACCACAAGCCAGATTCTACATTGTGTATTTACAGTTTTATCTGAAAACCGCCGCCAGCATGCAGACCTATACTTTCACTTTCAATGACACCTCGGATCAAATCTTCAACAAAAGCTGAAGCGATAAAAATGATCTTAGATATCATTGATTGTGTCCCGCACTAAAGTAATGGGATCGCAAACAGTTGCCTGCTATCTATCTATCTTCTGCATCTGTCACATTTGACCATTACTGCAGGTGTACATTACATACACTCCAGGTTTTGCAGGATGAAAGCAGTGTTCCCACTAATGTTTATTTCTGGGGGTAAACTTACCCCCTGGGTACAAAAACTGGGGGTAAGGATCAAATTCAGGGGGTATGAAATTTTGCAACGAAAAGAAATGTGTGAGAAAACCTGTATACTTGTCCATAATTGTTACCGTATTTGGGTGTGTATTACCCGCATTTGCATACTACCCGCACCCCCTTTTTTTCAAAATCTGGGGGAAAACTGTTATTCTGTTGTATTACCCACATGGAACATTTGCAGAAATTTTGGTGGATGCGTGAGAAAAAGTAAGAATTTGGCCAGTTTTTGTAACACACAACGGAACGCGCGATAGTCTTCAAAAGGCGGAAAATGCACGTGCGTGCGAGTATCACCAGAGAGCATGTATTTTACATTAAAATGTTGAAAAGACTAACTGTTCACCATTGTTATTTATTTATTAACCCACATATGCCCGCGGCCCTTTTTGGGACACCGGCAAACAGTGCAGTCCCAGATCAGACACCTCAGAAAGACGCCGCAGACATCTGATTTGGATTTACACTGTTTGATGATTTATAACGGTTCAATTATGACACTATTGTTAATCCCTATCATTTAATTGCCACCCTGCGGTGCATGTCGATAAGGTTTGAATATATGGTCAAGTTATGTCTCTAATTTGAGTTTATTCCCCGATCATAAAATTTAATTCACAATCAATGTGAAAATTATTTAATTGCTCCTAAGACGAGTTGCTACGACTATTCTACTATCTCGTGAATGTTTATGTTTTGGCGCTAAATAGCAGACGCTTGGCGAGAAAAGTTGAACGCTTTAATTTGTGTTAACACATCTGTATGCTGTTGTTGGCTATTGACACGGAGCTTACAGAAAACGCTGTTTTCCACAACCGTTTTGCTATCGAGAATTTTTTTACCGTTTCCAACATTTTTTATGAAAGATATACGCCCCATTAAGATGAAACACTAGACACGTGTGGGGTTGCTGGGGTCCGATGACGTCATTTACCGACCGCGTGCAGAAAAAACTGTAGTGGTGGTTTCATCTCATTGATTCGCACCCTTCAATTTCGGACGCTCGGAAAAAAAAAAAACGGCCGATTCGCCCCAGTCAATTTCGGATGCGCGGAAGTTCTATGCGCGGATTGAAGTCTGCGGGTTGTCAAAGATCTATTTCAGCGAATTGGCCGATTCGCCCCCGTCAATTTCGGATGCTCGAAAAAAATAGGCTGGTTCCCCCAGTAAATTTCGGATGCGCGGGAGCTCTACTATGCGACGGATTCAAGTCTGCGGCTTGTCCAAAATCTATTTCAGCGAATCAGACGATTCACCCCCGTCAATTTCGGACGTCGAAAAAAACGGCCTGTTCGCCCCGGTCAATTTCGGACGCGCGGAATCTCGCCCGAAGAAAAAAAATTGTACGTGATTCACGTAAGATTTTGCGTGAGTGGGAACTCTGTGAAAGCCTACATAATAATCATGTAATTAAGCTAGGGATCTTTAACCTGCACAGGGGATGGTTCTCCCTGCAGAGGGGGCCTTCAGTTAGCGCCCCGATCCGAAGGACGGTGCACTTTATGACATTCATCCCTGCAAATGATGCCAATGGAGCATGTTCGGACACCGAAATTTTATTGATGTTGCTGGGGATCGAACTCGAGACCTCTAGCATCAGAGGCAAGTGCACCAACCACTGAGCTATCACGCTCCTGCTGGATGAATTAGCCTGTATTTTGTTTGTCTGTGACTCTGTCGCATGTTTTTTTTTTTTTCAGGTTTTTTGGTAGCCATTTTTGATGCATGAAACTTGACTGGTTACTCGCACCAGGGGCGTGATAGCTCAGTGGTAAGTGCACTTGCCTCTGATGCTAGAGGTCCTGGGTTCGATCCCCCGCAGCATCGATAAATTTTCGGTGTCCGAACACGCTCCATTGGCATCATTTTCAGGGATGAATGTCATAAAGTGCACCGTCCTTCGGATCGGGACGTTAACTGGAGGCCCCCTGTGCAGGTTATCTATCTATCTATCTATCTTCTGATACTGCGTCGGTCACATTTGACCATTACCGCAGGTGTATGTTAACATACACTCCAGTTTTGCAGGATGAAAGCCTACACAGTAATCATGTAATTACGGTAGGGATCTTTAACCTGCACGGGGGATGGTTCTCCCTGCACAGGGGGCCTCCAGTTAACGTCCAGATCCGAAGGACGGTGCACTTAATGACATTCATCCCTGCAAATGATGCCAATGGAGCGTGTTCGGACACCGAAATTTTATCGCCGCTGCCGGGGATCGAACCCGGGACCCCTAGCATCAGAGGTAAGTGCACTAACCACTGAGCTATCACGCTCCACACCAGGTTAAAGATCCCTGCCGTAATTACATGACTACTGTGTAGGCTTTCATCCTGCAAATCATGGAGTGTATGTAATATACACCTGCGGTAATGGTCAAATGTGACAGACGCAGTATCAGAAGATAGATAGATAAATAGACCAGTCAAAAGGGACGTCTGGCCCTGTTAGTCTTTACAGCTTGAAATGTCATTTCATCGCAATGTCAGGTACAAGTCCAACAAAATTGAAAGCAACGTCTCTAAAATGACCTATACAGCGTTGACAGGGTCGTTAAACCTCAAATCAAACAAAAAAAACCTCGAACTGACTCTGTAGATCTAAGGGAGACAATTCAATTTTATCAACATATGAGCTCATCTCATTATGCGCATTCCTAACATTCTTAGACGCAGCGGGCTGCATAGCTAAATGCATTTCTGGTCAAAACCCTTGTATACACAAGTATAGGATGATATAGCCTAAGCCTTATTCATCCTTTAAATGATGACATGGTGCCGCACTAAAACTGAAATGAGCCACTGGAAGTGGCAGTGGGGCGAAAAATGGGCGCGGCTTGTCGATATCGAAATGTGCAGCTCATTGAAGATATTGAGGTCAATGCAAATCGTTATAATATAAGCAAGCTATGGCATCCAAGCTATTTTTATAAAAGATAAAATCTTGCTACTTACAATCAGTCAAAAGAACTATTCACTGTTGTGTCCAGAAATCGTCAAATTTTTGTGTAGCTCTCAGGACGGGAAATGGCTGACCTTCAAAACCCTCTGAGTCCCGGCTTACAATTGGGTAAAAGACCAAACCATATGAAATATCATATACTGAGAATCAGAATTTTTACTGGTGACACGTCAAACGACATTCATACACCAGGACCTGTGATATGGGAAGTTAGTCCCTAGCTAGGAATCTATCCATTTATGGAGCGCGATAGCTCAGTGGTTAGTGCACTTGGTTCTGATGCTTGAGGTCTCGGGTTCGATCCCCGGCAGCGGCGATAAAATTTCGGTGTCCGAACACGCTCCATAGGCATCATTTGCATGGGTGCACCGTCCTTCGGATCGGGACGTTAACTGGAGGCCCCCTGTGCAGGGAGAGTCATGCCCTGTGCAGGATAAAGACCCTACCGTAATGACATGATTACTGTGTAGGCTTTCATCCTGCAAACCTGGTGTGTATGTAACGCTCATCGCGAGTAATGGTCAGATGTGACCGATCGCAGTAAAAGTAGAAAGGAAGCTGCGCTGGTGGTGGTCTGACGCTGCCGTAGCAAATGTGTGCATGCTGAGTAAAAAATCACCTCACATCCCCCAATCACCACAGCACACTATCCTCAACCCCTCCCCCCCCCCCTGCACCCCCTACAATTTTTTTCTCGCACCACTCACCCCCCCCCCCCACCTCCTCCTGACTGAACTCCCATTCTCCCTCACCCCCACTCACTGACCCCAATGCAGTGGATACGTCCACATGCATGCATGCAACTATGCATGCATGCGTGTGCATACACATATCCCCAAGCGTATGTATGCATGAGATCGAATGCCTAGATGAAAGAGCACGTATGACGAAGTAGATGGATGGTATGAAAGCTTATGTATGTACCCAAAAAACAAACACCTAACAACCCGACCTCCCGCACAACAAAAGTGCAAAGCGAGCGGCCAGCGGCGTGCAATACAAAACACCCGCAACCACCTAGCAGCACAACAATAAACAACAGAAGAAAGACTAGCCACAAAATTGCTAAATATGCTTGCTAATGGAGCATATTGTTGCATCCAACCTTACAAAGCATCTCGACAAAAATAACAGCTTGTATGATATTCAACATGGATTTAGGGAAAGGAGGTCCTGTGAAACACAGCTCATCCAACTTGTTGATGAGCTTGCACGAAATCTATCAGCAGGTCACCAGACTGACCTGATACTCCTGGATTTTAGTAAAGCATCCAATAAGGTTAGCCATATTAAATTACTCCACAAACTGCACCAACATGGCATAACCTCAAACACCCTAAACTGGATCAAAGCCTTCCTTCTTGGCCGCACCCAACGTGTAGCCCTAGAGGGGGAAACCTCATCCCAAATTCCGGTCACATCTGGGGTTCCCCAAGGATAAGTACTGGGGCCGATCCTGTTTCTTTTATACATCAATGACCTACCAGAGCAGATCCACTCACAGGTCAGACTTTTTGCAGATGACACTGCAATATATTTGGCTGTCCGCAGTGATGCTGACTGTACCTTATTGCAAAGGGACCTCCAAAGCTTGAAACTTGGGAAAAGAACTGGGAAATGGAATTTAACCCGGGTAAATGCCAGGTCCTACACATTTCCCGTTCTAAAGAACCCATTAGACACAATAACATTCTCCACGGCGAAGTCCTCCAGGAGGCTGATCATGCCAAGTACCTGGGCCTTGAGTTTAGCCGTGATTTAACTTGGAACACCCACCTTCATAATGTGACCACCAAAGCAAATCGGACCCTGGGCTTCATACGTAGGAATATACGCACCAAACATCAAGGCATACGTGAAACAGCTTATAATACCCTTGTTAGGCCCCAGCTTGAGTATGCCTCCCCTGTGTGGAGCCCATATACCCAGTCAAATATAAACAAGTTTGAGCAAGTCCAAAGAAGAGCAGCTAGATGGGTCAAACATGACTACTCTTCATATAGTAGTGTGTCCCAGATGCTTAATACCCTGGAATGGAGATCATTGGAACAGAGGCGGGCCTCCTATTGTTCTACAAGATAGTATATGGCCTTGTCGAGATTCCGCTCCCTACATACATCCGACATCCAATCAGAACTACTAAAAACATGCATACTATGCACTATATTCAAATCCCTACTACTGCCAGTTACTATAAATACAGTTTATTCCCCTTGGCTGTGGTACAATGGAATAACCTTCCTCCTCATGCTGTTGTGTGCTCCGATCTGGATTCTTTCAGATCGACCATATGCACCCTCCATCACCCAATGCCATGAACCGTGAAACATTGTTTTTATATGCTTTTAATCTCTACTTTACTAACACTGTTTTTACTTTCAATTCTCCTAAAATCTAATACTTTTTCTTCTATCACACTTTTCTTTTTCTGGCGCGCAAAGCTGCACATAATCCTCGCGAGAGGGTGCTGCAGGATATATAGATAGAAAAACGTTACGTCTCGAATCCCCAGATTGGATATAAGGCGCATAACACGTCACATTAAACGTGTACAGCAATCTTTAGACGCGTCTTCCAAATTACAATGAAACTTACTTATGAATATTTTCATTGCTCTTAAAGGAACTCATTTTTGATTTTTATTTACAATCAAAATAACTGTTGAACGATCCCCTTAATGATAAGTACAAACTCGGAGCCAATACCGTTACATAAAAACAACCCACATCCCTTTTCGGAATACTGAACAAGCACTGCTAAAACTTAAATGCAGTGCAAGCAAGGAGTCAAAACCTTTTAGACTGTAGTTCTAAATTTCTACAACTAATTTACGTTGCACACAAACAGAGGCTCAGATTGGTACTGTGCAACAAACCCACATGTCGCAAAAGAAAAAGAACACATGGCCCAAACACTCCAACAATTAAAAATGCCCATAAGCGACAGGACACATGCACCCCTGTAGCAAATAGGAAGACAAAATATACCCCCCACGAGACCTGGAAAGTTCATGGCACCGTTTCACACACATCTCAGGACGGAGCGCGGCGAATGGCTGCAAGGCAAGGGGATGCCCGTTGCCCCGAAGACACCTTGGACGTGAGGCTACAAACTCCGCCTACAGGACCCTTTCCTGCTCTGACTCGGTCCGGCATGTTGACAGACAAAAATCATAATATCGAGCAGATGGCGATATCGACTGACTGCGGCGGACATACGATAGACACGGACAGACGGGGCTGGAGCCGAGCGATGGTCTCCCCATTCACCGGCAACGGAGAATGGGGGTACCACCGAGCGGCTACGGTGTAGTGCCAGCATGGATTTGTTCCCTGGGACCCCAGCAGCTGACGACCCGCGACACGGGGAAACAAAAAATCTAACCAAAGAGGTAAACTTAGCTACACAATCCTCAGCACCTTCAGCCGTCGAAATAATCGAATCGAATGGGGAATAGTTCTGGGGGGTTGGAATAATGCTTTAGGGCATCACTATAGGCCAGGTACCTACGATATTGTGTTATTTACTTTTGATGCCCTTGTTTGAGTATCCGGGGGATTTTTGTCCGTGATTCTATTTATTCACCAGGTGTAATGGAAAACTCCCCAACAGTGGTGACCCCTCGGTCTTCGTCGGACCTCCAGAATACACCAATGCCGCAATGTTTGTTTATAAAAGAGAAATATGGCATTTGACTATTTGATTGGTTAGATCCTGTCAATATGTATCTACAAGCCCAAAAAGTTATCAATATATTCTAAGCGGTTTAAAAGTTATATTAATTTAACATTTTGATTTTAACAATCTAAATACCGACAGACGAATGGGTGATATCGGATGGATGGACATGGTGATTTAAGGACCTACATTTTTAAATCACTGCTGCGGGCCGTGGAATTCCACCCGGTATAAATGTTATAGCCCATTTCACTAACTGATTACGGATTTTCACTTTTTGCTTCGACAAGACTACCGTGACTAGAGCTCCTGCATTTGGCAATTCCATTGGTTGTTGTCAAATTTCTATCACCATGCTAAATTTATTCATTACGATAACATACCCGTGCGAATTGATGCATTTTTGCACATCTCCAAAATGGCCATTTTTTCTGATGAAAATCTGTGATATTTTTCCTATAAATACTGTAAACATGGGTTGTAGGTGCTCGTTAGAACCGCCTCATTGAGGCGGTTCTAACGAGTACCCACAACCTATGTCTTTGAGCAAGAATAAGAAAAATAATGTATACCCCCCGTAAACCCCAGTTTTCTCTAAATTAAAGTGGGGTATAGGGGGTCTTCATTTCACAGACTTGTTCACGCGATGATATTATTCCAACTGATTTAGAAGCTATAGTTATTTTCACTGACTAGTTACACTTTTGCTGGGGCGAGGCTTTTTATTTATTTCTTTTTTTTTTTCAATCTAGCATTTAACATTTCCGTTGGTTAAGCCCTCGTGTAAAAACCTATCAGCACGATACAAATTATCAAATATTCCAAGTGGTTTAAATGATTACAATTTTCACTAATTGATTATGTGTTCTAACAAAAAAAAAAAAGTTATATATCGACTTTCACTTACTGGTTACGGATTCGCACTTTTGCCTTGGCTGGGCTACTTTAAAAGAAACCTGGCATTTGACCATTTTAATTTCCGGCCTTGTTAATATTTATCAGCATGCAAAAATTATTAGATTATTCCGAGCGAAAAAGTTTAAAAGTTATATTTTTAGCTCACCTGTCACGTAGTGACGAGGTGAGATTTTGGGATCACTTTTTGTCCGTCATCCGTCGTGCGTGCGTGTGTGCATGTGTGCGTGCGTGTGTGCGTAAACTTTTTCTTCAAATGACTTCTCCTCCTAAACCACTGATCGGATTTTGACCAAACTTCACAGGAATAATCCTAAGATGGTCCCCTTTCAAAGTTGTTTAATTGGTTCCGGTCCATTGCACATCTAGGTCACAGGAGCTAAAAATAGATTTTTTAAACGAAAACTTAAAAAATCTTCTTCTCTGAAACCGCAAGGCCCAGGTCTTCAATATTTGGTATGAAGCATCATGTAGTGGACCTCTACCAAGATTGTTCAAATTATAGCCCTGGGGGCCAAAATGCCCCCGCCCGGGGGCCTTTGCTTTTACATAGGCTTATACAGGGAAAATCTTTAAAAATCTTCTTCTCTGAAACCGCAAGGCACAGATCTTTGATATTTGGTATGAAGCTTCATCCAGTAGACCTCTACCAAGATTGTTCAAATTATAGCCCTGGGGGCCAAAATGACCCCACCCGGGGCCCTTTGGTTTTGCATAGGCTTATATAGGGAAAATCATTAAAAAAAAATCTTCTTCTCTGAAACTACAAGGCCCAGGTCTTTAATATTTGGTGTGAAGCTTTACCTAGTGGACCTCTACTAAGATTGTTCAAATCATAGCCTTGGGGCCAAAAATGCCCCGCCCCGGGGGCCTTTGGTTTTACATAGGCTTATACAGGGAAAATCTTTAAAAATCTTCTCCTCTGAAACCGCAAGGCCCAGATCTTTGATATTTGGTGTGAAGCTTTATCTAGTGGACCTCTTTCAGGATCGTACAAATTATAGCCCTGGGGCCAAAAATGCCCCCACCCCGGACCCTTTGGTTTTTCATAGGCTTATATAGGGAAATCCTTTAAAAACTTCTTCTCTGAAACCACAATGCCCAGGTCTTTGATATTTGGTATGAAGCTTCACCTAGTAGACCTCTACTAAGATTGTTCAAATTATAGCCCCGGGGGCAAAAATGCCCCCGCCCAGGGGGGCCTTTTGTTTAACAAAGCTTATGTAGGGGAAATCTTTAAAACTTTTCTTCTCTGAAACCGCAAGGCCCAGGTCATTGATATTTGGTGTGAAGCTTAATCTAATGGACTTCTACCAAGATTGTTCGAGTTATAGCCCTGGGGCCAAAAATGACCCCGCCCCAGGGGCCTTTGGTTTTACATAGGCTTATATAGGGAAAATCTTTAAAAAATCTTCTTCTCAGAAACTGCAAGGCCAAGGTCTTAGATATTTGGTGTGAAGCTTCATCTATTGGATCTCTATTAAGATAGTTCAAATTATAACCCTAGGACCAAAAATGCCCCCACCCCGGGACCCTTTGGTTTTTAATAGGCTTAATCATTGGGAAAATATTAAAAATTCTTCTTCTCTAATACCACAAGGCCCTGGTCTATACTATTTGATATGAAGCTTCACCTATTGGACCTCTACCAAGATTGTTCAAATTATAGCCCTTGGGCCAAAAAATGCCACAACCCCTGGGGCCTTTGGTTTTACATAGGCTTATACATGGAAAGTCTTTAAAAATCTTCTTCTCTGAAGGCCCAGATCTTTGATATTTGGTGTGAAGCTTCATCTAGTGGACTGCTTTCAAGATTGTTCAAATTATAGCTCTGGGACCAGAAAATGCCCCCAACCCGGGACCCTTTGGTTTTTCATAGGCTTATATAGAGAAAACCTTTCAAAATCTTCTTGTCTGAAATCCGAAGACCCAGGTCTTTGATATTTGGTATTAAGCTTCATCTAGTGGACCATTACCAAGTTTGTTCAAATTATAGCCCTTGGGCCTAGAATGTATTTGAGACACTAATTCTCAGGTGAGCGATTCAGGGCCCTCTTGTTCAATAACTGAGTACGGACGGACAAACAGTGTGATTATAGAGGAAAGCTTCCGAAATGTACCATCATCGGTAACCCAGTTGTGATCCATTACCTTTACCATCACTCATCACGAAGTGCACCTGTATCACCGAGGATGGGAATGCACAACAGAACTGAAAACTGTAGGTTGTACTAGTTTTTAAATCATCACGAAAACACGCTTATCATTACGAAAACACGCCTATCGAAATATATTGAAAATTTTACCACAAAAAATGAGAATTTCTGATGAAAATTTGCGATTTCTTTCTTATTTCTGCTCGAAACATAGGTTGTGGGTACTCGTTAGAACCGCCTCGCTGAGGCGGTTCTAACGAGTACCCACAACCTATGTCTTAGAGCAAGAATAAGAAAAATAATGTATACCCCTGCAAACCCCAGTTTTACTATATAAGAGTGGGGTTATAGGGGGGGGGGTCAAAATTATATAGACGTGTTTTCCTGATGATAATGTTGACCCCCACCCCGAACCCCACTTTTATATAGAAAAACTGAGGTTGACAGGGGTAAACATTATTTTTCTTATTTCCGCTCTAAAATATAGATTGTCGGTACTCGTTAGAGCCGCCTCGATCTATATTTTGAGCGGAAATAAGAAAAACAAATCACATTTTTTTTTTCATCTCAAAATTTTCGGGGGTAAAATTTACAATGTATTTGTATAGGCGTGTTTTCGCAATAATGACTGATTACGGACGGACAGACACTTTGATTAAAGTGTCCTGCTCGACAGTTTTCCTTCTGGATGACGTGCAGTATATTAATAACATGTTCTGAAAAGGTACTGTAATCCCTTTGAAGCGTGTACAAGTTTTTCTGGCCCAGACTTGCTTATTTCGGTCACTTAGGCTTCATCAGTGATCCGAATTTAATCAGGAGCTCGTCGAAGTCCTAGTTTATTTAATCAACGATGATCTTTTGTCATTCTTCTTGGCAAGGCTTGCTGAATATTCTTGTTCATACAAATTCTCCGGACATTCGGACATTCGGATATTTAAATGTGACGAGTGTTTAAAAAACACCAACAATTGAACATTCTAAACAACGTGAGTATACAGGTGTTTGCTGTATTTGTAGCCTTCACATGTATCGCATCAAAACCATCACGGTGAATACTGGTGTACGTCAGAGTAACAGGCTTCTACCTCTCCTCCTCCTCCTCCTCTTCTTCTTCTTCTACTTCTTCTTCTTCTTCTTCTTCTTCTTCTTCTTCTTCTTCTTCTTCTTCTTCTTCTTTTTCGTCAATACTTAGTGCTGTATATATGCTACATAATTTGACAACCGATAAAGATGGTAAATGTACATTGGCAACAGATATGTTTATGCTTACAACATCTTAAAGAAAAGGATAAATATAGGCTGGGCCTACATCCAATCCTTTGACATTTGTATGTATATTTGTTGTACAGATGTATGTATTCATGTCATGAAATTTTGAATAAATAAATAAAAAAAAATTCTCCTTTGTGGCATACGTTTGAATATAATCGACAAAATTATTGGAGCATATATGCCAGGACAAGTAATAAAGTCCACGATCAGGAAAATGTGGTTTGGTCAGGGTCTGCATTGCTTCAGACATCTCTGAATGATCAATTGTTCTCAAATATTAAGTGGAATATATTTGTGGTAAAAGATTGGCTGTTCAAGTAGTTCGGGACGTGGTAAATGTTCTATGCATCTGCCGTAATTGTCTTGTAACTATGGTTATATATTTTACCCAACGATTGAGCTCTTACAATTGTGAATACAAATCGATTTATTTTTGTATGTATATATAAATAATTCTGTCTTTAAACCATCAATCATATAATACAATAATTACACATTTATAAAATGAGAAAATAATATCAGATGATTTATTTTACTAAAGTTTCTGGCATTTTCCTCAAAAAAGAAACACGTTTTTCAAAAATAAATCGAGGGAGGAAATAGAACTAATAAAAGATTTGTCACGTGATTAATTAATATGTAAGCCAACCAGCGCACGCGACTTGGGAAATTCCGTGATGACGTAGGGCGTCAGTGTGTTATGTCTGGGGGATGTGTATTGCACATGTTTGTTTACTAATCACGGGTAAGTCTCTCTCTCTCTCTCTCTCTCTCTCTCTCTCTCTCTCTCTCTCTCTCTCTCTCTCATACATTTATTAGTAACGATCGGTTTCCGTTAGGAATTAATAATCTCTCCGTTAGGAATATCAAGACGAAGGTGTTTTCACTTTGAGCTGGTTTATGCTACTCGCCTTCTTGTAAACCAGGGGTCGCAGGCTTCTCCCCCGAAGCTTCTCCAGACTTTCGGATGAGTCTTTAAACCGAGGTCCGTATGACCTTAGCTGTTGGTAAAACTCAAACACTCACTCATTCAGATGAGCTCCAGTGTCTTGATGGTGAAAATTGTGGTTCATGGGAAAATAATTTGATAATTGTTTATGATTTATCTGGTATCAGACTTACTTTAGCACGTTTGTGCTGTCACTGTTTGTCATTTAATGTTGCCGCGTCCATCAATTTTGACAATGGATAGGCTTGTATATCAGAGTTATGCATCCCAGATGTTCATATACAATATGCAGGGCCGTTATTTATGTTGTTTTTTTTTTTTTTGTTGTTTTTCTTCGCGATTGCACAAATATAAGGACCCAGTCATTAATATGTATTAGTTTTTTGTTTGTTTGATTTGGAGTTTAACGTCCCCATCAACACTGTAAAGGTCTTTTTGGAGACGTTGCTTCCAAGTTTGTGGGACTTTTACCCGACATTGAGATGAAATGACATCTCAAGCCCTGTCGCCCAGTGAAACCAATAGGGTTTATTAGCATGGGCGGTCCGCCTCGCACCACGGTTCCTGGACAGGCTTAGATCCTCTAAGCGGTTTACCAGTACTAGTGTGCGGGCCGGATTCAGCTCTGCGTGGAAGCATCATGCAGCCCATATATTTCTTCAAGCCCCTATGGGCGGGGGCCAAATATGTATTAGTTATGCATGATGTCAGCAAACATAACAGCACTAATATTATCAAGATCTATCCCAGCAGGCACACGTCGCTAGGGAAACGTCAAATCAACGTTGGTGCATGACGTTGCACCGACGTTGATGTGACATTGCATAAACGCCATGACGTTGTACCGACGTTGATGTGACGTCATATTTACGTCATATGCCTACTGGGTATCGTTTCAACGTAACGTTGATTCAACATTGAGTCAACGCTGTGTGCTTAAGGGATGTGTTATTTTGTCCATTCATTCCAATTCTGGGTGCTCGATAGAACCGCCTCGATCTTTGTCATAAAAATACCCCAACATTCTTGTAAGCTCCACTTTTTAGCTAGCTCACCTGAGCACAAAGTGCCCATGGTGAGTTATGTGATTGGTTAATGCCCGTCGTGTGTCGTGAACAATTTGCTTTAAATGGAAACTCCTCTTAAACAAACACTTGGGTCACTATTTGATTCAAACTTCACAGGAATGTTGCCTGGGTGGCTCCCTACCAAAATACCTGAAATCGTTCCGCTCCGATGAACAAAATGGCCACCAGAGCTAAATAAAATGACAACTCCTTTGGGCCAATTTCATACGAACTGTATACGAAAGTAACTCAGGTGACCATCTATCAAAATGGTTAAAACAGGTCCGATGAGCAAAATGGCCGCGAGAGCTAAAAATAGAAAAAAAGCCATAAATTGCTTAAAATACGAACTCTTCCTAAGCCCTTGGGCCAGTTTGATTCAAACTTTACAGGAACGTTGCCTAGGTGACTCCCTACCAAAATAGCTAAAATCGTTCCGCTCTGATGAACAAGGTGGCCACCATAGCTAAAAATAGAAAAAAAAAACAAACAAACAACAACTTTAAACGACAACTCCTATTGTGCTCTTGGGCCAATTTCATTCAAAAATCATAGGAATCATTTCGCTCTAATGAACAAGTGGGCCACCAGATCTAAAAAATCAAAAAAAAAAAAAAAAAAAAATCTTCAAACGTCAACTTCCCCTAAACCCTTGGACCAATTTCATTCAAACTTCATTGGAATGTTGCGTATGTCAACCCTATACCAAAGTAGTTAATTCGTACCGCTCAGATGAGCAAAATGGCTTACAGAGCTAATATTAGAAAATGTCAACGGGTTGCTTTAAATGCGAACACCTAAACACATTTGTCAATTTGATTCAAACATCACAGGAATGTTGCCTAGGTGGGTCCCTACCAAAATTTGCTTAAACGGTTCTGCTGTGATGAACAAGTTGGCTGTCAGAGCTAAAATAGAACAAAAAATCTTTAAATTTCTCAGGCTCTGATAATAAAATTGACCGCCAGATGTAAACAAAGACAAACCTTTAAGCGACAACCTCCACTATACCCGGGGGCCAATTTCATTCAAACTTTATATGAAAGTTGCTTAGGTGATCCTTTACCAAAATAGCTAAAACGGTTCTGTTCTAATGAACAAAATGACTGACACAGCTAAAAATAGAAACTCTTGAGCCAGTTTTATTCAAACTTTGCAAGAATGTTACCCAGGTGACCATCTATCTAAGTGCAATAGTTATGATTAATGGAATCGCGGTCACCCACATGACAGTCAGAAGCTACAATGTATGTGGCATCTTGAAAACAGCTAGGTGAGCAATTCAGGGCCATTTTGGCCCTATTGTCTCTATGTACACTAATGCGATTCATTGAGGACTGAAGGATTAACGATGCAAGGGCCCATAATCATGGAGTGCGTATTTTCACACTTCCTGACCATAACACATAAACAAAGTGTGGCACTGGGAATTGGGTAAAAAAAAAAATCGTCAATTCGATTTTACGCAAATAACATATATTCGTTTTCATTATAAGCATATTACCAGATATTACACAGTCATGTATTAAGCGACAACCTCCACTATACCCGGGGGCCAATTTCATTCAAACTTTATATGAAAGTTGCTTAGGTGATCCTTTACCAAAATAGCTAAAACGGTTCTGTTCTAATGAACAAAATGACTGACACAGCTAAAAATAGAAACTCTTGAGCCAGTTTTATTCAAACTTTGCAAGAATGTTACCCAGGTGACCATCTATCTAAGTGCAATAGTTATGATTAATGGAATCGCGGTCACCCACATGACAGTCAGATGCTACAATGTATGTGGCATCTTGAAAACAGCTAGGTGAGCAATTCAGGGCCATTTTGGCCCTATTGTCTCTATGTACACTAATGCGATTCATTGAGGACTGAAGGATTAACGATGCAAGGGCCCATAATCATGGAGTGCGTATTTTCACACTTCCTGACCATAACACATTAACAAAGTGTGGCACTGGGAATTGGGTAAAAAAAAAATCGTCAATTCGATTTTACGCAAATAACATATATTCGTTTTCATTATAAGCATATTACCAGATATTACACAGTCATGTATACTAATACACATATCCTAATACGGAGTGTCTATTGACAAACGTTTGTCAATAGCACAAAGTCGGTAAAAATGCTATTGGCAAACGTTTGTCAATAGCACAAAGTCGGTAAAAATGCTTTTGACAGACGTCTTTCAGATTTCAGAGTCGAAATGCGAAAGTTTTTTTTTTATATTTCTTTTCAAGGATTTCTGTTTTTCCTGTCATTTCTGACAGAAACATTAACATAATAGATTTCATGTAACTTTTGTATTTTATCATATTTCTCTGTCTTTTCTCTCCTACGACTCATGTTGAAGTATCTAAAAGTCAGATCATTAGAAGCGACTCATCAATGTACTTGTAATGAGTACCCACACCGGTCAATTTACCTATCCACAATTTCCCAAGACAGACTTACACGGAAGCGGTGAACAAATACATGTCAGCGGATTCATGATCAAGCTCAAATATTACCTTTCTTATGTATGCGTGACAAAATATGCTGTGGGTACTCATTAGAAGCGATTCATTAATGCACTTCTAATGAGTACCCACATTGTATGTTTTCACGTCTTATCTGCAGCCTCATGTATGTAATAAAAAGTTAATTTAGCTAGTTCTTATTTTCTGTTTTGTTTGTCTGTATTGGAGTTTACTGCCCAGTCAACACAATTTAAGTCATATCAAGCCGGTCATTATAAGCCATATCAAGCCGGTCAATTTACCTATCCACAATTTCCCAAGACAGACTTACACGGAAGCGGTGAACACATACATGTCAGCGGATTCATGATCAAGCTCCGAGCAAGAATGTTGGTGACCCCGGCATGCATGGAACCCACGACCTCCTGATTAATACTATTTAGGTCATATCGAGCCGGTCACTTTGTCTATCCACAATCACAAGAAAATCTTATACGGAAACGGTTAACACATACATGTAGATACGCATGCTTTCTATAAACATTGATAACCGCCCTGCTTGAATCAGTGGGTCCATGATCAATCGTTACGCAAGAATGTTGCCGACGCCGCCAGGTTTCGAACCCACATCCTGATCAACACTATTTAGGTCAATTCTAGCCGGTCAGTTAACCTCCCCGCACTTTTCCCTGACATGTTTATAAATAAGCGGTTTACAAGTACAGAGCACTTTTCCATTGCATAAGACGACAACTGCCCTTCTAAAATTATAAGAAATATAAAAAGAAAAATTTTCGCATTTCGACTCTGAAATCTGAAAGACGTCTGTCAATAGCATTTTTACCGAGTTTGTGCTATTGACAAACGTTTGTCAATAGCATTTTTACCGACTTTGTGCTATTGACAAACGTTTGTCAATAGCATTTTTACCGACTTTGTGCTATTGACAAACGTTTGTCAATAGACTCTTCCTTAATAATATGCCCGTACTCAAACCATCCCTATAAGAATCAAAAGATCTTTCGTTTGTTTGATTTGAGGTTTAATGTCCCCGTCAAGACTGTAAAGGTCATTTTGGAGACGTTGCTTCCAATTTGGTGGGACTTTTAACCGACATTGAGATGAAATGACATCTCAAGCCCTGCCGCCCAATGAAACCAATAGGTTTTATAAGCATGGACGGTCCGACACTCGCACTGCTTTGCCTGGGCAGGCTTAGATTCTCTAATCGGTTTACCAGTACTCGTGTGCGGTCGGTTTCAGCTCTGCGTGGAAGCATCATGTAGCCCATCTATTTCTTCAAGCCCCGATGGGCGGGGGCCGAAGTCAAAAGATCTAAATTTTGACTTTGAAAACGTGGAAAAAATGCCCCAGAAAAGGCTTAGAATGCATCCATATGTCAAATTCCGTCCCGGGGCGGGACGAAGACCGAAAGACGGAAGACATAAATTTAGGCTTGGAAAATAGCCCCATGCAGAGAAGGATTAGAATGCAAATACAGACATACCGAATTTCCAAATTTTGAGAGACCACCCGACGTCGGAGAACATAATTTATGACTTAGAAAAACTGCCCCACCCGCCTTCGAAGAGGCTTAGAACACACCTTTAGGCTTGATGAATGTCAAATTTTCTCGGGGTGGGCGAGTGTGAGATCCTCCTTACCAGAGATGGAAGGCATGGATTCTGACTTTGAAAATTGCTTCAGAGAAGTCTTAGAATTAACCTGCAGATGAAGGTGAAACCTTTAAAGGGAGAGACCATATACCGCCTTGCGGAAGTGGGGAACCTTCTCATTTGTTCTTACTTTCTAATAAACCCCCAGGCGCTATAGAGCAGACGGCAATCTAAGTTTGTTCAGATAAAATAAGGCTTGACATTTCACATATGGCAGTTTCACATGTAATGTTAACTTCTTAATTTTTCTTCAGAGAAAATAATGCTTATTAAGCATTATTTTCTCTGAAAAAAAAAAAAAACAAAAAAAAAAAACAAAAAAAACGAAAAAACAAACAACCCCCCCCCCCACACACACACACACACACAGTTTGAAAATACCTTTAGTGTCTTGAAGGGTTAAGGGCTGACAGTTTGTGTGAAACATCTGCAAACTGAGCGTAATTGTGACGTTACATCAACGTCGGTGCAACGACATGAGGTTTATGCAACGTCACATCTACGTTGATTTGACGTTGCCCTAACGACGTGTGCCTGCTGGGGTAAGTTTGTGGTCTTCCACTGGAGATTTCATTCGTTTTATTGCGTTCACAGGTTGATCAAATGATGGCGAGCCAGGTAGAAGTAACCCCAGTATCAGTGACCAGAATGGCAACTCTTGTCTTCCTCGACTTTGAAGCTACGGGTCTGCTCGGGCCAGCCCAGCACCCGAGGATCACCGAGCTCTGTTTACTCGCTGTTCACAGAGAAGATCTTTCATCAACAGACACACGGTTTCCAAGGGTCCTAAATAAATTGACACTGTGCTTAAATCCTAAGAAGCCTATTCAGATGATGTCTAGTCAGATAACTGGTAAGATTACTGATGTCAGTCACAACAATTGTTGGCTGCTTTGTCGTCTGCTCAATGAGGCGGTTCTAACGAACACCCACGACCTATGTTTGCAGTATTTATAAGAAAATATCAAGGATTTTCATCAGAAAAGTAGCCATTTTGGAGATGAGAAATATGCACTAAGTCACATGGGTGTGTTGTCGTAATGACAGTTATACGCTTCCAAAAGGAGCAAGTCTAAAAAACGGCTGCATCAATCATTGATGAAAGAGGAGAACCTGAACTGCAGGTCAGAGTGACTTGTTTCTTTCAGAAAAAGGGCATCTGAATGACTTTGCACTTAAGGTCAAGAATACGTAAATGGGAACCCCCATGGATTTTTTTTTTAAATTTTGCATGCGCGTACATCTTCACATTTTGCATCGAAACATGCAATAAAAATATAGGTTACCGAGTTCGTTTTGGCGCCTGGACAGCACGAAAACAAGGATCATTTGTATAGAAATGGGCGGGGGCAAATATATATATAAATTCCCTGTCACACTATGTCGCGTTTCCACTGCGATCGAACATTGTTGTTTAATTTTCCAGAACGCCGCGAGATCGCAAGAAATATGGGATATTTTTAGTGAACATGGACCTGTCATGGCGTCCTTACAGCAGCGACCAAGACGTTGCTACGGAGCTTACATGGCGATCTATCGCGATCCTGCGGCGTTCTTGATGGCGATTGTATGCGCTCTCACGGCGCATCCACTGTGCTTACACGGCGCTAACACTGCGTGCACTGCGCTTTTACGGCGCTCACAATGCGTGCCGTATGCTTTTACGGCGCTCACACTGCGCTGACGGCATGTTGAAGACGTTCGTTTGCACGATAAAGCAAAGTGTAAACAGACATCTCCATCAGTCAAACAGTTTTGTTTGATTTGAGGTTTAACGTCCCCATCCACACAGTATAGGTCATTTTAGAGACGTTGCTTCCAATTTTGTGGGACTTTTATCCGACATTGAGATGAATTGACATCTCAATCCCTGTCGCCTAATGAAACCAATAGGGTTAAAAAGCATGGATGGTCCGACTCGCGCCCCTTTGCCTGGGCAAGCTTTGATCCCCTATGCGATTTATCAGTACTCGTGTGCCGTCGGAAGCAAGTCCACCGCCATCACCGCAAGCAGGAGCAAGTCCATCGCCATAACCTTATCAACTCCGGGATGAGTCACCACAGAAGACAGTACTCAATCAAACTTTACGGTCCACAGTCTACTCTAGTCACTGTTTATACAAGCGGACGCCCCCGCCCATCGGGACTGGAAGAAACAGATGGACTGCATGATGCTTCCACGGAGAACTGAAACCGACCGCAAAAGAGTACTGGTAAACCGCTTGGAGGATCTAAGCCTGTCCAGGCAAAGCGGTGCGAGACGGACCGTCCATGCTTATAAACTCTATTGGTTTAATTGGGCGACAGGGCTTGAGGTGTCATTTAATCTCAATGGCGGATAATAGTCTCACAAAATTGGAAGCAACGTCTCCAAAATGGCGTATACAGTGTTGACGGGGACGTTAAACCTCAAATCAATCAATAAATTAATCAATTATACAAGCGGAGCTTAGAGGGCGTTGTAGGAGACCTCTGTGCGCCCCTGCCGAGCTCCTGTAGCGTTGTAGGATACCTTACTGCGCTGCTATGGCAACCTTACGGCGATCTCACTGCGCTCTTATCAGAACGCCGAGCGACGGCGTTTGTTTTGAGCATGCTCAAAATGAGCGCCGTCGCTTGGCGTTCTATGCGATCCCACCGCGCCTACTGGCGATGCCACTTCATTGCCACGGCGATGTTTGCGATCGTACTGCGCGCACCTCGGCGTTCTGCATTTTTCTTGGACGCCGTGAAAACGCGGCCCTGGTGTGACAGGGGTTTTACATTTTACGTTTTTGCAACTGGAGAATTTTATCATTCGACTAGCAATGCAGTGAAAAATAATGGCGTTTTCAATGAAGACGTTTGTTTGGTATCCAATGACGTTGCCGGTCAACGCGCGTTACGTTTTGCAGCAACGTCATTTACGTATTCTTGACATTAAGCTGCAGTATTAATTCGTCATAAGCTTTGAAAATAAATGACTTGCAAGTATAGTGCTCATCAGAAAAGATGGGTATGACGTCATCGATAACAGTTTTATTGTCGCGCCTGCATGGCGCGATATAGATGTCGAAATTTCCGCCCGTTTGCCCGCCAAGCCGTCAACATATGCGACTATCCTAGCGTTTACCCTAATGTTTAACCCTTTTTGTACCAAATGGAATCTTCCACCTTATATATAGCATGAGTTCATTACAAAATTTAGGGGTGTCAGGTTGTGTTTTCTTCAAAATCTATTTGGAAAGTGGCTTAACGTTTTGCAAACAGTGTAGGCCCTGATCAGACGCCGCTTTCTGCGGCGTCTGATCTGGGCCTGCACTGTTTGCCAGGCTACCCGTTTTGGAGTTTCTGGTAATAAATGGGTTAAGTGCATTTCTCAAGAACTATAAGGGCATCATTAATGACACTTGGTACATACTGGCATGTATAGCTAGCAACTTAAGCGCAAACAGCCACATTTGACCTTAACCTACATTTCATGGTTCACTGACTTCGGAATACTTTGGCGACCAACCTAGCGTGTGGGAAGAATTTGGGATCTGATCAGTTCCTGATCGTTTCTCTTTTAATTTTCACCCTTTTGTTCAAGTCAATTTCTCAACAACTATAAAAGGAACCATTAATGATACTTGGTACCGACGCGCATCTTGGGATAATAACTGTATCAATGCTTCCATATTTGACCTTGCCCTACATTTCATGGTTCACTGACTTTGGAAACTATTGCGACCCCCCCCCCCCCCCAGCGTTCAACATAATGTTCAAGTCAATTTCGCAACAGCTATAAGAGCATCATTAATGATACTTGGTACAGATTTGCATCTAGGGATAGTAATTTTAACGCGAGCATCCGTATTTGAACTTTACCTACATTTTATGGTTCACTGACTTTGGAAACTATTGCGACCACCTTAGCGGTTGCCCTAATATCATTCAAGTCCGTTTCTCAAGAACTATAAGAGCATCATTAATGATACTTGGTACAGACTTGCATCTATGGATAGCAACTTTAACGCAAGCATCCATATTTGACCTTGACCTACATTTCATGGTTCACTGACCGTTCACACCAATGTTCAAGTCCATTTCTCAACAACTTTAAGAGGTTCATTAATGATACTTTGTGCAGACTTGCATCCAGGGATGGCAACTTTAATACAAGCATCCATGTTTGACCTTGTCTTACACGCATCCATATTTTAGCTTGACCTTCATTTCATGGTTCACTGACTTTATGAAATATTGCGAACACCTTAGCATTCACCCTAATCTCAATAACTATAAGACATTCATTAATGATACTTCGTACATCTAGGAATATTTGACCGTGACCTATATTTCATGATTAACTGTGTGTGTGAAGTATTGCGTCAACTCTAGCATTCACCCTAACGGTCAAGTCCATTTCTTAAGGATTAATGGTACTTGGTACTAAGTTGCATCTAGGAATGACAACATTAAGGTAAGCATCCAGGCTTGACCTTGACCTATATTTCATGGTTCATTGACTTTGCAACCCCACAGCCACGACAGTGCCTTCGGAGGAATTCTCGTTAACTGTACAGGTAAACTCACGGGTACATTGAAGTTATGGTTTCATGGGTAACAAGTTGGCTGCTTTCAAAAAGCATCCAATAGGTTTGGTCTTGTCAGTCTACATTCTGATTTGAGCCAGCTGATATCATTATCCCACTTAATGCATTTTTTGAATAAAAATAATAAACTTTAATATAAAACGTGTACATAAAATTTCGAAGTCTGTGACCTTGGTATCAGGAGGGGTAGGTAGTGATGAGTATTCTGTGGTAAATTGTTTAACGCCATGGCAAGTATAAACTAAATGTAACTTACATATATGGTTTACACATGTATAGCACAAAACTTAACCAAACGAAAATGTAAACCGAATTTTTCAAAGGGTCATAACTCTGTTAGTATTTGGTGGCATATCTTCACATCTTAGCCATACTACATACACATTTTAGGCTTGATCGGATGAAAACTGTATAGTAGGAGTTATACGGAAACGAAAAAAAAAAGTGTACGAACGGACGGACACCAATCCCATAACTTAATACGACCTTTTTTTTTTTTTTTTTTTTTGTTTTGGTATTTTTTGTTGTTGTTGTTTTTCAAACAGGCATATAAAAAGATTTTTCCTAAATCATCAGGCCTTCTATAGGGCCTTGGTTATCTATTTCATTTGTTGTTAACGTCCCTGTTATCACTGTATGAGTCTTTTTTGAGACATTGCTTCCAATTTTGTGGGACTTTTACTCAGTACTAAAATAAAACGGGCAGATAAACTCCTTCTCAAGCCCTGTCGCCCAATGAAACTAAATGGTTGAAATGCATGAACAGTCCGACTCGAGCCACTTTTCCTGAGCAGGCTTAGACTTTCTAGGCGATTTAACACTACTCATGTGCGGCCGGTATCAGCTCTATGTGGAAGCATCATGCAGCCCAGTCTATTTCTTCAATCCCCGATGGACTGGGGCCGATCAGACCTTGGGGCAATATATTGGACTTCTGTATTCCTGAACCGCCTAGGAAGATCTAAGCCTGCCCAGACAAAGTGCTGCGAATCAGACTGTATCTTAAACCTCGGTCGTTTCTTTGAGCGGTACCTCCGCAAAACCTGAAATTTGCAATCCTTTTGTATATCTTTCTGGATCACAGTTTAATTGTAAAAGAAACTGATTAGTAAAACGTCAAGTATTGAGTGGAAATAAAGAACACCATTCTCGGCTTATCAGACACAATAGCTCCCATCGAATGCGCCAAAAAGTCTTTTAACAACTCAGTCTGTAACTGGTGGTAGGTCACTTAGTAGTCATGAAGTTTTTGAACAGAAACTATTGCTATCTGTGCTGGGCTCAAGAACAATAAACAACGACCCATCAACGTTATGACTTTGTTTCGCTCCCTAAATATTTTATATATTTGGAAGAGTTAGAACCTTCGACTTTGGCACTGCCGTGTATTATAGTAGCAAAGACATGAAAATGTTTTTACACACCCAGCGATCTTTTTTATGTTTGGTTTTACGATCCTTTCAAGATTATTTCACTCACATCAAGCCGATCGTTAATCGGAGGTGAGCGAAAACTAGAGTACCCGATGAAAAACCTCCTGACCTTCCATTGCAGAACTTCTCATTATGTGACCTGAGCCATGCTCAAACCTACGCCGTTGAGAGACCTAATGATTAAGAGTCAGCACTCTTATCCACTAGGCCACACCCAGCGATCTTTATAAATGAGGAAAAATAACGTTCTCTGTCTTTCCAACATTTACGTATTATTAGAGCTACCACCGTACCGAAAGATGTTAAGAATATATAAATCTGTTCCTATCTGTGTGAAGTAAACTTTGCAAGTTTTGTTTATTTGTATTTATAGGCCCAGTCAACACTGATTTGGGTCATGTTTGGGCCTGTCAGTGTACCTATCCACACTTTTCCTGAGTAGGCTTATCCGTAAGCGGTTTACCAGTTCAGTGCACATTCTGTCGCCCAAAACTGACCCCTGCCCTTCTTGAATCAGCGGAAGGGAGAGAATGACCATAGAAAAGATTTCATAATCAATCTCCACGAAAGAATGTTGCCGACCCCGGTAGGTATCGAACCTGAGTCGTCCTTGTCGCCAGTCGGACTGCATCCGACTGAGCTACCGCAGCCAGCCACACTTTGTGAGTAGTAGTAGTTCTGTTCTGTTGTTTTTCGTTTCCATGGCCCCATGAACTTACTCCGTAATGGCATTGCAAAACGTAAAATTTGCGAAAATGACTGCTACTCCTGCAAAAGTAATTTCTGTTTTGATATGTCTAAGGGGGATACTCTTAAAGGAAAGAATTTGCTCCTGGGGAGTAAATTCTTCCCTTTTAGATTAGACCCCTTGAGGAGCAAATTCTTCCCCTTTTAGAGTAGACCCCTTTTTCAGTTGGACAGAGTCAACAGAGTCAACAGAGTAGCAGCCATAAGGTCCTTAAAGTCGTATTTCCATCACGAAATCATGCCTATAGAATTGTGATCCCCTTTAATATGTTCTATAAAAGGGTTACTCTTTGGAAGCAAGGAATACACCACAGAACTGAAAAATATGGTGTGCACATGTTTTCCGGGCCAGACTAGCTAGTTTCGGCCAATTAGGCCTCATCAGTGACCCTAAGATATTTTCAAAATTTCACAATGGAATCAATGATCCCAAAGGACAAGAAAATTTAATCTACACTATGATGTAGGGCAGGGAGACGTTTTACAGCCGCCACACATTCCCTCACACCAGTTGTAATGAAGTTAAATATGTTCTATAAAAGGGCTATCCTTTGGAAGCAATGAATACACCACAGAACTGAAAAATATGGAGTGTACATGTTTTCTGGGCCAGACTAGCTAGTTTCGGCCAATTAGGCCTCATCAGTGACCCTCAGATATTTTCAAAATTCCACAATGGAATCAATGATCCCAAGGGACAAGAAAATATAATCTACACTTTTATATAGTAAAGCTCGGGTTTGCAGGGGTATACATTAATTTCCGTATTCATGCTCTGAGACACTCGATTGTGGGTACTCGATAGAATCGCCTCGTCGAGGCGTTTCTTTCGACTCCCCGCAATCTATGTTTTGAGCAAAAAAGGCAACTTGAATATTCCAATTTTTCTTTTTAAAATTTCTTTTTCTTTGGCCAAAAAATGACAATGTATTTGAATAGGTGTGTTTCGAAATACGGTAAAAATGGTAGACTCCGGTAGGTGACCAATTAGTTCGAACACCCTAGCAGTTCGAACACACAAAATTATATCGAATCTGTGGCTGAAAACTTTCTCATTTAATTCGAACTCCCAAATTTTTCAGAAATCAGAATTTTTAATACTTTGAACACACAAAAATGCCGAAAAATGCTTCCAGAACAAGCATTTCGGACCGTTCCCGGGTTTATCATTACAACATCGTACTGGTCGTATATGAATTAGCGCACGAAAAAAAAGAAAACTTAGCATGAAATATGTGCGACTGCCAAAGACTTGGATTAACATGCACTCTGTGAGGCAAATGGTTTTCGCTTCTCTCACTTGCATAGCCCTGTGGTAATGGAAGGTTCATACCCTCACCGAATACTGATCAGAATGTGAGAAACGCAGGCAGCAAGTGCTTAGATCAACCTTGATGAGCCACAGGAGTTTATGTTGTGAAATCCCATCGTCTGCATCAGGCTCATGCGATCAGCGAAGACTCTAATCGGATTGCATGAGTATGCTAAGACGTGTCTTCGCTGCTTTCTCAACGACCTGCAAACACTGAACATGCGCACCCATTACCGGTATGTAAGGCAAAGGGTTTCACTTAGCCTTGTGACTTCGTAAGATTTAAGTGTTCAGTAAAGACTGATCACATTGCATCGATGTGTAGGCTGATCCTAGTCGGTGATGTAGCATTGTGGCCTACAAAGGCTTGAATCGCTCTCAGACTCTTTGGAGCATAGCTTCCACTTTCATTATTTTTTGTGTGACAGTGTTACCCTTTTTCCATGTGCTGTGGCATTTGATTCAATGCCTCTTTGATAGCAGAAGCGCCCCTTTAAATATTAATTGAGAGTTCCCCGCCTTTTTCCACAGAACGTCTTTTAGCACGTGCGAGTGAAATTCATGGTTGTTGCATGCAAAAAGGTAATTTAATTCAGGTTATCTGTTGGGTTACCCTGGTTTTCTGAGGAGCAAGTGAAGATGCCCATTTATTTCACGGTGACAAGGTTTTATTGGAAGTTATTTCGGGGAACATGATTAAGAAAATAAGTCATATGCGATGGGCGAGGACTCAAGTCAGCCTGCACATGCATGCAGTCTGAACAGTCTTCGTTGTTCGTATGTGCCTACCATGGCCTCTGTGCTAATCAAAGAACAACAGGTGAAAACTATGGCCACATTGGCTAGATGCGCAGGCTGATCTGGTCCTTCGTTTGAAACGGTTTTTTTCGCCGTGCGCCGGCTTAAAACGACAGTGTACATTTAACCGGCCAAATCTGCTTGCGACATTACAAACACATTCTAAGCTACCAAGTGCAAGGATCAGTCTGTTCAGATCTCCTATCTCGAGTAAAAAAACTAATTGCGCTTGTGCGTACAGAAAAGACTGATAAGTCTGCGCAGTTGTGCAATCGGGATTGTGTCTTCAATGTTGAAGAGGTTTGAAACGTTTCATCGCGCACAAAGTGAAGATCGCACATGCACATGTTAAAATTGTGTATGATGTCCGCATTTTCTTTTTCCTGTTACTTGCCTATCTAAATAACATGATGGTTTTGCATCCGCAGTCTAATCAGTCTTCGTCGATGGGCATTGAATTGCTACATGTCCCCGGCTTACGCTGATTTGAGACAGCTTATGAGTAAACAGAGAACACACAAACAAGGCTGCGCAGTCTCGCCTGAGGTTCACTATACGCTTAAACAATATAGGTGTGTGTGTGGGGGGGGGGGGGGGGGGGTATCTATGCGCCTAGCTCTACTGGGTAGCTACACGTGCGGGTTTCAACATCACATCCCATATATACATGTAGCTGGACTGTGTCTGCTGCGGTGTAGCCGGAACAAAACAAATATTACAGACTATCAGGACATTCTTTGAAAAATATATGGGCTTCTCTTAAGCAAAAAGAATTTGCTCCAAACAAATCAATTTCTGTTATTCCTGAGATCACAAATTGACTCGCCCATTTTAAAGCGAATAGTGATAGTTCAATAGGTGTAAATGTCATTAATGACAATGTGTAACCTTATACTTGTAACTACATGATAAGCTCGCATTCAAAGACCCCCTGCACACACTGACTTATTTATAGATCAAACGGTTCTGCACTGCACGTTAAACCTCAAATCAAACAAACAAAAACTGCATAAGTGATATTTATAACTTCTAATCACTTGCGGATTGACAGGGCCGCGGGAAAAAAACGTAGTTGTTTAAAATATTGTACCCAGCCTGGTCCAATGCATGGAATTCTTTCAGATCAAACAGTTCGAACACTGATACATTTCCAATCTGATATTTTCTAAGGGATCAGTATTTATTTTTTTACTGTTCGAATTAATTGGTCATTTACCGTAACTGCCACACCTGCCAGGTGTTTCCATTTCCCTTAAGATATTTATTGTTGGCGTTGAAACGCATGCTTTTCGGTCTGTTTCGCTATTCATACAGGCTGTTTCCTGTAATTGCAGTGTAGTATTGCATCATCGTTAAAGCTGATTGGTTGATCGCGTCACGTGCCCCTCCATGGAACAGTAACAATCTGGTCATTATACCCGGTTTGCCCGCCTCATGGCGACCAAACCAAAAACACAATTTCCCCGATTGATAAGTAAGAAATCTGAGACCAGAGAAATATTTTCGAACATTAGAATAATTAGATTATAGTTTTAATGCCGTTAAAAAGTATGGTTGCCACCACCAACGAACGCCTTTTTGAGCTCACCGGAACGAAGTCAGCTATTCTACTACTCCCGGCGTCGGTGTCGGTGTCTGCGTAGTGGCTCATAACTTCTTTATGTGAACATGGGTTAAGTTGATATTTGGTATTGTGATAGATACTGGGCTAAAGTTTTCATCTTCTTTAGCGCCCATGACCGTGACCTCAAGGTCAAGGTCACAGACTTAGAATTTTATTGTTAAAGTTTTCGTGTTAAAGATTTTAGGAGCTCACTACTTCTTTATCTTTGGATGCATTTAGTTTATGCTCGGTATGGTTATAGATACTTTTCTTAAATTTTTAGCAGCAGCATCATGACCATAACCTTGGGGTCAAGGTCACAAACTTAGAAGTCTTATGTTAAAGTTTTTGTGTTAAAGTTTTAGGAGCTCATTGCTTATTTACCTTTTGATAGATTTAGTTCATACTTGGGCTGGTGATAGGTACTTGTCAAAAGTTTTTATCAGCAGCATCATCATACATGACCGTGACCTTTGGGTCAAGGTCACAGACTAAGGACTTTTATGTTTTTGCACTGAAGATTTAAGATCATTACATGGGTGCCTTCAGACGAATTTACTTGAGACTTGGAATGGTGATAGATACTGCTTTAAATTTCTCGAGTGATTTCGACTTTAAAGGTCATGACCTCAAGGTCAAGGTCACTGTGGCTATCTTAAGAAAAACTTTGTCATCGCTCTAGCGCCTACATTTATTGACAGATTTTAATATAACTTCACACAAATGTTGCTTATGATAATACCTGCAGCAAGTATGACTTTCGAGGTCATGACTTTCGAGGTCATGACCTCAAGGTCAAGGTCACTATGGCTATTTTTAGAAAAAACTTTGTCATTGCTCCAAGGCCTACATTTATTGACATTCTTACATAAATTCACACAAATGTTGCATATGATAATATCTCAAGCGAGTTCAACTTTCTAGGTCATGACCTCAAGGTCAAGGTCACTGTGGCTGTTTCTCGAAAAACTTTGTCATCAGGCTAGCACCTATATTTATTGATAGCTTTTAATATAACTTCACACAAATGTTGGGTATGATAATACCTTGAGCAGGTTTGTCTTTCAGGGTCCTGAGGTAGATGTCACGGTCACTGGCTATTTTCAGAATAACTTTGTCATGGCTGTACGGGCTACATTTGTTGATGAATTTTGTGATAACTTTACACAAATGTTGCTTATGATAATATCTCGAGCGAGTTCGACTTTCAAGGTCATGACCTCAAGGTTAAGGACAGTGTGGCTATTTTTAGAAAAAAAAAACTTTGTCATCACTCTATAACTTCATACAAATGTTGGGTATGATAGTATCTCAAGGGAGTTTGGCTTTCAGGGTCCTCAGATCAAGGTCAAGGTCACTGTGGCTATTTTTTGAAAACACTTTGTCTTTGCTCTAGCGGCTACATTTATTGATAGATTTTAATATAACTATATTGATATAGCATTGGATTCTTTCTTTGTGACTTTGTTTCTGTTATGGGTCTGAAAATTTGTCTTCGCGCAACTGAGTCAAAGCGCGACTTCCGGTGAGCTATCCTGTCCGGCGACAGGTCTTATTATGATAACAATAAATATTTATAATTTATAATGGAACATTCCTTTTTTCATTTTGTTTGCAAATCCGTTTTAAACATTTATTTATTTATTTATTCTGTTTATAACAACCCAGCCATGTGTTTTTCGACACCATTTTTATTTTTGTTGTCGACTTCTTTGACGTCATTACTATTTTTAGAGCGCAGAAATGAATTATAATCTAAGATTATTTTTCATTTTAATGCATTTGATACATTTTTTTCGGCCCCGACCATCGGGGCTTGAAAAAATAGATGGGCTGCATGATGCTTCCACGCAGAGCTGAAACCGATCCGCACACGAGTACTGGTAATCCGCTTAGAGTATCTAAGCCTGCCCAGGCAAAGCGGCGCGAGTGGTCCATGCTTATAAACCCTATTGCTTTCATTGGGCGGCCGGGCTTGAAATGTCATTTCATTTCAATGTCGGGTAAAAGTCCCACAAAATTGGAAGCAACGTCTCCAAAATGACCATTACAGTGTTGACAGGGACGTTAAACATCAAATCAAACAGACAAATGATACATTTGTTTTTAGTATTTTCACTAATGCCAAAATTATACCATCCTGTATCAGCCTCAATATTGCTTTAACAGTGCTCGAGGTCTTCCGTTTCTACCGGATGTTTTCTTAAGTCAGGTGACTGTCATGTGATCAAACAATGTGTAATATGCAAACTTTCCATTCGTTCGTAGACTGTACTCATTATATCTCAATGAAATAATTAATATTTAATTGGAAATGGTTCATTCACAAGAGTGTGTCGCTAATTATTATTGAGTGGGTTCAGTGTAGCAAATGTGGACATTAGGTCTATCTTTTGCTCTGCATTAAAGTAAGAAGTACCATGATGGTGATGATGGTATTTTACTTCCCCACTATTGATAATGGGTATGTTAATGTCTGAAAATGATAAAATGAAACTGATAACAATTGAAATTTTGTCACTTCTCAGATTCTTATTAAACATCAGGTCTTGTCTTCATCCTACCGGTGTTGTGATGTTGAAAAGCAATAAAAGACTGCTTAGCACATATATTGCCATTCATTGAGCTTTCTGATTTAAGAATTATATTCCTTTGTCTTTTATGTGTTCATAGGTTTGTACAATGACAACTTGGAGAGACAGAAAGATTTCAGCGAGGCTACCGCTGCTCTTATAGATGGGTTTCTCGCACATTTAGAACAGCCAGTATGTCTGATTGCACATTTTGGTAATGGCTATGATTTTCCGCTTCTCCAGGCGGAGTTGAAGCGGGTCAAGCGCGTTCTGAATAAAGACATCTACTGTTCGGATTCCCTCGATGTTTTTCGATCATTAGACTGCCTTGACATGGTCAAAATTTCTGCACCATCATTGCCATTTACCACAGACACAACGGGCACACATACAACAGGCATACCAGTTCACTGCTTGCCCGATTACAAAACCCCCGAGAAAACTAAGACAGAAGGCCTTCCTGCTGTAAAGAGAAAATCACCAGAACCGTTGCCTACACATCAGCTATCCACAAAGAGAGAAAAGACGTGTTCGACAGCTGGGGATGTAAAAAGAGTACTAAACTTTGGTGGAGACACAGACACAAACAAAGGAAATGCCAAAGAATCAACAGTTCTGAGTTCAGACATTAAACAAAATGTTGAGAATGATACAAATGGCGGAACAGGGTCTAGACCAATACAGACGCCTAAAGACTCGTTTAAAAATGAACTGCTAGAAGAGTTTGAATTTTCTAGTATAGAGGATGAAGAGCTTATCTTCGCTGCAGAAATGGCTGAGAAAGGATTAATGAATATTGGTAGCATGAAAAGTATGGAAGATGATTGTCATATAAAGGAAAGCGGGACAGCTTCGCATGGTGGAGTAACTGAAAACCAGAGTTCACACAGGGATAAAAATATGAACGAGAGAAGTTATGTGATGTCTAGCTCAGGATATTCTGTGCGCAGTGAGTGGGAAAAGAATTCTAAATGTGAGAAAGACGTAACAGTGGGGAGTACTGTTGGTAACACATGTGAAACAACAAATGGAGTTAAAATAGACACTAAAACTCCATGTGTACTTGCAAATATTCCTGAAAAATCTATTCAAACAAAAGAGTCAGCAGGCCAAATTAACCCTGTGGTTTCAGGTAATTGTAAGAATGGACCTTTAATTAAATTATCCCCGTGTGCTAATCCTGGAGACAGTTCCTGTACCTCCACACCAGTGTCATTGATTACTAATATAGTCTCAGCTGGAAATAAGTTATCGCCTGTTTTACCTGATAGGTCATCATCATTAACTACATTGGCTTCACCAAGTACCACATGTAGCTCAGTTACCACTCCATCTCCCAGAAAATCATTCAAGTTAATAGAGATCTATAAGCGACTGTTTGGCTATGCTCCACCAGAATCACACAGGGCTGAGGATGACTGTATCACATTGCTGAAATGTGCTCAGAGAACTAACGGCTTTATTGCTATGGTTGATAAACATGCCGAACTGTTTTCACGTATTAAGCCAGGGTATTAATTAAACAAAAACTTATATATCTGTTAATATCAGTGGTTTCACAGAACAGACCTTTGCATATACTGGAGGCCCACGTCAAAACACACACCACAGAACGCTTGGTCTTGAGTGGTGTTTGGGTATCCGTTCTCCTTTAAAGTATGTTTTAAGTAAAAATCTAAGTAAAGACTGTGAGGGTATTCATTCTCTTTTTGACTTGTTAGTGTAGACTCTGTGGGTATCCATTCTCAGTCTGTTTTAAGTAATTTTTAAGTGTGGACTCTGAGGGTATCCATTCTCAGTCTGTTTTAAGTATAATTCTTAGGTGTATATACAACCTGACAGTCTACACATTTAAACTTACTTAAAACAAACTTTTAAAGAGAACGGCTACTGTAAGATTTGTTTCCCTTGTTTACAGCGGTCTACCCTTAAAAGGTAAAATTTGCATCTTGATCAAATGCTTTCTTTCCATTAGGAGATCCCCTCTGAGTTTAACAGAAAAGCAAACAGAAGGACTTCTTAGTAACAGTGGAGGAATATTTAAGTCTATCGATCTAATCCCCTTATGAGAAAATGGATTTGTTCAATACAGTAAAACTTCAATGACTCAAATACCGATAGCTTGTTTACAATGGCTAAGTCAAACCTGTTCTTGAATGCCTAGAATATTCTACTCATAGCCCCATATAAGAAATAGCGAGTGATAACTTTGTTAGATTTTCATCGTTAATCTTGAAATGTATGTGGGTACTCATTAGAATCGCCTCATGAGTACGCACGACGAACTTTTATTTTAAAGAACATTGAAAATATGTACCTCAGTTATTCCAATGATTCCTCCAGGTGCGGTGCTTTGAGTAACCCGCGGTTGCCAGAACTACCCCTGTGACTGTCTTGAACAAATAGTCGCGGTCCTAAAGGTGTTTGCGTCATTGAAGTTCTACAATATTTCTCTCTCCTTTAATGACTTGGGATGGCTGCAAGCCCCAACTTGTTTTGCTCTAAAGTTGATAGTGGAGTCTACTTTTGAGATTTGAGAAGTCCAACCAAATATATTGTTTGTTTTTTTATTTGAGTTTAACGTCCCCGTCAACACTATACAGGTCATTTTGGAGACGTTGCTTCCAATTTTGTGGGACTTTTACCCGACACTGAGATGAAATGACACCTTAAACCCTGCCACCCAATGAAACCAACAGGGTTTATATTCATGGACAGGCCCACTCGCACCGCCTTGCTTGGGCAGGCTTAGATCTTCTAAGTGGTTTACCAGTACTCGTGTGTGGGTCGGTTTCAGCTCTGCGTGGAAGCATCATGCAGGCCATATATTTCTTCAAGTCCCAATGGGCGGGGGCCGCCAACCAAGAATAAATTTGTGACACTTTTCACGATTTTAACAGTTTAAGCAACCCTTTGGTATGAGATCGTCGGTTAGTAAGCTTTCAAGACAAATTTACATACGCATGCACATGTTTAAATCATCTTCACGTGAAGAGAAGATTTAAATTTAACTATGTTTTTGGATTTGATCTTTTTCATGCATTTCTGTTAGCAGATTTTTACGAGAGATACTTTATATACTTATACTGTTCATGTTTTTTTTAAGTCTAGTTTGTATAGGGATTTTAATATACTCTTTTAGTAGTTGTTATATAGCCTTTCATTTTCTTTATTATTCACTTAGAAATGTAGACAGACACATATAACTGAGCCATAGCATGTCAGATCCTACACGAAGTGTGCAAACAGCAAAGACAAATCAGCCTGTGCATCCAGTTTTATCAGTCTTTACTTGTCACATATAAGCTTTGAAAACTAGCCTCTGAGCCTTTCCAGTGAGAGATTAACAAAGATTCTGGATTTACTTACATGTTTCATTAGGGTAACCCGAGTCTTTGCTGATCCCATAGGTATTGTTTGTTTTGTCACGCACTGGCTTATATAACAATTTATATTTTCAAATATAGTTTTGATGCCTTAGAAATAAATGTGGTTGTTTGATGTCGGTTTGCATGCCCAATTAATGCAAGTTGACGAGGAACGGATTCACCTTTTCTCTCAGTGTTTTAAGTAAAGTTCTTAAATATAGACTCTGTGGTTATCCATTTTCAGTTTGTTTTAAGTAAAGTGTTTAAATGTGGATGAATCTGAGGGTATCCATTCTAAGTCTGTTTTAAGTAAAGTTCTTAACTGTATATAGACTGACAGTCTACACTTAAGAACTTACTGAAAAGAGACTTTTAAGAAGAATGGATACCATAAGATTTTGTTTCCCTTATTTATTGAGGACTAACCCTAGAGGGTAAAAATGCAACTTGATCAAATGTTTTCTCTCCCAAAGTTTACAGGAAAGCAAACACGAAGCCTTGTAAGTTTTCTTCCTTCTAACAGAGGAAGAAAATTTGTCAAGTATATCAATCCATCCCCTATGATAAAATGGATTTGTGCAATACAATAAAACTGCAATGGCTCAAACACCGATGTCTTGTTTATATTGGCTAAGTCAAACCTGTCCTTGAGTGCCTAGAGTATTCTACCCAAAGCTCTACATAAGAAATAGTAAGAGATAATTTGTGAGATTTTCTTGTCAATCTTGAAATGTATGTTGTGTGTACTCATTAGAAACGCCTCGTCGAGGCGATTCTAATGAGTACGCACGACATAGTTTATTTTAATTTAACATTGAAAATTGCATAATGCCTCCAGGTAGGGCGCTTTGAGTAGCCCGCATTTGCCAGAACCACTCCTGTGACAGTCTTGAACAAATAGCCATGGGCCTGAAAGTGTTCGAGTCATTGAAGTTCTATAATGTTTCTGCCTCCTTTAATGACTTCGGGTGGCTGTAATTGTGGCTTTTCCTGTGTAGCTTCAACTTGTTTGGCTCTAAAGTTGATAGTGGGGGCTACTTTTGAGGTATAGTAAGTCCAACCCAAGTAAAAAACGGTGACACATTTTTTGATTTTATCGAATAACATGTTTTAAGTTATATTTTTATCAAATCTTTGAGACGAGATCATCGGTTTATAAGCTGTAAAGACAAAATAATACATAACCATGCATATATTTAAATCATCTGCACGTGAAAAGAACTTTTAAATTTAACTATGTTTTTATGCTCCCGGAATCAAAGATTCGGAGGCATATAGTTTTTGGTCTGTCTGTCTGTCTGACCGTTTGTTAACCTTAATATTGGGCATAACCTTTGAATGGTAAGTGATAGGGCTTTGATATTTTACATGTGCATTCCTTGTCACAAGGTACCATAATTTTTGATCTCGTGACCTTGACCTTGATTAATGACCGGGCTTTAATATTTCATATGCGATGTCTTGGGGCATCAGTGTTTAACAAACACATCTTGTTCATTTTGATCTTTTTCATACATGTCTGTTAGCAGATTTTTACGAGAGATACTTTGTATATTTATACTGTTCATGTTCTTTTTAAAGTCTAGTTTGTATAGAGATTTTTAATTCACTCTTTTAGTAGTTGTTGTGTAGCCATGTACAAAGAAATGTAGACACACACATATATTTCAGCCAGAGCATGTCAAATCCTACACGGATTTTGTAAACAGCAAAGACAGACCAGCCTGCGCATCCATTTATATCCGTCTTTACTATTCACATATGTGCCTTGAAGACTAGCCTCATGAGAGATAAGCAAACATCCTGGCTTGACAAGCATGTTTCATTAGGCTAATCAGAGTCTTTGCTGCTCCCATAGGTATTGTTGTTTTTGTCACGCACTGGCTTATATAACAATTTATTTTTTTAAAATATAGGTTTGATGCCTTAAAATGTATGTGGTTGTTTGATGTTGCTTTTATTTTTGGTTAACGGCCCTATTAAGTTTATTTCATTTATTTTGAATCGATCGCTTGAGCGAAAAACCAGAGTACCCCGAGAAAAACCTACTGACCTTCCGTTGCAAAACTTGGCATTTCAGGCGCGAACCACAGCGGTGAGATACCTATTGATTTAGAGTCAGCGCTCTCTCGCGTATTGTCACGGAGGCCCTTTTGATGTTGCTTCACATGGCCAGTTAATGCCAATTCGAATTATCTACTATTTAAGAGGAAAAGATACACCGTTTCTCTCAATCAGACACCTGATTACACCCTTTATTCTGGGGTCCGTGTCTGTTGGTCTGAATATTCTGATTCGACACTTGTTAAGCCTTTTTATACCAAATGGAATCTTCCTCCTTATATATAGCAGGAGGCCATTTCAAAATTTAGGGGTCTCAGGATGTGTTTCCATCAAAATTTATTTGGAAAATGACTGAACTTTTAGCAAACAGTGTAGGCCCTGATCAGACGCCGCGTTCTGCGGCGTCTGATCTGGGCCTGCACTGTTTGCCATGGTACCCGTTAAGGGGTTTCCAGTCTGAGATGGGTTAATCCAGATATGCCTAGCGGCCCTTTTTGGGGACATTGGCAAACAGTGTAGACCGAGATCAGACGCCGCAGAACTGATCTGCGTCTACACTGTTTGCTTAAAGTACATTCATTTTTGTAAAATTTACTACACACAAAACAAACCGGACACCCCTATAAGTGGAAATGGACCACTCCTAATTCATTAGATGGAATATTCCATTGTCATATATGGGTAAAGGATTCATGAGTTTGGATTGTGGCTTGGGTACCATGACCACAACTATTTCCGAACTGTTTTTGCCCCCCCCCCCCCCCTCTTGTTAACAGGAGTCTACTCTTAAGGGGGATGGAAAAACCTGGCAGATTTGTCCGCCATTTTTCAAAGGTAGGCAACTTCCGGGGCTTCCTGTTCCTATTTTTAAGGCCTGTCTTGTGAAAACCAGCTTTAGGCATTTTGGAACAGCAATGGTGCAGATCAGCCTGCACGTTCGTACAGTCTGATCTGAACCTTTTTATTTACTGCTTTGGTAGTATAATACTACAGTCGAACTTCAATGGCTCGAACACCTTTGGGACCTCGAAAATCTGTTCGAGACAGGGGTAGTTCGAGCCACTGAGGTTACTGTCAGGAGGCATAACGAGATACTTTTTGACATCTTTTCGGTGTTTTATAATGAATATGTATGCTGTGTGTACTCATTAGAATCGCCTCATCGAGGCGATTCTAATGAGTACACACAGCATACATTTGCAAGATAAAAGACTAAAATCTTCTGAATTATCCCCCATTATTTCTTATGTAGATGATTTTGCTAGGGACTCAAGAATGTGTTCGACTCATCCATGGTAAACGAGCCATCGGTGTTCGAGCCATCGAAGTTCGACTGTACTGGTTTCTTTGTATAATATGAGCCGGTGCACAGCATTTCCTACAATTTACATGTGCGCCCAGTGAAGAATCAGATCAGCCTGCACATCCATATAGTCTGACCAGAGACTTCTCTAGCTGCATGAAGGAGCATTGGGCCCTTTGCTATCCTTAGAGCGCACAACGGAGACTCTGATCAGAATGCACGGATGCAAAGGCTGATCTGAGTCTTCGCTTGGCGCATATGTAAATCGTAGGAAATGCTTTGCACCGGCTCAAATATCAATACTCTGTTGTGGTTGGCATCGTAAGGGTTAATGAAATCATTTTCCTTGACACATGTAAACAAGTACATTTGCTTTGCTTGGTAGTCCTACATGATTAAGAAATTGTTTTTTTTTTTTTTTTTTTTTGCTTGACATATGCTAACAAGCATGCACATTTGCTTTGCTTGACACATTATTTGGGCCCCGCCAAGCGAATTTGTGTCTTCGAGCATTCCGTCATGGCAAATTTTAACTGCCATGCCCAGTCATTCAGACGGGCCAGGGATATGGCTTTCTGTCTGAAGGTTCCTCTTGACTCACTGCTTGTATGAGCGAGCAGCGAAGGTTCTGGCGAGACTGCGCGGATGCGCAGGCTCGCCTGAACCTTCGCTGCTCGCATAGGCGATAAGTACCAAAATCGCTTGACGGGGCCCATTTAAAGAAATTGCTTTTGCTTGAAGCGTGTTAAAAAGTTCATGCGTTTTGCTTGGCACGTGTTAACAACTGTATCTGTTTTGCTACTATAGAATCCTGGTTCAAAGAATTGTTTTGCTTGTCTCATATAAAGCAAGTACACGTGTTTTGCTTCACACGTATGTGCCTGGGGCCCTAAAAAGGTGGCTTTTGCAAACACTGTAGACACAGATCAGACACAGCAGCATATGGCATCTGATCAGGACCTGCAGTGATTTTTAAAAGTACAAGAATTCAAGCGTTAAACAAAACATTATAACTGTGCTTATCACGGCTTTTGTTTGTTTGATTTGAGGTTTAACGTCCCCGTCAACACTGTATAGGTAATTTTGGAGACGTTGCTTCCAATTTTGCGGGACTTTTACCCGACGTTGAGATGAAATGACATTTCAAGCCCTGTCGCCCAATTAAACTAATAGGGTTTATATGCATGGACGGTCCAACTCGCATCACTTTTCCTGGGCATGCTTAGAACCTCTAAGCAGTTTACAAGTACTCATGTACGGTTGGTTTCAGCTACACGTGGAAGCATCATGCAGCCCATCTATTTCTTCAAGCTCCGATGGGCGGGGGCGGATTATCACGGCCTTTAACTGAAAGGCCAGCGCACGACAAAACCTACAATAAACGTGCGCCCAGCGAAGACTCATATCAGCCTGCTCATCCACGCAGTCTGATCAGAGTCATCATTATGCGCTTAGGCTAGCTAAGGGCCCAATGCTCCTTCATGCAGCGGTTAGACTATTTGCATGCGCAGGCTGATCTGATTCTTCGCTGGGCGCACATGTAAATTGTAGGAAATGCTGTGCCCCGACTCATTTGTCTGTATAAGCCTTTCTGGATAATATGAACAAAAACAAAACCATGGCTCCGAATAAGGAGGAGCAAAGAGGATAAGTTTGGGGTAATGTATATTATTGTTCCGTAAATACATATGTGAGCCCCGCCAAGCGAATTTGGGTCTTCGAGCATTCCGTCATGACAAATTTTAACTGCGCATGCCCAGCCATTCAGAGGGGCCAGGGATATGGCTTTCTGTTTCTCTTGATTCACTGCTTGTATGAGCGAGCAGCGAAGGTTCTGGCGAGACTGCGCGGATGCGCAGGCTCGCCTGAACCTTCGCTGCTCGCATAGGCGATAAGTACCAAAATCGCTTGACGCGGCCCATGTGGTGTGTACTTTTGCTCCAGTGTTCAAATGTGTCGGTGAACTGTCTCCAAATGCGTTGGCGAACTGTCTCCAAATGTGTCGGCGAACTGTCTCCGAAATGCGTGATGGTGTACTATCTTGCCGGTGAACTGTCCTGTTCACTGACGCCCCAATGATCTCCAGGTTTCTCAACTGACGCATCCCTGTTTCATCATAGCATTTTCGTTGATTTTAATCAATTCACATTGATGAGCTAGGATACCTCAATGCGAGTCAAACTTTATGTATACAGCGGCAGAAGATGAGGGGGAGGGGTTGGGGCCACGTAAAACCGGTTTAACCCCACCCACCCCCTGTGTGATTATTTCTGGCCGTCCAAAGGTGATACTTTTATTGCGGTTTCATTTGTTTATGTTTGGTGCTGTTCAAATTTTTAATGCTTTCATTTTAACACTTCTGTGTATCCTAATTATTTAGTTCAGTATTTGTTAAGTAAAGGTAGCAGAGGTGCCGCCTGTTTTAGAAACAGCTGCTAACTTGGTTAGTCGCCTGTGATTTTGTTTTTGTTGAGATGTGTTTCTCCGTCTGTCTAGTTTAAATCGTCTCTATGGGGCATATATAGATATATTCCCGAAAAGGTATGAAAAAAATTTCCGTTTGTTATACAATGTGTTTTTACTCCATCTCTGGTGCTGTGAAAACAAAAACCACAGGATGCAAAATTGGTACTTAAATAGAAGTTACATGTTATGAATATGGTATATTATTAGAACATGGGCGTGAGGGGTGGATAGAAAAATCCGTTCCGAGGGTCACAGTCCGGCATCATGAGGCTTGCCGAGTGATGCCGGACTGTGATCCCGAGAAACGTATTTTCTATCCTCCCCTCACACCATGTAAGATTCTTTTTCTTGCATAACTTTCATATCTGGATGTTAAATGCAGTCACTTCAGTTGCCCTCGTCCGCCATATTGTGATGTTAATGACGCCGTGTAACGTGCTGTAGCGTCAACCTTCACGATGGTGCATATGAGGCCATATTCAACCAGTACATACGTATCAAACACGTGAGAATATTCGATTTTTACCATGCTCATGGGTAAGAACACCAGGGTAAGAACAGAATCTCTATCCCAGGCTCCTTATCTGGTGTGCAAGAATAAGTTTTATACACTATCTCGCAAATATAATGCTGTACAGACGCAAAAATACACTGCTCAAAATAATTAAAGGAATAGAAAAAACAACAATAAATTAAGTTTTTTGGTTTGTTTGATTTGAGGTTTAACGCCCCCGACAACATTGTAAAGGTCATTTTGGAGACGTTGCTTCCAATTTTGTGGGACTTTTACCCACCCAATGAAACCAATAGAGTTTGTAAGCACGGACGGTCCGACACTTACACCGCTTTGCCTGGGCAGGCTTAGATCCTCTAAGTGGTTTAACAGTACTCGTGTGTGGGTCGGATTCAGCTCTGCGTGGAAGCATCATGCAGGCAGCCCATATATTTCTTCAAGCCCCGATGGGCGGGGGCCGAAAACAATAAATTAAGACCAGAAACGACGTAATGCATGGTTGTTTAGAAAGATCTTTAAGCTGTAAACTTAGCTACTGTTTTTCGCGTTTATCAATGGGCAAATCCGGATACCAAAATTCCATTATCTTTATATCTACCTGTGTGCGAATGTTTCCATATGTAAAGACTTTTGAACAGTTTCTGTCTATTGTAAGTCACGTAATCCGTGTGTGTGTGTGAATTCGGGTTTAACGTCGCTTTCAACAATTTTTCAGTCATATCACGACGGTGTCTGGTTGCGACAGGGAGCTCAATGCTCACGTTTATAGTGCTGCCTCACTGAAGTATCATGTCCCAGACACATTACATGATACCACACCCAGTCACATTATCCTGACACTGGATCGACCAGTCCTAGCTCTACCCCGTAAATCTGAGTGCCAAACGAGGAGCAGCTAGTACCATTTTTAACGACTTTGGTATGTCGCGGCCCGGGATCGAACCCGAGACCTCCCGTTCCCCGGAGCGGACACTCTACCAACTGAGCTATCGGGGCCGGTCACGTAATCCGTACTGTCATGGATAGAGCCACGAAAACGGGAACGCCAAAACAGTTACGTAACATTAACATTCAATGCCAAGCTTCAAAGCCTAATGACCAGTTGAAGTGGCAAAATATGCATTTAAAAGTCCTTAATTATTTTGAGCAGTGTTTATATTTTCCTATACTTATAGTTAGATGCACTTTCGGGAATTTTAATACTGTATTGCATGCTTTTGTTGACTAAAACCTATGCGAAGATATATCGAAATTAAAGTTTAAAATTTGTCACCTGGCTTGTTTTATTTTTAGCTCACCTGGGCCGAAGGCTCCAGGGGAGCTTATAGTATAGTGGGTCCTCCGTCGTCCGTCCGTCCGTCGTCCGTCCACACTTTTGAGCAGCTATATCTCTGCAGCCTGCCGGCTGATCTCAATCATTTCTCATCTGTAGCATGCCTCTGGTGGGGCATTGATGACATAAGCTTTTTTTTTGAAATAGCATGAAAACTTTGGTTGCTTTGGCAATCACAAGGTCCCATAAACTTACAATGGGGAAAATGCTTGTTATCACCGTAGCTCCTTCAGTTTTGATCGGATCTTTCTGAAACTTATATATAAGGTGGCTGGGTATAAAACCTCGGATGAGTTCGAAAACCGGCCAAGTCGGCCTATTTATCATAGAGTTACGTCCCTTTGATTGCTGAAAATGCTGATTTTTTACCTTGTCATCACCGTAGCCCCTTCATTTTTGATCGGATCTTTCTGAAACTTAGATGTAAGGTGGCTGGGGATAAATCTCGGATGAGTTCGAAAACCGACCAAGTCGGCTCATTTATCATAGAGATACGTCCCTTTGATTGCTGAAAATGCTGATTTTTCACCACGTCATCACCGTAGCCCTTTCAGTTTTGATTGAATCTTTCTGAAACTTACATGTAACATGGCTGGGGATAAAATCTCGGATGAGTTCGAAAACCAGCCAAGTTGGTCCATTTATCACAGAGTAACGTCCCTTTGATTGCTGAAAATGCCGATTTTTGACCTTGTCATCACCGTAGCCCTTTCAGTTTTGATTCGATCGGATCTTTCTGAATTTTATATGTATGGTGGCTGGGGATAAAATCTCAGATGAGTTCGAATACCGGCCAATGTGGCCTATTTATCGTAGAGTTAGGTCCATTTGATTGCTGAAAATGTTGATTTTTGACCTTGTCATCACTGTAACCCCTTCAGTTTTGATAGGATCATTCTGAAACTTATATGTTAGGTGACTGGGGATAAAACCTCGGAAGAGTTCGAAAACAGGCCAAGTCGCCCCATTTACTATATAGTTATGTCCCTTTGATGGCTGAAAATGTCGATTTTTGACCTTGTCATCACCGTAGCCCCTTCAGTTTTGATCGGATCTTTCTGAAACTTATATGTAAGGTGACTGGGGAGAAAACCTAGGATGAGTTCGAATACCGGCCAAGTTGGCCCATTTATCATAGATTTACGTCCCTTTGATTGCTGAAAATGTCGATTTTTGACCTTGTCATCACCATAGCCCCTTCAGTTTTGATCGGATCTTTCTGAAACTTATATGTTAGGTGGCTGGAGATAAAATCTCGGATGAGTTCGAAAACAGGCCATGCCAGCCCATTTATCGTAGAGTTATGTCCCTTTGATGGCTGGAAATGTTGATTTTTGACCTAGTCATCACCGGAGCCCCTTCAGTTTTGATCGGATTTTTCTGAAACTTATATGTAAGGTGGCTGGGGATAAAACCTAGGATGAGTTTGAAAACTAGCCAAGTCGGTCCATTTATCTTAGAGTAACATCCCTTTGATTGCTAAAAATGCCAAATTTTGACCTTGTCATCACCGTAGCCCCTTCAGTTTTGATTTGATCTTTCTGAAACTTATATATAAGGTGGCTGGGAATAAAACCTTGGATGAGTTTGAATACTGGCCAAGTCGGCACATTTATCATAGCACGTGCCTTTGATTGCTTAAAATGCCTATTTTCGACCTTGTTAGCACTGCTGCCTCTTCAGTTTTGATCGGATCTTCATGAAACTTACAAACAAATAAGTCAGGCAGAAAAGCTCGGAGGAGTTTGAAAACTCGTTAGGTTTGCCTATTTGTCGCAGAGTAACATCCCTTTGATTGCAGCAGTTAATTGCTTATTTTTGAACTTGTCATCACCATAGCCCCATCAGTTCATATCGGATCTTCTTAGCAAGTCATGAATAAAAGCTTGAATGAGTTTGAAAACTGGTGAGGTCAGCCTATTTATCATAGAGTTACATTCTACTTGATTTGCCGAAATTGCTTACCCTGTCATCACCATGAACTTTAATCCTTCAGTAAAGGTTGGCACTTCCTGAAACTTTGAATCTGTTAGCTCAGGTGAGCGATACAGGACGAGCTTGGTCCTCTTGTGTTTTTTTTTGTTTTTTTTTTTTCGTTTCAGTTTTGAAAATTTTTTTGTCGCACCTGTTTTAAGCATGGCACGATATATGTGTCCGATTTTTCGTCTGTTCGTTCGTCCGTCCGTTCGTTCCTCAAGCCGTCATTATTGGCGACAACACTTATGTTCATGTCCATTTCTCAAGAGTTACATGAGCTTCATTAATAATGCTTGGTACAGACTTGCACCGAGGGATGGCAACTTTAATGAAAGCATGACCTGCAGTTCACGGTTCACTGACTTTGTTAACTACTGCGTCAACCCTAGCGTTCACCCTACTGTTCAAGTCTGCAAGCGCTTCGTTAATGATACTTGGTACAAACTTACAACTAGGGATCAAAACTATGATGCAAACATACATATTTGACCTTGACCTACATTGCATGGTTCACTGACTTTGTGATCTATTGCGTCAACTCTAACCTTTACTTTAATGTTCAAGTCCATTTCGTAACTACTACAAGGGCTTCATTAATAGACAGTTGCATCTAGGGCAACTTTTATCCAAGCCGCCCCCCCCCCCCCCCCCCCCACACACACACACACTTCTCCCAGGCGCGACAGAGCAACAGGCGGAATTTTGTACTAATTTACCATTCCGCTGTATTGCATATACATGCATTAGTGTAGTCCTAAAGGAAAATGGGTCTTCCAGGACCCTCCAGCCAGTCGGTACATAGTCCTAGCCGGCCTAGGTAGCTGAGGCACGTGCGCGTCCGACTGGTGATCAGGAGGTAGCGGGTTCGATACCTGCCGGGTCGGCAACATTCTTTTGTGAAGATTGATCATGAAATATTTTCTGCTGTCATTATCTCCCTTCCGCTGGTTTTAGAAGGGCAGCTGATAACGCTGTGCCTTATGTACGTATGTATAAGCCTGCCCGGGAAGAGTGGTTCGGTAACATGACATTGAGTGTTGACTGGTTCGTTAACCCATTGCATACTAGTGGACTCTTTCATTGCTATATGTTGGAAAAGTCCATTTGTCATAAAAGGGGCGCAAGGCCTTTTGTTTTTCATTTTTAATATATTTTTGATGGAAAATTCTGTTAGCAAATGTGTGTGTGTGTGTGTGTGTGTGTGTGTGTGTGTGTGTGTGTGTGTGTGTGTGTGTGTGTGTGTGTGTGTGTGTGTGTGTGTGAATTCGGGTTTAACGTCGCTTTCAACAATTTTTCAGTCATATCATGACGGGGTCTGGTTGCGACAGGGAGCTCAATGCTCACTTTTATAGTGCTGCCTCACTGAAGTATCATGTCCCAGACACATTACATGATACTACACCCAGTCACATTATCCTGACACTGGGTCGACCAGTCCTAGCTCTACCCCGTAAATCAGAGTGCCAAGCGAGGAGCAGCTAGTACCATTTTTAACGACTTTGGTAGGTCGCGGCCCGGGATCGAACCCGTGACCTCCCGTTCCCCGGAGCGGACACTCTACCAACTGAGCTATCGGGGCCGGTCTGTTAGCAAATAGTGCAGGCCCTGATCGTTCTGTGGCGTCTGATCTGGGCTTGCGCTGTTTGGCAAGATACCCCTTTGAGGGTTTCCCGTATGCAATGGGTTTTTGTTTGATTTGAGATTTAACGTCCCCGTCAACACTGTAAAGGTCATTTTGGAGACGTTGCTTCCAATTTTGTGGGACTTTTACCCGACATTGAGATGAAATGACATCTCAAGCCCTGCCGCCAATGAAACCAATAGGGTTTATAAGCATGGACGGTCCGACTCGCACCGCTTTGCCCGGGCAGGGGCAGGCTTAGACCCTCTAAGCGGTTTACCAGTACTGGTGTGCGGGTCGGTTTCAGCATTGCATTGAAGCATTATGCAGCCCATCTTTTTCTTCTAGCCCCGATGGGCGGGGGCTGATATGCAATGGGCTAAACTGAAAAGACAAAAATGATAAGTTCTTTATGAATTCTTGCAGTCCTATAGACACGTACAGATGCTGTAAATGCAAACAGTGTATATTCAGATGAGAAAGATTATAGAAAGCCCTAATTAGGATGTACACCCTTTGTCATCCTATCAATTGTTTTGTCTTATCCCTATAATTTACAGGAATAGGGATGTCCAAATTCAAAGATCGAAGAATCCACTTCAGAAACGAAACTCAGGGGTGAAAGGGTTACATAGCACAATGTAAGGTTAGTATTTTGTGGTAATTGCTGGATAGTTTTCCTTATTTCTCCATAAAAACCTATGTTGTGGGTACTCATTAGAATCGCCTCGGCGAGGCGGTTCTAATGAAAACCCACGACATAGATTTTATGGAGAATGGACAAAAACTATCCTCCAATTATCACAAAATACTTAACCTTATCTGTTGCTATGGTAAGTATAACAGAACTTAACCCTCACCGTGCTGGATATTTCAATATGCTTCATTCCCACTCTCCTCCCCATTTTCAGCCTCTGGTGTCGCATGATTTCAGTTTTGATCAGAATGGAAACCGGTATAGATCCAGATCATCCGAGAGGCCAGCTGATCTGGATCTATACTGTTTTCAAAGAAGGATATTTCGCGTTAACATGGTGAGAATTAATAGCAATACTAGGCACCATTGAAACCTTTTTTTTAGCTCACCTGACCGAAGGTCATGGTGAGCTTTTGTGACTGTGAAATGTCCGGCGTCGTCGATCGTCGTTCGTCGTGCGTGCGTAAACTTTTCTTACGAACACTCTAGAAGCCACTGTTTAGGGCCAATCATCATCAAACTTGGTCAGAATGATCATCATGACAATATCTTAGTCAAGCTCGAATATGGATCATGCCGGGTCAAAAGGTAGTTCAGTAGGTCAAATCATAGAATAACCTTGTGAACACACTGGAGGCCACAGTTTTGGTCCAATCATCACCAAACTTGCTAAGAATGATAATCTTGACAATAACTCAGTCAAGTTCGAAGGGTTATGTTGGGTCAAAAAGAAGGTCAGTAGGTCAATCATTGAAAAACCTTGTGAACACAGTAGAGGCCACAGTTTTGGTCCGATTATCATCCAACTTGCTCAGAATTATCATCTTGACAATATTTCGGCAGTTCGAATATGGGTCATGTCGGGTGAAAAAGTAGGTCCGTAGGTCAAATCATAGAACAACCTTGTGAACACACTAGTAGTCACAGTATCTTGCTCAGAATGACAGTCTTGGCAATATCTGGGTCAAATTCGAATATGGGTCATGTCGAATCAAAAGGTAGATCAGTAGGTCATTTTGTCATTGTGTGTGTGTGTGTGTGTGTGTGTGTGTGTGTGTGTGAAATCGGGTTTAACGTCGCTTTCAACAATTTTTCAGTCATATCACGACGGTGTCTGGTTGCGACAGGGAGCTCAATGCTCACGTTTATAGTGCTGCCTCACTGAAGTATCATGTCCCAGACACATTACATGATACCACACCCAGTCACATTATCCTGACACTGGATCGACCAGTCCTAGCTCTACCCCGTAAATCTGAGTGCCAAGCGAGGAGCAGCTAGTACCATTTTTAACGACTTTGGTATGTCGCGGCCCGGGATCGAACCCGAGACCTCCCGTTCCCCGGAGCGGACACTCTACCAACTGAGCTATCGGGGCAGGTTGGTCATTTTGTCATAACTTTTGAACCATATAAGATAGAGCCTTCATATTTGGCAAGTAGGTTCCTTGTGACAAGGGGTTCCCACTCATACAAAAAATGAGTGTGGCCTTGACCTTGACCTGTGACCTACTTTATTATAACTTTTGAACCTTCATATTCGGCATGTACGTTCCTTGTGACAAGGTCTTCCCGCCCATACAAAAATTCGACCTATGACCTTGACCTTTGACCTACTTTGTCATAACGTTTGGAGCAATTGAGATAGAGCCTTCATATTTGGCATGTAGGTTCCCACTCAAACAAAAAATGATCTATGACCTTGACATGTGACCTACTTATCATAAGTTTTGAACCATTTGAGATAGAGCCTTCATATTTGGCATATATGTTCCGTGTGACAAGGTCTTCACACCCATACACAAATTTTGACCTATCACCTTGACCTTTGACCTACTTTGTCATAATTTTTGAAGCATTTGAGCTAGAGTCTCCATATTTGGCATGTAGGTTCCTTGTGACAAGGCCTTCTTATTCATACTAAAATAAAATGACCTGTGACCTTGACCTTGACATGCGACCTACTATATCATAACTTTTGCACTATTTGAGACAGAGCCTTCATATTAAGCATGTATGTTCCTCGTGACAAGGTCTTCCCACCCATACAAAAATTTTGACCTGTCACCTTGATCATTTTTTTTTTTTACCATTTAAGATAGAGCCTTCATATTTGGCATGTGCGTTCCTTGTGACAAGGGCTTCCCACTCATGCAACAATTTTGATCTGTGACCTTGATCCTTACCCGTGACCTACTTAATAATAACTTTTGAACCGTTTGAGATAGATCCCTCATATTTGACATGTATGTTCCTTGTGACAAGGGCTTCCCACCCATATAAAAGTTTTGACCTGTGACCTTGACCTTTGATCTACTTTATCATAACTTTTGACCCATTCGACATAAAGCTTTCATATTTGGCATGTAAGCTCCTTGTGACAAGGGCTTCCCACTCATACAAAACATTTTGACCTGTGTCTTTGACCTTTGGCCTACTTTGTCATAACTTTTTAACCATTTGAGATAGAGCCTTCATATTTTGCATGTATGTGTCTTGTGACAAGGGCTTCCCACCCATACAAACATATTGTCCTGTGACCTTGACCTTGGCCTGTGACCTACTTTATCATAACTTTTGAACAGTTTGAGATAGAGTCTTCATATTTTGCATGTGTGTTCCTTCTGACAAGGGCCTCCCACCCATACAAAAAAATCGATCTGTGACCTTGACATTTGATCTACTTTGCCATAACTTTTGAACCAGTTGAGATAGAACCTTCATATTTGGCATGAAGTTTACTCGAGACAAGGGCTTCCCACCCATACAAAAAGTTTGACCTGTGATCTTGACCTTTGACCTACCGTATCATAATTTTTGAACCATTTGAGATAGAGTCTTTATATTCGGCATATATGTTCCTTGTGACAAGAGCTTCCCACCCATACAAAAAGTTTGAATTGTGACCTTGACCTTTGATCTACATTATCATAACTTTTGAACCATTTAAGATAGAGCCTTCATATTTAGCATATATGTTCCTTCTGACAAGGCTCCTTACTATATATATTACCTACCATTTAATTTCTACACTGTGGACCAGGGCATGGCGCTCTTGTTCTCCTTTCTATATATACTGCATCACCCCCTCAGGAGGAATATGTGCAGATGTACATTACATACACTCCAGGGCCCAGGATTACAATGCGTACTTAAATTTGAAGTGCATACTTAAATTAAATATTTATTTAACTGTCGTACTTAACCTAAGAAATACTTATATATTTAAGGTACCCTATTTTTAAGATTTGACCTTGACACATGAATGCATCATAATGTAAACAATGGCAAACGTTCGGGCTTTGTTTCGCTTGAGAAGAAGGTATCGAATACGGCGCAAAGAGAAAGTTTTCAGGCGACAGAGTGAAAACCCGCTAGAAAATCTGCCGAATCGGAAATATGGGACCGGCATCGCTTCTCATCTTTAACCATTCGAACACGAAACGGTGCATAGTATAATCACCGCTACTGCAAGTTCTCTTGGCGCTGAAGTTTTATGCTACTGGGAGTATTTTTCCTGGTTTGAGATTCCCACGGTATGTTCAAGTATGTCTCATCTAGAAAAAACGCCTTTATAATTTTAACCCCCTTTAACCCCACCTTTATATGGTAAAACAGGGGTTTACAGGGGTATACATTATTTTTTAGCTCACCAGAGCCGAATGCTCCGGGGGAGCTTATAGGATAGGCAGTTGTCCGTCGTCGTCTGCGTCGTCTGCGTCGTCTGCGTCAACACTTTCAAACGACATCTCCCCGGAAGCCATTGGGCCGATTGGGCCCAAATTTTATCTGTAGCATTCTTGGGCTGGGGAATTGAAAGTTTGTGTTTTTTTTATGAAAATCGGCTCATTAGTTTCTTAGAGTTTCCATAGACTTATAATGGGGAAATTTGAAAAATGGCATTTACTGCCAAGCCTCTGCAGATATTTTGACAAAACTTTAATAGAAATGTTCCTTAGGCAATCTACTTTCTGCCATATGATTTTTGGCCTACTGCTCATTTTTATTGGTTGCCATGGAAACCAAAATGCAAAAAAATAGAAAAAAAAAAACAAACTTAAAAAGTCATCTTCTCAGATACCATATGCTCTAGGAGGCAGAGACTTTTTGAAAATATTCACCATATTTGCCTTTACAGGTTTTGTGTTTTTTGTGAAATTCGGCTCTTGAGATTGGTTGCTATGGCAGCTTAGATTTTCCATAGACTTATAATGGGGAAAATAGAAAAATGGCATTAACTGCCAAGCCTTTGCAGATATTTTGACACAACTTTCATAGAAATATTCCTTAAGCAATCTCTCATCTGCCATATGATTTTAGGCCTATTGCTTATTTTGGCTGGTTGCCATGGAAACCAAAATAGAAAAAAAAAATACTTAAAAAATCATCTCCTCAGAAACCGTATGCTCTACGTATGCTCTATGAGGCTTAGAGTTTATGGAAATATTCACCATATTTGCCTTTACAAGTTTTGTGTTTTTTATGAAATTTGGCTTTTAAGTTTGGTTGTAATGGCAACTTAGATTTTCCATAGACTTAAAAGGGGGAAAATTGAAAAATGGCCTTAACTGCCAAGCCTTTGCAAATAGTTTGACTTAACTTCCATAGAAGGGTTCCTTATGCAATCTTCTATCTGTCATATGATTTTAGGCCTACTGCTCATTTCTATTCGTTGCCAGGTAAACCAAAACGAAAAAAAAAAATAGAAAAACAAAAAAAATTCAAAAATCATTTCCTCAGAAACCGTATGCTCTATGAGGCTGAGAGTTTATGGAAATATTCACCATATATGCCTTTACAGGTTTTGTGTTTTTAGCTTACCAGAGCTGAAGGCTCCGGAGGAGCTTATAGGATAGGCAGTTATCCGTCGTCGTCTGCGGCTTCTGCGTCAACACTTTCAAACGACATCTTCTCTGGGCCGACTGGGTCCAAATTTTATCTGTAGCATCCTTGGCCTGGGGGATTGACAGTTTGTGTTTTTTATGAAAATTGGCTCATTAGTTTGGTTGCTATGGCAACTTACAATTTACATAGACTTATAATGGGGAAAATTGAAAAATGGCATTTACTGCCAAACCTCTGCAGATATTTTGATAAAACTTTAATAGAAATAATACTTAGGCAATTTTCTATGTGCCATATGAATTTAGGCCTACTGTTCATTTTTTAGCTCACCAGAGCCGAAGGCTCCGGGGGAGCTTATAGGATAGGCAGTTGTCCGTCGGCGTCGGCGTCGTCTGTGTCGTCTGCGTCTGTGTCTGCGTCTGCGTCGTCGTGTGACGTCAACACTTTTAAACGACATCTCCTCTGAAGCCGCTAGGCCGATTGGGCCCAAATTTCATCTGTAGCATCCTTGGGTTGGGGGATTGAAAGTTTGTGTTTTTTATGAAATTCGGCTCATTAGTTTGGTTGCTATGGCAACTTAGAGTTTCCATAGACTTATAATGGGGAAAATTGAAAACTGGCATTTACTGGCAAGCCGCTGCAGATATTTTGACAAAACTTTCATAGAAATATTCCTTAGGCAATCTACTATCTGCCATATGATTTTAGGCCTACTGCTCGTTTGTATTGGTTGCCATGGAAACCAAAATAAAAAAAAAATAGAAAAAAAAATACTTAAAAATCATCTCCTCAGAAACCGTATGCTCTATGAGGCTGAGAGTTTATGAAAATATTCACCATATTTGCCTTTACATGTTTTGTGTTTTTTATGAAATTCGGCTCTTTAGTTTGGTTGCTATGGCAACTTAGATTTTCCATAGACTTATAATGGGGAAAATTGAAAAATGGCATTATCTACAAAGCCTTTGCATATATTTTGACCAAAATTTCATAGAAATGTTCCTTTAGTAAACATCTCTTAGCCTTATGATTTTATGTCAACCTGGGGGTCCAGTAGGTTGTGCCGGGGCCATGCCACGCCACCAGTACTTCATAAAATGCCTTATATCTCAGAAACCTTACAGATCCCCACCCCTAAACCATCTATATGTTTGTTCCTTATGATAAGGTGCATTAAGTGACACCAACCTGGGGATCCCCCCGGATGTGCCGGGGACATGCCCCAACCCCTCCACTTCATAAAATGCCATTTATCTCAGAACCATTCAGATCCCCACCCGTAAACCATATATATTCTTGTCTCTTATGATAGACGCACCCAGTGACACCAACATAGGGGTCCTTCGGGATGTGCCTGGGCCATGCCCCACCCCTCCATTTCACAACAGGCCCAATATTCCAGAAACCTAACAGATCCAAACCCCTAAATGAAATATATTTTTGTTCCTTATGTTAAGTTGCATTCAGTGACACCAACCTGGGGGACACCCGGGATGTGCTAGGGAATTGCCCAACCCCCTCCACTTCATAAAAGGTTGGCCCCCGCCCATAGGGGCTTAAAGAAATATATGGGCTGCACGATGCTTCCGCGCATAGCTGAATCCAGCCCGCACACTAGTACTGGTAAACCGCTTAGAGGATCTAAGCCTGTCCAGGAACCGCAGTGCGAGGCAGACCGTCCATGCTAATAAACCCTATCGGTTTCAATGGGCGGCAGGGCTTGAGATGTCATTTCATCTCAATGTTGGGTAAAAGTCCCAAAAAATTGGAAGCAATGTCTCCAAAATGACCTTTACAGTGTTGACGGGGACGTTAAACCTCAAATCAAACAAACAAACCAAACATCATAAAAGGCCAAATATTCCAAAACCTTACAAATCCCCACCCCTAAACCATATGTATTCTTGTTCCTTATGATAAGAAGCATTAAGTGACACAAACCTGGGGGTCCCCCCACCCCAGATGTGCCGGGGACATGCCCCACCCCCTCCACTTCACAAAATGCCATTTATCTCAGAAACCATTCAGATCTCCACCCCTAAACCAAATATATTCTTGTTCCTTATGATAAGACGCACTCAGCGACACCAAGCTGAAGGTCCCCCGGGATGTGCCGGGGTCATGCCCCACCCCCTCCACTTCATAATAGGGCAAATATTCCAGAAACCTTACCGATCCCCACCCCTAAACCATATATATTCTTGTTCCTTGCGATAAGACACATTCAGTGACACCAACATAGGGTTCCCCCAGGAACCGCCCGGGCCATGCTCCACCCTTCAACTTCACAAAAGACCATATATCTGAGAACCTGTTCAGAGCCCTACCTCTAAGCCATATATATTCTTGTTCCTTATGTTAAGGCACAATCAGTGACCCCCCCCTGTGGTGCCACGGGCTATGCCCCACCCCTTTACTTCATTAAAAGCCATATCTCAGAAACCGGTCAGATCCCCACCCCTTAACCATATATATTCATAATACTTCCCCACTTCATAATAGGCCATATATCTCAGAAACTATTCAAATCCCCACCACATAATCGCATATATTCTTGTTCATTGTTATTAGACACATTCAGTCACCCCATCTTGTGCGGTCTGCAGGGGCCATTTCTCTCCCATCCACTTCATAAAAGGGCCTCATATCGCAGAAACTGTTCAGCATTAGGTTGCAACAATCTTGGGCTTTTCTGGAATCCACCATGCCCGAATCCCTCCACTGCTTGAAAGGCCTTACATCTCAGGAGCCATACATATCCCACCGCTAAACCATATATGTCTCTGTTCTTTTTTTATAAGACACATTTAGTGACACCAACCAGGGCTCCATTGGCTTCATGCCCCACCCTCTCTACTGTATAAAACACCTAATATTTCAGATACAGTCCACATGAGTGCTCATTTTGGAATGGGGTTTGTTTGGGAGACTTTATATTTGGGAGATTAAAATCATACCATGTTAAAATACATGTCTGCCATTGGGCAGTTCCCATCTGAGCTCCGGTTTATGAAATTTGGCTCTTTGGTTTGTTTGCTATGGCAAGTTAAGAGTTTCCATTGACTTCTAATGGGGGAAAATTGAAAAATAACATTTATGCCTTTCAAGATATTTTGTCAAACTTACATAGAAATGTTCCTTTAATAATGTTCTTTTAGGCCTATTGGTTGCCACAGATGGGAAATTGTCAGTTGTCATCTGTTGTCCTGCAACAACACATTCAAGCGACATCAGACCTCTAAAGCCACTAGGCCGATTGGGTCCAAATTTTTTCTGAAGCATCCTTGGGCGCAGGGCTTCCATGGTAAATAAAATACTTTGCTGCCAGTCGGCAGTGCCGCCGCTGAGCTCTGGTGAGCATAGTGGCCCATGGGCCTCTTGTTTGTATTTCTGCTCAAATACATAGATGGTGGGTACTCGCCGAACCTGTTCAAACAGGTACCCAAAGTCTATGTTTGAGCAGAAATATGACAAAAAATCTTTTTTTTTTTTCGTGGTAACAGTGGCAATATAATTTGATAGGCGCGTTTTTCGTAATGTGTCACAAGAAAATTTTACTTCCACAGAGGTGTAAAGGCTTCCTTTCATAACATTGCTGGTAAGAAATGGGACAAAAGTATAGTTGCAAGTGAGAGGGGATGTTATTCTGTTGCATAAGTCATCATGTACATGTTCCTACCCTTATGCATATATAGTGAAATTCGGCTATTAAGACCACCTAAAATTAAGACTAATTCTGCTTTAAAAAGCTTATTTAGTAGGTTGCAGTTATTCTTTCTTTGTGTTTTCTGCATACAGTGTCCTCTGGTCAGAGACCACCTTTGGGACTGTTCAAAAGTGGTCTTAAAGACCACTTTTGAACAGTCACAAAAGTGGTCTTTATATAGGATTTTTACTGTACTGTTACTTTTACTTGTTGACGGGGACATTAAACCTCAAATCAAACAAACAAACAATACTTTTACTTGTACAATTTTCACACAAAAACGTTCCTATAACAATTATATCACATGACGTTTTTTTATTTATTATATTCAATGTCATAAATTCGCATGACGACACGTGTAATAACGCTTTGGCGGACAATGTCCAGGTCAACAATGTGGCTTTTGCTCGATAAATTGGCAATGTAATAGCGATAAAATCCAATGTATCCTATTCAAAGGCTCGTTTCGTGAGTTTCATATGGAATGACCACCCGTGTAAGATCCTCGATATCCAAATTAATGAAATACGTGCATAAAGAAGTGAAATATAATCTAAATTTAAATATGTTACTTTTGGTCTAGTGAAAAATGCAAATTCTTACTTGTGAAATATGATTTTTGATTTTATGATTGCTCCGTTACTTATGCTACTTCATTTGAAAACATCAAATACCCAGATTTCTCACCTACAGGACAAGCGTATCCCTTTGTTAGGTCATCTGTTTTTTTTGTTTTTTTTTTTTTCTGTTTCACGGTTGCTGTCTCGCACTAATGTAAAAACGCTGCCTCTATCTAAATGACAATGTAAGGTTCCTGCTTTTTTGTTTGTTTGTAATGGAGTTTAACGGCCCAGTCAACACTATTTAGGTCATTTTTGAGCCGGTCAGTTTATCTAACCGCACAAGTTCCTGGGCAGGCTTATACGTAAGCGGTTAACCAGTAAAGTGCACATTCTTACGCCAGAAACCCTGTTTTTTTATTCTCATGGATGATGAAGCTGGGTGCATTTTTTTCTCGTATCATTGTCACCCTGACCGTATCATTTTAAAATTTTTATCATGATGCCGTAAGAACGTCATTGTCAACAACGTTTTGAACTGGCCGCCATGTCGGTTTTACGGTCGCATTTGAAGTTTTTACAGTAAAATTCCTATATTAAGACCACCTTTGGGACTGTTCAAAAATGGTCTTAAAGACCACTTTTGAACTGTTTCAAAGGTGCTCCCTGGCCAGAGGACACTTTGGACAGAACACACAAAGAAATATCAAGTGCACCCTTCAAAATAAGCTTTCTTAAGCGGAATTTTACTGTATATGCTTTATTTTCCTTTTGGAGGTGGGGTTGGGGTGGGGGTGGGGTGCGTTTTCGTCACGATTTGCCGTTCGGATCGTAAGTTATGCAAGAATGGTCATTCCATTACAATTACATTTGCCGTGTCCCTTGGAAGGTATTTGAACACTCGACCTAGGGCCTCGTGTACAAACAGCTTCCTAACCGGCCCCGATAGCTCAGTTGGTAGAGTGTCCGCTCCGGGGAACGGGAGGTCACGGGTTCGATCCCGGGCCGCGACATACCAAAGTCGTTCAAAATGGTACTAGCTGCTCATCGCTTGGCACTCAGATTTACGGGGTAGATCTAGGACTGGTCGACTCATTGTCAGGATAATGTGACTGGGTGTGGTATCATGTAATGTGTCTGGGACATGATACTTCAGTGAGGCAGCACTATAAAAGTGAGCATTGAGCTCCCTGTCGCAACCAGACACCGTCGTGATATGACTGAATAATTGTTGAAAGCGACGTTAAATCCGAATTCACACACACACACACACACACACACACACACACACACACACACACACACATAAAATCATAATATGAAATAGGTGACACCAAACCTACAACTAACCAACTTATTGCAGCTGAAGGCTAGCTCTATATTGTTGTAAGAAGATAAACAAAATAAGACAATATTGGAACCTGAAATATTCTTTAAACTGGGTACATAAGGGGTAATGTGGTTCAGAGTCATGAAACTGACTTCAACACTCGTAATAACTGTTAACTACTGAACTTCTTAATCAGGGTAATCGGTATCATAAACTACGCAAAGACTTTTCCGAGTTTTATTGACGTCATTCCGATTTAATTTCAAAATTCAGTTTTGTACTTAAAACTCTTCTGCAGCAAGGTCTATTGGAACCCGATTTTGGGTGATTAAGTATGTAAATTCAGAGAAATATATACTTGCCATGACTTCAGTACCCAATTTCGTAAAATCATTCTTCGAATTAAAAAAAAATTGGGTACAGCATAATGTTATACGACAAACTGCCTGCATGGTAGTTAACCCAATCACGGTTGATAACTTATCTTCCCTCTTTAATTGCACACCGGTTGGTCAGACGTCAGATTCTACGACAGTTCCAGCGTAAAGGCCTACTAATGTAATGTTGGTTGGTACCTGTTGCTCTGTCTCTGGTTGGGCCCATCGGAGTCTAACTGTTGGTTTTCTTTTGCTCCAGCATTTCAGTGGTTTCTTGCTGTCGAGTCCTCGCCGTTGTTTCATCTCTGTGGTTGTTTGATTTTTGTGTTCGCGTAGATTGTGCATTGATGAGGACTGAACAAATTATTTTTCTAAATCGCGACGGAAGTAAGGACGAGGATTGCGACCGCGTAAAATCGATTTAAGCCCCCACCCCCGGTGAAATTTTGTTCACTGACCGTCCCAAGGCGGTTCTTCTGTCGCGGTTTATTTTTTGTTATTGTTTGTCTTTGAGTGTGTGTATCTCTTATATCTTTTTGTTTTGGATTACCAATTGGCCATTTTGTTGGATAGTAACTGTTCTTTTGGCTTTCCGGTATTGATGTTTCCATTAGGGTCTCGTTATTTCATGTTTGTGGTTCATTCCCTTTGTTGTCTCTGATGGGAGCTGTGGGTTAATTGTATCGATTCCTGATCATTGCCTTCACTTCTGTTTTGCATATTGAATTCACACTGGCTAATACTAGCTAACTACCCACCCATTCAGATTGGCTAATTTTATGCCCTTTGTCATAAATGACAACCTTTAGTACCGTGTACACGTGTTAAGTTTCATCATGTTGTTGCATATCCTACAGATTTTGTTTGTTTGTATTGGAGTTTAACGGCCCAGTCAACACTATTTAGGTCATTTTTGAGCCGGTCAGTTTACCTAGCCACACTTTCCTGGGCAGGCTTATACGTAAGCGGTTAACCAGTACAGTGCACATTTTTTCGCCAGAAACTGACAACTGCCCTTCTTGAATCAGCGGAAGGGAGAGAATGACCGTAGAAAAGATTTCATGATCAATCTCCACGAAAGAATCATATCCTACAGAAATATAGGCTTAATCTATTTCTTAGACAAATGATAAGGGTAGATAACTCGAAGTAGAATGTCCAGAGAAGCAATTGCACGACCCGCAGAAAAAGCGACCGACTGAAGTCGGTTGATTTCTAAGAGTGCCTGTCAGTCTGTCATTCTGTCAGTCTGTCTGTCCGTCCGTAACCCGTGTGTGAAAATTGGTGATAGTGACTTAACCGCTTGGAATATTTACACAATTTTTGGCATACTGATAGATATCAATGAGATCTAACCAATGAACTTGCGAAATATTACATTCCATTTAGTATAGCCTCGCCGAGGCGAAAAATGTGAAAATTTTCGAACTGCTTCTCCTCGGAAACTGTTGGGCCGATTGAAGTTAAATTTCATATGGAGCCTCTATGGGATGGAGGAAACCAAATTTGCTCATGGGGTCCAGGTCACATGACCAAAATGGCCGCCAAGCCATATATGGTCTGTCTGTCTGTCTGTCCGTCCGTAACCCGTTTGTGAAAATTGGTGAAAGTGACTTAACCGCTTGGAATATTTAAACAATAATTTTTTGGCATACTGATAGATATCAATGAGATCTAACCAATGAACTTGCGAAATATTACATTCCATTTAGTATAGTCTCGCCGAGGCGAAAAATGTGAAAATTTTCGAACTGCTTCTCCTCGGAAACCGTTGGGCCGATTGAAGTCAAATTTCATATGGAGCCTCTATGGGATTGGGGAAACCAAATTTGCTCATGGGGTCCAGGTCACATGACCAAAATGGCCGCCAAGCCATATATGGTCTGTCTGTTGGTCTGTCCGTCCGTAACCCGTTTGTGAAAATTGGTGAAAGTGACTTAACCGCTTGGAATATTTAAACAATTTTTGGCATTCTGATAGATATCAATGAGATCTAACCAATGAACTTGCGAATATTACATTCCATATAGTATAGCCTCGCCGAGGCGAAAAATGTGAAAATTTTCGAACTGCTTCTCCTCGGAAACCGTTGGGCCGATTGAAGTCAAATTTCATATGGAGCCTCTATGGGATGGGGGAAACCAAATTTGCTCATGGGTTCCAGGTCACATGACCAAAATGGCCGCCAAGCCATATATGGTCTGTTTGTCTGTCTGTCCGTCCGTAACCCGTTTGTGAAAATTGGTGATAGTGACTTAACCGCTTGGAATATTTAAACAACTTTTGGCATAGTGATAGATATCAATGAGATCTAACCAATGAACTTGCAAAATATTACATTCCAATTAGGATAGCCTCGCCGAGGCGAAAAATGTGAAAATTTTCGAACTGCTTCTCCTAGGAAACCGTTGGGCCGATTGAAGTCAAATTTCATATGGAGCCTCTATGGGATTGGGGAAACCAAAATTTGCTCATGGGGTTCAGGTCACATGACCAAAATGGCCGCCAAGCCATTTATGGTAAAAACCCTTCAAAAATAGCCTTCTACAGAACCACTTGGCAGATTTCCACCAAACTTGATAAATAGCATCTGGGACGTAGGTCCATCATAAATTGCTAAAATGGTGGCCCTGGGTTGACCTTGACCTTCTTTGTGCCTATGTCAAACTTTGACACATATGCTTTTGTATTGGAAAAGTGAGAATGCATTTTATCCTGCAAACGATTCAGAATACAGTACTAAAGTATAAGATATATTTTTGCTCCTTACAATAAGGCGCATTTATAGGGGGGACCGTTTTAGGTCCAGGTCACATGACCAAAATGGCCGCCATACCCATATATGGTAACACTCATAAAGCTAAAAGCATCCGGCGGGTCGTGCACTTCAGCTGAAGCACTGGTTCTTACCTATTTTGTAGTAGCTTTTGAGCGCAATGTCTATGAAGTTTCATCTGCCTATTCCATACTGAAAGTAGCCATCTATAAAAAGGTAGGTAACTCAAAACTTTCAATGGTCAGAGCGAAGAACTATATAAGTACTGGAGCCGGCCTCAGTGGCTCAGTCGGATGCGCGTCTGACTGGTGATCAGGAGGACGCGGGTTCGACTCCCGCCGGGGTCGGCAACATTCTTTCGTGGAGATTGATCATGAAATCTTTTCTACGGTCATTCTCTCCCTTCCGCTGATTCAAGAAGGGCAGTTGTCAGTTTCTGGCGAAAGAATGTGCACTGTACTGGTTAACCGCTTACGAATAAGCCTGCCCAGGAAAGTGTTGATAAGTAAACTGACCGGCTCAAAAATGACCTAAATAGTGTTGACTGGGCCGTAAAACTCCAAAACAAACAAACAAAATATAAGTACTTGTGTTTTCGTTCTAATCCTAAACTGAATCTACTTATCACACATTGCAATGGTGTTACTGCTATAATAATAAATGAGCCGGCGCACGACAAAATCTACAATAAGACATGTGCGCCCAGCGAAGAATCAGATCAGCCTGCGCATCCATATAGTCTAACCAGAGACGTCTCTTGCTGCATGAAGGAGCAATGGGCCCTTAGTTATCCTTAAAGCGCACAGAGAAGGCTCTGATCAGACTGCGCGGTTGCGCAGGCTAATCTGAGTCTTCGCTGGGCGCACATGTCTTATTGTAGGTTTTGCCGTTCGCTGGCTCAAATATGTTTAAACCAAATGGTCAGAGTATGGTTTCTTGCCTACAATAGGCTTCCTTGAGTGTTGTAAACATCGGTAACATTTTGTCAAGGTATTCCATTAGTAAAGGAGCTACGAGTCAAAAAAAATGTTTGTTTGTATTGGAGTTTAACGACCAAGTCAACACTATTTTGGTTATTTTGAGCCAGTCAGTTTACGTATCCACACTTTTCCTAGGCAGGCTTATACGTTAGCTGTTAACCAGTACAGTGTACAGTCTTTCGCCAGAAACTGACAACTGCCCTTCTTGAATTAGCGGAAGGGAGAGAACGACCGTAGAAAAGATTTATTGATCAATTTCCACGAAAGAATGGTGCCGACCCCGGCAGGTATCGAATCCGCGTCCTTCTGATCACCAGTCAGACGCGCATCCGGCTGAGCTACCGTTTGTTTGTTGATCTGATTTGAGGTTTTGCGTCCCCGTCAACACTATGTAGGTCATTTTGGAGACGTTGCTTCCAGTTTTGTGGGACTTTTAACCGACATTGAGATGAAATGACATCTCAAGCCCAATAAAACCAATAGGGTTTATAGTCTCTGATGGGAGCTGTGGGTCAATTGTATCGACACCTGATCATTGCCTCCACTTCTATTTATAAACACCGCACCGCTTTGCCTGGGCAGGCTTAGATCCTCTAAGCGGTTTACTAGTACTCGTGTGCGGTTGGTTTCAGCTCTGCGTGGAAGCATCATGCAGCCCATTTATTTCTTCTAGCCCAGATGGCGGGGCCTGGCTGAGCTACCGTAGAGCCAAAACCATGTTTACATATATATAGGTTAAATAACTGGGTGACTGTCCTTGGTCATTTTCACATCCATTAAGGGCAGATAACTCAATATCAAAGATGGTCAGAGTTGTGGTCCTTAGCCACAGTATGCTTCTTCTGTGGGCTATACACCTGTGAAGTTTCATTTCTATATTCCATTTAGTAGAAGAATAAGGTTCAAAAGCCATATAATGGAAATTGTTAACGGCCATAACACTGTCAAATGTAAACGGATTTTGCCCATTAACAACTGCAACCCACACTTTCCCAGTACCAATGTGTATGCAAAATTTGAAGAAAATCCGTGAAAATATTCAAGTAATCGTTGAGAAATACGCAAAAGACACTTATTAGGAATGGCAACTCAAAATCAAGGACGCTTTCTTTTGTGGTCTTTATAACTGTAAAGTTCCATCCATATTTTCTGTTTAAATAGTCCCAAAAACTTCTAATGTGATTTTACCGGCAATAAAACTGTCAAAGGATTTTGCCTATTAACGAGAGAGAGAAAGAGTGAGCGATAGAGAGTGAGAGGGTGGTTAGTTAGTTTGACAGAGAAGTGGGCTTGTGGGTTTACTTAGTTAGATGAGGTGGGCAGTTGGATTGTTACTTAGAAAGAGAAGTGGTTGGGTGGATGGCTTGTTAAAAAGAAAAGAGGGTGGATGGCTAGTTAAAAAAGAAGTAGGCGGTGGTTGTTAATTAGATACAAAAGTAGGGTAGGTGGGTGGTTAATTAGAAAGCGAAGTGGGTTAGTAGTTAGATAGAGTTAGGGACAGATACTGAAGTACTTTGTTAAACAGAGAAGTGGTTAGTTGGGAAACTGTTTAGTTGGAGGAGAGGAGAAGAAAAGGTGGTGGCTAAATATGTTAGTTAGCGAGAAAAGTTTTTAATTATAGGACTAATTCGTTAAAGAGCTTGAGCAAGAAGTAAGATAGAAAGAAAGAAGATGTGGCAAGTTAGGGAAATGGGGATTATTAAGAAAGTGAAAGTGGACTGGTTAGAATACAGAGAAGTGTTCAGTTAAATTAATGAGAGTTATTAGAGAAAAAGGATGAGTGATGCGAGAGCTGGATAGTTTGAACTTGGTAGTAGAAATGTATGAAGTATCGACAGTATCATTCTGATCGTTCTAAATATCTACTTTCTCAACTGTTTTCTATACGCCGATAACTTTCTTTCTGTATTACTAACTGTTGTCAAAATAAAACAAAAATCTGATGCGTCTCTTTAACTAACAAGTGTCATGTACAGTTGTTAGTTAATTAGACGTAGCATATTGTTTTGACAACAGTTAGTTATACAGAAAGAAATAAGTTATCGACGACGAGAAAGTAGATATTTAGAACGATAAGAAAGAATTGGTTAGAAAAGAAACACAAAAGAAAAAGAGGATAATTTACTATTAACGGCTCCTCACCGGGGAAACCGCTTGAAACGGTAGCAACTTATGCCATCGTTCTTCTCACAAGAGAGGAGAATTTCCTGCGTGGTTCTTAATCCAGGCATATGCCGGACTTGAACGTGGGTAGAGTCGATCAAAGTCCCGCATTGTGCCGGATAATAGTATTTTAGGTCGTAGTACCAAAGCGTTAATCCAAAATCGTTAATCCATAGACAAAATGGCAAATATCAATGTTCAGATCAACAGACATGGACTCCAGAAGAGTGTAATCAGGCGTCCGTGGATATTAAGCATTACTTGGTAAGCAAGCTTCGCCCACCATGCCCAACGACCCGAACGAAGAAAAGGTGTAAATGCCGAGAAGGGTATGTCCGAGATTTTGGAAGTCTTCCTATGGATTTCCATCAGCAAACATATCAGAAATAATTCTGGAAATGGCCACATTGTACGGACCCACAAGATCATGGTGCCTCCCATAGAACTTCTTTAGTGTTGATACCAGTTTGGTTTTTTGATACCCTGACATAACAACCTGGTTGTGAGCATCTTCCCACGTTCCATAAAGTCCTGATACTTGGAACAGGCTCTAGCATAACGGATTAACTGTGAAACGTAAACTCAATATACTGGTGCAGACGGGATATTACTGCTCAGGAAGGGAAAGTTAACAATAGGAAAATTGAAGTCATCTCGTTTATCGTACAGCCTAGTAGTAAGCTTCCCGTTGTCAATATAGAGATAACAATCCAAGTATGAGGAGGAGGTTGCAGTCTCTGTTGTTTCCTTAATTTCAAGTTCACGTGGATAGATGAATTCAAAGTACTCTGTAAATTTAGCATTTTTCAGAGACAATAAATCATCTATATATCTGTAGGTGAAATTGAATTGTTGTGCAAGGCGTTTCTTGCCTGCTTTGAGGAGACCCTGTACAAACTCCGCCTCATACGAGTACAAGAACAAGTCGGCAAGCAACGGTGCACAATTAGTACCCATTGGTATGCCAATTGTTTGCTGAAATAATAGGCCACTGAACTCCACGAAAATATTGTCAATTAGATATTCCAGCATCCTTATGACATCTGCATCAGAGTACTTTTGTGGTGCATCAGAGTGATCTCGAACGAAATATGTCTTTGTAGCCAAGGACAATATACTGGTAGCGACGGTTACCATTCTTGTGGAAAAAACATTGATTTATGATTTCCTTGAGTTTAGATTTCAATTTATCATGAGGAATAGTTGTGTAGAGCGTTGAGAAATCGAACGATTTTATGCTGTTTACTGAGAGAAAAGACTGACTGAAGATGTTCTAGAAGCTCTTTAGAGTTTTTCAAGATCCACATCTGATTCACACCACTCCTGGCATAATACTGAAATGCTGCAAATACATATTATGTATGAATTCAAAAATAAATGAAGATGGTAGAACGTTTTTTTTTTTTTTTTTACTTTTTCAATAAAAGTAACCCGTCTTGTTTCCTGTATGTAAGCCTTATGTCTTTAGTCTGATCTCGTCTGATATATTAATTATTTCAGCTAATGCTTAATAAAATGAAATTTTATTATCCTGCTCAAAACATTTTCTATTAAGGTCATTTCTAAAATGTTCATGCAAATTGTTCATAGGAACAGGATTGAATTATGTCCCTTCTTAATGGTATTTATATAATAAAAAAAAGATAAATGGTTATTTCTGATTTTATGACTCGTGTCGCGCCCAAGCCCATCGGGACATGGAGAAAATAGATTGGGCTGCATGGTGCTTACACGAAGAGCTGAAACCGACCAAACTTGAGTACTGGTAAACCGCTTAGGTCTAAGTCTGACCAGGATAAGAGATGCGAGTTTGACTGCCTTTAAATCCTAGCGGTTTCCATGGGTGGTAGGGCTTGATGTGTCATTTCACATCGCGAAAACACGCTTATATAATTTTGACCCCCTTCAACCCCACTTTTATATAGTAAAACTGTGGTTTACAGAGGTAAACATTATTTGTCTTATTTCTGCTCAAAAACATAGATTGTGGGTACTCGTTAGAACCGCCTCGCCGAGGCGGTTCTAACGAGTTCCCACAATCTATGTTTTTGAGCAGAAATAAGAAAAATATCACCATTTTTTTTTATCTAAAAGTTACCGTTTTTATGGCGGTAAAATTAGCAATGTATTTGAATAGGCGTGTTTTCGTAATGCTCTTAGTGTCGATAAAAGTGCCACAATATCGAAGGCAACGTCTCCAAAATAACCTAAACAAGAGGCTCAATGAGCCTGACCGCTCACCTGAGGAAAATTTTAGAAAACTGTTTGTCTCATGGTTTCGGAGCTGAAGATGTTTTTGGAAGTTCTTCCAATTATAAACCAGTGGGAGACAATGAGCCAAGAGGTGTGGCCAATTTGGATGCCAAAGGCATGGCTGGCAGGATTTATGTTGGTGACCAATTGATGCTGCAACAATACTAAATCACTAATCTCAGGGCCATAAAGAAGCAGAAAAAGATTTCTTAATTTTTTCATATTATTAGTCAACGGCTTAAATGATACGATACAGAACCTCAGTTTAAAGGGCTTATACTTCATACTCCGAGTCCTGAAGTCTGGAGAAGCCCCAGGACCTATCCTGCAATCCCTGGTTTATCGGGCGCGTAGCATAACCATTACACCACAGACGCCTCTATAGGAGCTAATTGGCCCCATGCCATAGTCAATTTGGACCCTAGGGGCATGGTTGGTAGAATTACATACTAAATACCTAAGTTCTGGGCCTTATGGTTTCGGAGAAGATTTTTAAAGTTTTTTTGTTGTTTTTTTTTGTTTTGTTTTATTATGGTAAGTCAAGTGGGAGCTAATAAACCCTGGGGCATGACCAACTTGGAGCCAAGGGGCATGATTGGTAGGATTTATATAGGTGGCCACTTAGCATTGTTACATATGAAATATCTAAGCTCAGAGCCTTATGGTTTCAGAGAAGAATTTGAAGTTTTTTTCCATGTCCATGGGAGCTAATGAGCCCTGGAGCATGGCTATTTTGGATCCCCGGGGCATGATTGGCAGGATTAATGTTGGTGAGCACTTGACGTTGCTACATACTAAATATCCAAGATCTGGGTCTTATGATCAGAGAAGCAGATTTTTAAAGTTTTTTTTTTTCATTTTTAGTCTATGGGAGCTAAAGAGCCCCGGGGCGTGGCCACTTTTGACCCCTGAAGCATGGTTGGCAGGATTTATGTAGGTGACCATTCACATGGTTACATAGTAAATATCTAAGCTATGGGCTTTATGGTTTCAGAGAAGAATTTTTTAAGCTTTTTCCATTATAAATGTATGAGAGCTAGGGAGCCCCAGACCGTGGCCAATTTGGACCCCAAGAAGCACGATTGGCAGGATTTGTGTAAGGGACCACTTGTTGTTGCTACATTCTAAATATCTAAGCTATGGGCCTTGTGGATTCCGGAAAGAAGATATTTAAATTTTTTTCCATTGTAAGTCTATAGGAGCTTAAGAACCCCGATGCGTGGCCAATTCTGACCCCAGGGGCATAATTGGCAGGATTTAAGTAGGTGGCCATTTTACGTTGCGACGTACTAAATATCTTAGCTATGAGCTTTATGGTTTCGGGGAAGAAGAATTTTGAAGCTTTTTTCCATTATAAGTCTATGGAAGTTAAGGAGCCCCAGGGCGTGGTCAATTTGGACCACAGGTGCACAATTGGCAGGATTTATGTAGGGGTCCACTTGACCTTGCTACATACTAAATATCTAAGCTCTGGGCTTTGTGGTTTCAGAGAAGAAGATTTTTGTATGTTTTTCCCATTGTAAGTATGGGAGATATATGTTGCCATGGCAACAAGAATTTCCATCTGATCTGCCCCAAACCATTATGCTTCTTTTCCCCCTACCTGATAATGCTTCACATGAAATTTAATCATGATTGGCCAACTGGCTTTAAAGGTATACTTATTTGAAAATTGGGAGCTTAGGAGCCCCGAGGCGTGGCCAATTTGGATCCCAGGGACATGAACGGCAGGATTTATGTAAGGGACCACTTGGCGCTGCTACCAACTAAATATCCAAGCTTTTAGCCTTGAGGATTCAAAGAAGATATTTAACGGTTTTTTTTTTCATTGTAAGTCTATGGAAGCTTATGAGTACCAGGGCGGGGCCAATTCTGAACCCAGGGGCACGACTGACAGGATTAAGGTAGGTGACCATTTTACCTTGCTACATACTAAATATCTTAGTTATGGGCTTTATGGTTTTGGAGAAGAAGATTTTTGAAGCTTTTTTCCATTATAGGTCTATGAAAGCTAAGGAGCCCTTGGGGCGCGGCCAATTTGGATCCAAGGGACAGGATTGGCAGGATTTATGTAGGGACCATTTAACATAGCTATATACTAAATATATAAGCTTTGGGACTTGTGGATTCAGAGAAGAAGATTTTTAAAGTTTTTTTCCATTGCTAGTCTATGGGAGATTATGAGCCCCAGGGCGTGGCCAATTCTGACCCCATGGGCATGATTGGCAGGATTTATGTAGGTGACCTTTTTACGTTGCTACATACTAAATATCTTAGCTGTGGGCTTTATGGCTACGGAGAAGAAGATTTTTGAAGCTATTTGTCAGTTATAAGTCTATGGAAGCTATGGACCCCAGGGCGTGGCCAATTTGGACCCCAGGGACATGATTGGCAGGATTTATGTAGGGGACCACTTGACGTTGCTACATACTAAATATCTAAGCTTTGGGTCTTGTGGATTCAGAGAACAAGATTTTTAAAGTTTTTTTTTTCATTGTATGTCCATGGGAGTGGCCAATTCTGACCCCAGGGGCGTGATTGGCAGGATTTATGAGGGTGACCATTTTGCGTTGCTTCATACTAAATATCTTAGTTATGGACTTTATGGTTTCGGAGAAGAAGATTTTTTGAAGTTTTTCCCATTGTAAGTCTAAGGGAGCTTATGAGCCCCAGGGCGTGGCCAATTCTGATACCACGGGCATGATTGGCAGGATTTATGTAGGTGACTATATTACATGTACGTTACTACATACTGAATATCTTAGCTATGGGCTTTATGGTTTCGGAGAAGATTTTTGAAGCTTTTTCCCAATTTAAAGTCTATGGAAGCTAAGGAGCCTCGGGTGTGGCCAATTTAGACCCAAGCAGCATGATTGGCAGGATTTATGTAGGGGACCACTTGATGTTGCTACATACTAAATATCTAAGCTCTGGGCCTAGTGGTTTCAGGATGAAGATTTTATTAAGTTTTTCCCATTATAAGTCTACGGGAGCTATATGTTGCCATGCCACAAGAGTTTCGATCTGATCTGCCCCAAAACATTATGCATCCTTTCCCCCTACTTGATAATGCTTCACATAAAATTTACGCATGATACACCAACTGGCTTTAAAGATATACTTATTTGAAAATGTGAACGGACGACGGAGCATTGGCATACTAATACCTCACATGAGCCTTCGGCTCAGGTGAGCTAATAATGTTGACGGGGATGTAAGACCTCAAAACAAACAAACAAACAAAGCCTGCCCAGGAAAAGTGATGCGAGTCGGACCACTCCTTAAATCCAAACCGTTTCAATGGGTGGTAGGGATTGAGAAGTCATTTTTATCTCAATGTCTTTCAGACCACTTTTGAAAAGTCCCACTAGAGCATACTGGATATAGAAAGCGATAAAACCTCCTAAATATGCTTTTAAAAGCATAATTTGTCTTAATTTTAGGTGGCCTTATAGCTGTGTGTAAAAAAGAAAGAAAAGGGAAATCAGTGAAGGAAATGAAAAGATTACTGCATGTCCACTGGTAATAGTGATTTTTAATAAAATTTGCCATTGTTAGTAGTAAACTTCCAGCCAGAAGAAAAGAGCGGGCCAACATCGATACCATATCGATGTCGGCTTAACCCGTAATTCCTTGCTGGCTTGGCTGATAATAGCATGCAGATAAACAACGGGCCTCTGTGGCCTAGTGGTTAAGAGCGCTGACTCCCTGTGGTTCGAGCCTCAACGGAAGGTCATGTGGCTTTTGCCCGCCTCGGATTAAAGATCGGCTCGAAATAAGTGACATGATCTTGAAAGGGCCGTAAAACAAAAAAAAAATAATTTGATCAAAGGCTGTCCAAAGACATTGGATAAAATCTGCAAGAAGATCTGTGCAACCGACGAAGACGCACATTAACCTCAGCAACAAACCTGGTCCGGCATTTGTCTCCGCGTGTCTCGTCCACGCCCATCGGGGCTTGAAGAAATAGATGGGCTGCATGATGCTTCCACGCAGAGCTGAAACCGACCGCACACGAGTACTGGAAAACCGCTTAGAGGATCTAAGCCTCCCCAGGCAAAGCGTTGCGAGTCAGACCGTCCATGTTTATAAACTCTTTTGATTTCATTGGGAGACAGGGCTTGAGATAGCATTTCATCGTAGTGTCGGGTAAAAGTCCCACAAAATCTCCAAAATGACCTATACAGTGTTGATGGGGACGTAAAACCTCAATCCAAACAAACAAGTCTCCGCGTGTCGCTATTTAGATAATTCAGCGACTGTAGAAAGCTCATTCGAACAACAAAGACATAAAGTAAGGTTAACAAGTCCGTGTTATGAAACCCCCTCTAAATCCCACTTTATATAAAGTGGGGTTTACAGGGGTATACATTGGTTTCCTTATTTTTGCTCAAAAACACATTTTGTAGGCACTCGTAATAATAGGCAGTTATAACGAATACCCACAGTTTATTCACCTTATTTGCATTATTTGCTGGTTCCTAGTCTGAAGGTTATCAGTGTTGGAAAAACAGGTAACCAGACCCCCCTGACCTTTCAAGGTCAGGGGGGTCTGGTTACCTGTTTTTCCATTACTGACAATGTGCAAGCTGGGAGCCAGCAAATAATGCAAATATGGCGAATGCTTGGACTAGAAATAAGAAACATATAAAAAACATATAAAAAACATATGAAAGATGTTAGTTCTAGAGATATGCAATACGCCATTTAAGGACCCGGATGTGTTATTGTATGATGTTGATCAGAGTTGCTGGTCGCACGTGCATTTTTGCATGTTTTGTTGTACCCTTGCTTATTTTATACTTTGACAGCCTTGAAGTCGCCAATTAAGGGCCGTATCTAAATGCTTTTAAAGAAAGAGAAAATTCGGAAATACAGTAGACAGCAGCAGTCTAAATCAATCAGTACTTTTTTCATAGCAAATACGCTGATTTCTAAGTATGAACATCTTTATTTGAGCCAGCGCATGACAAAACCTACAATAAGACATATGCGCCCAACGAAGACTCAGATCAGCCTGCGCATCAGCGCAGTCTGATCAGAGTCTTCGTTGTGCGCTTTAAGGATAGCTAAGGGTCCAATGCTAATTCATGCAGCAAGAAAAGTCTCTGGTTAGACTATATGGATGCGCAGGCTGATCTGAGTCTTCGTTGGTCGCACGTGTCTTATTGTAGATTTTGTCATGCGCTGGCCCATTTTACTTCGATAAGACATAAAGCTTAACAAACACGTCCTCGAAGACGTGGGAGTTTGTTTGTTTGATTGATTTGAGGTTTAACGTCCCCGTCAACACTGTAAAGGTCATTTTGGAGAGGTTGCTTCCAATTTTGTGGGACTTTTACCCGACATTGACATGAAATGACATCTCAAGCCCAAATGCCCAATGAAACCAATGGGGTTTATTAGCATGGCCTCGCACCGCGGTTCCTGGACAGGCTTATATCCTCTGAGCGGTTTACCAGTACTAGTGTGCTGGCCGGATTTAGCTCTGCGTGGAAGCATCATGCAGCCCATATATTTCTTCAAGCCCCTATGGACGGGGGCCGACGTTGGAGTTGGAGTTTTGCGGTCACCCAGAGAATTCGTGGTGGTGGTGTGTTGAGGGGGGACACTGACCTTAGACAAGCGACCGATAACCTTCCATATGTCGATGCCAGTAACCGAACCCAGGACGCAGCGGAGATGAGCGAAACACATAGCTCCACGCCCCATAGTGTTAGTACTTTGTAACTCTCACAGCAACTCTCAGTGGCCAGTTGTCCACAAACGAACCGTATCGTTCAAACTTTGATCATTTGATATTGAAAATGTGCTAATAGTTTTGCTGAAAAAAAAATGAAAGCAACTTTTAGTTATTCACATTTTCCAGCAAAACAACGCACATATTAGATGTTGTGTTCGCTAGAACATTTGAAAGTTTGACCACTAGCGAACTGGCTTTGAACACCTGAGACAGGTTGTTCAAAACTAACGACATCGTTGGTTAACAAATTGTTAAAACTTTTATCACTTAATATGGCACAATATCACCATATTTGCATTATTTGCTGGCTTGCACATTGTCAATATTGGAAAATCAGGTAACCAGACCCCCCCCCCCCCCCCCTGACCTTGAAAGGTCAGGTGGTCTGGTTACCTGTTTTTCCAACACTGATAATATTCCGACTAGGAACCAGCAGATAATGTAAATAAGGTGATATTGAAAAAAATGTGAGTCGCTTTTGCATGTGCAAGCATACCACTGTATTACATATTAAACTTACTAGGACAGTTAACAGTTTGCCCACTAACGAGCTCGTTAAGCTAACGATGCTTTGAACAACTGGACCCTGGTCGTTGATGATAAATTATAGGGATCGATAGAAACGAAAAAAGTCCAGGGTCAAAATGTTCATGTTCAAATCTTCTTTATATCTAAATAATCTGTGTACAAATCGTTCCAGAATAGTAAGTAAAATATTTAAGCCAGTGTACGACAAAACCTACAATAAGACATGTGCGCCCACTGAATACTCAGATGAGCCTGCGCATCCATATAGTCTAACCAGAGACCTCTCTTGCTGCATGAAAGAGCATTGAGCCCTTAGCTAGAGCGAACAACGAAGACTCTGATCAGACTGCGTGGATGCGCAGGCTGATCCGAGTCTTCGTTGGGCGCACATGTCTTATTGTAGGTTTTGTCATGCGCTGGCTCATTTTAATATTCTGGTATTTTTGCTAGAAAAATGTGAGTAGCTTTTGCTAAGCCGAGAGCTACTTAAATGTTTTTACGCCCCGTCGGGGCTTGGAGAAATAGATTGGCTTGCATGGTGCTTCCGCACAGAACTGAAAGCGACCGTTCTTCAGTACTGTTAAACTGCTTGGAAGGTCTTAGACAGCCCAGGAAAAGTGGTGCGAGTCGACGGGTGTTAGGGGATTGAGATGGCAGGGAAATGCTGGCTTTATCCAGCCCCCGAAATACAAGTACTGTGCACAGAAGCCCAACCCAGCCGCCCGCTGCATGATGCTTCCACGCAGAGCTAAAAACGACCGCACACGAGTACTGGTAAACCGCTTAAAAGGTCTAAGCCTTCCCAGGCAAAGAGTTGCGAGTCAGATCGTCCCTGCATATAAACCCTATTGGTCTGCTTGGGTGGAAGGGCTTGAGATGTCATTTCATCTCAAGATCGGGTAAACGTCCCACGAAATTGGAAGCAACGTCTCTAAAATGACCTAAAGAGTGCTGACGGGGACGTAAAACATCAAACAAAACCGTACGCAGCATACTATCATTACGACAACACATCCATGCGATATAGTGCATTTTTCCATATCTCCAAAATACCTACTTTTCTCATGAAAATATGTGATATTTTTCTTATTAATAGTGCAAACATAGGTTGTGGGTGCTCGTTAGAACCGCCTCATTGAGGCGGTTCTAACGAGCACCCACCAACTATGTTTTGGAGCAGAAATAAGAAAAATAATGTATACCCCCGTACACCCCAGTTTTCTTTATATAATTCGGGGAGTACGGGGGTATTCATTTCACGGACTTGTTCACGTGATGAATCAATTGGAGGGTCGATTGTCTCTGCATGTTGGCTGGAAAAATAAAGGTCCTGGACTGGTACTTAGACTATTTCGTGTAACCCTTAAATCCCTGTACTGAAACCCAACAGTGAAAATCCTGATCAGACGCCGCGTTCCGCGTCTGATCTTGGTCGACACTGTTTGCCAAAGCAAACACATGATTCCAGTCCAGATTCTAAAGGTAACTCCTTACACAACACTAAGGCCTCAAATCGAAAAGAATAACGCAACTGTCATTATAGCCGGGAACATATGTGGTTTTCGAAAATTTAATTGGTCGGTGGTTCGAAAGGATAAACTTACCTGAAATGGATAGATCAATGTCTAAACTTTCGTGTTCTGGGTGTTGTCGCATTTGTATATGGGGACAAGGTCTTCAAAACGGACCCTTTTGCTAACCACCAGAATTATGTAAAAAATGTTCAAAACTTAACAACGGTTTTCTTTCAAAACTTCAGGAAATCCTATAAAATCTGTTCATGTCCCTTAATTTGGAATACATTGTGCCAATGTTCACTGCAGTTTTAGCCAAATAATACCAAACCATATTCTTTTAAATAGTGTCTGAAAATGAACCCTCAAAATGTAAAAAAAAAATATGCATTTTTTTCTCAGGGGACTTAACCATTGGATTTTAAATGATATTTTGTTGTCACATAAAGGGTCCATATGGCTGTAAATGACAGTAGAAAAAGGGTGCGAATACGTCAAGTAATTCTTTAAAAATGTTATTTAGTAAGCATACCTCCATTATTTATTAATTCAATATTACCTCTAATTCTATTTTAAAAGTTTAATTCGTATACAAATTGAATAAAAAAAGCCTTGCTGGTTACAGTGCCTTGGGTAGCTTGATATTTAAATGCCGAAGGTGTACGGATTAAACGTCCTGGTAAATAAAAAAAAAATGTATTGGCAATGTCATAAATACAGGGCTACGACTCGATATAATGTAGTACGTAACGGTCCAAAAATTGAAACGTATATATCAATTAAATCTAGGTTAGTAATACAACGCTACAAACTATAAAAAATGCAGATGTAGACGTGGGAAGCGGTGTTGGCCGTGTATGCGTATTTTGCTACATAAAGTTTGAAAGAAAATTAATGCCATTTAAAATTTTGTAATCTGCTGAAGCAAGGTAGTTTCTGCAAGCATAGGAAACGCATTATATTGTAAATACCCAATGTAGTTTGTCGTCTTGTACATACGACATGCAAATACTGTACTTTGTATGTTAGTCTTCTTGTCTACTTTGGTAATTTAAACAATATTCCTGTCCTATATTGAGGGCTTTTTGTCTCCTTTATCAGATTTCTTTCTTGTTTTTTTTTTTTTGTTTTTTTTTTTTTTGTTTTAAGATTGTTCATTCTATAAACGAGTCAATACACAATTGAATGTACGATGTTCAGGTCAGCATTTCTCTGAATTGAACTTTATTTACAATTTCTGGGGTTGCAACATTGACATGCCTTCCGGGACGGGTGTCATCCTCAAGGCTGTGTCTGCTGCGCTTACATTCCGCCACCCACCTTTTCACTGTAGCATATGAAGGGACATCTTTCCATTGTGTTGCTACCATATCATAATCACTGCTCTTTCACCGATTCATCCATTTTGCAAAAGCCATTTGTCTTGTTTACTTTAGAGTGCTACCTGTCATGTATGAACGTTTAGTGTTTGTACCATATAACCATGTATGTATTCGTGTCATGTATTTGACCATTGATTAAAATACCGGTGTAGCCAAATACTTGTTCCTTGTTGAATCCGCTCACAATTCCAGTGAAACATAACAAATTGGCGACGAAAATGGGATATATTTGTCACGGATAAATTGAGAGAAAGGTTATCTCGATAATGGAAGTGATGAAGATCGGACATTATCTTGTTTACACGGAAAAATCATCCTAAAAATATTCGGGAAAGTTTCCGGTGAACTGGTACAAGGTGACCGAAGATTTTGTCTGGAGGAACATTATTTACCGGTACCGAACAGTCTGGGTCTTACGGGTTCCCGAAAATTGTAAACCTCATACATTGGGAATACTTATGATACAATAAACTGTAAATTTATGGACAGTTGCTAGATCCAGTGATTTTATACTGACTTTGGTTTTGACGGAACGAAAACCCTAATATATCCTTATCTCCCAAACCCACTATTGTGAGATAAACATTTCAAGTACACAAAATGGCGTCGTTCATTGGTAAGATGGACTCATATGATGAGGCCACAGAGCCATGGCCCTGTTATCAAGAGCGATTGGATCAATATTTCTTAGTGAACGAAATTGCGAATGATAAGAAAGTTCCTGCGTTACTGAGTTTGGTTGGGAGCCAAACATACAGGCTTTTAAGAGACTTGTTTTCGCCAGACCTTCCGTCCACTAAAGACTACGCTGTCCTTTGTGATAAGCTGAAGGATCACTATGCCCCGAAACCATTAGTGATTGCAGAAAGATTTAGATTTTATAAAAGAGATCAAAAATCTGATGAATCAGTAAGAGACTTTAATGTCGCCCTGAAGAAGCTGAGTGAGTATTGTGACTTTGGTGATAATTTAAAGGACGCTTTAAGGGACAGATTTGTTTGTGGACTCAAAAGTGAGGCCATCCAAAAGAAACTATTATCAGAACGCGATCTGACATATGACAAAGCCCTTGAAATTGCTCAAGCAATGGAGTCTGCATACAGAGATGTGGTTCAGTTGCAAGGGAAATCACTTGCAGAAGGGGCTAGCGCAGATATAAATAAACTGAAACTTAAGTCAGTGGGAAAGAAAGGAAAGAAAAAGTGGGAAAAATCTGCAGGCACTCAGCAGCCGGCAAAAAGTCCAGGTGCATCATCAAATGTTAAAAAGCCATGTTACAGGTGTTTGAGAACTAATCACACACCAGAGAACTGTAGATTTAAGAATGCCACATGTCATGGTTGCCGGAAAAAGGGTCATATATTGCCCGCATGTAAGGCAAAAACAGAACACTCCAAAGAGAAAATGCATACATTAAATGTAGAAAGTTCGGACGAAGAATATCTTAAAACATTATCAGATAGCAAAGACAGAAAAGTGATATGGGTGTCACCTGAAATCAACGGTACTGTAATTGATATGGAATTAGATACCGGTTCAGGAATTTCAGTTATCTCCAAGCAAGACTTTGACAAGTTTTTCAAAAACTGTGAACTCATTAACACAAGCTTAACATTGAAAACTTACTCAGGAGAACCAATACATCCCTTAGGATATTTAGAGTGTAAAGTTCAACTGAATGATCAGTCAGAAACACTAAATCTTTATGTTTTGAATAATGAAGGAAGGCCATTGTTTGGTCGCGAGTGGCTAAGGCACTTAAATTTGAATTGGGCCGAGATTAAATCATTACAGGTTCCAAATGAAAAGATTTCAAGACAGTCAGAAATAGACAATCTTAAGTCAAAATATTCCGAAGTATTTTCTGACGGATTGGGGAAATTGAAAACTATGCAAGCAAAGTTAATCTTGAAAGATAACAGTCCACCTAAGTTTGTGAAGGCAAGACCTGTACCCTACTCACTGAAAGCTAAGATAGATACAGAACTAGATAAATTGGTTGATGAAGGAGTGATAGAGAAAGTTGACACCAGTGAATGGGCTACTCCTATTGTTCCCGTGCCCAAGGAAAATGGAGATATCCGTATCTGTGGAGACTATAAAGTAACTGTCAACCCAACATTACAAGTTGAACAGTATCCGCTTCCGCGCATTGATGATTTATTCGCGTCGCTATCTGGTGGCCAGCACTTCTCCAAAATTGACTTGAAGAATGCTTATTTACAAATTGAAATGGAAGAAGAAAGTAAGAAACTTCTCACAATCAATACGCATCGGGGACTCTTCAGATACAATAGGTTGGTCTTCGGAATCGCCTCGGCACCTGCGATATTCCAGAAGACTATTGAACAAGTCATGCAAGGTGTTCCAGGGACACAGGTTATCCTGGATGACATGATTATTACGGGGAGAACAGATATGGAGCACATAAGAAATCTTGAACTGGCTTTACAGAAACTATCTGAAAATGGATTAAAAGCCAATCCGGAAAAGTGTGAATTCTTTAAAGACAGAGTAACATTTTGTGGTCATGTAATAGATAAAGAAGGACTGCATAAAACACAGGACAAAATCGACGCAATACTCAATGCGCCAGAAATTGAAAATGTCAGTCAGCTAAGATCCTTTTTGGGATTAGTTACATATTACTCCAAGTTCATTCCGGATATGAGTACTGTACTGCAACCATTGCATCAACTGCTGGAAAAGGACAGGAAATGGAAATGGACAAAAGAGTGTCAGGTCGCCGTCAGTAAAATTAAGGAGATTATCACATCAGATATGGTGCTAACACACTATGATCCAGATTTGCCTGTAACATTAGCTTGTGATGCAAGTTCATATGGACTAGGTTGTGTTCTGTCTCACATAATGCCTAATGGACAAGAGAAACCTATTGCTTTCGCTTCTAGGACTCTGAATAAGGCAGAGAGAAAGTACAGTCAAATTGATAAGGAGGCACTAAGTATAGTTTGGGCTGTAAAGAAGAATAATCTCTACTTATATGGAAAGGAATTTACTCTTATAACCGACCACAAACCCCTAATGACAATTTTCAGTCCTAAAAGGGGAATAAGTTCCACGACGGCAGCTCGGTTGCAGAGGTACGCACTGTTTCTTGCAGGATACACATATGACATTAAGTATAAGAATACTAAAAGTCATGGAAATTGTGATAGTTTATCGCGTCTTCCACAGAAAACGTCAGTTGACAGTTATAGAATAGATGCCACTGAGATATTCTATATGTCACATTTTGAGTCTCTTCCCGTAACAGTAGACGAAATCAGGAGAGCGACAGATCACGATCCGGTGCTATCTCGTGTAAAAGACAGTATTAGGAGAGGATGGTCCTATAACACAGACAATATGTTAGATTCATACTTCAGTAGGAGGGATGAACTATCTTTACATCAGGGATGTATAATATGGGGGATGAGAGTAGTTGTACCACTAAAATTGCGTCAACGCATTTTAGATGAATTGCATGAAGGACATTTAGGAATGGTAAAGGTCAAATCCTTGGCAAGAAATTATGTTTGGTGGCCTAAAATTGATCAGGAAATTGAAAAACTGATAAAGCGTTGTGCTGGTTGTCAGCAAAATAGGAATATGCCACCTGAAGCTCCTATTCACCCTTGGGAATATCCTGATAAACCATGGAAAAGGATCCATGTGGATTTTGCCGGGCCATTTCTTGATTCTATGTTCCTGATCATCGTGGACTCTTACTCAAAATGGCCTGTTGTAAAACAAATGAGAAAGACTACCGCGACACAGACAATTGAAGTAATGAGGGCTGTTTTCAGTGAATATGGTATTCCAGCGCAGATAGTTAGTGACAATGGTCCACAATTTATTGCGCAAGAGTTCAAGACTTTTCTTAGGGAGAATGGTATCCAGCACATTCTAAGTGCCCCATACCACCCAAAAACGAACGGTTTGGCTGAGAGATTTGTACAATCGTTTAAAGTGGCCATGAAAGCAGCTAAAAATGATTGTGGGACAATTCAAACCAAGCTATCAAAATTCCTCATGGCGTACAGGAATACCCCTCATTCTACTACGAATGAGTGTCCCGCGACTTTATTCCTGGGCAGGAAATTAACAACTAGATTAGACCTGCTTAAGCCCAATCTTAGTGAAACTGTGTCAAAATCCCAGCAGAAAATGGTCAGGTCTACACGTGACAGACAGTATGAAGTGGGTGATTCTGTCTCGGTGCGAGATTATCGAGGCAATCATGATGCTTGGATTCCGGGGACAATTCATAGGAAAACGGGTCCAGTTTCCTACGAAGTAGAAATCGGACATGATACCTTGTGGAGACGACATTCTGATCAGATACAAAGTTCTGGGTTTCAAGAAGGTGAGACCAATCTCGATATTCCAGTTAGTGGCGGTGCCTTACCATCTACAGAACCGCCACCGTTACATGTGGAACCTGAAACGTGTAGTCCAGCAAAAGTGGTGAAAACTCCAGTGAAAGAGCGGCGTTATCCGGTCAGGTCTCGTAAGAAACCAGAAAAGTTAGATTTATAGGAATACTGGAACTTATATTCAGTTTTTGTGCTAAATCGGATATACGTAAAAGTTCAGACTTTTCATTGTATTCAGTTATAGTGCTAAATCGGATATACATAAAAATTCAGACTTTTCATTCTGTTCAGTTATAGTGCTAAATTGGATATACATGAAAGTGCATTTTTCACTACTCCAGAAATGGTAGTTGGATATACATGATTAGTCTCAGTTTCATTACTTAGTTTTATTTTTCGCTTGCGTGCTTTTTACTAGTCAGTTTATTGCCTTAATTTGAACATTAATCAAACTATCTTTCATCAACACATGGAAGATTAGTAGTTTTCTAGTCAGTGCTATTTGCTATTTAGGTTTTAGTTTTCAGCATAAAAAAACGGCTACGTTTAGAACAAGATATGAACATTTAAGAGATAAGTACCCTTTTTAAAGTTCTAAAAACAATAAACTTTATCAGTAAAGTTTAATTAAGCGTAGGGGTATGTCATGTATGAACGTTTAGTGTTTGTACCATATAACCATGTATGTATTCGTGTCATGTATTTGACCATTGATTAAAATACCGGTGTAGCCAAATACTTGTTCCTTGTTGAATCCGCTCACAATTCCAGTGAAACATAACACTACCTCGTCGATATAAACGGACCAAATGAGACCAGGCCCTACATAGTCAGAGAATAGTAGGCTTAAAAGGAATAGCCCTGCGTACCTCCTTCAATACGAGGCTCACAACATATATCAACGAGCCCTCGTAGATACATTTTAAATTTGTGGATACTTTGCTGTCAATGTACTATATTAATTTATCAATTACGATTTGTTATGCTTGCATAAATATTGAGTTGTATTGTGATATTGTTTATGTTGCATGTTTAACCCTTTCCAACTCAGATACGTCTTTTTACGTATCTGACCCCCCTCCCCCCTTTTTGAGCCCCAGAACCACCTTAAATCTGCATTCCCCACCCATGGACAGCAATGTTTGCGTAAGGATTAGTTGTCCTAAAAATGGCCTGTTTTTTTTGTCGGACGGCTCCCCACTAAAAATATACCTATGGAGGTGGTTGAAGGCGGGCGGCAGACCCCCACCCCCACCGTCGAAAAAAATGGGGGTATGACCCAGCCGGCCGCTGAAATGAAATCTGGGGGTGTCTGGGGTCAAAAATTGCCTTGAAATTGACGCTGGCAAAACATGCGTCCGTGAAAATGGCCAGTGCAAAACCCCTTAATTGTTGCCTTGATACCAGTGTGAAGATTAAGATTCGGTCAAAAATACATGTGAAATCACAATTTTTGACAACTTTGAGACGCCCCCTCGTTACCATGGCAACAATGATTTTGCCTAAAAAGTTTCATTTGAAAGGCTACTGCCCAGTGAACATTCCTGTCGAGTTTCATGTAAAACATATCATTCATTATGAAATAATGGCTACATGAAGTTGCTGTCCTAGACAACACTGTGAAAATCAACAAAATTCACTGAGTCCCTGAGTGGGAATGGGTTAAATACTTGTATAAGTGAGTATTGTAAAAATGAAATAAAACTTACATGAAATAATTGCACAATGCAAGAAGTAACTGAAATATTAAGATTTGAATTGTCTTTGAATAATTATATTCTACGTGGTTGTTTTGTGTAATAACTAAATGTGGGAAATCATCACGATAACAAGTCCGTGAAACGAAGACCCCCCCCCCCCCTAAACCCGACTTTATGCAGAGAGAAGTGGGGTAAACGGGGGTATACATTATCTGCCTTATTTTTGCTTTTACACATAGATTGTGGGTACTCGTTAGAACCGCCTCATTGAGGCGGTTCTAACGAGCACCCACAATCTATGTTGAAAGCAGAAATAATAAAGATGTTATCATTTTTACCTAATATTTATCATTTTCTGACACCATGTTGGACGCCATTATTTCTTACGGACATGTTTTCCTTATGTGCAATAACACGCCTACGGAACGATAGAATGCGTAACCATTGGTTAAGAACGTGAAGCAATTAGAGCGACATCCGGTTAGGAATTAGATCGCTAAAAAAGGTAAAGAAACTGTGCAGTTTCTGTGTTTCATAAGTTATATAATTTTTACGAGGAAGATATTAAAAAAATGGGGAATTACATTCAGGAGCCCATTGATATCGGCATCTTTGGAGTAAATACCAAATCCCGTACTTCACACATTTTGGCTAAATTTAGTTTCTCCTGCTGAAGGTGAACTCAAGCCTTAGAAAACGAGTGGTTTTTCGAGGTGTTTGTTGCCTTTTATTTATTACTGCGCTTTGATACAAGTTCAGCGTATTAACATGCACACACAATAAACATATATGGTTATATGTGTTGTGGATATTTTGCTTGTCAATGCAGCACTAGCGAGAAATCACCACGGAAAAGGTCGAAAATGGTTGGTTACGCATTAGATCTATAGAAATGATAACAAAACTTGCAACTATAAAGCGGATCTGTTTTCATCTCCACGGCCCCAGAATCACCCGCACCTTGTTCTACGGAACCATTTTTAGCCAACCTGATAAGCAGTGCGCTATTGATTCGATAATGACATAGTATTTTATGGAAACATTTTCACTCTCCAGAATCATAGTACCGAATGATTTTCACGGACTTTTACGCTGTGTTTGTTTTATCAATGGTCCGGTAATTGCCTGAAATGAAATTAAACAGGTTTTGGAGTTTTAATTTCTGCGAAGAACTCCTCATCTGCCAAAATTTGCTGGGTAAGCATTCGATAGCCAGAGAGGAGAAAATCTCACCAGTTGCTGCCTAAGTAAATGCCAGCAGCTTACAACAATAAAAGGTGGTCTACATATGATTTCTAAATTATGTTAAAATCACCAGAGAAAGAAAGCCGTGATGAAAAATACTTTTCTGGACAAGACCATTAAATGTCTGGGTATCATGCTTATCTGACCGAATGACGCACAGATTCATAAATAAGAGGTCATTACTTGGTTTTGTAGAAAACAAAATGGCCAGCTTACGCTTTTTAATGGCGATTAAATCTATATCGTGTTTCTATAGTCAAGTATTAGAGAGCCAGGTTGAGCATAAGACACCCATGATTATAAACTTGGTGCTTATAAAAAATAGAAGTAAAGCAATGATCAGGAATCAATACCAGCTGGCTATCCAAAATGCGATACATACAATCAGTGACAAACAATAACATAAATAAACCGCCAAAGAAGAACCGCCTTGTAACAGTCAGTGAAAAGAATTCCACTGGGAATTGTTTGTCAATCGACCCAAAGGTGCTCAGAAGAAAAGCTGTTCTATGCTTAAGTGCACGTGAATATCACTGACTTGTCGGGAAATCTATTAGAATGAAAATAGTCGCAGTGAGGTCAGACTGTTGTGAAAAACTAAAGATGGTTATCTTGGAAACATAGGATTGGCTTGGCAAAGAGTGTAGACCCTGATCAGACGCTGCAGAATCCGGCATCTGGTGAAGATCTACACTATTTGATTGGACACTGGGATTTAAGAGATTAATGAAACAGTTTAAGACTATTTCTCCTACCTACACTCGGAGGCAATAGACCCACCAGTCCTTTGTTGTTTTTTTTTTTTTTTTTTTAAATCACATTATATTTTGTGCAGAAATGAGAAAAATATCACAATTTTTCGTCTTAAAATTTTCGTGTTTTTTTTGGCGATAAAGGTTACATTGTATTTGTATAGGCGTGTTTTCGTAATGATTATTCAAAGAAACAAAATGATGTGGAGAAAACAAATGTCTACAACCTTTTTAGTACTAAATACAATATTATCAACAGTCGGTCGATAGTGAACAAAAAACTGGACTTTTGGCTTAATGTAAACTGCCTAATCACTGCCTAGATACACCCGTGAGAAAATATTGCTCCATATTCAAAACGGTTTCAAAAGTTCCTCATATCTAAACATGATACTGCAGATGGAAGAAAATATTATAACTTGTATGTTCTATCAATTTATTATATCTATATTTTTTCCTCATATCTAAAAATGACACTGCCGATGAAACAAAATGTTATAGCGTGTATATTTTATTTAGAAGGAAGATTAGATCATGGAAGATTAGCTGAGGGCCTCGTGGAAGATTAGCTATTACATGTATTTTTGTATGTGCTAAATGTTGCTACCCTCACTAAATAAAGTCCTTACTTACTTACTGACTGACTGACTGACTTACTTACTTACTTCTCTCAATTTATTTAATGAACGCACCTGTCCTCCTGTTTACTCAAAATTTATAAATTTTACAAATTGATTCTAGTTCGTCTTGATTAACATGATTAAGAATGAAGTTGGTTTTAGACAATATCTTTATCTTATCGTTTTGACAGTTAGCATAGAACTCACGGGATCTCCGATCTGGGTTATCGATCATGATACAGACATATATTTTGGGGGCATGCGCAGTCCCAGGAGTAGGATATTCCGGCTACCTATTTGCTTTGCAGAGGCGAGCTACAACAAATACGCCTTTCTTTTGCGTTACTATGCCTTTTTTCGCATTACTACGCCTTTTGATTCGCGTAAAAACGCTTTTGATTCGCATCACTGCGCCTTTCTTTTGCGTTACTACGTCTTTCTTTTGCATTAGTATGCATTTTTTCGCGTTACTACGCCTTGTTTTTGCGTTACTACGCCTTTTTTGCGTAGCTACGCCTTCTGATTGGCGTTACTGCGTCTTTTGTTATGCGTTTCTACGCCTTTGTTGCGTTATTACGTCTTTTGTGGCGCGTTACTAAGCCTTAACGGTATTTTATTTTCTCCTACATAAGCCAAATAGGCTTTCGTATCTGCAGTGTTAACGATCTTACCCTAAGCCTTTCACGCCTGAGTTTCTTAAACGGGTTCTCTCCATTTTTTTTTATTTTGGGCAATTCTTGTTAATAGGGGATTTAGTCAAATTCATTTACAGGATGGCGAACAGCTTTGATTCTCGGATGAGACGGTTAATTAATGGCCGCCCCATCCGGATATAGATTTAATCGCCATTACAAAGCGTAAGCTGGCCATTTTGTTTTCTACAAAACCAAGTAATGACCTCTTATTTATGAATCGGCGCGTCATTCGGTCAGATAAGCATGATACCCAGACATTTAATGGTCTTGTCCAGAAAAGTATTTTTCATCACAGCTTTCTTTCTCTGGTGATTTTAACACAATTTAGAAATCATATGTAGACCAGCTTTTATTGTAGTAAGCTGCTGGCATTTACTTAGGCAGCAACTGGTTTGATTTTCTCCTCTGGTTATCGAATGCTCAACCAGACGCTCTAATGCTTAACCAGCAAATTTTGGCAGATGAGGAGTTCTTCGCAGAAATTAAAACTCCAAAACCTGTTTTATTTCATTTCAGTCAATTACCGGACCATTGATAAAACAAACACAGCGCAAAAGTCCGTGAAAATCATTCGGTACTATGATTCTGGAGACTGAAATTTTTTCCATAAAATACTATGTCATTATCGAATCAATAGCACACTGCTTATCAGGTTGGCTAAAAATGGTTCCGTAGAACAAGGTGCGGGTGATTCTGGGGCCGTGGAGATGAAAACAGATCCGCTTTATAGTTGCAAGTTTTGTTATCATTTCTATAGATCTAATGCGTAACCAACCATTTTCGACCTTTTCCGTGGTGATTTCTCGCTAGTGCTGCATTGACAAGCAAAATATCCACAACACATATAATCATATATGTTTATTGTGTGTGCATGTTAATACGCTGAACTTGTAGCAAAGCGCAGTAATAAATAAAAGGCAACAAACACCTCGAAAAACCACTCATTTTCTAAGGCTTGAGTTCACCTTCAGCAGGAGAAACTAAATTTAGCCAAAATGTGTGAAGTACGGGATTTGGTATTTACTCCAAAGATGCCGATATCAATGGGCTCCTGAATGTAATTCCCCGTTTTTTAAATAACTTCCTCGTAAAAATTATATAACTTATGAAACACAGAAACTGCACAGTTTCTTTACCTTTTTTAGCGATCTAATTCCTAACCGGATGTCGCTCTAATTGCTTCACGTTCTTAACCAATGGTTACGCATTCTATCGTTCCGTAGGCGTGAATATTAAGCAGTTCAATATAGAACATGATGTGTATACCTATTCATTATATTGTTTATCTGTATTCTCATACTTATATTTCTGGCTGGTCCCGTTGCATTCATCTGGGCCCAGGATTACAATCGTTACTTAAGTTAAGGTCGACTTAACGATTTAAGGAGGAATTCAGGGCCCAGGATTACAATCGTTCCTTAAATTAAGGTCGACTTAACGATTTAAGGAGGAGTTCTTATCTTAGTAAAGTATTTCCTTAAAAAGTGCATTCGAAAGCCACCCATTTCATTTACTTAGCTAAGTATTTAACTTCGGATGAAGTCGTAATTTTGACGGAAATTTTCACGAAGATTAGCACGTACGTTTCAATTACACATTGATGTAGGCGGCCCACAACTTTCCCGCGATCTGTCAAAAATCTCTGCTTCTGCTTGAATGCATGGAGACAATAGAAAATATGATGGTTTAGTTTCCATTTCACTGCATAAACCATGAAAAATGTTTTATATACTACAAAACCTGTGTAATTGAAGGATCACACTCGATCTCAAATTGTGCGGGCAAACATTGGTCACAAAGTAGCACCACGACATATTCAAAACGCTGTTTCTATGGGGTCCCTTCAGAAACAAGAACTCATACAATATTTGAATATGCAAAGCTCGGTTTTATGGAGTCTTATTTGAATTGAGGTTTAACGTCCCTGTCAACACTATGCAGGTCATTTTGGAGACGTTGCTTCCAATTTTGTGGGACGTTTACCGACTCTGAGATGAAATGAAACCTCAAGCCCTGTCGCCCAATGAAACCAAAAGGCTTATATGCAGTGGACGGTGTGACTCACGCCACTTTGCCTGGGCAGGCTTAGTCCTTCCAGGCTGTTTACAAGTACTAGGGTGCTTATATATAATTCTGACCCCCTTGAACCCCACTTTTATTTTGTAAAACTGGGGTTTAGGGTGGAGGGGGGGGGGTCTACCTTTTTGTTTACTTATTTCCGCTCTAAAATACAGAATGTGGGTACCGGTTACAACCGCCTAACGTGTACCAAAAGTCTATATTTTGAGCAGAAATAAGAAAAAATACCACAATTTTTCATCTTAAAAATTTCCTTTTATGGAGGTAAAATTTATATTGTATTTGTATAGGCGTGTTTACGTTATGTGTGGTCAGTTTCAGCTCTGCATGGAAGCACCAGGCAGCCCAATCTGTTTCTTCAAGCCCCAAGGGGCGGGGGCGGAATCGTTTTTATGTGGTTTGTCCATGATTCAACGCTTCTCATGCCGTCAGTCGTATTGAATAATATTCAAAACAATCTGGTAGAGTCGATAATTAAGAAAATAAACATATTCTGCGCTATGGTGAAGAACAGGGAAGACTCCGACACTTTACCCAAGCTACGATATTGTTTTCGGATGTCATCATTACATGTATGTAGCTGATATAGTCAAAAAGGATACGATCGAACATCATACAGACAAACACGGAGAAAACCGTAGCTCCAGTCGGAGTAAAAAAAAACAACAACAACAACAAAAAAAACATGAATATAAAATCACTGTACATTCGATCTTGGATTTCCCCGTCTTTTTATGAGTGAGGTGAGACATAAAGCGCTCACTCACTCACAAACCCACTTAATTACTCGCATGCACGAGCTTACAAAGGGAGGTGGAACGCCTCATTTTAATTGAGCATTTCCAGGCAGGGAGAAGAGGCAAATGATTGGATGTGCAGAAACAGAAGAAATAACAACATTCCCCTCTACCATTACCTGCTGCTAGGAAAGCAGGCCTTGTCACAATCAGCTGGACGCCCGCGTGACGCAAGATACACGTCACCTTCGCCTCACCCAACTAGTACACAACGGCCACACGCGACCTCCAGTAACCACTTAGAAGGTCTAAGCCTGTCAAGGCAAAGTGGTGCAAGTCGGACCGTCCATGCATATTTATCTTCTTGGTTTCATTGGGCGACAGGGCTTGAGATGTAATTTCATCTCAATGTCGGGTAACAGTCCGACAAAATTGGAATCAACACTTCCAAAATCAAACCTAAATAGTGTTGCTAGGACGTTAAATCTCAAATCAATCAATCAATAAATCAATAAAAAAAAACTTCTTTGTATTTCATTAATTTTGGTATCGAGAATCTTACACAAATGGTCCTTTCATATGAAAGTTACGAAACGGGCCTTCGAATTTGATTTTAAATAGGATTTTATTGCCTTTACCTTGACCATTTGCCCAACAAAAGTACATCGTTGACATACGTTACAGTTGTTCACGCCAAAATACTTAATATTTACTTTTCAAGTGTAAAACCTATTGTAAACCTATACGCCTGTTCATACTTCCATGAACGCATCGAATCACATGATTTTCAATGACGTCAAGTGTCGCAAGTCTACACCCTAAACCATGGTTCTCTATGATCTCAATGGGCGTTGACGTCGAAGGCACATGAACGTTGTGAACAGTGTATGCGTAAAACTAGCAGGGCATAAGCGTAGGAACATGGACCCGATGTGCCACAGGATCAGTTTTTAACTAACAGACAAAAGTGATATGCGCCCCCCCCCCCCGCACACACACACACACACACACACACACACACACACACACACACACACACAATCAAGTCATTTAGGATCCCCTCTCACATATAATAACCTTCACGCACCAAACAATTAATTATTGCCCTGTCATCAGTCATCAGTATTATATAGAGGGTCTTACAATACACGAGTAGTCATTTCATATGAAATTTATGAAACGAGCCTTTAGCGAGTTTCATAAAATCCATATGAAGTGTCCACGAGTGTAAGATTCTGTTTATCATATGGCCACTTGAAATTAGATTTTATCGCCATCAAAGTTGACACTTTTCTTCACAGAAAATGCATGGTTGACATGGACGTCGTCATGACGTTACGTAATCCCGCCAAAGTGTTATTACACGTGTGGTCATAGGATTTTTATTACACGACCTTATCCACTGCTTATCAATAACGTCATATTATAAACAGTATTATGTAAAAGGAAGTTTTTACTTAGCTCTGTTCGTCGCACACTTTGACAAATCAAGGGAGAAATACATCCCAGTACCTATATGGCAAGTAGACTTGCCCCACAGGGAGGAAAAAATTGGCCCGACCGAGACTCGAACCCAGGCCCTCTCGTATATCAAGAAAACCGTCTACCGTTTGAGCTACCGAGCATCACTGGTGATTTCGAACAAATAAAAGCTCAAAGGTTTGCCGTTATTGATATATATATTCATGTAATCTTAAAAGTTAAGGTACCTACCTGGGTTACCTTAAATATTTAAGTATTTTCTTTGGTTAAGTATCGACTTAAACGAACAAATTTCTTTGTAGTTCACTTTATACGCCAGTTAAGTAAATACTTAGTTTAAGTAGGTACTTAAAATTTAAGTACGCATTGTAATCCTGGGCCCAGATCTTAGTAAAGTATTTCCTTAAAAAGTGCATTCGAAAGCCACCTATTTCATTTACTTAGCTAAGTATTTAACTTCGGATGAAGTCGTAATTTTGACGGAAATTTCCACGAAGATTAGCACGTTAGTTTCAATTACACATTGATGTAGGCGGCCCACAACTTTCCTGCGATCTGTCAAAAATCTCTGCTTCTGCTTGAATGGATGAAGACAATAGAAAATACAAGTAAAAAATTGCTCCATGTTGGAGCAAAGGAGGAAGCGCTGCGGAAAACAACTTTTTTATACCCGCTTTTTCGAAGAAAAATCGGGTATATTGTTTTCGTGTCAGAGTCGAGTTTCTATCAGTCAGGGGGTCTGTATGTATGTATGTATGTTTGTATGTAAGTATGTATGTGTGTGTGTGTGTGTGTGTGTGTGTGTGTACATACGTCCGTCGAGTTTCTATGGAATGGATATCCTCTGAAACCGGTTAAGATATATTTTTCAAACTTTGCCTGTGCCTATTAATGTTGCAGATTCTTTCATTTCTTGTGAAGACATTGTGAAATTACTGGGTGTTGGCATAGATTTTAATTTGTCCTTTGACACTCATATTCAAAATATATGCAAAAAAGCTGGTCAGCAGCTCAACATTCTGAAAAGACTGGGGAACAATCTTTGCAATCTTAGTAAAATGACCATATTTCATTCTTTTATTCTTTCGAATTTTAATTTCTGTCCCCTGGCATGGCACTTCTGTTCCAAAAAGAACATCGACAAAATTGAGAAAATTCAGGAAAGGGCTCTGCGTTTTGTTTATGAGGATTATTCTAGGACCTATGATGAGCTGCTGGCCAGAGCAAATCTGCCTGCCCTGCATATAAGACGCATAAGGACCATGGCAATAGAAACTTTCAAAATTTTAAATAATTTAGCCCCACCAGTTTTAAGTGATCTTTTTGTTAAAAGGGAAAATGTTTATAATTTTAGATATTCTAATATATTACAGATCCCCCAGGTAAAGTCTTCAAGGCACGGTAAGAAGTCTTTTCGCTATGCAGCCCCAGTACTGTGGAACAGCTAACCAGATTCTTTTAGAACTGCAACTGATTTTAACAAATTTAAATCTCTTATCTCCCACTGGAATGGTAAAAATTGTAAATGCTCTGCATGTGATATAAAATATTAAGTCCCTAGGTTCTCACAGTCTGGTCTGCATATGCAAATTCTTGTTTTGTGTTCCTATGCTTAGCTTTTGTGTATTATGCATGCAAGTAGTGTGTCATGTTTGATCACCGGCGAGTGTGGACAGTCCATACAGCTGGGGATCAACATGATTGTACCCCTACCTTGGGTAGAGTTAAGCTTTTTTTCTGTCAGGTAACTGTTTTTATCCTTAGTCTGTGTGCTTATTTGTATATGTCTAAGCTATGTATGTGATCTTATCATATGTGACTATTATTATATTAAGCTTATTTTATGCTTATCTTACGTTAATGCTTTGTCTATGTGCTAATGTCAATTTCTGCTTCCCATCTGTATGTTTAAATGCATGCTTGTTTAATTGTGTATTGAGTTTAATGTCGCTGAGTTGCTCGGGGGTATGCACCCCCCTGGGCAACTCTGTCGAAATTAATATCTTTGTATTTTTAACTAACCAATTCTTTTACCAAACAGCTGCCTTACACTATGTTAACCATATACCTTTGTTAAAGCAGTCGGTTCAAAAGCTCATACAGAGCTTATGTTCTATTGTTCATAACTTGCCGACTTTAAATAAATCTTATCTTATCTTATAATAAATGGAAAGTAGATGGCACTGGGCTACTTTTGGCGTGACCTTGACCTCAACATGGCCCTTAGGTCAAAGGTCAAAAAGTATTAATTTGCCATATCTTCTAAACTATTGGAGTTAAACTTCTGGAACTTTGGTTATTGGATGACCCTTGGAATATAAAATACATTGGGCTCTTTTTGGTGTGACCTTGACCTCAACATGAGCCCAAGGTCAAAGGTAAAAAAGTATGACTTTGTCATATCTTCTTAACTATCGGAGTTACACTTCTGACACTTTGGTTATTGGACGGCCCTTGGAATATAGAATATATTGGGCTACTTTTGGTGTGACCTCGTTCTCAACATGACCCCAAGGTCAAAGGTCAAAAAGTATGATTTTGCCATATCTTCTAAACTATTGAAGTAACACTTCTGAAACTTTGGTTATTGGATGGCCCTTTGAATATAGAATAAATTGGGATACTTTGGGTGTGACCTCAACCTCAACATGACCTCAAGGTCAAAAGTTAAAAAGTATGACTTTGTCATATCTTCTAAACTATTGGTGTTACACTTCTGAAACTTGGATATTGGATGGCCTTTGGAATAAAGGATAAATGGGGATAATTTTGGTGGACCTCAACATGATCCCAAGGTCAAAGGTAAAAAAGTATGACTTTGCCATATCTTCTAAACTATAAGGGTTACACTCCTGAAACTTTGCTTATCAGTTAGAATGTTCTTTGCAACTTTTTTTTAACTTATATGTAGTTTTGGCTAGCTTATACATAGTCATTAGTGTTATTCATAGAAAAAGCGGGTATTTGCGATGGTATACCATCGACTGTGCGATCTAGTTTACCTTTAATTTCATTAAAAGATTTCATAATTGTACATGTCTTTAAAGGGTTGGACCTAATACATGAGAATGAGCCTTTTCTTACCGATTCATTATAGGAAAGGTTTTCTAAGGCCATTCCCAATTGCGGGCAGTACAAATCATAAACAGAGAAGGTGGAAAAGAGTATGAAACATCGCGAGAAGGTCATAAAGAGCATTTCGCCGCAAATAAGCAACAGAATACTTTAGGAATTTTGAATGACTTCAGAATTATAGCTTTGAGATCTATCTGTCACCAGTCAATGACACATTACATGATTGTTCGTTATTATCCCCTGATCGATACCATACGTCCGTGTGTGGGTGTTTGTGTGGGTGTCCGTGTGTCCGGAAACTTGTGAACAGGATTAAAGACAATGCCATCATCGGAGAAGCATCATACCTTCCATAAATGTTCCCCATGGAGAGAGAATAAATCATATTGATTTTTCAAGGTCAAGGGTCAAATGCCAAGTTAACAATGGACTTGACTGCGAAAACATTGTGAATAGGATAAAAGGCAAAGCTATCATCATTGAAGTATCAAACATTCCACAAATGTTTCCCGTGGAGCGATGATGAACACTATAGATTTTCGAGGTCAAGGGTCAAATGTCAATGTCACGATGCACCGTGTGAAAAACACTGAAGTGTCCTATGGACTCTGAGGTGAGTGACTCTATATTTGCCTTCTGGGATGACCCTAGGAAATGCTGGTTCTTCTCTATCGGTGGTGTCACATACCAGAATCAGCATTCGGAAGTATTACTGAATAATTGCCATTCAAAGATCCGGACCTGTGAAGTTATCCCTGGCTATCACGAAAGAGGCAAAATTAGCTTCATTATTATCAGCACCTTCAACTGTGGAAATGATCGAATCGGAAAGAGCATTCCACTCTCTAATGGTCCGACGGAAGAAAGATTCTTTGTACGAGGACTGTTCAAATATGAATGCAACTAAGCACATAAAAATGAGTCCGTGATAGATTTCGATGAAAAATTTATTTTGTCCCCTCAAAGTATTCCCCTTTAACAGATATACAAACTTTCAGTCTTCTGATCCAATCATTGAATGCATTTTGGCAGTCTTTTCGAGGTATACTATGAAGGCACTGGAATATTGCAGAACCGAGGTGTTTGCGCTGTACAGATTTTCGACCAGAAAGGTATTTTTTCAGCCGCAGGAACAAAAACAAGTCACACAGGGCAAGGTCAGGGGAATACGGGGGGAGGGGGGGGGGGTGAGGAAGTTCAACAACCTTTTCCTGCTTCAGATAGTCTTGCACAATGAACGCCTTGTGCGATGACGCATTGTAATGTAGCAATCTGACATTGGCCAAACCAGTTGCGGGTCTTCGTTCTTTGAAATATTTCTTCAATTTTCGAAGAACTTTATTCTTGTAAAACTTCGCATTTACGGATTTGCTTTTAGGCACAGCAACCTGAATAGCAGGGCCCTGATTTGAAAAGAATATGGCATACATTACCTTCTTGACGCTCATGGTCCGCTTTGCAATGCATGGCCTTTTGCAATACTTTGTTGCCCATATTTTGTTCTGAATCTTTCGTTTTGGCTCAAAAAAGTGAACCCATGTCTCGTCACCTGTGACGACATTAGCGAAAGATCGTGCATTGTAATTTGGAAACTTTTTAAGCAACTTCGTGGCGCACTGAATGCGTGTCTTTTTCTGCTCATCTGTCAACAGATGGGGAATCCATCTAGCACAGATCTTTCTCATTTTCAAATCCCGTTTCAGAATTGTATGAGCTGCTCCTAATGAGATGCCAACCATACTAGCTATTTGCCTAGGGTGTATCGTGCATCGGTAGCAACTATTTCTTTCACTCTATCAACCATCTTGGCAGATGTTGCTCTTTTCGGCCGACGATCATGTGGTGCATCTTCTTTTGAGCCTAGCCCACAGCTGAATTTCTTACACCAACGAAAAACTGTCGGAAAAGACATTTCATTATGCCCATAAACCGAACATATTTCATCAAAAATGTCTTTGCACCGTATACCAAGAATACGATTCTTAATATAGGACCGTATTTCAACAGCGTACTCTGACCTTCTTCGAACCATGTTTTGTATTAGTATACAAGAGTAGACAGTGTTTAACGAACGATATACATGGCTAAAGTGGACGGATTTTAACAGGTTTGGTATCAATGTATAGGTAAAATGTTTTTCTACGCTGTGATATTTATTTCCAGGTGATTTTCGCATTAGTGCATGAGTAAACGTTCTACTTGCATTCATATTGAACAGTCCTGGTACATACGGGACAATTGGGATCACCATGCCTCATGTCAAATCAATGGATTTTACCTGTACTGGCATTTTTCCAGCTCCGAAAATCACGAAAAAATTAAAACAACCTCAAAATGACCCAATTTGTTTTTATTTGATTTTCTCAAATTTAACATTGGATGAAAGAAAAATAATTGTTCTACTTAAATTTTCAGTCCCATTTTTCATTGCATAATGAATGTTTTAAATACTGTAGTTTAAAATCAGTATGAGAATATCAATAAACCAGCAGGCACACGTCGCAAGGGCAACGTCAACTCAACGTCGGTGCAATGTCACAACGTTGCACCGACGTAGATGTGACGTCACAATTACGTCATGTGCGTGATGGGAAGTAACAAACAATGTCGGAAATCACTGTTAATTCCACCCTCCCAGACCCACACAAAAACACTTTTTGGGTCGATTGTTTGCCAATCGACCAAAGTTACTAAGCACAACACTTTCAACGTTGCCCTCACGTGACTATCACTCTTTACCAAAGAACACCTATTCAAATGCATTGAAAATTTTACCGTCAAAAAAACTTTCAGATAAAAGAAAATCTGATATTTATCATATTTCTGTTCAAAATATAGATTGTGATTACTCGTTAGAACCGCCTCGGCCCGGCGGTTCTAACGGGCATCTACAAGCTATTTTTAATCAGAAATAAGAAAAAATAATGGGTATCACCGTTAACTCCAGTTTCACTATATGAAAGTAGGGTCTAAGGGGGTCAAAATTATTAAGGCGTGTTTTTTAGGAAATCAAGGAAAGGATCATTTACAAAAAAAGGCCCCCGCCCATCGGGGCACACGAGTACTGGTAAACCGCTAAGAGCATATAAGCCTGCCCAGGCAAGGCGGTGCGAGTCGGCCCGTCCATGCTTATAAACCCTATTGGTTTCATTGGGCGGCAGGGCTTGAGATGTCATTTCATCTCAATGTCGGGCGGCCCCCGTCCATCGGAGCTTGAAGAAATAGATGGGCGGCATGATGCTTCCACACAGAGCTGAAACCGACCCGCACACGAGTACTGGTAAACCGCTAAGAGGATATAAGCCTGTCCAGGCAAAGCGGTACGAGTCGGCCCGTCCATGCTTATAAACCCTATTGGTTTCATTTGGCGGCAGCGCTTGCGTTGTCTTTTCATGTCAATGTCGGGCGGTCCCCGTCCATTGGGGCTTGAAGAAATAGATGGGCGGCATGATGCTACCACGCAGAGCTGAAATCCGACCCCACACGAGGACTCAGTGGTAAACCGCTTAGAGGAACTAAGCCTGCCCATGTAAAGCAGTGCAAGTCGGACAGTCCATGCTTATAAACCCTATTGGTTTCATTGGTCGACATGGCTTGAGATGTTATTTCATGTCAGTGTGGGGTACATATACCACACAATTGGAAGCAACGTCTCCAAAATGATCTTTACAGTGTTGACGGGGACGTTAAATCTCAAATCAAAAAAAGAAAAAAAAAAGCCGCGTTATTTACATCTTAGAGAATTATCTGTAGAATCTGGACTGCAATCATGTGTTGGGTTTTGCAAACAGTGTATACCCATATCAGAACGCGGTGTCTGTTCAGGGTCTACACTGTTTGCTAAGGGTAAAGGGTTAAACGAAACAGTTCAAGTTCCCCTTCCGGGCCATTTTTTCAATCTACACTAAGAGATACTCGACCTATCAGTGCTGTCAGTGCTTTGATTTATTTACCCTCTTCACCCCTTCCACCCCTGAGTTATCGGCGTGGGCTCTACCATCACTGACTTTGGGCACGTCCATTCTACTTTATATAGTACTAGCTTAAAAGAGTCATCAGGATAACAAGTTATATATCCCTATAAGGTGGCTCATTATGCGCCATCTCATCAGGATCTACACAGTTGCATTAGTATCTGTGCCGGGCTTCAGGGTTGAAAGGGTTAACCTTTGCTGTAGTAACAGTCTTAATATTGCGCAGTAAACAATCATTGGAATCGAAAGGGATACGTTTAAACCGTAGATTGTACCATTCTGTGTAGAAACACTGTCATCTATTTTAAACACACATAGACTTCTGTCATCCATTTCAAACAATGAATTTTAATTTTGGGATAATTCAACAATGAAATATCAGGAGTATATTCAGGACTGTACTGACTGAAAATAAAATAATAATCAAAACCGAATACCCTTTCGATGATTAAAACAAAAAACATAGTTCGTTATTAAAAATCCAGAATGTATCAAAAATAGAATTCGAACGGCAAAAATTCAGATTTCAAATGTATAATTGAATGTAGTAGCAAATTAAAATTGTTAAAAAAGTGTTTTAATTTTATCAATAACGCGAACTTCTGTAACTGACAATTCGCTTACATCATTGAAAAGTCAAGTTTCATGATTACATAGTAATTGAAGGATCACACTCGATCTCAAATTGTGCGGGCAAACATTTGTCACAAAGTAGCACCACGACATATTCAAAACGCTGTTTCTATGGGGTCCCTTCAGAAACAAGAACTCATACAATATTTGAATATGCAAAGCTCGGTTTTATGGAGTCTTATTTGAATTGATGTTTAATGTCCCTGTCAACACTATACTCATTTTGGAGACGTTGCTTCCAATTTTGTGGGACGTTTATCGACTCTGAGACGAAATGAAACCTCAAGCCCTGTCGCCCAATGAAACCAAAAGGCTTATATGCAGTGGACGATATGACTGTGACTCACACCACTTTGCCTGGGCAGGCTTAATCCTTCCGAGCTGTTTACAAGTAGTAGGGCATCGGGAAAATACGCTTATATAATTCTGAGCCCCTTGAACCCCACTTTTATTTTGTAAAACTGGGGTTTAGTGGGGGTCGACCTTTTTTTTTTCATCACGTGATCAAGTCCGTGAAATAAAGAGCCCTCTAAACCCCACTTTATATAGAGAAAACTGGGGTTTAGGGGGGGTAAACATTATTTTTCTTATTTTTACTCCAAGACATAGGTTGTGGGTACTCGTTAGAACCGCCTCAATGAGGCGGTTCTAACGAGTACCCACAACCTGTGTTTGCAGTATAAATAAGAAAAAAATCATGGATTTTCATCCGAAAAGTAGCCATTTTGGCGATGTGAAAAATGAACCATGTCGCACGGGTGTGTTAGCGTAATGACTTATTTCCGCTCTAAAATATAGAATGTGGGTACCGGTCAGAACCGCCTAACGTGTACCAAAAGTCTATATTTTGAGCAGAAATAAGAAAAATACCACAATTTTACATCTTAAAAATTTCCTTTTTTGGAGGTAAAATTTATAATGTTTTTGTTATGTGTGGCCAGTTTCAGCTCTGCTTGGAAACACCCGATGATGCAGCCCAATCTGTTTCTTCAAGCCCCAAGGGGCCGGGGGGGGGGGGGTCGGTTTTATGGAGTCTGTCCATGATTCAACCCTTCTCATGCCGTTAGTCGTATTGAATAATATTCAAAACAATCTGGTAGCGTCGATAATTAAGAAAATAAACATATTCTGCGCTATGGTGAAGAACAGGGAAGACTCCGACACTTTACCCAAGCTACGATATTGTTTTTGGATGTCATCATTACATGTATGTAGCTTAAATGGTCATTAAGGACACGATCAAACATCATACAGACAAACCCGGAGAAAACCGTAGCTCCAGTCGGAGTAAAACAAAAACAACACAAAATAAATAAATAAATAAATAAAAACATGAATATAAAATCACTGTACATTCGATCTTGGATTTCCCCGTCTTTTTATGAGTGAGGTGAGACATAAAGCGCTCACTCACTCACAAACACACTTAATTACTCACATGCACGAGCTTACAAAGGGAGTTGGAACGCCTCAAACTCATTTTTATTCAGCATTTCTAGGCAGAGAGAAGAGGCAAATGATTTGATGTGCAGAAACAGAAGAAATAACAACATTCCCCTCTACCATTACCTGCTGCTAGGAAAGCAGGCCTTGTCACAATCAGCTGGATGCCCCAGTGACGCAAGATACACGCCACCTTCGCCTTACCCAACCAGTACACAACGACCACACGCGACCTCCAGTAACCACTTGGAAGGTCTAAGCCTGCCAAGGCAAAGTGGTGCAAGTCGGGCCGTCCAGGCATATACATGTGTAAATCTTGTTGGTTTCATTGGGCGACAGGGCTTGAGATGTAATTTCATCTCACTGTCGGGTAACAGTCCGACAAAATTGGAATCAACACTTCCAAAATCAAACCTAAATAGTGTTGCGAGGACGTTAAATCTCAAATCAATCAATCAATCAATCAATCCAAAAAAAAATCTTTGTATTTCATTAATTTTGATATCGAGAATCTTACACAAATGGTCCTTTCATATGAAAGTTACGAAACGGGCCTTCGAATTGGATTTTAAATAGGATTTTATTGCCTTTACCTTGACCATTTGCCCAACAAATGTACATCGTTGACATACGTTACAGTTGTTCACGCCAAAATAGTTAATATGTACATTTCAAGTGTAAAACCTATTGTAAACCTATACGCCTGTTCATACTTCCATGAACGCATCGAATCACATGATTTTCAATGACGTCAAGTGTCGCAAGTCTACACCCTAAACCATGGTTCTCTATGATCTCAATGGGCGTTGACGACGACAATGCTGTTCCGCTCTTTGTAGAAAAACAGCGTGTAAATGTTTTTCAGCTTTAACAGTTTGCCTTATAAGAATTTTTTCGCTGAGTGATGAGGAAAAAAGAATGTAAATATAAGAAATATTTTTTCGGATGTTCATGAAGGTATGAACGACAGCGGGTCGCTAGCAAAGTTTATATGAACCCCTTTAGAGTTCATTTACTTTGCAGGCGACCCTGTTCGTTTATACTCTTGAACAGCAGAAAAACAAGTCATTTCATAAATGCAGGTGGCGTCATACTATTTCATGACAATGAATATAAAGGCGGAATATGATCGTTGTGAACAGTGTATGAGTAAAACTAGCAGACCATAAGCGTAGGAACATGGACCCGATGTGCCACAGGATCAGTTTTAAACTAACAGACAAAAGTGATATGCGCCGACCAACCCCCCCCCCCCCCCCCGCACACACACACACACACATACACCTACCCTGAAAAAAACAACCAAGTCATTTAGGATCCCCTCTCACGTATAATAACCTTCCCGCACCAAACAATTGATTATTGCCCTGTCACCAGTATTATATAGAGGGTCTTACACGAGTGGTCATTTCATATGAAATTTATGAAACGAGCCTTTGGCGAGTTTCATAAAATTATTATGAAGTGACCACGAGTGTAAGATTCTGTTCATCATATGGCAACATGAAATTAGATTTTATCGCCATCAAATTTGACACTTTTCATCACAGAAAATGCATGGTTGACACGGACGTCGTCATGACATTACGTAATCCCGCCAAAGTGTTATTACACGTGTGGTCATAGGATTTTTATTACACGACCTTATTCACTGCTTATCAATAACGTCATATGATAAACAGTATTATGTAAAAGGAAGTTTTTTCACAGCTCTGTTCGTCGCACACTTTGACACATCAAGGGAGAAATACATCCCAGTACCTATTTGGTAAGTAGACTTGCCCCACAGGGAGGAAAAAATGGCCCGAGCGGGACTCGAACCCAGGACCTCTCGCATATCAAGAAAAAAACTCTACCGTTTGAGCTACCGAGCATCACTGACGAATTCGAACAAATAAAAGCCCTAAGGTTTGCGGTTATTGATATATACATTCATGTGTCAAGGTCAAATCTTAAAAGTTAAGGTACCTACTTGGGTTACCTTAAATATTTAAGTATTTTCTGTGGTTAAGTATCGACTTAAACGAACGAATTTCTTTGTAGTTCACTTTATACGCCAGTTAAGTAAATACTTAGTTTAAGTAGGTACTTAAAATTTAAGTACGCATTGTAATCCTGGGCCCTGATATGTAAATATTTAGCATAATGTAACCTATGTTTACCTCCTTAAGGGCTGTTATAGTCTTTCAAATCGCGGTGAAACGTGACTGCACTTTCAATTTTGGAATAGTCCGTGTTTTAGGTAAGTCGCCTTCTGTTGGGATTTTACAATGGGCGATATAGTTTTACTGAGATTCGTACTGCATCATATTAACCACTTGGCCACGACTTCAACATAATGGCATTATATAAAAAAAAAATTTAGAATTTTAAAACCCTGTGAAAAAAGAAATCCGAAACCTGTTACCCCTAAAACATGGAATAATCTTGTAACGCTTGAACGTTGAACTCTCAAAGGTCGTTGATAAACTATACCTTGGCGTGGTAAGGAGGCTTATTTGCCATCATTTTATGAAACAATATGGCACAAACCAAAGCAGTCCACCAATTAAGAAACCTCTATTTTAGACAGTCGGAGCATACGCATTTACCAATTACTAGCAGTTCTCAATCTGTAGATAATAATTTATGGCCAGATAGACCTTATGTATTCTAGTAAGCAAACTGATATGAATATCTCTTTGAATCAGACATTTTATTTATATTTTATGATTAATTTTATTATATAAGCTGTAATGCTTAATATAGTTTCTGTCCTCTAAATCTGTTATAGCATGTTAATGACACTTAATTCAGGGAAAACTAGGATTTTATATAGTAAAATGTACGTATTGTCAAATAGGTAATTCTTGGTGCATTGTTCCCATTATTTCTTTATCAAACTGATAAAAAAAAACGTGTTCACGACCTTTCTACAACATTTTAAAACAACATTTATTCTTTTTTTTTTTTTTTTACTCTAAAGGTACAATTGATTTGCTGTTGTTATGACTTTTGCGATAATTGCTTTCTGTTGGGAACTGGGTTACCTCCCTTAATTTCAACAGCTTGTCCCCACTTTAATATGCGACAACACCCTGACTATAAACACGTAAACATTATTCTTTGATACAGATGTATTTTTATCCTTTCGAATCGATGGCTAATTAAAAAGTATTTCTAGAGGGTTTCTGACATATATGTCTCCGGCTATTAACCGTTATTGCCTCCACTTCTATTTTCTAAAATTCAGTGACAGTCACGTGGACACCAGTATTTAAGAGCTTGTGTGCTAAGAGCATGTAACATTGCTCCGACTGACAAACAGTCGGCCCAAAAACAGCATAAAGATTGGCATAGCTTCACCGGACGTCTCAGAAAGTTTTTTTTGTTTGTTTAATTTGAGGTTTAACGTCCCCGTCAACACTGTAAAGGTCATTTTGGAGACGTTGCTTCCAATTCTGTGGGACTTTTACCCGACATTGAGATGAAATGACATTTCAAGCCCTGTCGCCCAATGAAACCGATAGGGTTTATTAGCATGGACGGTCCGCCTCGCACCGCGGTTCCTGAACAGGCTCTTCTGTGGCGATTTATTTATGTTGTTGTTTGTTACTTACTGTGTGTATCACTTGTGTCTTTTGGTTTTGGATGGCCATATGGCCATTTTGTGGGAAAGTAACTGTCCTTATGGCCTTCCTTTGTTTAGGTTTCCATTATGGTCTGGTCGCTTAATGTTTGTATTTCTTTCCCTTTGGTGTCTTTTATGGGTGGAGTAAGTTAATTGTATCAATTCAGACGGGCCTCCATACCGGACTTATACGGACATGACTGCTATTTTTGCTGATAATCAAGGGAACTAACGCGTACAACACATAAAATAAATGGTTATCTCCCCAAGGCCTCATGGTTACCTAGGTGACATCCGAACGATTTTGAGGCATCAGTATGAAGTCTGAGACCGCTTTATTGGTATTTTAAAGTCACTTCTAATTCATGAAAGTAGAGAAAGTGTTATAATGTAACTACTTCGCCCTGCCCCCCCCCCACCCCCAAACCCCCCCCCCACCCCCAAACCCCCCCCCCCCGCCCTTCGGAGCTTGAAGAAATAGAAAATAGATCGGCTGCATGATGCTTCCACGCAGAGCCGAATCCGACCGTCACACGAGTACGGGTAAACCGCTTAGAGGATCTAAGCCTGCCCAGGAAAAGCGGTGCGAGTCGACAAAAAAAAAAAAAAAAAAAAAAAGACTGAATAAAGAATAATTTACATAATGATATATTAATTACAAATTGTCAAATGTATCAATTAGTACATCGAAGGCGTAACATAGCCTTTGTTAGTGTTTACCGTGGTGACAACCGCTGTCCGCTGATTGCTAAGGTAAACTGGAAATAGAAAAAAGGGGGTAGTGTATTTCATTTTCAAAAAGGACCAAATTTTTTTTATTTTTATTTCACAAAATTTACATGGATGTGTTCACAATAAATTTGCAATTTTACTCCCGCTGGCACAGAAAAGAAAAAACAATTTACAAAAACGTTATGAAAATAAGTTCATCAGTTTTTGTCGCTGTATTCAGTAGTTTTACTATATATTCTATACATTTAGAGGGTGCTTCCAAATATATGTAAAAAGGACTAAAAAGTTGTTCAAAAAATTGCATTAAAAATATATGTGCATATTCGAAAAAGGATGTAAAATCAAGAGCCGCTTGCACAGAAAAGATATTCCTAAAAGTTTTTATTTTATGGGGCAATACTTATCAAGTTCCTATATAAATCTATGTATTAACTTTAACCAACAGCAGTTACCTGGATGTCCGTTAAAGTTCGACATGCGTGGCCTAATGGATAAGAGCGCTGACTCTTAGTCATTAGGTCTCTCACCGCCGTGGGTTCGAGCCTCGCTCGGGTCACGTGTGAGACGCCAAGTTCTGCAACGGAAGGTCAGGTGGTTTTTCTCCGGGTACTCCGGTTTTCGCCCACCTATGATTAATGATCGGCTCGATATGAGTGAAATAATCTTGAAAGGGCCGTAAAACCCAAACCAAAAAAAAAAAAAAAAAAATTGTATCAATTCCTGATCTTTGTTTTACTTCTACTTAGATCCTCTAAGCGGTTTACCAGTACTAGTATGCGGGCCGGATTCAGCTCTGCGTGGAAGCATCATGCAGCCCATATATTTCTTCAAGCCCCTATGGGCGGGGGCCGTACGTCTCAGAAAGACCAAGATTTTCGTGTTACCCATTAAGATCGCTATTATTATTATTATTATTATTATTATTATTATTATTATTATTATTATTTTCTATCTTCAACATGTGCTGTAACGGCGAGCTAAGAGCGCCTCTGTTCTTGATAGTATTGTCCGGTGTAATTCATAATATGTATGCAGGAATCAGGACTTCTTCAATAATATCTAGAATGACCCTAATTATATTCCTCAATAAAAAGGATGGCAAAATGAGGTTTCGAAAAGTACTTGACGATCAGATTAAAAAAGCCTTACAACAATCGGAATATGTTCATATAAGGCAACATCGGAACCACAAGCTATGTTTAGGAAAAATGACAGTCAGTGATTCAACAATTGAATGGGTTAGTGCAAGAACTTGCACTACGAAAACACGCCTATACAAATAAACTTTATCATCGAAAAAACGAAAAAAATTTATGATGACAAATTGTGATAATTTCCTTATTTCTGCTCAAAATATAGATTGTGGTTACTCGTTAGAACCGCCTCGATGAGACGGTTTCTAACGAGTACCCACAATTTATATTTTAGAGCAGAAATAAGAAAAAATAAGGTTTACCCCTGTAAACCCCATTTTTACTATATAAAAATGGGATTGAATGGGGCTAAAATTATATAGGCGTGTTTTCGTGATGGCTAAGTCACATTTTTAGAAAACGCGAAAAACGTAAAATTTGGCAAAATTTCAATATTTTTTTTAAGTTGCTTACTGATATATAAAATTTCGTAAAAATCCTACAAACTGCTCTGATTTTATCGACGATAATCTCGGCGATGCGGTTCTAACAAGTACGGGGTCTACAATCTATGTTTTTGAGCAGAAATAAGGAAATAGTGTATACCCCTGTAAACCCCCAAATAAGGCATTATTATTATTATTATTATTATTATTATTATTATTATTATTATTATACTTTTGCACATGCAAAAACTTATTGTCCAAAACAGTTAATCCTACAGTAGCTATTCAAACCGGGTGCTACAGTAAACCGATAAGCGACCGCGAGCGGAAAAAAATAGTGATTTTTTGGGTCGGTCTCTAGACATTTTTTTTAAAAAAAAATGACCTAACTTTTGTTTCTTGTAGAAATGAGAATTTTATACCATTAGAAAGATGATTTATTCACTTTATAGGCTATATGAGAAACTGTGCATTTATATAAAAATTAAATGCTGTTTTTATAAGTTATTGAGACCCACTGTCACAATTTTAAGGCGATTCCCAATAGTAACTAATAGAAAGAGGGGTAGGTAGTTTGTCTATGAAAATGACCTAACTTTTCTTCAACAGAATTTTATGAAAAATACATTTTCTGAAAGTAGAAGGAATATAGATTCAGGGATGATGAGAAAGTAGGTGATAATTTGATGTTTTATATGCAAAGTTCATCACGTGAACAAGTCCGTGAAATAAAGACCCCCCCCCCAAACCCCACTTTATATAGAGAAAACTGGGGTAAACATTATATTCATTATTTCTGCTCCAAGACATAGGGTTGTGGGTGCTCGTTAGAACCGCCTCAGTAACGAATACCCAAAATCTATGGAGTATAAATAAGAAAAATATCACAAATTTTCTTCAGAAAAATAGCCTTTATTTGAGGTTTGATAAATGAACTATATCACACGGATGTATTATCGCACCAGCCTATTATAAACTGAGCGCGTTACCTATCCGAATATCGACTAACTACCTAGGTTAATTTGCGACCATTTTAGTGCAAGGACGGCGCTAAGTCCAAGACTTATCGTACATAGCCACGTCCTTGCATTAAAACATCTTGGACATCGTGTCCATTTTTTCTCAATAAAAACCGGTAACCCAATATTTTTCCTTTAACACTTACATACATGTATTTTTGAATAAAGAATCTTAAAAGCTACTGTAAAAGACAAAACGGAAAAACCAAAATAAAATAGCACTTTGTCTTACAACGTCATTGGACTTAACCTCATCACCATTTTTATTGCCAATAAAGCAAATTAGACATATAGCTGTATATATCAGATTGTAGGTTTTGATATGACGTATCCATTGTAATATCTCCGATTTTCCAAAAAAATGGACTTAGCTACGTTCATGCATTAGCCCCTTCGATTTCTTTCTTGTAAGGATAAGTCTGAAGATGAGCGGAAAACTCACCCGTTTTGTTCTGTGTGTTTGCGTTGTAACATCTCAACAACAACTAAGGTCATAGGGAGACGGGACCTGGGATTAAGGATTGACCCGAAAGTCTGAAGGAACCCGAAATCGAACCAACGACTCCCGGTTTATGATTGAGTCGAGAAGCTTAACAACTACACCACACAGGCTATCATATGTGAGATTATTTTATATTTCATGAACGTATGACGAAAGTATTCAGTTACTATAAACATAATAGATCATGAGTGCCCAAATGAAGTCATTATAAAAACAAACATAATATTTGACACGGAGCAGAAATAGATCAAATATAAGTCGGGCCCCCGTCCATCGAGGTTTAGAGAAATAGATTGAGCTGCATGGTACTTCCTTGCAGAGCTCACACCGTCCGCACACGACCACTGGGGTCTCGGGCGATGGACAATCGAGCGGAAAAATCAACAGGTCATAGTGGACAATCGAACGGTTTTTAAATGGACTAACGAGCTGAAAATAATTCAACAGATTACAGGTTATCCGCTCTAATGTACTATTTTTCATTTCGCTTGAGTGTCCACTTTTTGCCGCCCGATTGTCCATTTATTTTCGCTCGAATGTCCTGTCAATCCGCTCGAATGTCCTTCGCCGGACCACTGGTAGACCGTTTAGAGGGTCTTAAATGGAATGGGACCACCATCAGAGCTGATAGAAAAGCGAGCAGGAAGTTCCAAAAGTTGTTTCTCTTTGAAAAATGGCGGAAATATGTGCCAGGTGTTCCCATTCCCCTGAAAAGGAAAGATGTATCTCCTGATTGGAGCAAATTCTTTCCTTTGTGAACAGTACCTGCGATATTTTTTACGGAATTTCTCTTTATTGTAATTATTTTCCATTATGCACGTGCGTTATATATATAAAGGGTGCTAGGCATACGAAAGCATCCGTTGAATTATAAATGAACAAGGTTATAGACTCCTTTTAAGAAGAGATGTATTTTCTTGGAATATAGCTAAGAAGTACACAAATAATCATTCTAATAAAGAAAGTAAAGTACCAAATATATCTCGAAATCGCATAACTTTTTGGACTAAAACATAAAATAACATACAGTTTACTTCACCTAAAAGGTAAACATTTTCAGTACAAACAGACCTGATATGTATTCATCATTGATGTGTTCAAACTGAATCATGTCACCTTTCACTAAAGATAAACCCATTTCCAGTCCAACTCGAAGGTTTGAGTCCAACCTAGCCCACGAGTTCAGACCATGTTTTACTCTTTAACGCTTTCTAAAAGTACCACAACTGAATAGCGTCAATACATCATAGTTGTTGGCAAGCGCGCAAGCAAATAGTTCTGAGAAAACATTATTTTTTGGAATTCAAAGGTTTTTGTAAAACTGGCGAATTATGGATAAATCTGATAAAAGAAAGTTCATGTAATTCGAACTTTAACGGCGATCAAAGCTTGCTCAAAACATTGTCATGTTGCTTTAAGGACTATTTTGGAAAGCAAACGAAGCACCGAAACGGTGATAGATCCAGTACCGGATGTTGAATTGGGGGATTGAAAAATCATCTTTCGAAAGCGCAAGAACGTGGCATATAGATGGTTATTCCATAGTCTTAACTCACAAACTTAAAGCTTAAAAATGTTTAAGCTTTCGAATGAAAATAATTTTTAAAAAATGTACCTTACTCTCGAGATAAATCATGATCCTGACATACAGATTGTAATACCATAGTTATTGTACATTCCTGTTGTGCTCACCAAAAATGGCAATAACAAACAGTTTAACAAAGTTACGGACCATTAGGAAAACAGGTCCGCGTGAAATAATGGCGTCCGACATGGTGTCAGAAGGGACAAATTTGGGGTATAAATGATAACTTCTTTCTTATTTCTGCTTGCAACATAGATTGTGGGTGCTCGTTAGAACCACCTCAATGAGGCGGTACTAACGAGTACCCACAATCTATGTTTTTGAGCAAATATAAGGCAGGCAATGTATGCCCCGTAAACCCCACTTTTCGCTATATAAAGTGGGGTTTAGAGGGGTCTTCGTTTCACGGACTTGTTATCGTGATGCGAGGTATACGGGTATAAGCACAAGTACGGACAACCAAAACAGCCCGCGACATAATGCCGATGGCGGAAGCATAAAAAGCAACACTGAAACCTAATACCCTTATCTTGCTGAATATTCATTTAAGCCACACCCATATCTGTCTATCCATCAATCAAATAACTTAATAATTTATTGCTACAAATGCATAAACTGAATGCCAAACAGTGTAGATCCTGATCAGATGGCTTCTGAAGAAGCCATCTGATCTGGATCTACACTGTTTGCAAAATTAGGGGTTGTCGTGAACAGCAAGATAAGTGTTAAAGATCCTAAACTAAATATGCGAAACGTTGATAACATGTATTATTTATGCCGCTGCAAACGATAATGTGTCTTCAGACACACCAGGCAATGAACATCCCTGTCAATCCTGTTTTATATAGAAAACAGGAGCACCGCAAGCTCGTCTGGTTTTCTTTTTCTCTTAATCAAACAAGGAGTTGCAAGTTTTCATGCATATTATAATGAGCTTACGTAATATTATGAACTGTTAATAGTGTGATAATAAGAACATAATGTTTCAGTTATGGCCCTTGGTCAGAATGCAGCTCTTGTAATGGTAGTATGCATATGAAGTTTCATGAGGCTAAGTCAAATACACGAACTTCTGAAGTTACAGCCCAGGTTAAGTTTTCTCGTAATGACGACAACAACGGCAACGCAGATGCCGGAGTGACGACAATAGCTTGAAAGTTGTTCTTTGAAACACAGACGTGGTACAGAAAAACAGACTGATAAAAAGTGTTTCCAGGAAAATGTTAAAAAGGGGCGATAATTATGTCCAAATAAGCAATAGAGTTATGGCCCTTGGTCAGAATATAGCTCTTGTTTGTTTGTTTGTTTATTTGATTTGAGGTTTAACGTCCCAATCAACACTGTAAAGGTCATTTTGGAGATGTTGCTTCCAATTTTGTGGGACTTTTACCCGACATTGAGATGAAATGACATCTCAAGCCCTGCAGCCCAAAGAAACCAGTAGGGTTTATAAGCATGGATGGGCCGACTCGCACCGCTTTGTCTGGACAGGCTTAGATCCTCTAAGCAGTTTACCAGTACTCGTGTGCGGGCCGGTTTCAGCTCTGCGTGGAAGCATCATGCATATATAACTCGTGTGATGAAAAGTATGTGTGTTTCATGGAGCTATGAAACGTACTTTTGGAGACATGGCCAAGGTTAAAGCTTTTGGTAAAAGTGTTTTCTAAATAGGTCAATTTTCAAGGTAAAAGTCACAGGTAAAATGTTTGGTATCAATAGAACTGTCTTGCCCCTAAGGACATCCATGTGAAGTTTGAAGGCTCTGTTATAAACTGTATTGAAATGAAAAGGAAATGTGTTTCAAAAAAAAAAAGGGGGTGGGGATAATTAAGTCAAAATCACCAATAAAGAGATATGACCCTGGTCAGAATGTAGCTCTTGTGATGGTAAGTAAGTGTGTCAAGTTTCATGAAGGTAGAGCCAATACGTTTGGAGATATATGGCCAAGGTTAAAGATTTTGGTTAAAATTAAAATAATAGGTCAAGTTCAAAGGTCAAGTTCACAGATAAAAAAATTGGTAACATGAAAAGGTCTTGTCCAAAGGAACATAAATGTGGAGTTTGAAGGCTCTGTTATAAATCGCATTGAAATGAGAGGGAAAATGCGTTTCAGTAAAAAAATGGAAAAGTGTATGTACTTCAGCTAAAATAAAGAATATAGATATGGCTCTAAGAAAGAATATAGTTTATGTGATGGTTAGTATGCGTTTGGAGTATCATGAGGCCAATTCAAATACTTTTGAAGTACTTTTGAACTTATAGCCAAGGTTTTTTTTTCAGAGCGACAATAAGGACGACAACAACGACAACGCAGACGCCGGAGTGACGACAAGAGCTACAAAAGTTTTTCTTTGAAGAACAGAGGAGCTAAAACTGGGTTTTTACATGGATTTACATTATTTCCCCTAATTTTGCTCGAAACCATTATTTGTGTGTACTCGTTAAAAATTGAAGTGACAGCAATGATCAGGAATCGATACAATTAACCCACTGCTCATCAGAGACACCAAAGGGAAAGAAACACAAACATGAAATAACTAGACCCTAATGGAAACACCAATAGCGGAAAGTCAAAGGGACAGTCACTTTCTCACAAAATGGCCAATGGCTATCCAAAACCAAAAATTAACGTGAACCCAGAATCTATGTTGGAATATATATATAAACAAGAGGATCATGTAGTCCTTATCGCTCCCATGAGTCCAGAATATTATTTGGTCCATTTTTGCTCATCTCCGCGACTTTCTACCGTGGTATTGATAATTAGGTCAAGATCAACCTTGGGCCATTATTTATAAAATATTATAGTACTCTGTCACCTGAAGCTGCACAAAAGTAACAAAAAATCGGCCCAGAGGTTCTGGAGAAGAATATTTTTTTTTAAGTTTTTAGTATTTGGTCATGGCAGCCATTTTGGTCATGTGACTTGGATCATTTAAAAAAAAATCGTTCAAGCATTACTCAGGTAGCTGTATATAAAATTTAAGTTGATGGACACCCGGGGCCAAAGTTGCTGACTGACTATGACATATAATAGCATTCACAGTCATTCATACAGTACCTACTTTCATTTCATAAACACAACAGTTTAAAAAAAATACACATTTAACCTCTTGCCCTTTCAAAAGCCTGTGTGACAATGCAACTTTGATCTTATCCAAGGATAGGTCAAGGTCAGCCTAGGGTCATCGACAGAACAAATTTGGTTGAACATAGTCACACAAAGCTACATACTAAGCTTCAAGGCAATTGACCAAGAGGTTCTGGTGAAGAAGATTGTTATTTTGGGGATTTACCATAATTTATGCCAGCATATATTATGCCGGCCATATTTGTCATGTGACGTGGATCATTTAAATAAATCTTCATTCTGCCATTGTTAGGAAGCTGCATACAAAACTGAAGTTGGCTTTGCAGTTGTGGAGAAAATCTCATCTAGAATGTCAATGCACCTGCAGTCCAAGAAACCTGGGCAAAGGCCACCAATTGACATTTGACCTTCATAAATGTCAATGCACCTGCAATCCAAGTAACTTGGGGCAAAGGTAATCAAATGACCTTAGGCTTTGACATTCATAGACATTCGTTTTGCACTTACTCTCATGACAAAAAGCACATTAGTTTTTAAAAAACGCATTGCTGTTCAAAAACCTAAGGGACAAAATTTGACCTTCCTGTAAAATCGGTCAAGGTCGACTGGTGTCATTTTTATCCCCCCCCCCCTCTTTGTGGTGGTGGAGGTGGGGTATACTGTTTTCACGTTGTCCGTCCGTCCGTCCGCGACGATTTTTTTCTAAACATCTTGAAAAGGTATCGGTGTACCGTCATCGTTTTCTGCAGAAACATTGATATCAATAAGATGTACATGCATAAGAAAAAGTAGTTCTCTTACAGTTGTTGCCCTTTGTAAAATTCCTTAATGCAATAAAAAGCTTGTCTGCACAATATCTCTTTAGTCAATGGGTGGAATTTGATCAAACTAGCACAGATACATTATTAGAATGGGAAAGAGAAGTGTTCAGGTATTGGTGACCTTGACCGTGACCTTATTTCCAAGATCACCGCATAATAAAAAATCGAAAAATGAGCATTTTGTGCACTCTATCTCATGAATCAAAAGATGGAGTTTGACTTAACTAGCACAGATACATCACTGGGATTGGGGGAAGAAATGATTAGAATTTGGTGACCTTGACCTCATTTTCATGGTCATACGGGTACTTTGAAACTCAAATTTTGACAGGAATTATTGCCTATTATAAAATTTATTAATGCAATAAAAAGCTTATGTGTACAATATATCTTTAGTCAATGGTCAGAATTTGATCAGATTCATCATTAGGATGGGAAAGAGAAGTGATTAGGTTTTGATAACCTTGACCTTATTTTCAAGGTCATCACATGAAAAAACTCGAAAAGTGAGCCTTTTGTGCACTCTGTCTCATGAATCAGTAGATGGAATTTGGCCAAACTAGCACAGATACATCTTTGGGATAGATGAAATAAATGGTTAGATTTCGGTGAACTTGACCTCATTTTGAAAGTCACACTGTGCTTTGAAACTCAAATTTTGATAATAAAAAGCTTGTGTGCACACAGTTTCTTAAACCAATTACTGGAATTTTAACAAACTTGCAGAGATGCATCATTATGACATGGGAAAGAAGTGATAGGATTTTGGTGACCTTTTCCTCATTTTCAAGGTCACACTGGTAATTCGAATCTCCAAGTTTCGTACGAAAAAGCTTGTGTGCACACCATATCTTAAACAAATCACAGGAATTTAACAAACTAGCACAGATGCATCATTAAGACACGGGGAAAAAGTGATTAGATTTGTTGACCTTGACCTCATATTCAAGGTGACTACGTTATGAAGACTAAAAATTAGCCTTGTGTGCATTCATATCTTATGCATCAGTGAAGATTTTTTTTTCAAACTAGCACAGATACTTCATTGGGATTGTGGAAAGAAGTGGTTAGATTTTGGTCGGCTAGGTACCAACTCTCTTGGAGTTATTTCCCCTTTGTAAAATTTCTTAATGCAATAAAAAGCCCGTGGGTATAATTTCTCTTTAACCAATCAATCGAACTTGATCAAACTAGCACAAATACATCATAAGGATGGGGAAGAGAAGTGATGCGGTTTTGGTGACCTTGACCTAATTTTCACGGTCATTACGTTAAAAAGACTCGAAAAGAGAGTCTTTTGTGTAATCTATCTCATGAATCAATAGATGGGATTTCACCAAACTAGTACAGTTTCTTCAGTGGAATAGAACAAAGAGGTGATTAGATTTTGGTGACCTTTACCTCAATTTCAAGGTAACACTGGCACTAAGCAACTAAAATTTGATAGAAAAAAGCTTATGTGCACACTACCATTAGCACCAACAGTTGGAGTTTGACCAAAGTAGCACAAATACATCAGTTGGACGGGAAAATAAGTCTTTGAGTATCAATGACTTTGAGCTCATTATCAAGGTCACTACATTATAAAGACGCTGAAAATGAGCCTTGGTTGCCACGTATTTCATGAAAATCAATACAGTCGAACTTCGATGGCTCGAACCACTTTGGGACCATGAAAATTTATTCCACACAACGGTAGTTCGAGCCACTGAGGGTTACTGCCCGGAGGCATAACGAGATACTTTTGAACACCTTTTAGATGTTCTGTAATGAAAATGTATGCTGTGTGTACTCATTAGAATCGCCTCACCGAGGCGATTCTAATGAGTACACACAGCATACATTTGCAGGATAAAAGACTAAAATCTTCTTAATTATCCCCCACTATTGCTTGTGAAGGGGATTTCCCTAGGGGCTCAAGAGGGAGTTCGACTCAGCCATGGTAAACGAGCCATCGGTGTTAGAGCCATCGAAGTTCTACTGTAAATGGAATCTGACTAAACTTACACAGCTTTATCAGTGGGGAAAGAAGTGGTTAGATTTTGGACATCTTGATCTTATTTTCAAGGTCACATTGGCACTTTCAAACTCAAATTCTGACCAAAATAAAAAGCTTGTATGCAAAAAAAGGTCAATCCATATACTTTGAGCTGAAGATAGGGGGCTATTTTGGCCACACTGCCATATCACGTTATATAGGGAGTTACCTTGTCGAGGTGCGGGGGTATCTAACAAGCGTCACTTATTGACTGTTTTCATTTACACTAAACTGGTAGCACTCAGTCACCAAATGCTACATAAAAAGTTTCGAGAAAATTGGCCCATCACTTCCGGAGAAGATTTTGTACAGGTTTTTACCATATTTGGGCACGGGGTCATCTTGATCATGTGACAGGGACCATTCAGTCAAGATTTCATTCCCCAATTAATTGTCAGAGGGTAGCCTATGAAATGAAACTTAAATTCGCCTAGCTATTTAAGTGAAAACGTCCTTTGAAATGTTGATGGATCTGGTGAAGTGTATTTTGAAATGTGAATAAACATGCAAACCATGTGACCTTGGGCCAAGGTCACTGAATTACCTTGACCTTTGACATTCATAGACATTAATTTAGTATCTATTCTCATGTCACAGACCATAATATATTTCGAAAAATACATTGTTTTACCTTTTTCTCATTTAAAAACCTTAGAAACCAAATTTCACCTTGGCGTAAAATAGGTCGAGGTCAACCTAGGGCAATCATGTTTGCAAATTATACAATACTAAGTCACCCAATGATACAAACCAAGTTTCAAGACAATCAGTCCAGTAGTTCTGGATAAAAGAGCTTTTAAGGCTTTTCACTTATCTGGGCATGGCGGTCATCTTGGCCAAGTGACCTGAATAATTCATATAAACTTTCAGATTCCAATTGTCCTTAGGTTTCATAGAAAATTTAAATGAAATTGGCCCAATGGTTTCAGAGAAAATGTATTTTAACTGTCAATGAATCTGCATATATTTTGGCATGGCAGCCATCTTGGTCACGTGACCTGGATCATTTGTGCAAACTTTCTTTCTCCCATTGCCAGGAGGCTGCATATGAAATTTAAAAATCGCCTAGTGGTTTCAGAGAAATTATTTTTTAAAATGTGAATGGACCTTCAGTCCAAGCGACTTGGACCAAGGTCACCAAATAACCTTTACCTTTAGAATTCAAAGGCATTCATTTTGTACCTAGTCTCATGTCACAGACCACAATATTTTTCGAAAAATGCATTGTTTTAGTTTTTTCCCGTTGAAAAGCCTATGGAACCAAATTTGGTCTTAGCGTAAATGAGGTCAGAGTCAATCTAGGATCATCATTTTTCAAGCTTGGTAATACTCAGTCATTCGAAATTTCGAGACAATCGGCCCAGTGGTTTAGAAGAAGAAGATTTTTAATGTTTTTACCATATTTTTGGCATGGCGGCAATCTTAGTCATGTGACAGAGACAGTACTTGCAAACTTTCGTTTATCCACTGCCAGGAGGCTGCATGTGAAATTAAATTGAAATTGGCCCAGAGGTTTCAGAGAAAAAGTATTTGAAATGACAATGGACCTGCAATCCAAGCGACTTGGACCAAGGTCACAAAAACATTCTTAGACTTTTATTTTGTACCTGTTCTCATGTCAAAGACCACAATATTTTTCGAAAAGTGCAGTGTTTTACCTTTTTCCTGTTGAAAAGCCTAAGGAACCTTTGACCTTGGCGTAAAATAGGTCAAGGTAAACCTAGGGTCATCATTTCTGCAAACTTCGTAGTATCCAGTCACCCGATGCTACTTACCAAGTTTCAAGATACTCGGCACATTGGTCCTGCAGAAGAAGAGTTTTTAAGGTTTTTACCATATTTGGACATCCTATAAGCTCCTCCGGAGCCTTTGGGAGCTAAACAAAAATCCCCTGAAAAATGCTGCTACTACAGGTAAGTAAGAAGTCATTTTAGCGGGCCCATGTGTCATCGCAGTGTGTGCGCTCAGCACCTAGATAAGCCGGCATATCCACTTGGTTTGGAAACACTCGTCCATGCCTGCGCGAAGAAGTTATGGTCAGAGCAAAGGCATCTACAGAAGAGTCTGGTCAGACTTCGAAGGTGCGTAGGCTTGTTTGAGTCTTTGTGCATATCATAGATATAGTACCATTACGGATATATGTGCGTAATGTAAAAATGTAAACTGTTTGCAGTAAAGATAAATCACATAAAGAGAAGCATTTTACCATTACATCCTTTAGGGCCTATTCTGGATATAAAGAAATTGCTCTTGTCCCCTAGGAAGAAAATGCTTGCCTTCACGAGTAGCCCAAATTCAGAGAAAGGTGATTAAACATAAAGTTTCCTAGTTGTACGTTATAATATTTCTGCTCTGGCTACGTCACTGCTGGCTGAAGAAGCAGCGAAGACTCTGAAAAGGGTTTGTAGGCTCTGTGCGAAATTGTTCGAAGACATGGAGCAGTGATAAACTTTGTATTCAAACAGAAACTGAACCCTTAAGCTACCAAATCACGACTTTTGCAGACGTCATTTTCAAATATAGTCGAACTTCAATGGCGCGAACACCTTTGGGACCTCGAAAATCTGTTCGAGACAGGGTTAGTTCGAGCCACTGAGGTTACTGTCAGGAGGCATAACGAGATACTTTCAGTCATCTTTTCGGTGTTCTATAATGAAAATGTATGAAATGTATGCTGTGTGTACTCATTAGAATCGCCTCATTGAGGCGATTCTAATGAGTACACACAGCATACATTTGCAAGATAAAATAAAAGCTTCTTAATTATCCTCCACTATTTCATATGTAGAGGATTTCGCGAGGGGCTCAAGACAGGGTTCGACACATCCATGGTAAACGAGCCATCGGTGTTCGAGCCATCGAAGTTCTACTGTATTTGTTTTCTCATTTTCAGAGCAAATAACTTAATAAGGCTTGCCATTTCATGTGAATCGTCTGCAAGGCAGACAATTCACATGAAATGCCAAGCCTTATTTCCCCTGAAAACTGATTAAAACAAAATTGCCTTCAGTTCTTACTTTCGCTGGCGCTTTAAGGGGAATAGGAACACCTTCAGGTAAGGCAACTCTTGCAAAAGTGTTTTTGTCTCTCATGTCAATAGGGATCAACTCTTAAAGGCATTTATTCTTGCAACAGTAGGACACACCGTGTGTCCTTAATGGTTTTATTGCCCCCTGTGATATATTGTCCTCAGCAGATCAAAGGAAGGTGATTAGTAGCCGTTACTTAATCCCCTGACTGAGGCAATATAGGGGAAAATCAATAATGTACATGAAAAAGTAGATTAAAAATTTATACCACTAAATAAAATATTTATATTTTGAAAAAATAATGTAATTAATAAGAAAAAAAAAAAATATAATTTACATGTTTATTACATTTTCATTTTAAGAATGGTATGTAAAATATTATATTAAGATAATATTTTTTTTTTTTTTTTTTTTTTTTGGTTTTGGTTTTACGGCCCTTTCAAGATTATTACATTCATATCGAGCCGATCGTTAATCAGAGGTGGGCGAAAACCGGAGTACCCGGAAAAAAAACACCTGACCTTCCGTTGCAGAACTTGGCGTCTCACATATGACCAGAGCGAGGCTCGAACCACAGCGGTGAGATACCTAATGATCAAGAGTCAGCGCTCTTAATCACTAGGCCACGGAGGCCCGTATTAAGATAATAATAACAAAACTGATGTTTTTATTATTTGACCTGCTAAGCCTTTTGTATTTCTTCTTACCTTTTTTTGTACACTCCTTATTTATTTATTTATTTATTTATTTATTTATTTATTTATTTATTTATTTATTTATTTAAAGTTTTGCTGATATTGATTTATAGTTCATCTTTACTATCTCTTATATCTCCTGGTGCCTCGCTCGGGTCACATGTGAGACGCCAAGTTCTGCAACGGAAGGTCAGGTGGTTTTTCTCCGGGTACTCCGGTTTTCGCCCACCTCTGATTAACGATCGGCTCGATATGAGTGAAATAATCTTGAAAGGGCCGTAAAACCAAAAAAAAAAAAAAAATCTCCTGGGAGATGACACAAAATGACCCACAAGGGTTGGAGTGTCATCAAGCCAAAACAATCAATCAATATCCTTTTATCACATGACGTCGTTGATTATACCCCGGTCACAGTTTTACGTTTCGACCCGCGTAAGCGCAACGTTTCTCAATACGTGGCGAAACTAAAGGTACGCCGCAGGAACGTAGCTCTTACGCCGAGATACGTAGCAGGAACGCCTCTTACGCGAGGCTGCCACGTAAAGAAGTTGCATGCAACTTCTTTACGTCGCACATACGTGGCAGGTTCGAAACGTCGTACATACGTAGCAGAAACGCAGTGCAAACGAAAGGAACGCAGCAGCAGCGTAGCACAAACGCCTCTTACGCCGCACATACGCCACTCAAGACTTACCACGTAAGTGTGGCGTACGACACGTTGTCGCTGCGTAACAGCGACGTTCCTTTCGTATCTACGGCGTATCTGTTACGTTTTAATTTTAGATACGCCGTTTCCACGGCGTATCATAACGTAAGCATGGCGTAAGTACTACGTAGCTGTCGTATGTGCGACGTTATTGCTGCGTATGTACGACGTAGTAAAAATAGCTGTGGCGTTTCAAGTTTACCTGCGGCGTAATAGCGACGATTGTGGCTTTTGTTGAGTTTCAAATGAGGTCAAGTGGCATCGCATAGTACATTTTAATCTCGATCAAGTGGTCTCATACATAAATTATATATATACAACAGCAAGAGGTTAGCACATTCCCTTGCCTTCCGTGCTTTTTTGCGACCTCTTTCTTGCCTTCACTTTTGTTACCCTCTTCGCCAGCAGGTTCTGAACATTGAGAAGCTGAGTCTGAGTTGCTACTGAGTTTGCTTCGAAGCCAAGGTTGAGCTTTCTGATGGGGACGGATTTCTGTCCCGCTCTGATCCCTGATCAGTCCGAATATTAACCGCAGGGCTGAGATTAGGCATCGAGCTTCTCTTTGCCCCGGTCTTGCAAGTTGCCTTTCCTCTCTTCCTTGTCATGTTGATACTTCGATGTCACTTGAATGAATGACAACAATAATATTACCACATACGTTTTAAAACGCCGCTGTTACGCAACAGCAACGTCGCAGGTCAGAATGAAACGCAGCTCCTACGTAACAGCAACGCGATATACGCAGCACTTACGTCACGCAAACGCCGCGATACGTGGGTCTTCGCAGTAGAAACGTAGCTCATACTCCATGTACACAACAAGACATCTAATTTGCATAAAAAACGCAGCAGGTTGCGACGTTTGGCCACGTTTTGGGTTTTTGTCAGAAACGTGGTGAAACGTAGCAGAAACGTAAAGGTGTGACCGGGCTATAAGCATTAACTGGATGCCTGTGTTCTATTAAAAATAGACCTATATGCGAAAGCTATAGAGCTATAGGGTGAGGGAACCAGTCAATGATAAGCAGTGGATAACGTCGTGTAGTAAAAATCGTATGACCACACGTGTAATAACACTTTGGCGGGATTTAGTAACGTCATGACGACGCCCATGTCAACCATGCATTTATTTTTTGTGGCTAAATTGTCAAATTTCAAGGCGATAAAATCCAATTCTAAGTGGTCATATGATAAACAGAATCTTACACTCTTGGTCATTTCATATGAAATTCATGAAACTCGCCAAAGGCTCGTTTCATAAATTTCATATGAAATGATCCCTCGTGTAAGATCCCCCATTTATCATACGGCGTCGTTGATAAGCAGTGGATAACGTCGTGTAATAAATATCGTATGACCACACGTGTAATAACACTTTGGCGGGATTAAGTAACGTCATGGCGACGTCCATGTCAACAATGCATTTTTTGCCGGAAATTGTCAAATTCAAAGGCGATAAAATCCTATTTAAAGTGGTCATATGATAAACAGAATCTTACACTCATAGTCATTTCATATGACATTTATGAAACTCGCCGAAGGCTCGTTTCATAAATATCATATGAAATACCACTCGTGTAAGATCCTCTATATTCTTTTTAATCATTATAAAACAATACAAAGGTAGCTCTCCAATGTGACATGGACTTAATCATGTGATGGATATAGAGGATCTTACACGAGCGGTCATTTCATATGAAATGACCACGAGTGTAAGATTCTCTTTATCATATGATTACTTTAAATTGTATTTTATCGGCATTATAGTTGACAAATTTTCCACAAAAAAAATGCATGGTTGACATGGATGTCGTCATGACGTTACTGAATCCCGCCAAAGTGTTATTACACGTGTGGTCATACGATTTTTATTACACGACGTTATCCACTGCTTATCAACGACGTCATTAAGCGACAGGAGAAAATCCTAACCTCAGTAATGACCAAATACCTATTTTATCTATTTCTCTAATTATTAGTTAGTAAACTATTTATATATTCCCCATGGAGACCCCCCACCCACACCTGTTGACGTCAGGTGACTTCTGTTCAGTCAGCACTGAAGACTACATAATATTATGTAATGTGATATAGTCCGCAATAATCAAGTATAAATGCCTTATAGAAAAGCGAACAGGGAGTCCCGAAAGTCGTCTCCCTTTGGAAAATGGCAGAAAAACCTGCCAGGTGTTCCCATTCCTCTTAATGGCTAATGGAAACACGTTTAAAATTACCGCTTGCTGGCATGACAAGAGCAGAAAACCCTTTTCAGCCCGGTTCTGAATCTAGGATCCATTAAACCATATAAAACGGGGTTTATCACACTGTTTATGAAATAAATCCGCAGGAAAAAGAAGTAGACCGCCTTTTCAGAATTCGACATTTGTTTGAAAATCCCATGCTTCTCCGCGACCAGTGAAATTAAAATGATGTACAGCGCCATTGTAAACATAAACACTGACGTTAATATCAGCATTATCATTGTCTTTCGCTTGCGACGAAGATGCGTTCCCTCAGATTTTATTTCCCGCGAAAAGAATTTGTCCACTGTATTGTAACTCGCTGAAGTCTTGTGTCTAGACTGACGTTCATTACAAAAACCGACCTCGTTAGTGCCTTGTTCTGAGTTCTCCTTTTCTCCAAAGTCTGTTGTGATGTAAAACTTTTCTCTGCTGGGTAGTTCTGTCAGCGTAAATGAAGTTAATGACATCATGCTGTTTCTGCGCGGCAGTCGAATCTTGTGATGAAATGAAGTTTTTAAACACGTTAACTTCTGAATGCAGGAGGAGATCAAACTACGCATGGACACAGAACTAGAATTCGAAGCGTTCCTGATAAAACTAGTCTTTTTATCAAGTATACTGGCAGATGAACCTGCACGCATTTCATTTAATTTGAAGAACATTTGTCTTGCTGTCAAAATATTCCAAACAAAAATGGCTGCCATCATAATTCCGATCGGTAAAACATAGACGCTTGCAATGTAAATAAACGGGTGAATGGCGTCTGCATATTGCCCTGACTTCTCACATATAGAAATAGTAACACTTACGTTGCCTACAGTGTATACGTATGTCTGTATCCCCCAGAAAACGGAAGCTGGTATAGATACTAGCGATGAGAGTACCATGCCGAGGCCACAAAACTTCAAGGCAGACGAGGGCTGGATTTGCCAATCAAGAGGTTGGCAAACTTTTCTGTAACGGTCAAACGCAAGAAGAAGTAGTGTAAAAGCCGATCCCCACACTGTAAACACGTTAAAATATGACTTAGCTTTACAGAACCAATTACATCTGAAATCAAACCAATAAAATTCGGAGTAAATTTCAGCAGGCAACGTCAACACACAGCTCGTTAAATCGTAGATAGCTAAACACAACACAAAGTACCGAAAGTTACAGTGTAAGTATAATTTTATGTAAACGCACAAAATTGAAATATTTCCAATAAATCCGAAAACTGTCTCTAACCCTATAAAAACTGTTACTGGAAAAAGGGCCTCAAACAAATCTTCATTGAGTTTATCAACAGAAAAGTTAAAATGCTTCCATTCTGAATAGTTTTGCGCCATTTGAAACAATATGATTTTTTTAACTTTTATAAACAGTCAAAATCATTTCAAAATTGCATTTGGGCAATTTAAGCATTCAACCACGCACTTTTCACAATTTGTTATTCAAAATACTTTGCTTCCGTTTAGGAGTTTTTGAAAAACGTTCTCCTTGAAATAGAAAAAAAGGTAATGACAAATGGATCGTTCCTGTTAGAACTATTAAATAATTGAATTCCAACGCGCCCATTAACGATTGTAAAAAACGTAATTGTAGTCACGAATTCACTTTTCCTAACCCGCTGTTACTCTGTGTCTTGTCTTTTATTTCCAAGCACGTTAATAGCATACTTTCCAGCTATCAGCTTCCGACCGAAATAAAAGCTGATAAGAGAAGTCCGTTTTCAAAGTCATCTACCGCAAGCTCTGGATATCTATCCAATGCCATGCCCTACGTGCCCTGAGCAAGAATCAGACAAGTAAAATGTATCATAAATGGAAAAAACAAATGTGCGACTTCCGACACTATATCTCAGATGTTTAAGTCTAAAGAAACGGAAGCCTTATAGAAAATAGGTGACGATATCGCTGTCATTGTTGAGCGATGGCAAGATAATTGATTCCTTACGCATCTATCATGGAGGAAATTAGCGACCACTTCTTGAGTCTGTCGCTCAGGCTCTTCCATGTCTTATATCGTATGGCTAAGGTGAGACTGAGCATGCGCAGATCACCTTAGCCTTCGCTGTTCGCACGCGTGCAAAGAACCCTTTATACATATTCTCGACTCATTAAAACTGAACGTCTCCAAGATAGATGTGTTGTGACCGATATAACAGAATGATTAATAGTGTACAGTCTGCACTTCTTCGCATTCTGGCTAAGCCTTGGCATTCGCAGCTGTTATAATGAAGTTCTAAAACTATATTGCCTTTGTTTAAGCTTGTTTTTTTTTTCACGATATCTTTGAAAACAATTATAACGGTTGAATAAAAAGAATGTTTTGGATTTTACCCGAAAAGAAATTAAGGGGGATGGATATACTATCACCCTGTCAGGGGAGGCAACTCTTTTGAAAAATATCTACCCTCCAATATCAACAGTGGCATGTAATAAAAATCAATGTAAACCTATTTAATATAGAGAAAAAGTATTCATTATTTTAGTTGTTTTTGCTAAAAACCATAAATTGTTGGTGCTCGCTAATAGCGAGCACTAACAATTTATGGTTGTAGTCCCCCCCCCACCACCACAACCACCACCACCAAATAAAATAAAGGAAAAATGCAATGTATTTAGGTCAATTTTGAGACCATGAAAGAATGTCACGCGGTTGTGTTATTCTTCTTCGGAAGGTCTTGGTTTTATAAGAAGGCAAAAGTTGCCTCCTCTACCTATTTGTCTTGACAAATCAATTTTCTCCAGTAGTAATTCAAAATTTAATTTGCAGATTTGTCAAACACACTTTTGAATTAAATCCATATATGCCTAGCGTCCCATTTATGGTGCATTGACAGACCGTGCAGACCAAGAGATTGAGGCGTCTTATCTAGGTGTACACAGTTTGATTAAATTATATACATTTTTGTTAAATTTGCCACAAGAAAAACAAACCTGACAACCCTATAATTAGAAATGGGCCACTCTAAACTTATTAGGTGAAAGATTCAATTGCCATATAAGGCTTAATAGGCTTGTGAAACAGTATCTATTTAAGGAATGAAATTTTATTTTCTTTACGTTCTTGACGTAATAAAGACAGTGACCCTGTGGGCGCAACTATAATGCCAAGAAATGCATCATGAAACATTGATAACTAGCAAAAGGTAAATATGTACCTGTCTAAAGCACAATAGTGAGGATAAATAAAGGCTGAGTCTACATCCAATACTTTGATATGAGCCAGTGCATGACAAAACCTACAATAAGACGTGTGCGCCCAACGAAGACTCAGATCAGCCTGCGCGGACTGCGCATCCGCGCAGGCTGATCAGAGTCTTCGTTGTGCGCTCTAAGGATAGCCAAGGGTCTAATGCTCCTCCATGCAGCAAGAGCAGTCTCTGGTTAGGCTATATGGATGCGCAGGCTGATCTGAGTCTTCGATGGGCGCATATGTCTTATTGTAGGTTTTGTCGTGCGCTGGCTCATATTTGAAAGTATATTTATTGTACAGATACATGTATTTCTCATATGAAATTTTGTGAATGAATAAAATAGACTTTCAGCAACGACAGCTGTCTTCATCACATGAACGTTAGAAAAATCCATATCTTACTCTTTTCATCTCAATGTCTCATTGGAAGCAACCCTCCAAAATGACCTACATTACGAAAACACGCCTATTCAAATACAAATGTAAATTTTATCGCCGAGAAAATGACAATTTTCACACGAATTTTTTTCTTATTTTTTGCTCAAAATATAGATTGTGGGTACACGTTAGAACCGCCTAATTGAGGCTGTTCTAACGAGTACACACAGCCTATATTTTAGAGCAGAAATAAGAAAAAAAAGGTGTAAACCCCAGTTTTACTATATAAAGGGTCAGAATTATATAGGCGTATTTTCTTGATGAACAGTCACGGTTAACCGGGACGTTAAACCTCAAACAAACAGACAAACAAACTCTTCATTTTAAATAATTCCGAGTATAATTTAGAAGTTAAAGCGTAGGCTGTGCGAAGTACTCGGCACACAAATGATAATAACGCTAATGTGCGATATACTCGGTGAAAAAGTGATATTGTATATGATCTTTGGACATGGAAAAGAAAAGATACATCTATAAAGATAACATATGTGTACATTGTATATGTTTGCAACACCATTAAGGAGAGGATAAATATAGGCTGTGTTTAATACGGGGACTGTTCAAATATGAATGCAAGTAGAACGTTTTGCGTGTTGCACTAATGCGAAAATCGCCTGGAAATAAATATCACAACGTAGAAAAACATTTTACCTATACATTGATACCAAACCTGTTAAAATCCGTACACTTTAGCCACGTATATCGTTCGATAAACACTGTCTACTCTTGTATACTAATACAAAACATGGTTGGAAGAAGGTCAGAGTACGCCGTTGAAATACGGTCCTATATTAAGAATCGTTGTATTCTTGGTATACGGTGCAAAGACATTTTTGATGAAATATGTTCGGTTTATGAGCAAAATGAAATGTCTTTTCCGAAAGTTTTTCGTTGGTGTAAGAAATTCAGTTGTGGGCTAGGCTCAACAGAAGACCAACATCTGCCAAGTTGGTTGCTAGAGTGAAAGAAATAGTTGCTACCGATGCACGATACACCACCAGGCAAATAGCTAGTATGGTTGGCATCTCATTATGAGCAGCTCATGCAATTCTGAAACGGGATGTGAAAATGAGAAAGATCTGTGCTAGATGGATTCCCCATCTGTTGACAGATGAGCAGAAAAAGACACGCGTTCAGTGCGCCAAGACGTTGCTTAAAAAGTTTCCAAATTACAATGCACGGTCTTTCGCTAATGTCGTCACAGGTGACGAGACATGGGTTCACTTTTTTGAGCCAAAACGAAAGATTCAGAACAAAATATTGGCAACAAAGTATTGCAAAAGATTATGCATTGCAAAGCGGACCAAGAGCGTCAAGAAGGTAATGTATGTCATATTCTTTTCAAATCAGGGCCCTGCTATTCAGGTTACTGTGCCTAAAGGCAAATCTGTAAATGCGAAGTTTTACAAGAATAAAGTTCTTCGAAAATTGAAGAAATATTTCAAAGAACGAAGACCAGCAACTGGTTTGGCCAATGTCAGATTGCTACATGACAATGCGTCATCGCACAAGGCGTTCATTGTGCAAGACTATCTGAAGCAGGAAAAGGTTGTTGAACTCCCTCACCCCACGTATTCCCCTGACCTTGCCCCGTGTGACTTTTTTTGTTCCCGTGGCTGAAAAAATACCTTTCTGGTCGAAAATTTGTACAGCGCAAACACCTCGGTTCTGCAATATTCCAGTGCCTTCATAGTATACCTCGAAAAGACTACCAAAATGCATTCAATGATTGGATCAGAAGACTGAAAGTTTGTATATCTGTTAAAGGGGAATACTTTGAGGGGACCAAATAAATTTTTCATCGAAATCTATCACGGAATCATTTTTATGGGCTTAGTTGCATTCATATTTGAACAGTCCTCGTATAGGCTGTGCCTACATCAAATCCTTTGTCATTGTATGTGTATTTGTAGTACACATGTATGTATTTATGTTATGAAATTTTGAATAAATAATAAAATAAAGTACAAAGTGATATTAGCCAATGCAATGCTGTGACTTTAAACCGCTTAGAATATCTAAGTCCTTATCATTCTAACACATCCGTACAGCAGTCTGTCAACTTTGCCAAGCGCATGCACAGGTTAATTTATGATTAGCAGATTAGTGAATGAAGTCTCTTAATGAACGGAAACACAATCGGACGGGTCAACAGTTCTATGCACATTTCCATTGTTTTTTTTTTTCTGTTTGTTGTTTTTTTTTTCTTTGCGGATTGATTGATTGTTTCTCTTATCAGCAAGCCTTATATGTTGCGTGTCAGAAAATTAATTCCGCCTTCAATGCTTCAATTAGTTTCTATCTGAGCAAAATAATCGGTCAATTATTTTTCTTAGGAACACGACAGAAAAACAAAAATGCCATTAGCCCTAATTTTCTGTTTCATACGTTACACGGCCTAAGGCTGAATGACGCCTATTACATGATTCTAGGATCACCTTGATCTGTGTTTACTTAGGAAGAACTAAACCCATATATGCCTAACATCCCATTCTTGGGACATTGGCAAACAGTGTAGACCCAGATCAGACGCCGCAGGACGCGGCGTCTGATCTGCGTCTACACTGATTGCTTAAAGTACATACATTTTTGTACAATTTACCACTAACAAAAACATACCTGGCAGCCCTTTAATTGGAAATGGGCCGCTCCAAACTTATAAGGTGAAAAATTCCATTGTCATATATGGATTAAGCTAAATTTTGTAGAAGTGCAATTAAACTATATTTGCAAGAACTGATTTGCTATATATGGTTCAGACCAGGGGCGTGGCCAGAAGATTTCTAGAACCTAGAAAAATCGGCTGCTCTTACTTTTGTTTGATTTTAGGTCATTTTGGAGACGTTGCTTCCAATTTTGTGGGGCTTTTATCCGGCATTGAGGTGAAGTGACATCTCAAGCCGATGAAATGACATCTCAAGTCTGCCGCTTGGGTTGATATGCATGGACGATTCTACTCAAACGACTTTGTCTGGACAGGCTAAGGCCTTCTAAGCGGTTTACCAGTACTTATGTTCGGTCTGTTTCAGATCTGCGTGTGGAAGAACCATGCATCATCGCGATCTAATTTTTCAATCCGCGATGGGCGGGGGGCCACTTTTACGATACCAATTTTTAGTTAAATACACACCTGTGCTGTACCGCCCATCGGGGCTTGAAGAAATAGATGGGCTGCATGATGTTTCCACGCAGAGCTGAAATCCGACCGCACACGAGTACTGGTAAACCGCCTAGAGGATCTAAACCTGCCCAAGCAAAGCGGTGCGAGTCGGACCGTCCTATTGGTTTCATTGTGCGACAGGGCTTGAGATGTCATTTCATCTCAAATGTTAGGTGAAAGTACCACAAAATTGGAAGCAACGTCGCCAAAATGACCTATACAGTATTGACGGGGACTTTATACCTAAAATCAAACAAATCAAACAAAGTAGAAGTAAAACAAAGATCAGGAATCGATACAATTAACTTACCCCACCCATCAAAGACACCAAAGGGAAAGAAACACAAACATTAAGCGACCAGACCATAATGGAAACCTAAACAAAGGAAGGCCATAAGGACAGTTACTTTCCCACGAAATGGCCATATGGCCATCCAAAATAAAAAGGCACAAGTGATACACACAGCAAGTAACAAACAACACCATAAATAAACCGCCATAGAAGAACCGCCTTGGAACGGTCAGTGGAATGATTTCCACTGGGAGGCTTAAATCGATTTTACGTGGCCACAATCCTCGCCCTTACTTCCGTCGCGATTTAGACAAATAATTTGTTCAGTCCGCATGAAGGCCTCCTAACTCATCAGTGCAACATTTCCGTGAACACAAAAATCAAAGAACCACAGAGGTGAGACAACGGTGATGACTCGACAGCAAGAAACCAGAGAAATGCTGGAGCAAAAGAAAACCAACAGTTAGACTCCGATGGGCCCGACCAGAGACAGAGCATCAGGCACCAACCAACATTACCTTGAATTAGATCTCTCTAATACTCAATAAGCCTTTACGTTGGAGCCGTCATAGAATCTGAGGCCTGACCCACCGGCGTGCAATTAAAGAGGGAAGCAAAGTTGCCAACCGTGATTGGGTTAAATACCATGCATGCAGTCTGTCGTATAACATCCATGGTGTACCCAATCTTTTTATATCGAAGAATGATTTTACGAAATTGGGTGCTGAAGTCATTGCGGTAATATATTTTTCTGAATTTATATACTAAGTCACCATAAAATTCGGGTTCCGATAGACCTTGTTGCAGAAGAGATTTAAGTCCAACATTGAATTTTGAAATTAAATCAGAATGACGTCTATAAAATTTTGAAAAGGCTTTGCGTAGTTTATGGTACCGATAACCCTGATTAAGGAGTTTAGCTGTTAATAATTTATTACGAGTGTTGAAGTCAGTTACATGACTACACACTCTAGCAAATCGAATTAATTGCGAAATATAAACGCCATAGGATGGCGCACGAGGAACATCACCATCCAAAAAAGGAAAATTTACAATCTCAAAATCAAAGTCATCGCGTTTATCATAAATTTTGCACGAAACAAATCCATCTACAATTGATAGATGTAAATCCAAAAACGGGGCTTCGGTATCAGAAGAATTTGCTTTATTTAACTGAAGTTCTGGGGGGTAAATATGACTGATCAAACCATCAAAATAGGTATTATCAATATTTAATAAATCATCTAAATATCTAGAAGTGGAGCTAAAAGCTTCAATAATTTCAGATTGGTTATCAATGGAAAGCGACTGAAGTCTCTTTCATAACAATACAAGAACAGATCAGCCACAAGAGGTGCGCAATTAGTACCCATCGGAATACCCACAATAGTGTGGCGGATAAGTGGCAGAATAGTTCATTTTGTGATACAAGCATGGAATTTGGGATGAAGCCTAATTTGTATGTGTAGTAAATGAAAAAAAAGTTGGCCACGAAAAATTTTGACTTTTTCAAGATGGCCGCCGTTTTGAAAAATAGTTAGCACATGGTGTAGCGTTTATAAAATAAATAGCGTTGAAATGGGGTGCAATTAAAAAACTTGGTGGCCAACTTCAAAATGGACAAAAAATTTACGGTGGCCAACTTTCTTATTCTACCTCACTATAAACGATAATGATTTGGTAGAAATTTCATGCTTGTATCACAAACTGAACTATTTTGGTAAAAATTCCCACTTATCCGCCACACTACAATTTGTCTAAATAACTTAGTACCGAATCTAATATAAATATTGTCAAGAAGAAAGGTGAGGGCATCACACACTTTCTGACATGACCAAAGTGTATAATTCTTATGCTCTTTAGAAGTGAAAAATGCATTTCTGACATTACATGCAAGATAGAGAGAATCTTCTCTGTGAAAAGCCCATTCAATTAAATCATTAAGCTTTTCTTTCATAAGATTATGAGGAAGTGTAGTGTAAAGAGTGGAAAAATCGTAAGTAGACAGACTAGAAGCACGGAAATGTCTGGATTTCAATATATTTAAAACCTCATTCGAATTTTTTATATACCAAAACAGATTTCTTCCTGATCTTTCAAAGACTTTATCACAATATTTAATTACATGCGTTTTAATAGCAGTAAGACAGGAAGTTAATAATTTAGAAATTTCAGTGGTAGTGCAAGAGCTAGAATTTGCAATAAACCGTGCTTTGTAAGGTCTTTTATGAAGTTTTGGTAACCAGTATAGCGTAGGAAGCTTGTCTTGGCCTTCGTTAACACACGCAGCAAACTTGGTGGCTGAAAGACAAACATGTTTATCTACTATAGCTCTCTCTTCAGCTAAAGGCTGAAGTTCATAGGCCTTAGTACCACCAAGCTCCTGCTTAAGCGTGTTAACATAGTGGAGCCGTCACACAACGACGACGTTGTTAGCGGCCTTGTCTGCAGGGGCCAAAACAAACTTCTTATGCAATTCTAGAATACCTAGTTTAAGATGACGTAAAGACGTCTTAGGCTTAGGAGGTAATAAGTTAGTATTTTGAGAATAGAAACAAATGCGTTTATTCACTAGTTTTAAAATGCTAAGTTTCCAGTCCTTAAGGGCTTTATGCTCAACATACTCTCGCTTACACCATCGATTACCGAATTCATTCAAGGAAGCAGCGATTTCATCTCCAAATTTACTGAAATCAATTTTAGAAGGAAACCGATATTTCGGTCCTTTAGAAATTATATTCCTTATCCTCGAATCAGGAATAATTTTCAAATTGCCAGTAATTACATGACCAGCAGCAGGATAACAATACTTTGAATTTTTACAATCACATGAATCAGGAGTATTAGTATCAATATCAAGATCTGAAACAAGTTTATTGAAATTAAAAATGATAGATCTAACAGGTTTGTTATATTTATAGCAAATTATAGGTGTTTCAGTATTTTGAAAATAAGCAGGAAAGGAAGAAAGCACCGATCTCTCACGGAAGATACTGGGCAAATCTATAAAATCCATACCCTTATTAATGAAGGATATTTTGAAGAAATGGCGTTTATGATTAATTTCAGAATCAATGTAAGGACGGAGAGCATGCTGAGTATAGCCTCTAGTTAAGAGAGCAGCATCATATAACTGATGAGAACTATCGTAGAATTTATTCGCCTCGGTGTCCAGAAGACGTAAGACAGAAACGGGTAATGAACCTAAAAATGAAAGCATAGAGTGGCGTCCATGATTTAATAATATCATTGACAGTCACTTCAGTCTAGTATTGTTTCGTTTAAACGCACGTGATTTACGTTTAAAATTACCATTTTTCCTGGTGCCGTGAGATCTAGTTCTGCGTTTTCGACAATCGAGGAGTGAGAAAATATCAAAGTCCGGCATTCTGGAAATATTACCCTCATGATAAATGTTGTCATTAAATCCCAGTCGAAAAGGGGTCTGTAAAAATTTAATCCATTTCAGTTCAGCTTCATGTCTTTTGATTATTTTGAATCTAGATGTAGAATTTGCATCGTAATAAATTTTTTCCACTGGTTGTGTAACAATGTTATTTACAGAATGACCTGTACGTCGAAAGTGACGGTACAAGAAAGTGTCAGTTTTCTTAGGCTTACTCATTTTTCCATAATGCTCGTTCAATCTAGTTTTAAGCATGCGGTTAGTTTGACCGACGTACTGCATATTTCAGTTTGCAGCACGTCAAGTAATTAGATAAATTAAATCTGTAGACTGTCATGTCAAATCAGACATGTTAACTACAGAGAAGCGTCTACCGTTTACAGATGAAGTAACGATAGACGCAGTGCTTAAATGCGAACAACATCTGCACCTCTTGGCATTGCACCTAGAAATACTAGGATACATTCCACTTCTTTTCCACGGATTAGTATATTTTCGAAGGATGGGCGATTTGAGAGGAGATAGTCTTATACGAAGAATACTCCCAAAAACATTGGTACTGCCTGCTCCATTGAGAATAACTGAAGTTACAGAAGACAAATTTAAGGGTCTAACCAATACCGAAGGCAACATAGTATTAAAGTTCTTAATAGAATGGGGAATCCGTACAGAAGAAGCAGAGTGTAACCTAATGGTTGATATTGATATTTTAAATGTATTTGTGATACTCATGTGGGTTAAGAAGGTTTTGATACCGTCAAAACTAAAGGGATCTTCATACCGGTCATTATGTTAAACAGCATATAAAATACTGAAGATAATTCCTTCGAATAGAAGGAAGGTACAACAAAACCTGTATGATAATCCATCTCTCATGGTGGTATTGGTGACATATACTATCGGAGGATTTTCCGGTATGTTTCGTTTCTTTAGCCGATTGTTTGGTTATCAATTGACTCATTGTCACCAAATGATCAAGACGTTTCACTGCGATTGCCCACGTGACTATCACATCTGTGAAAAAGGTAACGTTTATTTATAGGTACAGACAAAAATGCATTTACAGCGAAATTCCGCAGTTGTTTGATTTGATGTTTAACGTCCCCGTCAACATTGTAAAGGTCATTTTGGAGACGTTGCTTCCAATTTTTGTGGGACTTTTACCCGACATTGAGATGAAATGACATCTCAAGCCCTGCCGCCCAATGAAACCAATAGGGTTTATAAGCATGGCCCTAAAATTAGGACAAATCATGTTTTTAAAAGCACATTTAGAAGGTTTCAGGTACATTTTCTTTGTATTTTATACATCCAAAGTGCTCTACTGGAAGATCACATTTGGAACTGTTCAAAAGTGGTCTTAAAGTGTTTAAGACCACCTTTGAACAGTCCCAAAGGTGGTCTTATTATAGGAATTTTAATGTATATTCTTGTTTGAAGTTTTACAGCACAGTCAACACTAAGTTATGTCGAGCCGGCCAGTTTTCCTAACCACATGATTTAATAATAATAACTCTAATTATCGACCTTATTTATAGAGGGTAACACATTTAGTACTAGTACTAATCTTCCATGTGGCCCTCTTTTCCTGGGGAGGAACCAGTTCTAAGCAATGTGGATAAAGTTTCTTGCTCAAGGAAACAACACTTGGCACTTGCGAGGATCGAACCGGCTACCTCTCGATCTCAAATCCGATGCTTTACCACTGCACCACAGTGCTCCACAAACGGTTGACAAGAACAGTCAGAATCTGACGACTACAGATCTTGAATCAGCAGACCTTTTATGCCCAGGCATTTATAGTGAAATAATAAAACGTTTTGACAATGGCTGAAAACCGCTTGTCACTTATTTCAATGGAAAACCTGGGATTTTTTCCGCTTATGACGAAGGTTTCCACAGGTTAACCTTTTTGAAGTGCATATTTACATTCTCTACAGCTGGGGTTAAGGAAATGTGTGACGGTCGTAGAAAGACTCCCTGTCCTCACAGTGTAGACTATATTTTCTAGTCCTTCGAGGCCATTTATTCCAATGTGGAATTTGGAAAAAGTTTTTGTGACTGGGTCACTGATGAGTAATAATTCGCCGAAAATATCTTGTCTACCCCTCCCCCCCCCTCCACACACACACACACACACACACACACACACACACGCACACGCACACACACTCCACGCATACACGCACATGTACAAAATCGTGGCGTATTCCTTGCGTCTAAAGATTAAATTTTATATAGAACATTTCTAATTTGTGCTGGTGCAGCACAAAATTACTCTAAACTTCATTAAGATTTGTACTGAAACGTCTTATAATCTTGTACAAGTAAATTGTTATTATCTTGTTCAAGGAAATTGTTCATTCTTTGGAAAATTGTGGAGCACATATACATATCCAAGGCAAGGCAACTGTTCTTCACCGTGACTACACAATGAACATTTTTTTTCCATACGCAGTGGCGTAGCATCCTTTGCGCAGATACGCAATTGCGTACACCTTCTTCTTCTGCTGCTTCTTTTTCTTTTCCTTCATTATCTCCACGCCTTAGCGATTGTTATTTGGGTCTTGGCCCCTGTAGAGAAAGCGCGGGATTCGCGATGGCGTGCCATCGACTGCTTTCTAGTTTTTTCTTCGTCTTCTTCTTCGTCGTCGTCTAATATTTTATGTTTGTTAGAAGAAGAAATAGCAAAATCTGTATGTGTCTAGGATATACACAACACTGATTATCAGCTTACATAATTTCCTTCTTTGTCGCGGGAACCACACTTACAGGAGAGAATTTGCTCCCTAAAGGGAGCAAATTCTTTCCTGTAAAAGGCCATGATCCCCTTCTGGTAAACGATGATGATTATTTCTATTATTTTCTTTGGTTTACTACAAATTATTTTCTCCTAGTTACTCCCTTAGTCCACATGAAGATGGGGTTTCTTTGCCACGGGGACCACACTTACAGGAGAGAATTTGCTCCCTAAGGGGAGCAAATTCTTTCCTGTAAGAGTGGTCCCCATCGATGATTATTATTTCTATTATTTTCTTTGGTTTGCGTACAAATTATTTTCTCCTAGATGAGCCCCAAGTCCACATGAGTTGCACCAATCGAAGATGGGTTTTCTTTGCCGCGGGGACCAAACTTACAGGAAAGAATCTGCTCCCTAAAGGGAGCAAATTTCTTTCCTGTAAGAGCGTCCCTATCTGGTAAACGATAATTAGTATTTCTATTACTTTCTTTGGTTTGCGTACAAATTATTTTCTCCTAGTGACGCCTTTAGTCCACATGAGCTGCATCCAATCGAAGATGGAATTTCGAGCTTGTGCGCCAAGCAAAGACACGCGCAATGTACGGTTTTGTTTGTTTGTTAAAATTGAGGTTAGAACGTCCTTAGGTCATTTTGGAGACGTTGCTTCCAATTTTATGGGACTTTTACCCGACATTGAGATGAAATGACGTCTCAAGCCCTGCTGCCCAATGAAACCAATGGGGTTTATATGCAGCGGGCTTAGTCCTTCTGAGCGGTTTACCAGTACTCATGTGCGGTCGGTCCCCGCCAATCGGGGCTTGAAGAAATATATGGGCTGCATGATGCTTCCACACAGAGCTGAAACGACCCACACATGAGTACTGGTAAACAGCTTAGAGGATCTAAGCCTGACCAGGCAAAGGGTTGCGCGTCGGTCCGTCCATGCTTATAAACCCTATTGGTTTCATTTGGCGACAGGGCTTGAGATGTCATTTCATTTCAAGGTCGGGTAAAAGTGCCACAAAATTGGAAGCCACGTCTCCAAAATGACCTTTACAGTGTTGACGGGGATGTTAAACCTCAGATCAAACAAAAAAACAAAGTACTCATGTGCGGTCGGTTTCAGCTCTGCATGGAAGCTTCATGTATTCCACATTATTTTTCCAAGCCCCGATGGGCTGGGGCCGGCAATGTATGGTAGAGTTTTTTTTTTTTTTTTTTTCATTTTTTTTTTTTTTTTGCTGTGCGCTATTTTTGGTCGATTGTTTATCAACTTAAACAAGAGGGCCATGATGGCCCGGAATCGCTCACCTGAATCCAAGATGTTTCAAAGCTAATGGAAATGAAGGATTCAACGGGCCTCCGTGGCCTAGTGGATAAGAGCGCTGACTCTTAGTCATTAGGTCTCTCACCGCCGTAGGTTCGAGCCTCGCTCGGGCCACGTGTGAGACGCCAAGTTCTGCAACGGAAGGTCAGGTGGTTTTTCTCCGGGTACTCCGGTTTTCGCCCACCTCTGATTAACGATCGGCTCGATATGAGTGAAATAATCTTGAAAGGGTCGTAAAACCCAAACCAAAAAAAAAAAAAAAAAAAAAAAAAAAAAAGAAATGAAGGATTCACTGCTTTAAGGCGATGTGGACCAAAGCCTTTTATCTTTGGAGGCTATTTTTCATTGCAGTGGAATTTGAATGTTTTTCCATTTTTAGCTCTGGTGTCCATTTTGTTTAACAGACCGGAATAGTTTAGGCAATTTTGAAAGAGGGTCACTCAAGGATTCGGTTGTTTGATTTGAGGTTTAACGTCCCCGTCAACACTGTAAAGGTCATTTTGGAGACGTTGCTTACAATTCTGTGGGACTTTTACCCGACATTGAGATGAAATGACATCTCAAGCCCTGTCGCCCAATGAAACCAATAGGGTTTATAAGCATGGACGGTCCGACTCGTGCGCACCGCTTTGCCTGGGCAGGTTTAGATCCTCTAAGCGGTTTACCAGTACTCGTGTGCGGGTCGGATTAAGCTCTGCGTGGAAGCATCATGCAGCCCATATATTTCTTCAAGCCCCGATTGGCGGGGGCCGGGGTCACTCAATGAACATTCCTGGGAAATTATTTTCAAATTGGGCCATTTGCCTAGGAGGAAATGTCATTTAAAGGTTTTTCTATTTTTAGCTCATGCAGCCATTTTGTTTAACGGAGTGGAACGATTTAGGCAATTTTGAAAGAGGGTCACTCAAGGAACATTCCTGTGAAATTATTTTCAAATAGGGCAATTTGCCTAGGAGGAGATATCATTTAAAGGTTTTTTCTATTTTTAGCTCTGATGGCCATTATGTTTAACTAAGCGGAACCATTTAGGCAATTTTGTAAGAGGGTCACTCAAGGAACATTCTTGTGAAATTCTTTTCAAATCTGGCCATTTGCCTAGGATATGTCATTTAAAGGTTTTCTATTTTTAGCTCTGGCTGCCATTTTGTTTAACGGAGCAGAACGATTTTGGCAATTTTGAAAGAGGATCACTCAGGGAACATTCCCGTGTGACATTATTGTCAAATCGGACTATTTGCCTAGGAGGAGATGTCATTTAAATGTTTATCTATTTTTAGCTCTGATGGCCATTTTATTTAAGGGAGCGTAAAGATTTAGGCAATTGTTACAAAGAGGGTCACTCACGGAACATTCCTGTGAAATTATTTTCAACTTGGGCCATTTGCCTAGGAGGAAAAATCATTGAAAGGTTTTTCTATTTTTATCTCTGGTGGCCATTTTGTTTAACGGAGCAGAACGATTTAGGCAATGAAAGAGGGTTACTCTAGGAACATTCCTGTGAAATTCTTTTCAAATCAGGCCTTTTTCATTGCTGTGGAATTTGAAGGTTTTTCTATTTTTAGCTCTGGTGTCCATTTTGTTTAACAGAGCAGAACGACTTAGGCAATTTTGAAAGAGGGTCACTCAAGGAACATTCCTGTGAAATTATTTTCAAATCGGGCCATTTGCCTAGGAGGAGATGTCATTTAAAGGTTTTTCTATTTTTAGCTCTGGCGGCCATTATGTTTAAAGGAGCGAAATGATTTAGGCAATTTTGAAAGAGGGTCATCCAAGGAACATTCCTGCGAAATTATATCAAAATCCATTCACCGGTTTAGGAGATGTCGTTTGAAGAAAAAGTTTACGCACGCACGCACGACGGACGACGGACATAAAGTGATCCCAAAAGCTCACCTCGTCACTACGTGACAGGTGAGCTAAAAGGCACAGTAAGCTATTCAATGCTGGTCGACGTGACTATCACTGGCTTGTCGGAAAACCAGGTAACGGTTATTTATAGAAAATAGCCTCGCTATTCTTTTTGATGCGTAAAAGGGTTATCTATAGCATCACGTGAGCAAGTCCGTGAAATGAACACCCCTACATCCCACTTTATATAGAGAAAAGTGGGGGTTACGTGCGTATACATTATTTTTCTTATTTTTTTTTTCTCCAAGACAGGTTATGGGTACTCGTTAGAACCGCCTCAAGAGGCGGTTCTAACGAGCATTCAAAACTTCAAAAGAAAAAAATCACGGGTTTTCATCAGAAAAGTAGCCATTTTGGAGATGTGAAAAATGCACTTTGTCGCACGGGTGTGTTATCGTAATGGAATCTGGGCTGGAATCAAGTATTGAATTTGGCGACCCAGATCAGACGCCAAAGAACGACACTTAGTTTAAAAACTGGAATTTAAGGGTGAAACGAAACAGTTTTTGTCTCCGGCTAGGACTTTTCCCAGCCTACACTCGGAGACAATCGACCCACCAGTACTCTCAGTGCTTTGATTCATGCAGGATTCCAACCGAGTGGGTTCATAGGCTGATTTGAGTCTTCACTGAGCGAACAAGACTATCATAGCAACAGATAGGTTGATATTTTGTGAAGTGAGTGTTAGAATGAATTTTACGTCCCACCAACAGCTAAGGTCATACGGAGACGGGACCTCGGTTTAAAGACTCATCTGAAAGTCTGGAAAAGCCCGGGGTCGATCCTGCAATCCCTGGTTTACTCGTACAAGGCGAGTAGCGTAACCGTTACACCACGGAGGCTTCTGACATATTTTGTGAAAATTGAAGGATAGGTTTTGTCAGTTCTCAATAAAACCCTATGTTGTGGGTATTCATTAGAACCGCCTCGCCGAGGCGGTTCTAATGAATATCCACAACATAGGTTTATATGGAGAAATAAGGAAAACTATCCTTCAATTATCACAAAATACCCACCTTATCTATTCTATGGAACCTGCTCAAGGACTCCTTTTGTGCCTGTCACTGCCCATATGGACTAAGAGGTTAAGACACCAAGTGAGTCTCTTCGGATTCCTTTTCCTGTCAGAAAGTGGGCTTCCTTTTAAAAAGGTTGTCTCCCAACAGTTTGCTCGTTGAGTCAACGTTGAATCAGCTGCGCTGTTAATAAGGTCAGGTTTATCAGTTCGCCTTAACACTTTAAATGACGTGTCTGTAACATTGCATCGGATGTACGACTTTTTTTTCAAATCAATTTCACTTTTGCTGCGATTGCCATCAGACTTGCTAATGAAAATTACCCTACTTCACTAGTTCTGTAATGCGCGTATCTAGAATCTACATCTGCTTCCTTAATTATTAGTGCGTCAGTCACAAATAAAGCAGATGACCTTCATATTCATAGTGCTCATGTTCTGGGTTAAGTTGTTCCATTACTTAAAGACGCCTATACAAATACATTGTAAACTTTACCGCCAAAAAATTAAAACTTTCAGATGAAAAATTGCGATATTTTTCTAATTTCTGCTCAAAATATAGATTGGGTGTACACGTTAGAACCGCCTCATCGAGGCGGTTCTAACGTGTACCCACAAACTATATTTTAGAGCAGAAATAGCAAAAATAAGGTTTACCCCTGTAAACCCCAGTTTTACTGTATAAAAGTGGGGTTCAATGGGGTCAAAATTATAAAGGCGTGTTTTCGTGATGAACACTAACGATGTCGTTAATGTATCGTGAAAACATTCCCCCCCCCAACCCCCCACTCCGCAACAAAAAAAATAAATAAATAAATAAATAAATAATAATATTAATAATAATGAGTAGCTTTTGCCCCAGCATAAGGTACTCTTGCCTCAGCAATGTACTCACATTTTTTCCAACAAAGATACCAGAGTATTAGTTTTTGTACTTCCTAGAACAGTTAAGCCTTAAGATGCCACCAAACCATATAAAATGTCGTCTCTTAATGTCGTCTGCTGCATAGTTATACAGGCTTTTCAAACATAAGTCTAACAATGTGGGTCCACACTGTTTGCAACAATTACTTTTAAAGTAACCAGCAGACGACAAAAGCAGATATGCAAACTTTTCAAACATAAGTCTTGCACACAGGCAAACAGTGTGGACCCTGATCAGACTGCTCCCAGAGGAGCAGTCTGATCTGGGTCCACACTGTTTGCAACAATTACTTTGAAATTAACCAGCAGACGACAAGAGCAGACGACAATTATCGTGATTGGCATTTAATGGGTTTACAGTTTGACCACTGACGAGCTCGTTTATCTATCGATGCTTTGAACAAATGGACCCAGGTCGCCTTCAGTTAAATGTTACTTACGTTACTAAAGGACAGATTACATCATGGGTTGTCAATTTAATTATTTTAATTAATTTTTCAAAAAGTGCATCTTCATTGACAATTTAACTATTTATTTTTTGGCAGGGTAAAGAGAGAAATTTGAAGAAATATAAAATTTTAACTGTAAGTGGTTGGACATGTTTTGCTATCAATTTAAGCATGATGTTAAATGGCCATAAACGTTTCACAGTCAATCAAATCAAGGTTACTGGTACCACCGCAGTTCTCAGGCCATTGATTGACTCTGGTGTGTTTGCAGCTGATCTTTTTAAAAGAGGATAATTATTACCAGTGTTCTAATCTGTCCATGAGTAATGTTTCAATGACAAACAAGGGTCATTTAACGAACAGGTTTATAAATGAAAAACTGGAATGAAGGGCTTTCATTGACTGGAATGCATATTTTTACTTAATTCTCTCAAATTCAATTTTACTAAAATCTACCGAAAAATGCAAATAAGAATTGAAATTGCATATTGATCCCGAGAAATGGGTAGGTAGGGCTTTTATTTATTGGCCAAATTATATAATTTTTGAAATTTAGGTTCCTTAAAGACTAGGCTTGATTTGTTTGTTTGATTTGAAGTTTAACGTCCCCGTCAACACTGTAAATGTCATTTTGGAGACGTTGCTTCCAATTTTGTGGGATTTTTACCCGACATTGAGACGAAACGACATCTCATGCCCTGTTGCCCAATGAAACCAATAGGGTTTGTAAGCATGGACGGGCCGACTTCTACCGCTTTGCCTGGGCAGGCCCAGATCCTCTAAGCGGTCTACCAGTACTCGTGTGCGGGTCGATTGCAGCTCTGCGTGGAAGCATCATGCAGCCTATTTAGAAGCCTCCGTGGTCGAGTGGTTACGCTACTCGCCTTGTAAACCAGGGGTCGCAGGTTCGATCCCGGGCTTCTCCAGACTTTCGGATGAGTCTTTAAACCGAGGTCCCGTCTCCGTATGACCTTAGCTGTTGGTGGGACGTAAAACTGAAACACTCACTCACTCATGCAGCCTATATATTTCTTCAAGCCCCGATGGGCGGGGGCCGGACTAGGCTTGAATAATGTATGGATGATTTTAGTATCTTATGTGGTGTCTGTTAAAATGAAGCTTTTGTTCAGTATGTCCAATTAATTTTGGTGCAGATAATTAAATTTGATGTATCTTTCTTTCCAAAAGTTTTAGCAGGTACCAAGCAATTAAGAACCATCTGAGAAAACCCCACGAATTGTCGAGTAGTCACAAATTCATTTTATTCGTACCGGATTCGTACATATATTCGACCTATTCTTAAGAAGAGGCTGCATTTCCTCCTGAATAACAGGAGTGACCTCCCTATATAGTCTCTACTCGGAACCAAAAAACAATGTGGATTCTTACTGAATTTGCGTTTTTGATAGATTTTAGTAAAATTGAGTTTGAGAAAATTAAGTAAAATATTCAGTTCAACCAATGAAATTCTTCAAGACCTGCTATTCAATTAAAACCGTGTTAGTTACATGCCTCCTCTTTATTAGCAAACATCACTCACGGAGAGATAAAATGATCTGTAACAATTGGTCGAACCAATACGAAACTCTTTTACAAGGAACATCTACATACAGACGTTAATAAGTGACCATTTATGGCCTGAGAAATGTGGCACTGAGATCAACTTTTATTGACTGTGAAAAATTTATGGCCATTGAACACCAAGCTTAAATTGATAGCAAAAGATATCCAGCAATTCACAGTTATATTAATGTTTCTTCAAATATCTCCCTTATTCATAACACTGCATGCACTGCAAAAACATTCTGTATAACACCAGGCAATGGAAATTTATTTTTGTAAACATCATTAAACTGGAAAAAATCATGAGTGCACCCAGCAGGCACACGTCGCTATGGCAACGTCAAATCAACGTCGGTGCAACGTCATGACGTTGCATAGCGACGTCAAATCAACGTCGGTGCAACGTCATGACGTTGCACCGACGTCGATTTGACGTTGCATAAATGTCATGACGTAGTTTCGACGTTGATGTGACGTCACAATTACGTCATGTGCCTGCTGGGCCAAGCAGGCAAAAGTCGCTAGACCGACGTCAAATCAACGTCAGTGCAACGTCACGACGTTGCACCGACGTTGATTTGACGTTGCATAATCGTCATGACTTTGTACCGACGTTAATGTGACGTCATAATTACGTCATGAGCCTGCTGGGAAGGAAGCTGTTATGGTAGCCTTCCTGGAAAGTGAAATTTTTATTTAGAGTGATTTGTTTGAAGCGACTCATCCTCTTTATTTATTGGCCAATTTATATAAGTTTTTGGTATTCAAGTTTCTTGAAAAGGTATCACAGATTTTTAGTACCTTGTGTGGTTGAGCTTTTCTTCAATGTGTCCTATTAATTTTGGTACGGAACTCATCCAAATATAAGGGACAAAACTATATAGTACTTATTTTATTGGAGGTTTTTCAGCTTTTTCTCCCTTGGTAGGCTAAACACTTACTGTCATTTCCCCCTACTTCTAAGCCTTTATCCTGTACAACCTCTTTATTCTGTACAAACAGAATATTTAATCTGTACAAACAGATTGACTATACTATAAACCATCTTTTTGGAAGGCAAATCCTTGTTTTACTTATATGCTTCGCCATGCGGTATTTGTATTTTGACAATTTTCATTTAATGCTGCATGTATTCTGAGAAAAAATAAAGCTGATTTGATTTGAATTTTGAACATTATACGTGGCATATCGTTCTTAATTTTAAAGGGTCTTGTTGGCGGTTTTCTAAGAAAAAGGGCCATTTCGAGCTGCTTGATAAAAAGGCGAATCCATATAAGTAATGTATGGCTAAAAATCTTTTTTCAGTTTATGAAAAAAAATATCACTGGAACAAATAAATTTTAACTAAGTTTGATAAAAATTTCAATGATATAAAGATTATGAAAATACACCAAGTGATAGTGGAGAAATTGTCATTTAAAATCTATCCTAAACTGATTTCTAACGTTCGTGCAGTATTCCAATCATTGTGACTTGAATTCTGCGAATCCAGTCAAATCTCACGAATATCCGTAATCCATAATTTGAAATATATTTATAAATAGAAACTGTATCCCTGAAACGTTTATAAATTATGGTCTGGCCAAATTTGAACAGAGTGCGTGAGGTGGGGTGTAAGGCAAAATGTGGGGCGTGGCGTACTCTGAATTTTCCTTTTTTACATGGGCTGGGAATGTTATTATGATTTAGATTTTCATTTTTAAGTGTTTCTTTGGGTTTTAGAGAAAAAGATTTTTAGGTCACGGCCATTTAGCCAGTTACTTGAGATTTATCACGAAAACATGCCTATATATAATTTTGACCCCTTGTACCCCACTTTTATATAGTAAAACTGGGGTTTGCAGGGGTATACATTATTTTTCTTATTTCTGCTCAAAAACATAGATTGTGGTTACTCGTTAGAAGGCGGGGCGGTTTTAACGAGTACCCACAATCTATCTTTTTGAGCAGCCTCGGTTCTAACGAGTACCCACAATCTATGTTTTTGAGCATGCAGAAATTAGAAAAATATCACATTTTTCGTCTGAAAATTTGCATTTTTTGGTGGTAAAGTTTACAGTGTATTTTTATAGGCGTGTTTTCATAATGATGATTTCTGGGGGTACATTGTCAGTCTTGGTATATTTTGGTCGCCATTAGATGCCGAGGCCCAGCTTGTGTAGCAGGCAAAATTCAGAGTGCCATCTCCCGACCCCACTATGCGATGTGATCATAGTTATTGACTGTAAGGTGCATACCTGAAGCCATAAGACCCAAAGGCTATATGAATGTTTGTTTGTTTGATTTGAGGTTTAACGTCCCCATCAACACTGCATAGTTCATTTTGGAGACGTTGCTTCCAATTTTGTGGGATGTTTATCCGCCATTGAGATGAAATGACATCTCAAGCCCTGTCACCCAATTAAACCAATAGGATTTATAAGCATGGACAGTCGACTCAACCCGCTTTGCTTGGACAGGCTTAGATCCTCTAAGCGGTTTACCAGTACTCGTGCGTGGTAGGATTCAGCTCTACGTGGAAGCATCATGGAGCCCATCTATTTCTTCAAGCCCCGATGGGCGGGGGCAGTAAATGAATGTTTCAATGAATGACAAATGAAACAAACAGCAGAACTCACCAAGAGCTCTAAAAAAGGGCCTATCATTTACAAAAATGTACCACAGTCTATTTTAGACACCCTAGTTCTAATTATTTAGCGACCCCCGCCAAATGTGGTTCGGAGAAATAGATTGGACTACCTCATGTTTCCTCGCAGGGGTGAAACCGACCGCACACGAGTACCGGTAAATCAATGAGAGGGACTAAGCCTGCCGAGGAAAATTGGGGCCAGTCGGACCGTCCCTGCATATAAACCCTTTTGGTTTGGTTTGGCATGCAGGGCTTGAGAAGTCATTTCATCTCAATGCGTAGTCAATGGCGAGTAAAAGTCCCATAAAATTGGAAGCAGTGTCTCAAACATTACCTAAAAAGTGTTGAGGGGGTGTAAAACCTCAACTCATACAAACAAATCTAATTATTGACATCAATAAATCGGATGGCATATGAGATAGCAATTTTTATTATACAATTTATTTTAGATATCAATAATTCTTTACATTTTATATATCTATAAACTGAAAATAATATAGATATCATTAATTATAATTACAGATATCTATAATTTGGTTTTAGATATCTATATATGCGACGGAATAATGGATATCATAAAACAAATTTATAGTTTGTTTGTTTGTTTTGGAGTTTAACGGCCCAGTCATCGCTATTTAGGTCATTTTTGAGCCGGTCAGTTTACCTATCCACACTTTCCTGGGCAGGATTATACGTAAGCGGTTAACCAGTTCAGTGCACATTCTTTCGCCAGAAACTGACAACTGCCCTTCTTGAATCAGCGGAAGGGAGAGAATGACCGCAGAAAAGATTTCATGATCAATCTCCACGAAAGAATGTTGCCGACCCCGGCGGGAGTCGAACCCGCGTCCTCCTGATCACCAGTCAGACGCGCATCCGACTGAGCCACCGAGGCCGGCAACAAATTTATAGATATCAAGAAATATATATTACATATCATTGATTACATTTTATGATATCAAAAATACCGATAATTATAGATATCAATAATGTTAATTATAGATATCTATAATTTGATTTATAGATATCTATAATTTGAATATAGATATCTATAATAAAATGTTTTGATATCTCGAAGTTGTATTAAATAGTAATACGGCACCCCATACGTACCGACCAACCCGCACACGAGTACTGGTAAACAGCTTAGAGGATCTAAGCCTGCCCTAGCAAAGCGGTGCGAGTCCATGCTTATAAACCCTATTGATTTCCTTGGGCGACAGGGCTTGAGATGTCATTTCATCTCAATGTCGGGTAAAAGCCCCACAAAATTGGAAGCAACGTCTCCAAAATGACCTTTACAGTGTTGATGGGGACGTTAGACCTGAAATAAAACAAACAAACGAAAACATGCCTGTACAAATACATTGACAGTTTTCAGAGGAAAAATTGTGATATTTATCTTATTTCTGCTTCACCGTGTAGCATCGACTCCGGAACTTGTTACTCAAAAGTACCAGCGAAATCAATATTTATCGCAAGCATGGCACACAGTAAGGTAGGCAAAAAGCTGTTTACAGGTTTCTACAGGATTCTGCCATTTAAAGCAAAATGGATATGTGTCGGAGAGATATTTAGCTCTTGCCTGCTTTCATGAGTCCGATAACAACTCACTGAAAATCGCTAAACAAACTGAAATAGTGACAGCTGGTACCAAGAACAAATAATCTTTTTCGTGGAAAGTACTGGTTTTGGCTTTGATTCAAGACCACTGGCCTTCTTTTTTCCATGCCCTAACATTCAGAAGGTTAGAAAAGTTGTTGTGTATAAGTTTTAATTGAAAGGTTCGCTTTATACTGCAGTTTTCTTTCAGAAAACACAAAACAAAGGAGTACGGCAACTTGGATTTTTAAGTGCGGCAACTTGGGAAAAATGCTGAATTAACAGTACGGCAACTTGTATCACAGAATTGCCACTTTGGAAATTACTAACAGCATTTTAACATCGTTCTGAACGAACAACCATGATTATTATCATGTTTCGTTTCATCACTCAGCCAGGGTTTGTTTCTAATGCTAGTACCGATCGTAAACCAATCTATTTGTGTATCTAACAGCTGGAGTTGTGAAATATACGCCAGGGCCATATTTCTTCTTGAGAATTATTTGTCATTGCTTTCGCTTAGCTTTATTACTGTAAATACTTAGGAAATATTGTAGAAAGAAATATGTTCTAGAAAGGGTTATCCTTTGTAAGAAAGGAATACACCACAGAACTGTAAAATATAGAGTGTACATGCTTTCTGGGCCAGACTAGCTAGTTTCGGCCAATTAGGCCTCATCAGTGACCCTAAAATATTTTCAAAATTCCACAATGGAATCAATGATCCCAAAGGACAAGAAAATATAAACTACACTTATGATGTACACTATGTCTGCCCCCTTTAAACGGAACTTTACTTTCGTGAAATGAAGTTTTTTTTTTTTTTTTTTTTTTTTTTTTACGAAAAAATAAAAATGTCTTTTTTATTGAACTCAAATAGTTTCTACGTCGTTCTTGTGATAGTTATTTAATGTTTTTAGATGTATTTATTCCTTTTGCGAATGAGACTTTATTCTAACAAAAATCTTGCTGCATGCATGCTATACTCCAGTTATTTTAAATCACGACTTCGGCTATTATTTGTTCGCTTGTTTGCATTCCGAAAACATGCCTATTCAAATATACTGAAAAATTTCCACCAAAAACTGAAAATTTTCTGATAAAAAATCTGATATTTTACATATTGCAGTTCAGGACATATACGGTGGGCACTGTTTTTGGACAGAATTGCGAAAAATAATGTATACCCCTAAAAACCCCAGTTTTAAGTAATCAATAAAATTGGGGTTTAAGGCGGTCAAAGTTGTATAGGCATGTTTTCATGCTGGTCTTCTATAAGTCTTTTGAAATCGCATTCTATGTCATGGATAATGGTTTTATTATTATTATTTTCGAAATCGACGGGCACGAAAGTGCCTGCATGTTGCTTTCTTCATCTTGAATATTCTATCTATTTCACATTTGTACAGTTAAGCAACGGCATAGACAACAAAATTGAAGTGGAGGCAATGATCAGGAATCAATACAATTAACCCACAGCCCCGAGCAGTGACACCAAAGGGAAAGAAAGAAACACAAACATGAAGAAACTGGACTCTGATGGAAACATCAATACCGGAAAGCTAAAAGGGCAGTTACTTTCTCACAAAATGGCCAACTGGCTACTTATCAAAAAATGTTCAACTCCTTAAAGAAGTTTATTTAATATGTCCTGAAAAAAGTCCTTTAATAAATTTCTTTTCCGTTCTCAAAAGGAGGTTACTTTCGCTTTTGTATAAAGGACAGCAAAAATAACTTTCCTCCTAGTTGTAATCGATTATATTTGAGATAGTCCTGAAATGTGACCTAAACTGTTAGTTTAACCCTTAAGTTCCAGCATTTTAAACAAGCAGTGTAGATCTGGTCATTCGTCGCGTTGTGAGGCGTCTGATTAGGTATCCACTGTTAGCCAATGTCACAGCACACGAGGCAAGTCTATATTTAACATTTTGCACAGAGATCGGACGTCACAGGGAGAACAAAAAGGTAAAAGGTGTACTAGCAATGCTATAAATTACCGGTACCTCGATTTTATACAAGGTCAGCGACAGTTAAATGGACGAAAGCAAGCGGGAAGCTTCTGTAATAAGTAACTTTTGCTTGAATGTGTGCAGGATGACTGCGCGTTGTTAGTGTTAAATGAATATGAATGGTGAGACTAAAAAGTATGAAAGTGAAATGAAGAAAGGTGATGGTGTTAAATGTTAACAATAGATTAGGTAAAAACAGGTTAAAACAGGTATGCTGTGTTCATGGCAACTTCTGACCAAGAGGCCTGACTCCCACGCTGAACTTTGTTAATGCAGGCATCAAAATAATATTGGGAGTAAATCTGTTCCATTGCCAAGGGGAAGAACGAATACATGTACCAATTAACGTAATGAGAGTGGGTGGCTCATGCTGTGACGCGTGTTTCGATTGGTTGCTTGAAATAAGGGGAGGGAGAAACTGCAACTATGCCATGAATAATTTTATATAAATAAATGAGGCAGGCAAGTGACCTTCTCTGCTGCAAGGATCACTAGCCAAGATAAGGCTGCGTGTAGTAGGTTAAATAATTGTTCAGAGTCAAGTGGATGGATTAACGCTACATCACTTCGAGTTAATGGGCATAGGACTGTGTGCATAGGCTCCATACTGTGGAGACGCATTCAAGTCTTGACGGACTATTGTCTTGTATGCTGCTTCCCGAACGCAGTTTTATTTTGTTCTGATATTAGATAAATAAAACAAAGGACTCATTAGCAGTTTAAGAGATTCTATCGATATGTATGTTGACGTTCATGTTGGTGGATAGATCGAAACCTAAGTACCTTGCAGATGAAACAATTTCGAGGGCATGACTTGAGCTTTCTACGTTTGAATTCCATGTCCCAGTGAGATTCTTATGATTGGACGGTCTAAGTCCCTCTAGAGAGGGTGGGACGGGTGAGGGGGCTGGGTAATCGGACAGGTCGTTTAGGTGTTTAGGTATAATAACAATAACAAGGTGCCTAGAACTGATCCTTGCGGTACACTTGAAGTAACTGGAACCTCATCTGAGGACTCACCTTCAAGTTCAACTGCCTGACCTCTCGCTATCAGAAAAGACTCTCCCAACTCTCCCAACCCACAGGATAGTTAATCCATGTCCCTGTAGCTTGCAAAAGAGCTTTCGGTGATTCACCTAGCCAAAAGCCTGGCTAAATCCAAGATAAGAACTATTTGTTGACCATTTAATCATGATCTGGCAAGGTCATAAAGAAGCCGAATCAAATGGGTGTCACAAGATCTGCACTCCCAGGCAGTTAAGTATTTCGCGACCAAATCAAATCAAATCGAATTTATTTCTCTCCGATTATGCAATATGATAACATGAGAAACAAAACGTTGTACAAACATACGGTTTCATGGCAGCACAATGTCATGAAAAAAAGATGTAGGACATAAACTTTAATTCTTCTAAATGCCAGGTCCTTCATGTTACCCGACGTAAGAACCCCATCCCAACTGTGTACCTATTGCATGGCACCAGAAACAGCTAATTACCTTGGGGTAACTATCTCTGATGATCTAAACAGGAGCCCCCGCATTGACAACATAACTACAAAAGCAAATCAGACCCTTGGATTTTTTAAAAGAAACATTCGGGTCCATAATAAGGACCTGGAATCAGTTGCATATAAGAGTCTTGTCAGGCCGCAACTAGAGTATGCGTTCACTGCATGGTATCCCCACACTGCCACTGGCATATACAAAGTGAAAGCAGTCCAACAAAGGGCTGCCAGGTGGGCAACACATGACTTTAGCTACACTTCAAGTTTTACAGCTATGATGACGGACCTAAATTGGCGCCCCCTTGAACAACGCCGCATTAATAACCGTCTCGCCATGATGTATAAGATCACTTATGATCTCATCCTCAATACTAGACCATTCAGGCCACAATCACCCCCTTGCATACAGACAGATTTACACCCTCATAGACTACTACAAGTACACCTTTCCCAGGACTATTTTACACTGGAATGCTCTACCTGCCTATGTTGTAGGCGCAGTTTAGCAGTGCTGTTAGTCTGGTGGCTCATGCTTCTCCTTAAGGAGGAGGCTATTGTACAACTTGGATCATTATGGGATAAGAGGATCCACACATAAGTGGGTTAGCTCATGGTTCTCTGGACGCACACAACAAGTTGTACTTGATTATCAAGCGTCGGATCCAGTCCCTGTTTTGTCTGGTGTCCCACAAGGTTCGGTACTTGGATCGGTCCTTTTTTTGATATTTATTAAAGATCTTCCTGATAATATCAGGTCATCTGTTTGCTTGTTTGCTGATGATTGTGTTTTGTATAGGAATATATATACTTCTTCTGACTGCCTTATCTTACAAGATGGCCTGGATAGCCTAGCACGTTGGGAGGCCGATTGGCAAATGAAGTTCAATGTGGCCAAATGTCATTAAATGAGGGTGTCACGGCACCCTCCAGACAGCAGATTAAATTCAACTACTTACTACATCAGCATACATTGGAACATGTCCAATCCGCTAAATATCTTGGTATCACCATCACTGATAATCTTGATTGGGGTCAACATATTTATGCGATTACATCTAAGGCAACTACGACATTAGGGTTTCTTAGAAGCAATTTGGCTTTTGCTCCTAGGCAGACAAAGGACGTTGCATACAAAACCTTGGTTCGACCTCAACTCGAGAATGCATCACCCGTTTGGCATCCCCATGTTAAAACTCAGTTGAACAGGTTGAGAAGGTTTAGAGGACGGCTGACCGATGGACCTGCGGGCGATGGCGGAACAGAAGTAGTGTTGGTGAAATGCTCGATGAGCTGGAGTGGCCATCGGTGGAGGCCCGTCGCGAGCAGTCCTCTTTAACCTTCTTTTATAAGATACACTCTGACACCGTGTCTCTTAATAAAGATAAATACTTGACCCCTGTGACTACTTCAACTCACACAAGGGCATCAAAATTAAACAACAGTCAATATCGGAGGTACCAGGCCTATAGTGATGCCCTGAAGAATTATTTCTTCCCTAGAACTATTCCTCAGTGGAATAGTCTTCCCTCCTCTGTGGTAAATGCCAAAACTGCAGAGGAGTTCAAAGCCCGCATGGTATAGATTAGGACCCAGAGGTGTGCGTTTCAGAACACCTCTGAAAGCAGATTGTAAATAGTTTTAAGAACTCATCCAGTGAGTTTTTTTTTTTTTTTTCTAAATTCTAAATTTAGCGCACCACCCAACTGAGGTAATTGCCAAGTATGACCGACTTAGTATATGAAGATATGAAGATAGATAAAAGACCCATTTCTGTTTTTATCTTTTAACTGTACTAACACTCTCTTTTCCCACTGTATAAACTCATTTCACCAACTTTCCTTTCCTTTTCTTTCAGCTAACACCTTCAACACTTAGTTCGTCTTATGTCCCCCTCGGAGGTTTAGACGTACTGGAAGAAAGAAAGAAAATCGATAAAAGTTGAAAAAAAACTAGAGGACAACAAGAGGTAAATCTGTTACCAATTTCTTATATCCCAACCCGTCTGTCTCTTTAAAATTACTGATAAAAAGGAGAACGACAATGCAAGTAACGACAAACTCAACAAACCTTTGTTTATATTAAGATTGACAGTTGTGAAACAAGTTAGAACACTTCTCCGCCATAGCACTTTATGTATAATTGTTGAAAGCAAATCGCCGTACTGTTCCCAGCAAACTGCCGTCCAGTATTTTTCGTAGTGACGCAAATTGCCGTACTCTGACCGTCGGGCGTTTCGGCTTGTTTAGTCAGTCACACTATTCTTTGGGGGGAAAAACAACTAAAACATTACAAGCAGCGAAGCATTCGGCTTCTATTGATGCCACTGAATTGAAGATTGTCATAGCCGTTTCCTTAATAAATTCACAGATAGGTGAAGCTGTCATGAATTTTCGCGGTACCAGCCATGTACCAGCCGACTCATTTGTGTGTTTAAATGGCAGCTGACAAAGCTTTCCAATATTTCTTTTTAAGAATTTCAGAGAAAAATAAGTTGAGTAAATATGGGAAGTGGGTTTAAGTTCTGACACTACGTAATAACGCCAACTTAAGCGATTACCTACCGTCAGTATAATCATTTTCCCCATTTATCTGGTACTTTTGAGTAACAAGTTCCGGAGTCGATGCTACACGGTGTGCTCAAAAGATAGATTGTGGGTACTCGTTAGTACCGCTTCGATGAGGCTGTCCTAATGAGTACCCACAATCTTTATTTTAGAACAGAAATAAGAAAAATAAAGTTTACCCCTTGAACCCCAGTTTTACTATATAAAAGTGGGGTTCAAGGGTGTCAAATTGTATAGGCGTGTTTTCGTGATTGGATACGTGGTTTGCATGTGGAATAGGGGTATAATGCAGGCTGTTGAGTTGACGCGATTCAATTACAGTAGAACTTCGATGGCTCGAACACCGATGGCTCGTTTACCATGGGTATGTCGAACCCATTCTTGAGCCCCTAGCAAAATCCTCTAAATAAGAAATAGTGGGGGATAATTAAGGAGATTTTAGTATTTTATATTACAAATGTTTGCTGTGTGTAGTCATTAGAATCGCCTCGATGAGGCGATTCTAATGAGTACACACAGCATACATTTTCAATATAGAACACCGAAATGATGTCTAAAAGTATCTCGTTATGCCTCCTGACAGTAACCTCAGTGGCTCGAACTACCCCTGTCTCGAACAGATTTTCGAGGTCCCAGAGGTGTTCGAGCCACTGAAGTTCGACTGTAATTATCACAATGTGACATCACGCAAATTCTTGTGTTAAGGTTGTCAGTTTTTCTGTACAGAATTTTATTCAAAAGATAAGTCGGTCGCAGTGGTACGACGTTGTATGTGTCTATATCATCTGAATGGATTGGGTCCTAGACAGTATGGTTCCTGCTTATAACTCAGTTATGATTAAATTATGAATTCCACTTAAAATGCTAGAATCTCAATTTCTAAGTATAAGAAAAAACTATTAAAGTTGTCTTAGAAACGAAGAACTCTAATTTGTCACCACCATATACGTAGCGCCCATTACGCATCACACGCTTTAATGTCTAATGTTAGGGGCAGTTTTTTTTTTAAAGTGCAATTACGCACAACAAGGAAAATTAGTGCCACTATTTCAGTTATAATTAACTTATAAATTCCACTTTGAAAGTTTGCTAAAAAATGTTGGTCAATCGACCCACAGTTATAAAGCGTATTAGTTTTTCACTGCTTAAATCCACGTGACTTAAGTCCACCTAACACTGATTTGTATCCAGGTTATTATAGAAAATAGCCGCGTATTCTATCGATGTGCATAAGAAGGTTACCTGTAGAATCCGGGCTGGGATCATGGGTTTGGCTTGGCAACTAGTGTAGTTCCCGATCAGACGCCGCTAAACACTTTTGCCAAAAAAAAAACCCCGGAATTTAAGAAGTTTAAGTCTCCTCAGTCTATAACTATTATTTCAGCCTACCACCCAGAGACCAATACTCTCACCAGTAATCTCAGTGTTTGGGTACTCCGGTTTTCGCCCACCTCTGATTAACGATCGGCTCGATATGAGTGAAATAATCTTGAAAGGGCCGTAAAACCAAAACCCAAAAAAGAAAAAGTAATCTCAGTGCTTTGATTTATTCACCACCGTGGGCGTAGCGCCTACTAGAAATCACCTAAATATAGCGTTTTTCTTACAAATTATAGGGGCTGTTCTTAAAATCATTAATAATCAGCCTTCTTCGAGATGAGGACTCCTCTTTCATGAAGAGAATTCGCTCCCGAGAGTAGCAAATTCTTCCCTGACCGAGTAGCCCCACGCTCGATGGGAGCAGATTATTTACTGAACGAGTATCTCCACGCCCAAGTGAAGCAAATTCTTTCCTGAACGAGTAGCCCCACGCCCGAGGGGAGCAAATCCTTCCCTAAACGAGTAGCCCCACGCCAGAGGGGAGAAAATTCTTTACCTGAACGAGTAGCAGGTATTTTACGCTACTGAATAGCCGACCCAATTAACCATGTTTACACCCTTAGACACTATACCTATATTAGCTGCATTACCTATTACCTGTAAAGCGGCTGCCTTTTCCCTATAATCCTAATATAGCTGCGTTAAAGGCTGCGTTTTATATCGGCCCATTTGTCGATTATCCAGTCCCCGCCCATCTGGGCTTGGAGAATTAAGCTGGGCTGCATGGTGCTTCCACGCAGAGCTGCGCGTGAGTACTGGCAAACCGCTTAGAGGGTTTAAGCCTGCCCGGGAAAAGTGGTGCGAGTTGCACCGTCCTTACAGATAAACCATTTTGGTTATTTGGTCGGCAGAGCTTGAGATGTCATTTATCTATCTATCTATCTATCTATCTATCTATCTATCTATCTATCTATCTATCTATCTATCTATCTGTCTATCTAGTCGGTCACATTTGGCCATTACTTCAGTTGAATGAGTGGCTAAATTTAGAATTTAGCTTAAAACAGCACTGGATGAGCCCTTAAAACTATTTAAAATCTGTATAACAGAGGCATCCTAAAACGCATACCTCTGTGTCTCAGTCTTACACTGCACGGGTTTGAACTCCTCATTGTCGGGTAAAAGTCCCCAAAAACTGGAAGCATCAGAATCAGAATCAGAATTGTTACTGGTGACACGTCAAATGACATCCATACACCATGACCTGTGATATGGGAAGTTAGTTTGTTTGTTTGTTTGTATTGGAGTTTAACGGCCCATTCAACACTATTAAGGTCATTTTTGAGCGGGTCAGTTTACCTATCCACACTTTCCTGGGCAGGCTTATACGTAAGCGGTTAACCAGTACAGTGCACATTCTTTCGCCAGAAACTGACAACTGCCCTTCTTGAATCAGCGGAAGGGAGAGCATGACCGTAGAAAAGATTTCATGATCAATCTCCACGAAAGAATGTTGTCGACCCCGGCGGGAGTCGAACCCGCGTCCTCCTGATCACCAGTCAGACGCGCATCCGACTGAGCTAACGAGGCCGGCAATATGGGAAGTTAGTCCCTAGCTCTAACCAAAGAGGTAAACTTAGCTACACAATCCTCAGCACCTTCAGCCGTCGAAATAATCGAATCGGGAAGGGCATTCCAATCTCTAATGGTTCTGGGGAAGAACGATTCTTTATAAATGTCAGTTCTTGCAGTGAGGGTCTGAAACGTCATTGAATGGTGCTTTCTACAGTGCCTAGCTGGGGGAACAAGATCATCCGTTGGAATGCTGGCAGCACCCTTTAGACTTTTGTATAAGAATACGAGCCTAATGTCTCTTCTCCTTTTTTTTGAGAGACTCCCATCTTAATTTTCCTAGAATTCCAGCCATGCTCCCAGTTTCAAAGCAGTAATTGCTTGTTACAAATCTAGCAGCTTTATTCTGAACTTTTTCAATTTCTCCAACGCCTCCAAAATGACATAAATAGTTTTGACGGGGACGTAAACCCTCAATCATGCATTCTCAATAAAATGGTGCAAATGACCTGTCAAAGATATAAAAATTTTAACCTCGCTGAATACCACTGAAAGTAGTGTTGTCCTTTAGGAATGAGTATTAAATTCACATCGCAGAAGTATTTTCAACACGATTTCAACCGTTTTTTTACAGTGAGGACTCGACTAAACCCACCTAAAATTGTCTGATGAGTATTGTAAGGTTTGTTATTTCACCACTGTCATATTTGAAAGCCCAACATCTCAGCACCCTTTCATCCGAGATGGAAACACACTTTGTATTTTCATCAATAAACATGCTTGTTTAAACAACAGGACCTTTACTTTTGAACTTGGATCTTGTTGTTGTTGAAAAACTATAAACTGAAACCTTATGGATATTTCTAACGTGAACACATGTTTTGCAGCTGGAACTCATGATTAATATTAATTGTATTTCAATTTGTGATTTTGGTCTGCATTCTGTTCTATTTAATCGCAAGTTATAAGCAACTACGTTTGCAGATAAGTCGGGCATCCGATGGGAAGTTATAGGGTGTCATTATGGAAATATAAGCTTAAAAACATGTCTTTGTAAAATGTAACGAACCTTACTTACCTTCTAGCGGTGTATTCTAGATTCATGAAAATGACAAGAATCCTGTGAAAATCATGTAGTGACTTTATTTCTGATTCCTGATTTGAAAATAAAACACTTCCGAAACAGAATACCATTTAAAAATTGTGAAATAATGTTATCGCAGACAATAGAAAAATATGTTAATCCCCCCCACCCCCACCCCAACTCACACACCCGCCTCAAACCCATATAAAAGTAGTTGTTTGGCATATAATGATGGTACATTACTATGCAACCTATAAAAAAAAGATGTCAGTCGCAAGTATTTTAAATTTTAACGTGGTTGGTGTTTAGAAATACCAACCTATGATCTGTACGTAAGGTTTGTTACCAAAGGGAGTGCATC